>JABSTQ010010735.1:0-730000 GCA_013358835.2 Ixodes persulcatus
TAACGAGCCATTCACAACGGTGTGAGCTTAGAATTGGCTCTCGGCGTCAAAAAGACTCTGCGGCTGGGGCCGATGAGGATTCAAATACGAGATGCTAAGGAGGACTGTCGTCTGAATCTCTAAACAGTTTGCTCACCTTTTTAATCTATTGTGGGATGCTGCCTGTTTCCCTGACTGTTGGAAATGGCGCGCATAATTCCTCTTCTGAAACCCAGCAAAGACCCCTCTTACCGACGAGCTATCGCCCAATTGCGTTGACAAGCTGCCTGGGCAAAACCTACGAGAGACTCATTAATCGCCGTCTTGTACATTTTTTAGAGGCAGAGGATGTGTTCGATAGGAATCAGTGCGGCTTTCGAGTGGGCCGTTCCCCGATAGACCACCTTGTCCGCCTGGAAACTTCTATTCGGGAAGCATTTGTCCATCGCCAGCACTGTGTTTCTGTCTTCTTTGACCTACAAAAGGCTTACGACACGACTTGGAGATTGGAATCCTTCGAGACTTGTACTCATATGGTGTCCGAGGTCGCATGCTTCGCTGCATTCAAAGTTTCTTGACGGGTTGGACCTTCCAAGTTCGTTTGGGCTCCATCCTGTCGGATGTTTTTTTTTCAGGAGAATGGCGTCCCTCAGGGTGGAGTATTGAGCGTTACACTCTTTGCTGTAAAGATAATAGTCTGGCTAAGGTTATACCACCATCTGTATCCTATTCGATGTATGTGGACGATGTGCAGATATTGTTTTCTTCTTGTAACTTGCCCAGCTGTGAACGACAACTGCAGCTCACAATCATAAGATGAGCAAGTGGGCTGATCAAAATGGCTTTAAGTTCTCCCCCGAAAAGACAATCTGTGTTCCCTTTTCACTCCGCCGTGGCCTGTCTCCAGATCCAGTGTTGCACTTGAATGACGTTGCTATATCTGTAAAGGAGGCCCACAAGTTTTTAGGAATAATATTTGATAAAAAGCTCACTTTTTTACCCCACTTGAAAGAGTTGAAACACAAATGCCTACGTTCATCAAACATTCTCAAAGTGTTGTCGCATACGACCTGGGGGTCTGACAGACGGTGCCTCCTGCGACTCTATAACTCCTTGGTGCGGTCCCGCTTGGACTATGGCGCGATTGTTTATGGGTCGGCGCGTCCGTCTGCCCTAAAGATGTTGGACCCTGTCCATCATCTCGGGCTCCGACTCGCCACTGGGGCGTTTCGAACATCACCTGTACTTAGCCTGTATGCTGATACACATCAAACGTCCCTTGAAAGACGAAGGCAATATTTGAGTCTTTGTTATGCTTACAAGATATACAGCTATCCTCAGCATCCCTCTTTTGGTGCCCTCCAACCCTCGACATCCTTCCGACTCTTTGAAAACAAGCCGAGTATTGTTCGGCCCCTTAGTTTCAGAGTTCAAAGCATGGCAACATCGCTTCACCTTCCCTTTAGTGAGGCTGCTTTGCTGAGGAGCCATGAGAGAGTTGCGCCTTGGGACATTCTGCCAATTTCTTGTGACTGGTCACTATCCAAGTACAGAAAAACAGCCATTTCTCCACTTGTTCTTCAGCAGGAGTTGGCCGATTTGGAACAGAAATACAAGGACTACTCGCATTTTTACACTGATGGATCGAAAACCTCAACTTTTGTGGGATGTGCAGTTTATTCCACTGCCTTCAGGAAAGTGCAACAACTCCACACTTTTGCAAATGTTTTTACTGTTGAACTGTACGGCATTTTAATGGCTGTTGAGTACTTATTGGAGAACAATATCATGAAATCAATTCTGTTTGTCGACTCCCAGAGTGCTCTTCTAGCCATTTCGTCCTTAGCAGACAGCAAGAATCCTCTCGTGCAATATCTTCGGGTACGGTTAAACCGAGCACTTGAGCAAGGACACCTGATCAAATTCTGCTGGGTTCCGAGCCACGTGGGTATTTTTGGCAATGAGAAAGCAGACTTACTTGCTGGCTCTGCAAAAGAGTGCCCAAAATCGCCTCTTGGCTTGCCACACCAAGACCTGAAACCAATCATCCAGAAATCAATTATGAAGTCATGGCAGTTGGATTGGGATAGGGAAAAAGAGAACAAGCTTCATGTTATTAAGCCCCAACTGGGGGTCTAGGAGAGTTCCTTCCATAAAGACCGTCAGGCTGAAGTTCTCCTCTGCCGTTTAAAGGGACACTGACAGGGTATTTATGCTCGCCGAGGTTTTTAGTTGTACGTGACATATGAGAGCCCAACTACCTAGAACAAAATTTGCGGCTCGAAATTCGGTTTCTTTCCGCCCGAAAACCGCCGATCAAGAACTGGCCGGTTCGAGTCTCGCTCACTCTTTTTTCCGTGGTCACGGGCCGTTTTCTAAGGTATCGATGCGACCACCAAATTTAATCGAAGTCGTGGGTCATTGAAGGCACACAATCAATATTAAAAATAGAAAAAAAAATATGAAACCCATTTTTTGTGGCTTCAAAAAATCTGCAAATACGTTGATTGAAAAAAAAAAAAAAGTAGCACAAACAACCGGAAGCTTTCTGTGCGTTCACTCAACATGGCGTCGTTTCGCATATCGTGGGACTAGCACTAGCGGATGGCAGCGGACGACGGGCGTTGGACCTCTACTTCAGAAGTGTCGTTCACGGTACTGGCGAATTCTGTCTTTCTTCGAAAGTGAAATTTCGGACCAATCAAAAGAACTGATACTCATCCCGTACGACACGCCCGACCAGCAAGCCGATTGCACGAAGACGTCGCCGAGCCGTCGTCCCTTCTCCTAGCTGAAGACATCGCTCGCTCAAACGTCAAGCACGAAGTGCGTACTTCGAGTTGAATACGCACGCGTACGGTTACTTTACGAGGTGCGAATGTGCCCTATGCGTGGTGCTGTCCGACTTCAAGCCGGGAGTGTATGTATTGAAGGGAAATCAGCAGCAAACTTCCGACATACAGTCTACCAGCTGCATAATTACGCATGAGAGTGTTGAAAGACGTCCGGTTCACACGCAGAGAGCACGGGTTCGATTCCTGGTGTCGGTGTACCTTTCATTTTTTATTTTATTTTTTTTTTGTCAAGCATTCTGCGATGTTTACATTTCTTTTTTTACAATTATCACAGGAAAAAAAAAATTGTTGTGGACGATACGTCGCTGAACTAAATGGTATGGATTCCATTTTTGACACCTGCGAACTCAGTGTATATCACTTTCCACAAAATGCAAGGAGCATATGAATCGGGTAGCGTCCGCTTTCCGAGCTTCGCGTAATGGTTCTACAGGAATTGCAGCCAGCCATTGATTCCGACGCGTTGATCTTTCGGAAACTTGTGCACTCTGGCCAATTTCAGATGCAGGACATGTGAGGCAACTCTTCACGCAGCACCTTGGAGTTGGGAGTATTCTTTTCGGAGCTGATCACGGGAATTCACCACGGCACTTGGGCACTCACTACTAATTGCCAACACTTAAATGTACAAAACAACTCATCTTGAAGTACAAAACAGCGAGCGGAACAAACATAACTGCAAAGGAATACCACGGCGAACGGACGCATTTCGTCTGCTACGTGCGAAAAGAGGAGAAAAAAAAAAAAAAAAACGCACGGTCGGGTGTAGCCACGTGACTTCCGCCACTCCCGCTATCCTCTCCACTTCTCCGTTTCGGTTTCGGTTTCGCGCAGTTGCGTTTTTTGGCTTTATTAAAAAAATACGTGACTCTGTAGCAAAATATTAATTGGGTAGTCTTCCGACACCAAAAGGAAAAAAAAAAAATTTGGGGGGTGTCAGTGTCCCTTTAAGAATCGGTCATACCCGTTTGACTCATTTGCACCTCCTCTGTGGTGAGGATGTTAAACTTTGTGATAACTGTGGGAAAGCCATGACTGTTTTGCACATCCTGTGGCAATGCAAATCTTTAAACCAAGAGCGGCAATCATGTTTTCCGGAACTTTTTCGAGGTCACCTTCCCTTTCATCCATATTTTCTGCTTGGCGATCAACCATTGGTACCATTCAATCGAGTTTTAAATTTTCTTCATAAAACTGGCCTTTTACACCAGCTGTAGCTGGCAGTTCTTATAGATTATACCCTTAAGCCCCTTAGAAAAACCTTTGTTTGGCGCAATATGGCCTAAGTTGCTCTTGCGCCAAAAAACCCCAATCATCAATCATCATCAATCAATACCTTCGGACATTGTGTGTGCCTCGCAGATACGTGTAATTGCGTTATTATTATTATTATTATTTTTTTTGGTTATAACGCGAGTGCAGTTTTAAAGCGGCCGTGAGCGAACGGGCAACAGGACGGCCAAGTCCGCGCCGCCTGTTGTCTGTTTTGAAATGGTACGTATAAAAGCCAAACAAAGCCAAATTAGTCGTTAGTTGTTTATACAGGAGGAGGTTAGTCTGCCAGAACATGGCGACATTGTTACCCACTGTGGATGAGCAATTTAGCCAGAGCAGTACGACTGCTCTGGCTAAATTGAAATCATATAGTACAAATGAATCGTGTGAACGATGACGACGATGATGATGGGATGATGAAGAGGGTGAAGAAGAGCGTTAGGCTTAGCAGCGGTCTTCGCTACGGTGGTCTTCGTGAGTGAGTGAGTGAGTGATTTATTTGCACTTAAATTGGTGCGCACACGACGGCGTGCCAGGCAAGGCAGATAGGTAAAAACCCTTACGCGTGTGCGTCTGCCAGCCTGCCGCCATGTGCGTTCGTGTGGCCGCCATGGGCCGCGGACTTCTAGCAGGTCAAACTCGAGCGCCTAGCGAGGGCTTCCGGTGATGCGGGGAGTCCAGCAGCTCCGTGGTGGGGCTCCGGGGGATGTTGGCGCAGGTGTTGGCCGGACGGCGGTCTTCGCGAAAGCGGGCCATGATGTCTCCCAGCTTGTGGTCGAGCTTGTAAGCGAGCAGCTTGAGCACTCTGTCGATCGAAGACATGGTGGGTGCCACTGGTCCGATGGACAAAACCACGTCTTACGCCTAGCTGGCTTCCTCTTTTCATTCATATATATATATATATATATATATATATATATATATATATATATATATATATATATATATATATATATATATATATATATACATATATATATATATATATATATATATATATATATATATATATATATATATTAGATTGTCGCGATACTCTGCTCCAGCCACACCTTCCTTTCGAGCGCACCACGTTAATCTTTTCTTTTTTTTTTTTGTCTTTATCTTTCGCCTCTCTTTCATAGTATAGAATATAGGTGCATAGTTTTTTTTTGTTCGTTTTTTAATAAAAGAATAGGCTATTTTTTTTTTTATATGAGAAAGCAAAAACGTTTGGTTCATACTCGGTAGCTTTCTTCTTTCTGTGGGATATGGACGCCGCACATCTGTCCACAGCCTGACGCGCATTTTTCGCCTGGGTGAACCACTCTTAAGAATCCCGTCATTTCATTACTATCTGGAAACAGGAAAAAAAAAATAACAGCAAGACAAATTGTATTGAAAGGAATCGATTTATAGTGACCTGGTTATGCTCGGAATGCCTACCGTGCAATTTTGTTCCAGCAGCCAAAAAGGGCCGAGCGATTCTGGCAGCGTTGACGTCGGGCGAGCTTCGTTGAACTGGCTTCGCCGCAGGGCTCTCGTGCGGGCGGAAGAGCCGACGTTTCGGGGGAAGTTTTGCAACTTTTATCGGGGGCACGCATATTTTTACACTTTATTTATTTTTTTATGCACCCCACACGATTTGAAATTGAGCTGGAGGGGAGATATTGCGAGAAGGGGACTGGTTTTCGTCGCGTGCGAGCGGGCTTGGGGATTAGTGGCGGATTAGCCTTGGTAATCCGGTTCGAGTCAAAAGCGGGTGGTTTGATCTAAGTTGCTAATACCATAATTTCCTCAGCCGTCCGTTCACTTCGTGGTTTCTTACGGACTGTAGATACTTTGTACATGCGCCACGCGTATCACTGTAATCTTTTTTTTTTTTTTTTTTTGGGGGGGGGGATGTGTTTCATGACGTTTGTGATTAATTATAGTTTATCGTTTCCGTAATTATTATGATTTTAATTAAACTTGCAGGGTTACCGCGAAATTGTGCACCTGATATGGTGACATCTTTTCTGGTTTGCGTTCATTTATTTGTCCCTAATTTCTTGTTTTAATTTTTTTCTTAATATTTGCGTTACAGTCGGTCAGTATTCAAGCGGAAACGACGTACTTTATATATGAGCCGATATCATCTTGAGTCACGAGTAGGCTCTTGGTCATAGCACATTGATAGGAAGAAGAAATAACGGGCCTGTTATCTTAGCCTATGCGGTTGTTTCTCCGCACTCGAGGTGAAACCGAAACGCTACATTTCAAGCAACAGACGACGTCGTTAATGTGTGAGTCAGAAGCGGTCGCCTCTGTGCAGGAATGCCTCCTACCGTCTGCGTCGTTGTCGGGGTAGCCATTTTTAAACTTCCGGCAGTTGCGGACGCTTTGATTTTTTTGTTTTGTTTTGTTCTAGAACCGTTGCGGCACCGCGCCATTTTATACATACATGTGCAGCTTCAGTGGAGACTTAGCGCCGAGCAGATGACGTCATTCCAACCAGTTGTTTTTCGGCGTCGTCTGCTAACTGTAAATGTCGTCTGCTATACCAATTTACGACGGAAAAAAAAAAGAGGGGGGGGGGGGGCACTACGCTGCATGATTGGCTACGAGTTTGGCTGCTGTTGTGTTTCTGTCTTTCGAAGGCGGCTGACACATCCACGTGGCTGGAGTTATTTATCGTCCGCGGGATTATCGCGTTCATTGTTCGAATGATTGGAGCGATTGGTATTGAGTTTTATGACTCCATCCTTTTTGCCCCTCGCCTCGCGCGGGTGAGGGAGTGAAACGGTGATTCAATCTCGTCGGGGTGGAAAAGTCGAGCGGCCGTTATGACGTCATCGCGGATAATCCCGTCCCCCTAGCGTGTAGAGAGGAGGAAACGGGGGAGAGAGGGCGATTGACTCGGCTGCCTGTCTGACGTCATACCAAATCGAATTTGGCGTTTGGGTGCTTCCTTTCTACCGACGTAAATGTTTCGCTTTCATTCTTTCTTCTTTTTTCTTCTGAGGTGCTCAGTAGTGATGTGTTTGTGCGGACTTAGAAAGGACTGAAAGCCGTTCGCCGAAAGTTGTAGAACAGCTCGATCGAAAACAAAATAGATGAGTTTGGGGCCGTACGCGTTGAGGTGGAATGCGAAGTATCTACGAAAGTGTTTATGCTGTCCAACGGTGAGTCGGTCGTCTTAACGAAATTTGTTTTAAGTTTGTTTATGCTCGTTTGTGTGCGTGATATTTTTCCGCCGGTGGGGTTGGTTAATGGGAATTGATGTGTGCGGAGTGGTGCGTTAGGGACGTTGAAGTTTTTTGGAAACGTGGAAGTTTTTTTCTTTCTACAATTTTTTTTGTCGAAGGAAGCAAATGTCATGCGGAATTTGTGTTTTAACCTTTGGACATGTGTCATGCAGTTTAATTCAATTTTATTTTCGAAAGCTTTTTTATTTTGGTTCTTCGGAAGTATTGATCGATGTTGTTGCTAAGGGATGAGCGGCGTTGTGGTTCTGCTGTGCGGGTGCGGCTTAGGTCAGCGTCTTGGGTTGGGTTGGTGCGTTTCTTTTTGCTTGCTTCCCAGTTCAGTCCCCATCTTTTCCCATTTTGAGCTGGACAAGCACCGTACCGGCGTGCAGTCGTGTGTAGAAACGTGCATCGCTACTGCGTGGTGCACGTTAATTAAGACCCCAGGCTAGCTATAGATTTGCGTTATATAGCAGAGGCAACAGACGGGAATTGGAGTTGACCAAAAGCCCCCTGTCTAAGCATACGCGCGGCAGAATTTTGCTTCACAATATGGTGTTTCGTATCATCCACCTCGGTTTTGTGAGAGGTCGTTATTGGTCTTCGCTTTCATGAGTATGTAGAGCTTTGTTAAGATCTGCTTATATATGAGGTTAATGCAAGCAGAGCCTGAAGGAACTGCGTAATTTTGAGTATTTCTTTTTCTTTTTGAGCTTTTTGTTTTGTTTTAGTGGAGCGTTTAGGCGGCTGTTCTGGAGATACTTATGGAAGTGTAAATATTTATAGGGATATGGAGGTTGTTGACTTAAACTAATTAGACTTGTTTTTGCTATGCGTGCTTTTTATGCGTTTTAGGTGGGTCGATAACGTATCTTGGTAGCGAGCTTGCGCTGCGAACATGTACCCTAGTAGAAAATATCCTGGTTAACGTTTGCTTTATTTCGGGTATTACATGCATGTGCAGTGAACTATGTGCGTGTGGGATTGAAACACATATTTCGTATTAAAGTGGGCAGTTTTAACATCGTTTGCTTTAATGCGTTTATATATATATATATTTTTTTTTACTTTTCATGATATCAAATTTTCGGCTCATTTATTTATGCAGTGTCGTATTTATTAGGAGCTAGTCACACACGTCATTGCGTGTGGTTACATGTAACTAGGTTTTCGCCAACGCTCAAAGTTTCTAACCATCACTTTCAGTATTATTGCATGCGGTTTGGGGGGGGGGGGGGGGGGGGGGGGTTGTAGAAGGCTACGTATTTATTTTCGTTTGCACCGTTCTTCGAAACCGTTGGAGTATACTTTCTCCACCTTCAAATTCTTTTCAAACATAACCCCCTTGTCATAAAAAAATAATATATATATATATATATATATATATATATATATATATATATATATAATTACGCAACTTTTTTTTTTTTTTCTTTTTTTCCGAGTGAAATGTTTCTGTGAACGTTGTCCGGTGACGTTTTTCCCAAGCAATAAAAATAAAGTCTGACGTCAGCCTGTCTTGCCCTCAAAAGTTCGCAGCGGAGTGTTCGCTTTTAGCAGACGACGCGATTTGCTGTGGACGTCGGTCGGTTTTCTGCAAGACGCAGCGAAGGAGTGAGAGAAGGCTGCGGAAAGGAGAAGGGGAAAAAGAGAGAGAGAAAGATGATAGTTGCGGTTCCAAACTCCGGTTGCGTTCCAAAGCAGACGACGTGAACGCTGCGTCTGCCAAGCGGAGAGCAAGTTTCGTTTTCGCGCTGAAACTCTGACAGGCGATTTCAGTTGGTGGAGAAAAAAAAAAAAAGTGGTTGAGATGATTCTTACCGGACCCGCGATGGAAGTGGAACAGATGGATTTGGATGGCACGTGCACACCGTATGATCCGTCAAGGTGAGGGAGGAATGATCCTTGCGTATTTCTGTGTATGTAGCGATGTGCATCCTTTGGTGTAAGAAAACTGGTCTGAAACGCTCGCAAGAGCGTATAGACCTTTCCAGAAAAAGGCTCCTGGCGGGTTTTATTTTCAGTGTTCGTGCGTATGGCGCGTGATTTGCTCGCTTTCCACAGCGACGAACATGCGGGTGCTGGGCTGAGTGCTTCTAAACATTGGAATGGTGTGTACACATCGCGACACTGTTAGCGCGAACACGGCATCGACGTATTTTCGCATTTTACTTCTAAATAGTGTTAGCGAGCACGAAATATTATCGCTTACATTATAGAACTAAATGAGCTCTTTCCGTAGCAATAATAACTTGGATGACATCCCTTGGTTTGAAAGAGAAAAACTGGAAAAACCGGCGATCGCTTGTTCGCGCTAACAGTGTCGCGCTCTGTACGTTCTGCCTATCTTTGACTACATGCCTGTCTTTTTTAGGCCAGCGTTTCGTGTGAAGCTGTAGTTTTTTTCGCTTAAAAGCTAAAGCGCATGTTTGAAAAAATAACGACGGAAAATAGGAAGACGCGATTCGTGCCACGCTATTTTCGAAAAGCGAAGACAATTACGACTGTATATCGCGAACATGGTTATATCAAAAACAAATCTGCTATATTAAAAAAAAAAAAAACGCGTGTTTTCTTTTTCTTTTTTTAGGTGTGCAAAACTATATCTTTGTGTTTTGAATTTTGTGCAATTTTCGGTTGGTTTTGCGCATGCATGCGGTTGGGGCGAAAACCCGACCGAAAATCTTACGAAATTCAGATCACGTAAAAATAATCCATAAATGCATGCGGTTAGGGCGAAAACCCGACCGAAAATCTTACGAAATTCAGATCACGTAAAAATAATCCATAAATGAAAAAAAAAATACTACGAATGAATCAAGCGTTAGTATTTATCGTATACTGAAATTGGAAATATATCTTTAACGCAATCATATTTACGCGAAGCAAATACCCTCGTTTTCCGTAAATAGCGTAAAACGACTTTCGCATGTACCAAGTTTCTTGCAATTTTCGTTTTTTTCGGTTGGTTAATTTTGAAGAGAATTCGTGTGATAAATGTTTTTCACGTAATCATCGTGTGTTAAGCTTATAATATAACGCGCAGTCCCACTACGCACAGTCGTACATCGTACGAAAAACGCGTTGGATTTCGCTGCAGACAGTGACAGAAATATCTTCGGAGTTGTTCGAACCATGTTTGCATATATGCCTGCAGACAGTGTTTGTGTGACCAGCGTGGCAGGATTGTCATATAGGGAAGAAGCATGACTCAGACACTAGGGAGTTTTAGGGAACCGTTTTTGTACGTCCGATACGGTACGATATGGGCCCTCCGATACGAACTGCGCATATGCGAGTCTTCCGTGGTAGCGCATGGCAGTTCCCACCGTATCGAAAGTGCGAAAACGGTTCCCTAAATCTCCCTACTGGGGAGTTTTTAGGGAACCGTTTTTGCACATCTATACTCTGTTTCATACTTAGTGTGCACCGTTGTCAAGCTACGGCGCGAGCATGGGGCTTCATCTCGTTGATCATTTGCACGCGTTCTCGCGCAAACAAAACCATTGATGAAGCCACGCGCTCGCGGCCAGTAGCTTTGACAGCGTTGCACGCTAATTATGAAACAGAGTATAATAGCGGTACGATATGGGCCGTCCGATACGCCGAACTTTCCGCGAAACCAAAAAAAAATAATAAAATAATAAAAAAAACTGCGTATGTGAGAGTCTTCTGCGGTAGCGCATGCGCAGTTCGTGCCGTTTCGGAAGAGGAAAAAACAATTCCCTAGAGCGTCCTACTAGGGAGTTTTAGGGAACCGTTTCTGCACATCCGATACGGTATACGATGGGCCATCCGATACGAACTGCGCATGTGAGAGTCTTCTGTCTGAGCGCATGCGCAGTTCGTACCGTTTCGGAAGTGCAAAAACGGTACCCTAAAGCTCCCTACTGTCTGCAGACTGTCCGCGGCTTGAGACGCGGATAACTAAAATAACGGACGACGGGACACAAGATATCTCGGGATTTAGATTACGGTGTTTCCTAACCAGCTTGCCTGCAATCTTGAAATCGAGCTTCTCCGGCCTGTGTTGGCCTTCGTGCCTCGAAACTATGCAAGGACGCGCATTGTACCGGTAATTAGCGCGTAGAACGGTTGAATAGGGAGGCTTTGATCGTATACGTCAGACGCGGACGCGTCGTCCCTCGAGCTGTCTGCTTCTTTTCAAGAGCTGCGCTTCGGTTTCCGTGACGCAACGTGACGGCCCTTATCTTCTTTCGCGTCGGGAACTCTCGCGGGCTCGCGTAATTTCCTTGTCAGAGTTTGATGCGGCATTGTATGGAGGCAATTATTGGCGATATCGTTGTACTTTCTTGTTGTCGCTATTCAGTGCTTCGGCTGCATTACGACGTTTTGGACGTTTTATTTCCTAGCATTTAGGTTACGGGCCTTTTGTTGTCGATCTCGTTTGTTGTTGATCCTTGTTTTGTTTTGCTGGACCTTTAGAATGGCCGTTTAATATAATGCCCGGTTTTCGGATTGGGCGTGGTGGATAGAGTTTCTTAGAACCAAAAAAAGTTTCTTTCTTGTTTTTTTTTTTTTTTCGAATTAGGTTGCTTTTGTGGTTCCGCGTGTTATGAATCCTATCGCCATGGCAGCAACTAGTGTTTTGCCGTTTTTGGTTGCTGCAACGTGCAGCAAATGGCGCCCCTAATAAAACTTCCGAATTAGAAAGTATAAAGATTTTAAGCTCCGCAGTAGGTCAAGACTTGCGGTCAAGGCTTTGGTTTCTAGTATGATGCTGGAGTAATCTTTCTCAGACTGCACTGAAATCTTATTTTAATGTTTTAAACCAAATGTTTAATGTCAACTTGTATACACTACCTTCGGGACGAAGCAGAAGTTTTTACGTTTGGAGGGACCGGGGGTTGTTGCACGGAAAAACTTTTGCGTTCAGGTGTAAAGCGTTTTTACTGTTAGAAATGTTGTTGTGCAAGTAACACAATTTTCAAAGATGTGAGCGGATAGTAAATGGTGGGCATTATAGAGGCTGCTATTGTCTGTATTGCTTACGCAAGTGAAATACCAGTACTGCAAGTACTGCTACTACCAGCGTAAATTTATGCTTGGAAATATTTTAATTTTTTTGTAATTTAATGGTAGGAGGCCACAAAAACTAAAGCTCAGCTCGTAAATAGTATAATGAACGACGTTGGAAAGAGGGAGAGAGGAAAAGAGAGGTGCTCTCGAGTGGTGACGAATTTTGAGCGCAATATTCGGTTCCCGAAATATCTTTTCGTTCACCCCCGCCTCACTTCGAGTTGCCAAAAACGTCCCCGTCCTGCCACTCGAACAGTTTGGGTCTCCCTCTTCGAACCGCCCCTTGTTTGTTTTACAATTACTTTTTTTTTTTTTATTAAGTTTGACAGCGTTTTATTTGGCTCAGAACGTTGCCATCGTACATTTTTGTTTTTTTCGTCGCGTTTGAGTCGACAGGGGTATTGAAATAAACATAAAATACGTCAAAAGAGAGGCCTACTCTGTCAATCAGCTGATCTTAAAGCAACGAAGGTGGTTGAACTTATTAGATTTTTTTTTTGTGTTTGATGTATAGGTGGCGCGGACGTTGGGGTCGTTGGCAAAGTCGTTGGCAGACGAAACACGCCGCGTCTGTTTGTGGGCCAAACCGAAACTAAGTCCAAATAAACGGGCTTGCCGGTCGCGCCCCAAATTAGACCTCAGTTGTCGTTGTTTTTGTTGCTTGTTTGCGTGCTGGGTAAAACGAGGGCGAGCAAGCGAGGCGTGTTGCCTTCGTGTTGAAACTGGGACTGAACCGAAGATGAGCTTATTTCGGACGTTGGTGTCTCGCTTGTCATCTCTCTGTATGTGCAACATGACTGGCTCGTTTTTTTTTGTTTTTTTTTATCCAACATAATCAAGTAAAAATATTTTTTTTTTTTTTTAAGTTGGAGCAAGGAGGCACCAAGGTTGCACAAACTCTTGCTCAGCAGGAGGAAATTCCAAGAAAAAGAAAAGCTATGAGCATGGGCTTCTAGCTGTCAGACAATACCTGTAAAGTGAACGAATTTTCTTATAATGTCGCTATCAAAATCGTCAGGAAAGCAATAATTCCCGTATGAAGTTAAATTCTTATATGGCTTTTGAGCCTAGTGAATAGACCCTTTCCGAAATTCAGTGCCGTCTGGTGGCTCAAATGGCAGTTTAACTGTGGTACCGTAGTAATGGCGGCAATGAACCTCTATATTTGCAGTATTGTATCAAGCGCCTACCGTTCACTTTCGCAAGTGAACGGCAGACGAGAATGCTTAACTGTAAGTTCTTTCTGAGTCTCAGTGTCGATGGCGAAAAAGATGCAACCAGTCAGAACGAAGCGCCAACCCGCATAGACGCCTTGATATAGTTCCATACATCAAGGGGCTTTGAAACCGATTGTGTGCTACTACCAGATTCTGGACCCGAGATAGAAATTAACGCTTCAGCTGCTCTTGCATTCAATTCCTGCTTCGCATCGGGCTAACGTCTCAAATGTATAAAGGCCTCGAACCATCAGCTTAGGAGCATCTTCAACATGTCCCTTCACCATTTTTCAGATAATGATGATAGTGATCAAAGTGGCCAGACTGAATTTCAAAAACGGTCTTTTGTGTGACAGGGCAACGACGGTGTGCTTGCTCTCGTTCTATTAAAAACTGCCAGTAATGTGGTGTGGCGGTGTTTTAAATTTTCTTAGTAACATCAGGTTTGGGCCCTAACTATTCGTTCATGCAAATGAAAGCTACTAAAGATGGCGATACGGTGAGCTTACAAAAAGCAGACAGCCGAAGGTTCCCTGTATCCCTGGAATGACGCTGGGACAGTCGGCTGCTTTGCAACGTGAAACACCACTGCTGTTTGGGTGGGATTTGGGGGGGGGGGGGGGGGGGGGGGGTATCTGGCCTCCGCACTCGAAAAAGTTTGAGACATAATGGTTAAAAAGCGCAACAGGACAACGGACAAAAAAAAAAAAAAAAGACACAGACAGCGCTACTTACAACTGAACTTTATTTTCGTTGTCACTCAATATATATACTGGCGCCAACAAAAACAAGTTAAGATACACAAATACATATCTTTAAAAGGCTAAACTTGTGACATCACTCATCACACCATCTCAGACTAGTCCTCCCTGGTTCAGGAACAGTAATTCTTTGTCCGACAAAGATACGGAGGGTGTACTGACACACTGCAGCCCCAATCTACCGATTTCTTGGGCCTCAAGTATTTCTCGTGTGATTTTGTTCCTGTTTAGTACGGCACAGTCAGCAAGGAGTGGAATGCAGCCACAATCTCGGCAGTGCATCACCGAGATGACCTGATACGACGCTATCTACATGGTATCGGTGCTCCCTCAAACTTTCATTCAGGCAGCGGCCCGTCTAACCCTCATAGTGACGCCCACGCGATAATGGGACGGAATCAACGACCTCTTCTACACGCTCAACCAAGCAGGTTTTGTGCTTCTTCAGGCAGCTGCGTCCGCCTGTCGTGTTCGAATTGGAGTTTGTTGTTACACCTTATTACACAAGCTAACTAACTTCACAGAGGCTGAAAAAGCGACGTCAACCCCCCGCGTGCAAGCCCCCTCTGGGATACTTTATGCAAGTATGGTATTACCACTACTTTTTCTTTTTTCTTATTCTGTACTATCGTTCCGTCACTACTTTTATTCTTCAACTTCTTGAGGTTGTTCTCGACAACCGCCGATAGAAGGGTGACCGGATACCCCGCAGACTTGAGTCTTGGCGCCTGATTTTTAAAGCTTTCGTCGATCTTGACTTTGCTAAAGCGTTATCGAAACAGAGATTAATGATTTCCCTCCTCACGAGTTTCGAGTGTGCCGACGCGAACGGCAGTATCGGCTTGTTTCTCCTAGGTTCGTAAGTCCAGCATACATGCTCCGGTTCAGGCACGTAGCCAGGATTTTTGTTTCGGGGAATGCCCGCCCATGACAAAATACTGTATGAGGGGGAGGGGGGAGAGGAGGTCCCGGCAAAATGGAAGATTTCGCCCCCCCCCCCCCCTGGCTACGTGCCTGCTCCGGTTGAAAGTCAAGCCTCAGGTCCAAGAAGCCGAATGGACCCCCCCCCCCCCTCCACACACACACACACACACACACACACACACACACACATACACACACATACACACACACACACACACACACACACACACACACACATACACACATACACACATACACACACACACACACACACACATACATACATACATACATACATACATACATACATACATACATACATACATACCGGAGCTTCATGTGTTAGCACCAGGGGTTTTAGACAGTCACTGAAAATGGACAAGGTCGCAGACACCACTTCATCGAACACATCCGGGTTGCAGTCCAAGAGGACCAAAACATCGTCTACAAGTCTAAAAACATTTAGCAACCCTAATTTTGCAAGCTTAGCCAAACTTCTATCAAGAGCCGCCAAAAAAAAAAGCAAAAAAAAAAAAGTCGCTAAGTACCAGCGTTATACGAGATCAATATACTCTCGTCTTCTGAATAAAAATGTCTCCCTCCCAATTATTGAACGTCGATGTTAAATAGAATGCTATAGAAATTCCAGAAAAGAGCCAACACTGAGTCCCGCCTTATTCGGAAATGCTACAACACCATGCTCGTCGATCGTGTCCTCTACACAAGACAACTCATCCCGGGGGATCGAATAGCTACTGCGTGTCCCAAATAGCGGCCAGGCTGGCCTCGGCTGCATAAAGTGTCTTGGCGGTCTTGGTTTCCTGGCCCCATGTGCCTGTGTTTAGGAATGTGCCAGCCAGTAGCGGAGGCTTAGGGATCGGTTTCTTAAGCTATCGCGTTCCGATTTTGTACAGCGTTGGCCACAGGTGATGCATTTTTTTCTATAAAATTCGCAAAGAGCGAACTTACCTTAGAAAAAAGTAAAAAAAGAAAAAGGCTAGACTCCTATGAAAACGCAGCGAAGCCACCGGTCTTCAAACCATAGGGCGCTCTATGGTTTGAAGACCGGTGGTACGCGGAAAAGACCAGTGAAATGCACTCGCCTCACAAAGCTTATCATGTCATATAACTCAAAGGGACGTCTCAAACTCAGCTGAGAGCTGAGTTTGAGACGTCCCTTTCTGTGTCTGTTCCTTCTACTAAAAAGTTTCCAATTTCTTCCACCACAGTCTCAGGTGTTATATGACATGATTAGCTGTCAGCAGCTCGCCTGCGCACTCACTGTCTATTCACAAAGCTTGCTTCCTGCATTGGTCTTGGAATTCTTTCGTTTTCTAATGGCAAGCCGAACACTCCTCCACTTTACAGTAGCGTTCTTGCCTGACGGGAAGCGGAAGAGTCTTTTGCCGTTCTCTGGCCTGCTTCGGCAGGCCAGAGACGCTAAACCACGACGATAAATGGCCGAGAAGCGATCCGGAGCGTTGCAGCAGAAGCTGGCTGGAACCAATACGGTGGCTCATGGCGGCGATTAGACAAAGTGATAGTGATAGTGGCGTTCGAACACTGAGTAGAGACAAAGGCCAGGTAGCTTTGCGTATACTCACTAATAATTCCAGTCGGAGCTCGGCGCTCTTGTCTTCTCCTCTCCCAGCTTTTTTACCGGTACCATTTTCAGCTTCCGTGCGTATATGGCGCGTGATTTCCTCGCTTTCCGGAAGCGACGAACATGCGCGTGCTATGGAATTGTAAACTGTGGAATGGTGTATACTCGTGGACAAGTTTCTGGGACATTTCAGAAGTGAAGTGTGCGCGTCCATATCTTTGGTGGGCGCTCAAGATGCGCACGTGTGCCTGTAGCATCGACTGCAAGCCACAAAAAGTTGTCCAGTATAGACCTTTCCAAAAACGAGCTTGTGGCCCGTGCCATTTTGAGCGTTCGTGCGTATGGCGCGTGCTTTGCTCGCTTTCCGAAGCGACGAACACGCACGTGCTGGGCTGTGAAGATCGCACGCTGGACTGTGATTTTGTAAACATTAGAAAGGTCTATAGCGTGGCTTCCACCAACGTTAACAGGCTTCCACTGTTCTGCAGCTCGGCAGCACTTGGCTGCGAGAGCGCTTGGCTCCATTCTCCTTCTCACGCGCTCGCGCAACATAGCTTCGACGTAGTTGAAATAGTGCGGAAGCTACACAGCCCTGAAAACATGGCACAAAATAGTTGACGCCGAGTGTAGGCTCTGCAGTGAGAAGCATTCGCTCCACGTGCTCCGAGCTGCGGTGCACTGAAAGGCCGGTTCACGCAGCCGTTTCCCTACGTTGCTTTGTGTTACGGAAGCTCTTATGTCGAGGCTCGCCGAGACACTCCTGGTTTGTACGAAGTGTAGCAGCCAGTTCAAGGAGTAGACTTGCACGCGACATTCCAGGCAGGGATATTGCGGTGACCATTAAGGCTGGTTCAGACAGTTGCGTTTGACTGCGTTTGACTGCGTTTCGGCAGCGAGGAACCAGGACATCCCTGCTGCTTATGTCGCGTGCCAAGATGATTCCTTGAATTGGATTCCACGCTTCATACGAAGCACAGATGTGCCGGTGACTCGCTTTCGGTTCTCGACGCAACGCAGTCAAACGCACTCAACCGCAAGTGTCTGAACCGGCCTTTAAGGCTGGTTCACACATGACAAGTCAACGAAACATTCGTGTCTCGAACGTCGCGTGCCAGGCTGTCTCCTTGAACTGGTAGCCACGATTAGTAAGAAGCACAGATGTGCCGGTGGCTTGTGGCGTAAGCAGACCTAAGCTTTCGTAACTTAACGTAAGAAAACATGACTGTTGTGTTGCTGCCGACGCAGCCGAAATGACACTCTTCAGTACCGGTGCAGAACCACCTTATCTTTATTCGTGCTTGCCCTTTTATAACCCTCGCGATAGTGGCGCCGCCACAACAGTCCCCCCCCCCCCCCCCCTCAAAAAAAAGAAAAATGACAGGAAAACAAATATTTACAGATTCAAGATAACACAACAACGAACACTTAATATAACACAAAATCAGTCTTCGAGGCCTCGATGTCTGCCTGGCAGATCTCCGTAGTCCTGATGGGGCGACATATGACTCCGATGACGGTACCGCTCTCTCCGATGTTGTGTGTGCTATTTCGCTGTGTGTATCGCAGCAGGAATGGACCTTTTGTAGAAATACGCGGTGCGCATGCGCGGAGTATTTCATGCGCCTGGGTTCGAGAGTATCTAGTTCCAAACAATCCGCCATCTTGCATTTCTCGCCTTTGAGCGGTGTCGTTGTGTCGACCTCGGGGCCGAAGATTACGCACGATGGGGACAAAGGTGAGCTTGGGGGAGCCGTATCTAGGTCACATCGCCTCAATGGGGGAACAGGATGTAGCTGACGTTTTGGGTGTGGAACGGGTGGGAGAGGCCTTGGGCGCGCGTTGTTTTCCAGTCACCTAGTCTCGAACCGATTCGCGTGTCTAGGTGGCAGCACATATTCGCCAAGAGGTCCATTGTATCGCAGAACCAGCTTATCTTTATTCGTGCTTGCCCTTTTATAACCCTCGCGATAGTGGCGCCGCCACAACAATAACTGTGTGTACCGGCCTTTATACGTAAGGTAAGAAAACGTAACTGTGTGAATCGGCCTTTATACGTAACGTAAGAAAACGTAACTGTGTGAACCGGCCTTTATACGTAACGTAAGAAAACATAACTGTGTGAACCGGCCTTTATACGTAAGGTTCTAACTGTGTGAACCGGCCTTTATGCGTAACGTAAGAAAACATAACTGTGTGAACCGGCCTTTATACGTAAGGTTCTAACTGTGTGAACCGGCCTTTATGCGTAACGTAAGAAAACATAACTGTGTGAACCGGCCTTTATACGTAAGGTTCTAACTGTGTGAACCGGCCTTTATGCGTAACGTAAGAAAACGTAACTGTGTGAACCGGCCTTTATACGTAACGTAAGAAACACGGCGCTGCGTGAACCAGCCAGTGGATACCCTCGGCCGTGTACCCCTCGGCGATCTATCGACGACCGGCCCTCGCGCATGCGCTGTCGTGGCCTTCGCGCGGCATTCGTGAGTCATGACGCGTCCTTGCTGGAAGGCTTCCGCTCTCGACAGCGCTCGTGCTGCCGCACTCGCGAACCGATTGTCCGTGCACGGACTAGGGGGATCTGCGACGCCGAAAGCAACGGCGCTCGACGCCGAGAGCCGTCACGAGCGACGGCTCGCGGCCGCCGTTCGTGCCGATCGTGACGCCGAGGAACGGGACGCTCGATTTCTCGTCCGTGGTCGTCGTCGTCTGTGTCAAGGGCAGGCGTGGCTGTGCGTCGCTGCGCTTGTACTCCGCCCTAGCTTGCGATGGACCGCATCGGGTGCTACGGGCCACCCCAGCCAGTCGATGCCACCGCGGAGATAAGGCCTCTCCATGACGTCATCGTTCGTGACGTCGCCCCAAGCGGCAAACGCGCCGAAGCGCAACGAGAGACGCGGTCGATGGCGACGCTGTGTGCTAGCGTCGCGTTCGTTGGGAGACGCTGCAAGACGTGCTGGCAATGGCGCAGCTGCGTGGATACACTAGTAATGACGTGGCCCGCTAGGCCTTGGTCTGCAGTGTGGCGGAGCTCTTGCGGCGCGTTGCCGATACCTTGCTGCGTCGCTGCGCGCGCCCCCTTCTTGTAGGTCACGTGGCATTCGCACGGCATTGGATTGGCTGGAAGGGCTCGTAGCGTCCGTTGCGGTCCAGCGTGGTGCGGATCGAAACGCAGGGTCCGCGTGGCCTCCCCGGTAATGACCTCAGGATGTTCGCGGCACGAGGGCGTGGTTCTTTGCGGAGCCAAGCTTCGAACGAAAAGAAGACCGTTAGCCCCGTTCTTCTTTTTTTATTATTCTTTCGTGTTTTTTTTTTTTCTTTAAAACGCTTGCACGAGGATGTAGGGGTTGAGACTCCGTGCCGCGGGTCTGGCGGCTGTACGCAATCTACGGGGTGTGAATACTAAATTGGGGGAGGGTTGGGGGGGGGGATATGGATCCCATTTTAAATTCATTTATCGTGGTAGGATTTTATGGCGTTCTTTTAGTTTGTTTTTGTAGGTTACTTTCTTATCTGTTCATTTGTTTTCCGTGTTGCTTGGACGAGCAAAATGTAGGGGAGTAAACGAGCTGGTGAAAAGTAAGTAAACACGATGAAGGGGGAACCCTGATAGTTGAGAATACATGTGCGCACGCAGATTCAATAGACCCTTTTTCTGTTTACAAACATGAGCTGCCTCCTGCGTCCCAAGCGACTTCCGGTCGTTCCGTGCTTGCGACCCTGTCGAGCCTGCTTATTTTACCAGTGCTAGAAAGCATAAATGCTACAGGTACATCAAAGTTGGAGATTTAACAAGGACCCTCGGCTGGACAATTTAACGTTTTAAAGGAGAAAATTTGGTTTGCAAGAATATTCGAAAATGTTTAACAGATCTCGGGCTTCTTCGTTCTCTTGGCGTTCACGTGGAGAATTTGTGGTTAAACGTTTCATCGACATTTCAAGCAGCGGTATTAAGGTGGGCTTTGTTCATTCTTTTTATGAACCGGAAGTTCTCTGGGACGTCAAAGACTATAGCACCGCCTGGTGGCGTTTGCCATGAAAAGGGTCTATAGAAAAGGAAGAGGAAAAGATGAAAACGAGGATCGCAGACGGCACGTTGGACGGCACAACAACAATGGCGGCTGGCGCCGCCGCCATTTTGAATTCGGACACTCGCGGACATGGAGCCTGTGGAGGGCGATCCAAAGTCCGCCAAAATTGTGAGCTGAAATCGAGATTGCGATGTGTCGAGGCGCGTGAAATTCGATGGATTTTGTGACCACGGGCAAACGGACGCACGCCCGAGACGTACTCGACGAGTCCGGGCTGAACGCAAAATGCCGTCGTCATTCGACGCCCTGCTGCAGGGAAGGGTCAAGTCTCTCCTGTCGAGTTAGTAAGTGCGAGTCACGACGACGTTCGACGCTTCGGAATTCGTTTCTAACCGTTGTAATGACGATGTTTTGCTCCCGTGTTCCCTATACGGTGTTAATGGAGCGATCGAGGCTTGCACTGTCGTTCCTTACGGATTCTTGACTGTGTATAGTTGGGATAAGAGAGGTAATATTTTAATTGTACTGTCCCCAGTTAGCACCTCTGCGTGGGCTTCGAGCGTGCACGCACAGCCAAAGCACGATCGAAGCAACGAGCGCGTTGGTTCTCGTGTTTGCGTCAAATGACACTTCGCGTCGGGCTGATGAAAAGTCAAAAGGGCGCCACCCTAGGATGACGATTGATAACGTCCCCTGGAGATGGAGGAGGCTGTTCACTTGGCTTTGATTACGCTAGTTCTGGGGGGCTATGTTGCACGTTTTGGACTCCCAGGAGACTAGGGAGAAGGAAGTGACGTAGGTGTGAAGGAACGTATCTTAGCTAAACCACGCATCGCTCATCAGCGACTCCACCAATCAACATCCGAAGAGCGTTGTTGACGTCACTTCCTTCTCCCTAGTCTCCTGGGAGTCCAAAACATGCAACATAGCCCCCCTGGAGGCACCCGGAAAAAGACGCTCCGTGCTTCTTGTCCCGTGTTTTGCGTCTTCCGTCGCCCCTTGATACAGCACAGCTTGAAGCTGTAATGGATTCAGCACTCGCGCAGAGTTGCTGACCAATTTCAGAACTACTGTCTAATGTTTTTTTTTTTTTTTTTTTTTTTTTTTTTTTTGCCTACTTTCCAAGGAAGTGAGGATTCTTATGACTTACACCTTACAACCCGGGCCGCGCTGTTTTTTTTTGTTTTTTTTTTTGTATGTAAGTATTAAAAAAAAATATAGGAGAGTTATGACATTGGCCGCTTCCTTGGACGAGCGCTGGCTCAGTTACGGAATTCCCGTTGGTATTGAATCTCCGATACCTTTGATATCAAGCTAATGAGCCTATAGCCTCAAGCTGCGCAACAGATCAACCACTCTTTTTTTTTTTTTTTTTTCGGCCAGCAGGATGACCCTGAATGTCTCCCTTTTCCTCCCGCGTTTTATCTGCCTTCTCTTTGGAGTGCAGCCTATTCACGTCACGGTATGACGACCGCGACAAAGCCGCTCGATTATTTACTGCGTATACCGCAATCAAAACAGAACTCGTACCGCGCCCTTTTCTCCGCTGTCACCGTGAAACGTGTTTTATTTTTCTTGTCTACGACTTCCCGGCCGGCAACAGCGTTCGACGGAACGCTGACGCTTCGTCTTTCTCGTCTCGGGGTCGTCGTTTGGAATTTTTCGCGGCGCAGCTTAACCAAAGCAATGAACAACCGTGACTTGCCCAATCCCGAGCACTGTTAAACATCCCCGGTTTCATTTGAAGCCCGACCGCAGCATTACGATCGAACGGAGCCAATCAAATAACACAAAAAGTGCATCGTCACGGCAAAGTACATCTAGAAAGTACTTGAAGTACAAAGCAAATCAGAGGTTATGTCCTTCGAGTGAAGTAGTAACTACGCCAGGCGCAATATACTTGAAGTACTATAAATTCAACGTACTTTCAAAGTATTAGCGTGCTATCTCAAAGAATTCGCCATCAAGAGTCGCAGGCAATCTCTTCGCGGATAAAGAAGCCATGACGTGTTCCACCATAGCCTCTACTGACAAAGCCTGGCGGACCGCTACGAGAAGCGGCCGCCGAAGTGAAAAAGATGGAGCGGCAGACAACGGATGAGAGGATGAATGGATGAATCCGGTTGAGCCCTTCGGATCGGGCGGTAGCTTACGCCACCTAGCCATTTTGTTTTACCATTTAAGCTTAGAATATTTAAATGTGAAAACTATATTCACTCCGCACTGAAAAAGAAGTGAGGTTATAAAACCCCCTTGCCATTAGTTAATAAGAAAATACCTAGTTTTCTCTCGCTTTCTGCCACCATTCACTTAATCTTTGCTTGGTAATGTCCACTGTCTTGAAATCCACTTTTCCTTCGCGGTCTCTGAAACCCAATGACTTTATTAAATCTATGTCGTCTAGGAGAGCCACGTGACTGGCGCCCCGCTGCGGCCAGACGCCGAAACACACTTCTCCCGAGCGCACGAGTGTGTTTCGGGTCCTCGCCGCCGCGAAAGCTGTGCGCTGACGTCCAGGTTCCCCGAGAAATGATTCTTCGATGCCCTGTGCTTCGAGATCCTCGCGCTCCAAATCTGCGACGGGGCACTCTATGGCTCCGACGTTGAACTGCCAGGCTTTGTGAGTATAGAGGAGGATATGGCTCCCCGCTCCACCTCCCAAGTGGCGGGAACTCGTGCGCGTCTTCTCTTCCCTCGTCTACCTTCGACTTCTGAATTTGGCGCCGCTCGCACTGGCTTGTGCCACCCAAGGGGGGGGGTACTAGAAGAGAGCATATGACGTCAGCCCCGCGTACACTTCCGCAAGCAATCCTCTCGTGGAGGACTGTCCTCTCCTAATATCGAGCGAGAAGTAGCCAGGAGTTCGAAAGGCTGCGGGGAATGCGTCGTCGTCTGCTCGCATTTCTAGTGAGAGTAGAATATCCCCCCCCCCCCCCCTTCCCCCCCAGTGTTCCTTCAGAATTGGCAAAGCATCATTTTGGGACGTAAATTTAACGAGACCAAATTTGGAGAATGTACAGGATGTACCCCAACAAATTTAGTTTTTTGTTGTTTTTATTGAATTACGCATTTTTGAACGCCCATTTGCCGCCCAAATGTAGCGGTCTGAATCAGATGCAAAAGTTAAAAACTAACCGTTATATTATTCAAAAGTCGTAAGTGATTTTCTGATATTTTCAATGGGAAAATGGCGGACGGGAGCTCTCGAACGAATGTATGAAGTTGTATGGCGCTGCGATCACTTACCGAAAACGGGCCCCATGTCGCTTGTCCCTGTCGGTACGTGTCTTTTTTTTTTTTTTTTTTTCGTCCTGTTTCAGTTCGCGCCTTTTCACAGATTTTCCCGTTAAACTTTTTTAGAAAGTCACTTTAAACTTTTTGAATGGGATAAAGAGTAGTTTTGAAACCTTGGCACCTGGTTCGAACCTCTAGCGCTACATTTGGGCGCGGAGAATGAGCGTTCGCCGACGCGTAATTAATTTTTGCGGCCAAAAGAACAAAGCAAAAACAAAACTGAGTCCGTGACATTCGAAAAAAAAAAATGGCTCTAAAATAATTGAACTAGCTACTTATAAAGTTTTGTCTTCCTTTTTTAAAACGGCTATTAGTTTCCACGTAGCTTCTACAGTTTTGTGTTCAGAGGCAGAAACAAAGACACAGAACGAGTGTTTTTGTGCGGACATAAAGATACACTGTATTTTTTTATAACGATCTTAATGCTCCCTATGAAGTGGAGACTGCCAGCATGTACCTGAAGCGGTGTAGACATTTTTGTTTTAATAAATAAAATTCTAAAAGAGAAGGCTTTATGTGAGGCCTTCTCGTTTAGAAGCATTTTAAAAAGTGAGTTACAATTTGCAAAAACACAATTAAGATATTGCAATTTCAAATAGATATCGGGACTCCACGTATCCTCAAGGTAATACATAAAAAAAATGTCATTATTATTGGGATGTTCTAAGTAGCAAAAACGGATTGCACAACTGTGAACACAACCCAAAGTTGCAAAACGAGAAAAAATGCATTTTAAAGTTCAAGAGATGCATTCTCTACAAATATCGTCTGCAATTACACGAAATATGACCCGAACATAAGTAGGGTCTTCGGGAAACGTTGAGAGTCAGTAAACCCGTCTCACACTTTGTGTTGCGAGTTGTCTGGCCCCTCTTGCACATGCGTGCGCCGTCAGACATCATCTACACAGTAACTCATCCCAACACGTCGGCCTTTCGGTCTTCGCGAGGTTTCGGTTGACAGTTTTCGCGGCAAGGGCATCACCTTTCTCGCTAGCGAAGGCCTCGTGGTGCGTCGGTGCTATCAGGCAGAGGATCGCGCAGAAAGTTGACGGCAAAACTAGTGCGAGCCATCTGATGCGGCACGTTTCGACGAAAATGTCGTCGAAAGAAAGTACGGTACTTGAGCGCGGTGACGATGCGTTTTTGGCGTTGCTTGATTGGTTGTAGGGCTGAACTCTCGACGTCATCTAAAGAAGGTCAACGCGGGGCTCAGTTTGCGCAACTCCCAGCTGAACGCTGACGCGGGCCTCGTGGGCAATGACGCAGCATTCTGTCTTGAGGGCAGGGTTTCTGACGTCACGGTGGAGGGCGGTGGCCTCGCGCTATCTCGGAGGGGTCGTCCTAGTTCAATCGTTTCAGTTGTTAAACTTTCAACTCGGTCCTTTTTCAATTAAGAAGCTTTTAACTTCGTTGCATTTTTTTAATCGAGACACTTTTAACTTCGTTTTGATATTTTAATTAACAAACTTTTAACTCAGTTTTGTTATTTTATTGAGTGAACTCTCATTTCTGAGGAAGCCTGCCCTTTATTTTTAGACTTCTTTTATATAAAAAAAAAAAAGGCTTTTTCGCCCTCCTTTCCCCCTTTTTTTAAACTTGTTTTTTTAGGTGGTTTTCTTAGCTGGAGTTTTGGCTTTTTAATGTTCGCCGAGCAACATTAAGGTCATGTGCGACAGTTTAGCGTGTGTGGCGTCACTTTAAAGGGGCCACCAAAATCATATTTTTTTTTTATTATCCGAAACGATTGAAAACGATGCCGGGACATTACCCTCAAAATTTGAAACTTTAAAATTCAGTATTTGTGAATTCAAAAAACAATTTCCAAATGCCGAATTTGAAGTTCCCGCGCGATCCGCGCCAGTGCAGTGAGTCACATTTTGCGGTGTCCTGCGACTCGACTTTCCTTCGGACCTCCGCCGTTGTCACGGCGACCCCAACCGAGGAGGAGGTGAGGGATAGAAAGGCGCCGGCGGGAAAAAACCGGTCTTTCTCCGACTCGCCAACGGGCGCTGCCAAGTTTTCCGAGGGAGGGTACAAATCTAGGAAGCAACATCACACCGAACTCTGATTTCTGGTATTTCAAAAGGGGCCGTAGTGCGTTCGCAATTGCGTTAAAAAACATGTTTTACGATTGCCGTTATTAAATGTTATAGAAATGTCACCTACAAAGCTTCTAAATTTCCTGATTTTTGACGTCACCGATCAAAAGAAGCGAGGAGGTGAACGCGGGAAATACAAATGCCAAAACTAAAAGGCGCGCGCGCGCGCGGGAAAATTTTTTTTCGCGATGCGGTTTTTTTTGCGTGTCTATGACTACAAGTTGCATCGTTTTAGACAATAAAAAGAAAATACGACCTTTGGGTTGTCAGTGCCCCTTTAATGGCGGCTTCACGCATTTGCGTCCGAGTCTGTCCACTTGCAACCGCTCATGACGAGAGTAACGAGAGGGCACACTGGTGCCACCTGTGGGGTAATCCTGGGACGCTTCCGATCTGCTGAGCACGTATTTCCCAACCTTTTACGCATCATTCTTTCCCCGTAGGCTCGATATAATTCTGGCAATGTTATAAGCGGGAATTTCACGTATATTGCGCTTAGATTCAATCTCGTAAATACTCCAAAACCTCGGGTCTACTTATACGCCGGTGGGAAGTGTTGCAGGGTTACGCGGTAGATGGCGCCACGGCACCAGTCTGTTCTCTAGTCGTAAGGTGATGGGCGGGCACGACGCACTAGACCGCACTCAAACGCGTACGTGTGAACTGGTCTCGGAAAGTTTGCAACTGCTCGCAAAGCGCGTCACGTTTTCACGGTATCTGGGTGGATCGACCGGTACAAAAAACACAATCGTACAGTGGTAAGGGATGGGCGGAGATGTGATTGGTATTCCACTCTCCGACTGTCGTCCCAGCTCCGGCAACGCATCCGCAGTGTGCGAGCTCGGAAAGCAGCCCGCGGGCTCAGTAGCCGGGCGTCGGTCGCCCCACCCGGAGGTGTCGCACGGGCAAGTTTCTGGAACGACGCCGGACTTCGCCGTTGGCACGAAGCAGCAGATTCCCGAGTGAGCTCCGCTGCACTAAATGCTCGGCCGCTTCCGGCCGGGCGGCGACCACCGAAACGGACCGTTTGCAAAAGTCCCCAAACGCTTTGCTCCGTCTTGCCCTAACTTGGCAGACGGCAAAGGCTACGGCCCCAGCGAGCCAATAGGCGCGTCGGAGAGAGACACGTGACCACTCTATCTTGCTGGTCGTACGCAGTGCCGTCGAAGCTACGAGCGGGAGAGAGGAATGCCGCTTTTGTACGGATTTCAAAGGACGCGCTTGTCTGAGACGCACACAAGAAGGCCCGGGTTAAGAGGGGACTTCCTCCTTCCCCTCTTCTCCAACTGCTTGTGTCACGCTCCAGCGTCCGTACCTTTTGTACGTGGTTCTCCCCCGTCGCTCTGATTGGCTCAAGGGGGTCCGTAGCGTTCGCTCTTTGCCGAATGACGACGGTACGAAGTATAGCGTATAGCGACCACGTTACACTGAAGAGAGCGAGAAAAGAGAGGGAGGGTAGCCAACAGTCTGCAACGTTTTTCAACGCCCGCTCGCCTGCGTTGCCTCCGTCATCTGCTACGGCCAGTACAGCCAGTTCCCAGAATTCCTTTTGGCGCTGCGAAGAACGTTGCCTGTTTTGCATAATGTCTTTGGGGGCACAACACCGGTCGAATTGTGTTTAAACAAAAGAAGTGTTCGACAGTGTGGCCTCGCCACACTGTCGAATTGTTAGACTTATATATAGCGCTTTGAATAACATGCTGTTTAATCATCATGCTAAGCACTGACAGGGAGTTTCGCAATATTTCTGATTGTTCGTGGTCCAGTGATGTGATCGCTGCGGCATTTGCGCCAAACTGCGCCAAAGTGCTTACCCCGCTACATCCTGCTACATTTTACCATAATGTGAGGAGTTTGCACCACCATTGTGCCAAAACTTCATTTCACTTCATTTAACTCCGAAATTACAATAGCTCAGGCCTCGCTACCCGGCCGGATCATTATGATAGGCTTAGGCGAGTTTTCAGAACTTTTGATTATCGCCTCAAATAATGTTACTATTTGATTGCATTCCATATCAAAGACTGACAGTACTCGGACGTCTCTCATTAATTCTCGTGTTCGTGATCTAATCTGGCAGGTTAGTAAGTTTTGTTGAGGGTGCTTCTCACCGTGCACTGGTGTACTATCGCGGACAATATGAGCTGAAACAGCGCTCTGGTCGGCGTACGGTACTACCTGCGCCGCCTGTCGCTTTGCTCCGCACACGCGGCGCACCCTGACCTGAGGCCGAGATGAATTCTCACTTGCGCTCATTGCGCCGCTGCACTCCTCCGGCCGTCTGCTAGCCAGACGGCGGAAGAAAAAACGATGGCTGGTGAAGAAAAAATATTTCACTATCTTTAATTGCACCTGCGATTATCGTTTTTGAAAGTCACATCAAAAGACGTTGGAGGTTGTTTTTGTTCGACTAAGTGCAGGCACAAAGTTGGGCATCGTAAATATAGGCCACAATCTGTATACCGGATTTAGACCGGCTCCAATTGGGTAGTTACTTTTTTTTTTTCTCTTTTTCATTGATCGGAGCTGTTAAAAAAAAAAAAAAGACGGTAAGCATACACGTTACTGAGAAGGTTTTGTAAACTTGATCGTATGAAGAGGATTAAAAATAGTCTTTATTTATTACTGGGCCCACGTGTTTGTTTCAAACAAAACAAGTTGCTGACAAGACACCAGTTTTTTGTTAACAAATTCCTAGTCTTAATAAGTGGGACAAACGGTTATATATTTGCAAGGAGAAGGGGCTTGAAACTTAATCGAAAGAATATTCGCAGAGGACAATATCAGACACAACAGATTAATAGTCGGCGTGAAAGTTCAACTGCACTTTACAAGAAGATGGGTGTAGGACAAAATGGTCCCGGACAAAATGGTCCCGGACAAAAAGGTCCCAAGTGCCAACCCGGACAAAATGGTCCCAGGTGAATTTATCAATATTTTGAGCGCTCTTAATGGGACAAAATGGTTTGGTACTTTTATTTTGACACTTGTTCAAGGATAATATCAACATTTTCATTATGATCATTTGAAACAAATTTTAAAACCCCTTCTATCCATACCATATAGCTCTATTTCTCAAAGGTTCTTGATTTCTACCGATATATTCCACGTGTGTAATCAATATCTTTCTATCGCCAGAACCTGTTTTCAAATTAGCGCTATCGAGCTTCAAAACGACAGGTTCTTGACATGCTTTTTTTAAATAAACCTGTCGTACCACCGTGTTCTATTTTTCAAAAACAGCATCGCTCTGTCTGAGCATTGTATATTAAAGAAATCAAAAATTGATTTCGCAATTATGATCGTATTTATTACATAGACCACTTAAGAGACAAGAAGTCGACGCTGCTGAAGCGAAGGCCTATTACCAAAATGTATTCATATGACCCACACCCCTCAAAATGTTGCTCAAGGGACGGAGCCCTTGACCGTACTGTGTGCACAGAGTTACAAGCCGCTTCTAATACTATCCATCAAGAGTAGAAAATACAAAAAACCTGCCAACAGCAAATAAATAATGCCACGCTGGGACCATTTTGTCCGGAATGGCAGTTGGGACCATTCTGTCCGGGACCATTTTGTCCGGGACCATTTTGTCCGGGACCATTTTGTCCGGGACCATTTTGTCCGGGACCATTTTGTCCGGGACCATTTTGACCGGGAACATTTTGACCGGGACCATTTTGACCGGATCCCAAGAAGATCGGTATCAACGATGCAGCACTCAAAAGTATGCGCTGGTTAACCTCGTCAAACAGTGTGTCGCAATCGTAGCAGCAAGCTTTGTTGCACTCGGCAGCGGTCCAGTTCAGGGGGTCCTGAGGCGCAGTAAAACTTACTAAAGAAGTTATCCCGCGTCATTCTCCCCTGACCCGCGACCACGGCTTTGATCCTGTCTGGTAAGAAATCGAGCGCGGCAACGAAATCTGGCTCGGCCCGAAGTCACTCCCATTCACCTCCCATTGCTTTCCACAATTTGTAGGCAGTGGCGCGGTGGAGGCGACGCCGTCACGTAGCTACCTTGACGCGCCTCCAAACGTGTTCGATGATATTCAGATTGGCTCCTTTTGGGGGCCTAGGTGGCTTCGTCAGGCAGCGCTCCTCGAGCGTGACAACGCATTTTCCACTTCGGCGCTTTCTTGAAATGCGCTGAAATGCATGTTAGCTGGAAACGTGAACATTGGACTGCACAGCACACGCATCGTGATGGTGGTTCCGTCGGCCAATATTTTCCCAAGCAGACGGCCGGAAGAGCGCAGCGGCGCAGTGAGCGCAAGTGAGAATTTATCTCGGCCTCAGCGTGCGTCGTGTTTACGGAGCGATGCGACAGGCGGCGCAGGTAGTACCGTGCACAGGCCGGAGCGCCGTTTCAGCTCATATTGTCCGCGATAGTACAGCAGAGAAGCGGCAACCGCAAAGTAGGCATCGCGATTTTGTGTGTCTTGCTTCGCCGCAGCGCACCCGTGCGCTAAGGGGCAAGCACTCCTCCAGAGCGGGACGTGGCAGAATTTTTAAACCAAAACTTCTAGGCATGGGCGGATAGAGGATTTTGGGTCTGAATCTAATTTGAAGCGAATAGTGATTTTGGCCGAATAATTTCGAATCGAATAGTTCAAATAGTACAAGCAACAAATACCACAAGATATGTTTAAACTATAGTTTTATATTTACTCTTATTTGGTATTAGAAGTACTGTAATTGTTAATTTCATGTGTACTGAGCTCGGGAGCACGAAATGGTCGGAAGCTTGCGCCACTTGACCGGAAATCCAAGCTAGAGTATTCGAAAAGGTTGAATAATTCAATATTGTCGAATAATTCGATTACGTAAAATACTTAAATTTGATTCAAAGCGAATTTCGAATAGAACAGAATTCAATGGGCTAATCGTAATAACCGAATATTCGCCCATCCCTAAAAACTTTGGCTTGTATACACCTTTTCTATGTATACAAATCGACAGCCCAGCGTGTGATCTTCACAGCCCTGCACGCACGGGTGCGCGTCTTTGGAAAGCGAGAAAAACGCGCGCCATATGCACAAACTCAGAAGAGGGCGCCTGCCTAAAGCTACTTACTGGAGCGATTTGAACGCCATATTTGAGTTCGCTATTTTTAGGGGATGCTCAGAACGAGCTCAGATTAATAGGCAGCTAAGACCGGCAGTCTTGGTTCTTTGGAATGCACTTGGCAAAAGAATTGTGGATGCTCACCGTGGGCACGCCCTCAGCAGTCGTGCACACAGCTATGGCCGCCAGTGAATACTCCCTATACAGCTTTTCTACAAGCGCACAGCCATTTTGAATGTCGTCACTTATGGTATGCGGTAAGACATTGTTTTGATCTCTCCACGCCGCTGGTAGGTGTTTAGGAAAAATCTGGGATTGTCACAATTCTTGTTTTGCCTCACCTAAATTTTATCACATATTCCAGGTTGAAATTTTTATTATTCGTTTCGTCCCGCATACCAGATACGGAACCCACATGACTGAGAACGACAGGAAACAGAAAACGTCTATAAACTGCAATATCCTAACTACATTCTTCTTTTTTTTTCAATTTGAAATTTTGCGAAGCTGCTTTGGTATTGTGAGAAGATTCATATGGACTCTTCTGTAGGTTTAGGGTTTATGCTTTGGTTTTGTCTGATTAAGAATTGCAGTTTTATTACAACATCTTGAACTCGAAGAAAACAAAAATTAAGGTGTTTAAAATATGTTGTATGCTGACATTATTTCAGTGGGATTTCTTACCTAAAATAACCATTAATGGCAGTTTGCGCTGTCCTTCATCGATCATCTTGTTACCGCGTCTGGTGCTTCTACACTTAACTAAACATCTCTAGTTCTGTGTTTGAGGGAATCGCTCCTGCTGTGCAATCGATGCTAACAAAAGGGTACACATAACCAAGATGGCAAAGTAGACATTGACTTTTAGTTGGACAGGCCAACGCATGAATCTTAATAAAATTTTTGCAGTCGTACGAATAAAAAAAGAAGTCCAAAACCTCTTTTTGCTGCTCCAAAATGGACTTCTTGACTGCTCCAAGAGCTTCTCTAAAATGACTCGGACCAATCACATCACTGGTGGTCTCTTAATAGAGAGTTTGAACAGATTGTTTTTGTGCTCTGATAACGATATCCAATAACGACACCATGCATCCGCAAAGGCTCCGGCAAAGTATTTCATCATCGGAATGGCAGAAACGATCTACGAAAACTCAATCATCTCTGTCAAGTGAGCTTGTCACCGCACACGGATGCACTGCTGAGAAGCGACATCCCTTTGGTGCACTGCAGCCGTGTGCTGTGGTGAAAAGCACTCCTTCAAATTAAGGTGGTTGGAACGCGTGCGTGTTGGGGACTGAGGAAAAAAAAATAACTACCGTAAAATATTGCGGAATTACCCACTTCGTTTGAGCACCCACTATTAGCATTTCCCAAACTTGGAAATTCTGCACATTATGCGTTGAGCGGCTGATTTGACCGGATAAGTGCAATGTCTAGATTAACCCTGTTTTCAGTGAATGTTGGGTGAGTGCTCCCTGGTATTTTACAATAGGCGAGTGCTGATGTATTGCAGTAAAAATTTCAAAATAAAATCGAAGCTAGTACATATTGTAGACTATGATATCCTGACGAGTTGCCTGTGTCACTGCTCGTGATTTTTATTTTTTTTCAACTCGCCGATTCAAGGAACTTTTGGGTGTAGCAAGAGGTTTTTAATAATAGCCTCGATTAGGATTTATAAGCTTGACAATACTCCCGGTTTCACGGGAAAGTGGAAACAGAAGTGGTGCATATTACAGCTAATTTCGTGTAATAGAAGCACTTAAGAGAAACCTTTTCATAATAGTGTCAAATACATATTACGGTAAAGTTCTTGTAATATCTACGGCTGCAGCAAGTTGCAATCCTCGCTGCAATGCACATTTCACTTGCAAATGTTCATTCTCCGAAAAGGCAGCGGGTTTCGAGGAAGCACGCTCGGCAGTCGTATCTCCTGCTTTTGTTTTGTCTCGAGCCGTCTGATACACTCACTGTGCCTCGTCTGCAAGTCTGTTGTTGTTATGCTCGGTGGAATATTCCGCGGCATCACAATGTGCTGACTCGGCGAAATGCGAAGCTTGACTCGATCCAAGGGCAAGGCAGGCCGCGGGGCGGAACGCCTCGTGTACGAGGGTCGGTGGGGGGCGGGGGAGGCGTGCAGTTGACTTTAATTGGTTAATTAGCACTGTGTGAAGGTGGAGGGGGAGGAAGCTTGCGGCTTTGCGCTCCTCGTGCCCTTCTGGAGACCAGCGTCTGACGCGGGATCTGTCAACTGGGGTCGAGCGTCTCGACGACTTTACGCGGCACTGGCATGTCTCGGTGAAGAGGCACTGTGGATTATAGAGAACCATGTCCCGCGTGCGGGAGATGAGAAAGAACTTTCAGGAGTCCAAGAATGACGTCATCGTGGTGCAGCCTTGGTGAGGCAGAGCGGCTACAGATACCGTTCATTTGATTGCGTTCACTCGCCGTGTCATTTAGGATCTGTTTGTCCTTTCAGCTAGGGACAGAATTCGTCTTCTAAGCTCATTTACAGCCTGGTTACTGTGGCGCCTTCATTTTACCTACGGTCACTTTGTGGGTCTGCGATTCTTGTAACTCGGATTAGTTATTACGTGGTTGAACCTGTGGGCTTTTGGAAATCGACGCGGATGCAGTTGTGCCAGTATAATTATGTTCGGTTGAGACTAGATCACTTTGCACGTTTTCTCTCCCTCTCTCTCTTTCTTACCGCCATTGCTTTTTGACGTGTGATGGATCTCGTGAGTCATATCTTCGACTTTTTGTTTTCTCAAGTTGAAGAGATGCTGGAGTGTTGTGGCTGCACGGCCGAGCTGCCTATAAAGCTGGACTGCTTCTACTTTTGACAGTTTTTATGTTCACATTTTTTCAAATAGCTTGAGCTTAGTACAGTGCGGGACATATTCCTTTGCATTGGAAAGGGGAATGTGAGTCAGTTTGTGACACATATCACAGAAGGCCAGAAATTTCAAACACACTCATGTTCTTTTAATGTAGGAGAGAACCCTGCTATATTAATAGGAGGTGTTATGATGACCCCAACAAATAAAACCTTTATATAATGGGACTGATCCTATCTGATTCATGTATAAATGTGCCTTGCACAGAAGACAATGGCAGCCTGTCACTGTCATGTGACATTAACTCGAGAACATCTGCGTAGTGTCAACTGTAAAGGAATGTGAGCCAATAATACCGTTAAAGAATTGTACTCTCAAGTTATGAATTAGTGAGGCAAGAATCAAATCATTTTATTTTTTTGTTTTCTGGGAAATTGTTATGACAGAATATAGTTGAAAGCAATGTTGTGACAGTAGTTGCTATCTCCGATTCTATCTTTCTGTTATCGTTTGCTTCCAGGCTAAATAGCTACCAAAAACAAGAGTGAAAACTTTGCATATTAAACAGTAATACAACATTAATTAGATTTGACAGGAGCTGTTGACTATACAGTTCAAACAAGAAATGTTTCTTCAAGTTAGAGGAGTGATGTTTGGCTCTTTTTATATCTGTCTGTTTTAGTTTTGTAAAAATGCTTGGACCTCGAGGCTGTAGTAACTGTTCTTTTTTTTTAATATTTTCTGTTGGGACTCTGTCTTTTCTCACACATAGTGAGAGCACCGTAGTAAAGTGAATTTAACATACTTAGTGTTGCTGGTCTACTTATGTCCATTGCACTAATATTTGTTTTAATATTCATTTGGTTCTGCATCGATGTCTGTCTGCTTTTGTTGTTTGCTAGTGAAACGACTTCCGGATATTCTCGGACGTATTATTGTGCAATAAATCATTACTTGGTCAGTCTTCTCAAAACTCACAACCCTCATTGCACATAAGTGAAGCAGCAGTAGTTCCCAACCAACCTACGATGCAGCATGGTGAAACCAATGTTCGTGCATTAACAAAGAACCCCTACAGTTGCTGCATGAATCCAGTATGACCAGTTTCAGCAGCAGTTCTGTTCAGCTGACGCTTCCCACTTGTAACTTACAGCTCAGCGCTAAATCAAGAATGGGAACAACCCTTATGGAGCGCTGACATGAATGTAACTTACCACTGACGCAGCACTGTATCAGTGCTGTATCAGCACTGTATTACTATGTAGCGCATATGGTCGGCACTTTATCAGCCAAGTCAGTGCTATCTTCAGCGCTGACTAATAGCTCTGCAGCAGTGCTGTAGTGTATGTCTGAACAGACCCTTAACGGCACAGTGAATTTGTTACTGTGTGGTTTCTCTGTCTGACGTGGCACCCGCTACTGCTTGCTGCATGTCCAGTGAGCAGTCGGTGGCGTCTGCTCGTGCGGCGGTGCTGGTGTACGATGACAACAACAAGAAGTGGGTGCCCAGTGGCAGCTCGAGCGGCCTGTCCAAGGTGCACATCTACCAGCACACGGTCAACGGCACCTTCCGGGTCGTGGGGCGCAAGCTGCACGACCACGAGGTACTCCCCGAGTCGACACTTTCATGCAGAATACATTCTTTCGGCTCTGGGTTATTATTTTGAAAAGAGGTGTAACGTCACAGGCAAGATGTAACGTCATGAGTAGATTTAACATTGCAGACAAGTTCTAATGTCACAGACAAGATCTAATGTCATAGACAAAGTCTGACATCCCGGACAAGATCTAAGCTCATAGACAGATGTAGCATCACTGACAGATGTAACATCGCGGATAGTTGTAACATTGTGGATAGAGCATACATCTTTCTCTTGGTAAATTTTGTGGAGAAGTTCACAACATCAGATGACATAACCAGATTACTTGGCATCATGGTGTCACAGGACACTGCCATCCGTGAATGCATCCTGCACATTTTTTAAAATTTAGTCGAAGTATTTTTGCTTATCTGAAGTTCTGGTGTAGGTATCCTATTTTGTGTCATGCTCAAAGTCTCAATTCATCGAGAATAAACGGCAAGGAAGACATGGGCAAAAGGTGTACGATGAGTCTACATAATTTTTCATGCTAGCCTGGTGTTTGGTTAAGCCTTATTGTTGTATGTTCGGCCTAAAGTACAATTCATTTGGTGCCTGGGAAAGTAGAAAGTGAACATTGCCTGTAAAGTGATTCAAGACTGACGCATGTGTGCTGCAGAGTGCTGAATGATTCATCGTGTCATCTTTGTAAATTGCTTCAGTTGTGCCAAGGCTATGTGGTATGTTGAAACTTTTAATCAGAAGAGCTCTTGTCTGATGAAGTTGATTGTGCTATTTCGAATTTACTCATTTCTTGCCTTATGCATGGACGAAGCTTGAGCTGTCCTGCCACATTCTTTTGCTGAGGAACCAGATCTGCATCCAGATATTTTAATGTTTGCTCATAAGCTGGGGCTTAGAGTCTCCTCATGAGCTATCACAAGTTGTTTGAACTAACTAGCTCAACAGAACCCCTAAATGCAGAGCTACCACAGATTCCACTGAACTTTCGAGCCTCTGTTCTGCAGGCTGCAGTACTTTGTCTCTTCTATTGGCCACCTCTGATGTGCAGCTTTATTATAACCGGTCCCGGTGCCTGGTGCAGGTGGTGATAAACTGCGCCATACTCAAGACCCTAAAGTACAACCAGGCGACGGCCACTTTCCACCAGTGGCGGGACAACCGGACCGTCTATGGCCTCAACTTCAGCAGCAAGGACGACGCGGAGGCATTTGCTGTGGCCATGCTGCGTGCCATCGAGATGCTCAACCAGAACAGTGCGTATGCTCTCGGGCCCCCTTTTTCATTTCCTGCCTTACGGGCTGTGGGATCCCCTGTATGGCCAATAGGTGGGGCCTCCCGTGAAATTTCTAGCATCTATTGCCCGGTTCTTGAAGCCGCAGTCACACTGCTGGTACGTCATACGAAAGACAGTCTGCAGATGCCACCGAGGTGTGTTCGTTCCTTGTAGGACGTTCCTGTTGCATTGGTCGCACAAAAACTGCCTGCAGAAATGTTTGAAGCCTACTTATGTATGGAGGGAACATGCTTCGGACATCCTTGAAGCGCATCTGCAGCGAACACTGCGTCTTTTGGCTTACAAGGGCGAAGGGAGGAGTCCTACCTTTGGTTTTTAGTTTCCAGGCTGGGTGGTGCAAGCTACCGCCCAATATGAAGGGTACAACCGTTAGCATCCATCCATCCATCCATGTATGAGCACTGTGACTGCGGTTTTAGGTGGAATCACGGAGAAAGCTCGCTGTAAAAGAGAGCTCGCCGGGGAGAAGCTAACCCGCGTTTTACAGGGCTTGGAGGAAAGCTCGCCAGTCTTTTGACGGACCTGGAGAAAAGCTCACTTTTGATACAATTTTTGAGTGACAATGGTGTGGAAACCACAGATGTCTTGAGCCTTGCAATCAAAACAAGATGGCTGCACTACCATTTTGTAGCGATGACGCACGTAACGCAATGACGCATTCCGAAAAGGGTTTGGCACGTCGCTGTGCTTCGATGGATTACTCGGACAATGATGCATGTTTGGGAAGTGTGACCTCCTAAAGCAGTGCTCGATCGGGAAGAACACTTTACTTGAGGGCAGGAACAACCGAGGAAACTTGGGAGCTCTAGGAACCCATTGAACTAGATTAAAAGGAGCAGGTTTCGAGGATAATGTCGTTTGTGGTCGGAAAGACATTCGCCAAAATCGACCTTAATTCTCCTGCATGTCGGGGACATGAATCTTGAAGTGGATTACTACTTTCACGCCGAGTTTCACTAAGTCAAAACTTTAGCTAGTCCAGTCCTCGTGACTACGTTAGTTTGTTGCCCGAGACTGAAACCACGCTTCGTTTTGGCGTTCACACCGACTGATCCGTCAACGCGCGACTTTGTCCTTGCAGATTCGGTCGCACAAAGGCCGGCCCCCGCCCCGGCGCCCCCCGTGCCTCAGCACGCGCCACAGCCAATCTACCAGACCATTGGGAGCGTTGCTTGGTCGCAGGACGACGTCGAGCATCAAAGGAACAGGTGCGCGGTGCGCCTTTCTTTTCTGACGGTGTTTGCTCGGAATTAGCGTCCTATACGAAGTTGCATACGGAGTCCATCCGTATCCGACACCACGATTGATAGAGCTGACGGAGCGGTGCTGAAGGTGCATCGTCACTGCGCTCGTCGCCTTCGTGCGTCTACCATCGCCGACTGAACCAGTCGTGTGCAGTGGATGCCCCTGTGCTCTCTTCTGCGAGCGATTGATTTATCTGGTAAGGGCAAACCCATAAAGACAGCGAACACCGTGGCAGTGCACTTTTGGCGCTGCTCGATGTAGGCATCATCGAATCGTGGTTTTGGCTGCGGCCAGACTTGAGACGAAACGGAGTGGTGTGTGAGCAGATTCACTCGACAAACTCAGACGGAAAAGTTTTGCTGCACGGCGTTCCCGGCGAATGTTCGAGTGGCCGGCGATTGTGGCTGCGGGTACGACGCTTGAAACACGTCTCATGTTGCATGCTGAAACACATCTCACGTCGCATGTTGACTATATTTCCTCAAAGGCCTCACGGATGCTAGGTTTTCTGCGTCGAAATTTCAAAACTGTACCTCAGTCGCTCAGAGAAACAATTTACTTTTCACATGTTCGTTCTATTCTGGAATATGCTTGTGTTGTCTGGGACCCTTATTATACCACCTTTTCTATACAAAAACTTGAAAAAATACAAAATCTGGCTTTGAGGTTTGTTTTAAGTAATTACGATTGGCGACTAAGTATGACTGAGTGGAAACATAAACTTAAGTGGCACTTATTAAAAGATTGCAGAAAGCACCTCCGTCTCAAATTTTCTCACAATATTTCTTATGGTAAAACCGGTATAGAAAGGGATAAATATATGAAACCGCCTTTTTACGTATCCAGTAGGAACGACCATGCTTTAAAAATTAGAGAAATTCCTTTTAAGGGTGACATACTGCGACACTCCTTTTTTGTAGAGACCGCGCGCGATTGGAACTTCCTTCCATCCCGCGCTGTCTCAATAGCTTCCAATGACGCCTTTTTTCACGCACTGAAGGTGTGAGTTTTTTTGTGTGTCTCTATATTGTTTGTTTCCCCCCCCCCACTGTAATGCCTGATGGCGAAGTGGGTACCTGAATAAAGATAAAGATGAAGATAAAGACTGAAGCGTTTGCTATGTCCTCGATAGACTGCTTCCATAAATCCCTGCATGCAACACTGTGCGCGTTGTGCTCTGGGAACTTGTGGGCCAGGGAGGAGAGTGTCCATGGTTTTCGGTTTTGATCAAACCATACATAAAGTTTGTCTTGACACATGCTTGTTGTATTTTTGTACTCGACCCTTTCTGTTAGCGTTTTGAGGTGTGTGGTCGAGCCAGTTCTGGGGAGCTCGGCGCTGCGAAGCTCGGGGCTCTTGCTTGTGTACGAGTCAACACGCTATAACAACCAACAAGTGCGCGTACACCGAGCTCGCACCTTTACATTAGTGTTGCTGGTCAGCAAGTTTGTTACTTGTTTTGTGCATCCATTGACGAAAGATACCTTTTTGGAGTTACTGTACTGTTTTTCTGAATATGCCTGAGACACGGGGTAAAACTCGGAGACCCCATTGAAAAGCTAAAATTGAACACACTTCTTATCTCCTATCTGTACTGGCCCGCAGTACTGCACGAACTGAAGTCCCCACCCTCTTGCATTCTACCAATTTAATATCACGTATGCGCATGAAGTTATCCTGCAATCATATAGGCACATTCATACATGCAAACCGTTTTTCAAGAACGCAACAGTCGAGCACTTGCATCAGGAATGTCGCACTGTTTGCGGCCGGTACTTGCGCTGGAGTTAACACGAGAGATACGCTCAAAACTAGTATATTTATTTTATCGAAGCACATTTTCCACCCAAAGATCACGGATCATAGATACTGCCGACATGTTAGCGGGTATGAAGATCTTAAAAGTAAAAGTAAATTTATAAATGAAGGCTTGCCTGGGTTTCCCCTCCCCCCCTTGCCAACCTTTTCACAGTGGTTATGTCTTTTAAGTATGATTAGTTTGTTTATGTTCTTGTTTTCCGCGGGTGGTGGTGGACTGGCAGGCGCTTTGCGTAAGGGTTCTTACCTATCTGTCCATCCTCGCACACCACCACCTGCGCCCTTTTAAGTGCAAAACAAATTATTATTAATATTATTATTATTGTTATTATTATATAAGCGTGAACCCATATGCGGTGCACCAAACAAACTAAAAGATTCCAAGTGCATTTGCCGGTTGCTAACTTCCATAAGATTTGTTGTTTGCTTTCTACCTGACTGAGTATGCCGAGATAATTTCAGACCCACCTTTAAGACACAGATCTTGGGCGTTGGTAGCGGCTAGGTTAAAAAGGCTTTTAACGAGGAGTCAGGGACGCTTGTTACAGCTTGTGTCGTAGCTAGCCAATCTCGGCATTTGCAAAAACTTAATTTCTAATCAGCATGAAAGTTGAGTGGGAGATGTATGATGACACGATGAAGACTTCACATTAACTTTTGTGCAGTAGTGAAGGCAAATTTATTGTGTTCCTTTCAAAGTTCATGCGCCAACGTTAGGCCCAACTGTGAGTATATTTAGGATGCGGCTTTTTTTTTCACTCAATGAAGTGACAAGAAGTGGACATTTGGCAAACAAAATATGTATAGGGCACAAAGTGACCGAATTTAAATTGTGGTTCACCGGTACTAGACAGGATTATTGAAATTGAGCTCAAAGATAAAATCATGGGCGAAGGTGACTAAGCTACGTTTTACTATGTTTGCATACGCACACACAATATCCGGCGTGCCAGGAACCATAAAAAGTGTCCCGGTCTTCCCTCTACTATATCTCTCGAGAATGCTTAGAGTATTGTACATTCGTGGGAAGTCGGATAATTGAAACGCAAGCAGCGCATGTGGTCACGGCGTGATAGCATGAAGTGAAGCTGCTGAATCGAAACCGAAACTGAGTAGCCAACTAGCTTCCAGAGTGCTTTGCATGTCATTTCGCCGCAATGGGAGGCTTTGAAGTTTGGAAAGAGTCTATTGTGGTCGCTCGATATGCGTGCGATGGTGTCAACACTCGTGTCATGCTGTTGCCTTCCGCAATCCTAGTGGTGGCTTAGCTGCAGAACGCCGCTGCGGCTAGTTCTCGCCCATCATTGGTCCTCCAAGCGTGGGTGGATGACATTAACGAACCACCCTGCACATATCCTTCCAGGCAAAATCAGCAGCCGGTTCACTACATGAGCACAAATGCAGGTGAGTGTATTGCTTTGCTTGTTTGGTATGTCATCTATAGTCATTGAATGAGCTTATGTTAGGCTGATGGGAGTGAAGCTTTATGATTGCATACCTCTCAACGCCGGGTCTAGGACAGAAAGTTGGTACATATTTCAGAACCACATCTGTCACCGAGAGCGCCCGTAAAACTTAGTTCAACAATGTGGTGGCTCCCATAAATTGCAGATTGTTTGGACAATGGAAAGAGTGAACACCGAGATTCCAAGAGTAGCTCTGGGTGACTTTATTTCTGTCGCATTTGGAGGCTTTCAGTTTTCATTTAGTTTTTCTAGATTTCTCACAAACTGAATTGCTGTCAAATCTTGAATGAATTCCTGCTGCCCTGAAAGGTCACCCATGCAATTCCCCTGCCTAGCTCTTAGTGGCAGAGGCACTCAGCCAGCATGTCTTCTGCCACCGCAATACTGTCGGTTAGGTGCATCTCGGCTCAATGCAGTATGGACTCCTCCACATTCGCACCCTCTTCGAAGGAGCTGACGACCTTGATGTCTTCCTAGAGGTCGTCCTTGAGGTCGTCTTAGAGGCCGTTTTATATGTCGTCTGTGACGTCCTTGAGGTTGTCCTAGAGGTTGTTCTTGAGGTTGCCCTAGAGGTCGTAGACGTCGTCATTGAGCTCTTCCTACAGGTCGTCCTTGAGGTCGCCCGAGAGGTCGTTCTAGATGGCGTCTGACATTGTCCACTAAGACGTCGTCCTTGACGTCTTCCTTGAGGTTGTTATAGAGGTCGTCCTTAAGGCTGCCATAGAGGTTGCCCTAGAGGTCGTCCTAAACATAGTCTTTGATGTCGTCCTGTAGGACGTTGTCTTAGACATCGTCCTTGGGTCGCCCTAGACATTGTTCTTAATGCCGTCCTCTAGGACGTCGTCCTAGACGTCGTCCTTGAGATCGTTCATGGCCTCGTAGCAAAAGTAGGAGGTAAATATGACGAATGCTATCACATTCATAGACAACCAACAATAGTGGTATCTGCAGCAAATTTTTACTACTCTTAGCAATTGTTGGCATGCATGAAAACTGCTGATTCAACTGTTGACTGCTTCTCAGGCCACCCATAGAGAGGTCGCAGTTGTTGTTTGACATATTGGAAATGATTTTCTGCGTGGATTGATCAAATCATGTGTGATGGTATTAAAAGTCAAGAAATAGCATCCTGGAACATAAGTTTGATCTTTTCATAATACCAGTCCTGTATCATACAAATGCATAAAAATATGCCGGCATGTTTATGGCTCAATTTTTTCTAAAATTGTGCTCTCTCCTTCCGAAAAATCGCCCACCCAATATTTTCTACACTTATCTCTTCACCATGGGCGGTCTTTTCATTCGGGATTTTACGATAAAGGACAAAGTGCAAGTATTAGCTGTTTGTATCCCGAATATTTTTAATGGATTACAGACTGCTCAAAGATTTCTGTTCTGACAAATTGAAGTGTCGTAGAAAGTAATGGAAAAATGGTAGGGCACAGTAGAAAAGGTTACTTTCGTTGTTTTCCCGGAGAGAAGAATGGCTTACCGCAGACATTATCCAGAAACAAAAAAAACAAAAACATAGTGGATTGTCACTGCCAGGGTGCATTTATTGTTTCAGCATATCCTTAACGTAGTACAAGAAACTTTAGCACCAAAGTACTATCCTGCTATTGGGCGTCATAGCCGTAGATGCATTTGTGCCATAAAACCGTGATCAATCGAATCTCTCGTGTCCAGACTCTGCTAATATTTCTTTTTTTTTTACCCCAGTGGGCAGCAGCAGCCACCCGGTATCTCCAGCTTGCGCCCCCTCCCAGGCCCCGCCCCCACTCCAAGCCCCGCCCCTCCAAAACACCCCGCAAGCCCCTCCCCAACCCCAGCCCGCGATGGGGCACCACCGCACCTCCTCGGCCCCCACCAACAACGGCGTGGCCCCGCCACCGGCACCGCCCCCTCCGCCCCCAGGCGGCCCCTCTGGCATGGGTGCGGCCTCCACCGCGGGGCCTGCCGCAAGTGGCCCGCTGGTGGGCGTGGCCAGCGGGCAGTCTCTTGGGGGCGGGGCCCCGTCGGGGGGACCGCCCCCTCCCCCACCGCCCCCGCCCCCCGGTGGACAGCAGGGCAACGGCGAGGACGGGGCACCGCTGACACTGGCAGCGGCTATTGCCGGCGCGAAACTCAAGAAGTCGGCCAACAAGGTGAGTGGGTGCAACATGTGGTGTCGGTGTAAATCTGATGCTAATGCTTCTAATGTATCGATATTATACTGCAGTGTCAATAGTTGCGTGTAGTGCAGGCAAAGGCAATGCCAGGCAAAGGGAGAAAGGGCGAGCACTAGGAAGGCTGGGGGGTGGAGAGAAACCTCTTCTCCTCTCTAATGTTCCTAGAGCTCGCTTTTTCTCTCCTCACCTGGTGTTGCCCTTGCCTGCGCTGCGCACAACTAGTGACACAGAGTATAGAGCCCGGATTGTTGGTTTTCGTTTTTCTGTCGCAGTTTTAAGTTCCCACTGAAGGCAGCTAGTCTTCTTACACTACTGCCAGCACACTGCGTTTATTGTTTCTAGCCAAGGTAGCATTAAATATGGCAAATGAACTACACGTATAAGAGAGGGCTACATTAAAAGCTGCCCTAAAGGGATTTTTTACTTTGACTTACATTTCTGAGACGACCTGCCCACTTCCCAAAGTCTACAAAGCTGCGAGTCATTTGCACAAGCGTCCCACTTCGATGTGAAACACGCAATCGAAGTCCCGTGCCCTTTCCCCATTTTTGCATCAAGAAAAGAGAATGCAGTGACTTCTTCCCTTGTCTTCCCTTTTTTGGTGCAAAAATGAGAAAGGGTACAACTTCAATCGCGCGTCTTATATGGAAGCAGGATGATTCTATATAAAAGGTTTTCGCCAGAGTTGACAATAGGTTTTTTAGATTCAATTTCAGCTGGCTCAAGTTCAAGTTCATTACCCTCAAGGGCATTCTCATGGAATGCATTATATGAGGGGGAAACAAGAATTCGTAGCGACAAGAACAACATACTAAATAGATTAAACATTAATTGCACATACGCAGAAACAATGCTTAAACACACAAAGGAAAACTATACACAGTGATTGGTAGCACTGGTAATTGATACTAATATAATGAGGCAAATATAGTGTGCATGAATCAGGTCAGTAGAATTAAACATTTCTTGCAAAAAGTCCGTCACAAATTCATGTAGCTGAGTTTCGCAGAAAGGGTTTTATGAAAGCCATGTGATTGAGGGAAAGATAGCTGTGGGAATGATAGTTGGTATTGTTCAGATAGTCCATAACTTGAGACTAGATGATGTGCTCCATTATTTTGCAAGGAATACTCGTAAGTAGGGCTGTGCGAATATCGAATAGTAGTTATCGAATTGAATACCGAGTCGAATTGAGAAAAAAAAGGTGAATATCGAATCGAATATCGAATAGTGATTTTATTTGTAGGAATTTTTCAAAGTGTACTGTGAATGAGATTATTATACAGTGCAACCCACTTATAACGATAATGAGAGAACCCAAAATTTCAATCGTTAGAACCGATTATCGTTGTATCTGGACTAGAAACTGATCATTTTCAGTCTAGAAACTCTAGGAACTGACCGTTATAAGCGGTACATCGTTATATGTGGTATCGTTGTAAGTGGGTTGCGCCTGGTGCAGAATATGCATCTCGTACAGAACGAAAGCTCAAATGTATAAAAAAACTCTGGTAAAAAAAAAAAAAGAAAAGCAGCTGCTCTTGGACTTTGGGCACTAACGATCCAATTTTATGGCGCAAACATAATCTATCTACCCTAAGCGTCACAAAAAACCCAAAGTTACAGCCATGTGTGCCTTTTTTTTCTCGTTAAAAGCACGACCTAACACCGCGACGTGCCTTTTTTTTTATATTTATATATCTCAGAAAAGGGCATTTTGCGATATTTGGTCTCAATTTTAAGGGAGAAAAAGGGCACCCGGGATTTTATTTTTATAAATAAACAGATAGCTGTTAAATCTGAGTGAACAGGCTTAAACAATATAATCTGAAGTAAGAAAACAAACATATGGCTAGGTGGCACAAGTCACCGTCCAACTGCCGCTGTGCATCCATTTCTCTGTCCATCTATTCCTGTTTTAGAGAGCCTAGGTTTAAAAGAGGAAGCAAGCGAAACTGAAACCACTGGAAACGGCTCCGGCGCAGATTGGTCGTAAGTGCGCATGTGTTATGTTGTCGCGTGGAAAGAAGGCGAGCAAACGGAAGAGCGACGACGCAAAGTTGAACGATGCCTGCCCGACCGACGCTTTCGTCTTTTCGTCACCTTCTTGCATTTCGTAATTCAAACGCGGCTATCGAACGGTTGGAGACCCTCTCAAATCTAGTCACACTATTTTTCCGTTCCGTTTCGTTCCGAATCAGAATTTGCGGCTTGCGATTCCAAAAGAACAACTCTGCTGGTTTCATCGGCGTGGTTAACTTGGTTTTCATTTCGTGATCTTGCAGTCGCCGATTTCTGTGAGTGTGGCAAGTGTGTTCTACATCGGCGCTTCAGTTTGAAACGAGGGTCTTTACTCGCGAAAAGAATTAGGTATGGCTCAGAATTCCGACCTCCCAACAATTCCTCTCTGGAAGCGGCACAAACCGGATGTTTCAGGTTGCGATTCAAGGTTAGATTGCGTCACGATCATGAGTAAATCTGCATGTATAAAAGTTTGTGACATTCGTTACTTTTCTTTTTTCTAACCTGCGCGTTAGATTTTTGTGGAATGGTGGGACCGAGAGATGTTTCTCGCGTGGTCTGTCTAACATCAGGGCGCTAACATCGGGAGAAAAAACGGCTCCTTGGTCAACTCCACGCCGACCGCGCGTCTTTGGCCGAATATATCAAATATTCGAGCGACCGAATACTAGGAATTCGATTCGCGAATCGAATTATTCGGGAACTTGCTATTCGATTCGAATTCGTATATTCGAGTATTCGCACACTTCTACTTGTAAGAGAGATCAGCCTATACACAAACTCAACTCTGTGACGTCACGGCGCGGTGGTGGCGCGTCGGTCGCATTTCCGGTCGGGGGCTGTGGGCAGAAGTTCCCATGCCAGACGTGTATTCCTGCATTGTTTTGAAAGGAACCAGACAACAACCTTCCTTCTAGTCAAAACGCCGCGACTGGGGTCGTACCAAAAGTGTCGAGAAAGGTTTGAAGGTCAGTTTTCACGTGCTCGGTTCATCCGAGAATCTGGATATGTGCCGTGAAAAGGGAAAAGCAGACGCCGTCGGACAACGATTGCTTGGGCAGGAAGCACTTTGGGTTGAATTCACGGATACTTGTGGTCATCAGATTTATTTGTTTTGTTCCATCATGAACGCTAGAAAACCGTCAAGTTGTGCGGACCACCTGCGGACTATGTTCAGTGCGTTTTCAAGTTCAAACGGCCGCCTATGAAAACTGCTGATAGGTTGAGGACATTGCCGAGGTTGAGCGTTCGCGTGGCTCCTGGAGAGCCGTGCTGCGCATGCTGCGAGGAGCAGTGACGTCGCACGGGGCAACAGCTGGCGCGCCGGAGCCGCTTGCCTGCACGGGCCTCGCCGGTCTGCGCCATTCCAGAGGGATGACATTCATAGCCGCGGTAGACGCGATGAGCCGCCTGCAGTGCCCAGGCTGTCCCGCCTCCGTTGCACAGTAGCCAAGTCTGACGCTGCCCGGAGCCGGCTTGATAGCGCCTCTCATTTTGTGCGCATAAGCTCCGCTACGTATATCCTGGCATAGCCGAGCTAAGCCACTGCAATTTTTTTATTTCTGATTTGTATGTTTTAGCACTTTCTTTGTTCTTAGCCTAGGATTCAGGAGAATTCCTCGTCCTGGCGAAAGAAAACAACCGTTTATTTTTATTAAGGAGCTTCTTAAGTAAGTTATTAAACCAAGGGCTCGTGATATTCTTTCTTAATTGACACTGATGGGACAAACTCCTTCACAAGGGAATGGATTTCATCTTTCAGCACAGCCCAATTCTCTGCTACAGATTGCATGTCAGAGAGAACCAAAAAGTGGTGCGAAAAAGAGTTGAAAGAGCTAAGCAGTTTGCTGGAATCGACTTTGGAATAGTTTAGAAAATGTCGAGTCAATTAGAATGACGTTGTGATCGCCAATGGTTTCTAGAACGTGGCAAGCGGAAATAGTCAGGCTCAGACGAAAAGAAAAGGTTGAGGACAGAATCACCACGCGTAAGATTGGTGACCATCTGAGTGAGGTTGCAAGACTGAGAGACGGACAAAGACTCCCTACACTCGTACGAATCACGACAGCCTTGGCAGATGGAACACTCGCTGCAGTTGACATCCGGATAATTGAAGTCTCCACCAAAGGCCATCGGGCTTCTGAAATGCCTTTTGAATACTCCGTTAGTGCATTCACTCGAAAGGTCTCAGAATTGATGGGAAAACGATGGCGGTTGGTAGCATAGGCCAATATTAAAAAAGGGACATGCTAGTTTCATGCAAATTCATAGTATTTCAAGTTCGGAGTTGATAGTTAAGTGATTACATCAGAGGGTACTTTTCACAGCAATCATGTCACCTTCCCCCTTGTCTGCAGTCTATACTATCTTTCTGAAAAATGTTGTAATTTCCAAGAAAAGCCAGCTCCATGTTGTCCACGTCCTCAGATAGGTCTCACGAACAGTGGTGTAAAGACTCGGTTCCCCATGATGGACGTTACACTGCTGTTCATGAGAGCATAACGCAGTCAGGTGAAGTGGGATTCCAGAATTCTATGGGTGTCAACTGCAACCATTTTATGACGCTGCAAGAATTTTACTTTCAGTCCATGGCCGTTGTTCTTAAAGAACAGTTCTACATACAGAAAATTGGTATTTGTATTGGTTCTTCTGTGGCACCCGTTTTGTGTGACATTTATATTTCTGCTATGGACAAGCGCATATCAGAGGCTCTTGACGGGATGTATGTGGTTAAAGGGGCGATGCAACGATTTTTGTATTTTGCGCAAATACCGCTTAGAACGGATCCCCTGACGTTAATGACCTGTGAGATACCCGTTCGTTTTTCACCACACGCAATCAAAGTCGCAGAAAAAAATAAAGAAAAACGAGCAGAGTTCACCCCCTCAACTCGCAGCCAGTACAAGCGGCCACGTGATCTGGAGCCTATTATATGCCGCCAATGTTGATCATAGACACGCGCAGGGGTGTGCATGGCCCAGGACACGCGCTGAGTTCTAGAATATTGTTATGGTTCGGCTGTTGTCGTCATTGCAGCGATTGGACACAGGACACTACCCAAATTCTTCTCGAGCTATAGATTATCACGAGCCCAAATCGAGTGCGCACGCAATGCTCGGGTCCAATCTATGAGCCGCATTCAAATATCATCACTGGGCGGTACTGCTACCGCCCAGCTACGTCATCAGGTTTTGCGAAGGAGAGATTGAATGAAAACGCTCGGTTTTGTCCTCGAAATTACACCGCAACAAAGGAGTTTCTTGGCCAGTGGCGTTGCATGCGAGTAACCTTGAGTCCCACTAGTGCCAGTAAGCTCGTGTAAAGTGAAAAACATTCCAATTGAATATTGTTGCACCGCCCCTTTAAGATCTTCCGCTGTGTGAATGACTTTTTTGGTTATTTTGGGGAATGTACAGCGAATTGTATGGAACATCATGTGGCAGAAATTGTTAATCTGTTTAGATCACTGGCCGGCAGACTGGACTTCACTTGGGAAATGCCTAATGATGGCAGTATTCAGTTTCTAGACTTGCAGCTCTCTTTTACTAAGGAACATCTGTGCTGGAGCTATAATCCACGAACTAAGAAAGGCCTCCTTTCTTTCAGCAGTGCCCACCATCACGACAGCCTTGGCAGATGGAACACTCGCTGCAGTTGACACCCGGATAATTAAAGTCTCCACCCAAGGCTATCTGGCTTCTGGGATGCCTGTTGAATATTCCGTTAGTGCATTCGCTCGAAAGGTCTCAGAAGTGACGGGAAAACGATGGCGGTCGGTAGCATAGGCCAATATTAAAAAAGGGACATGCTAGTTTCATGCAAACCCATAGTACTTCAAGTTCGTAGTTGATAGTTAAGTGATTACATGAGAGGGTACTTTTCACAGCAATCATGTCACCTTCCCCCTTGTCTGCAGTCTACTATCTTTCTGAAAAATGTTGTAATTTCCAAGAAAAGCCAGCTCCATGTTGTCCACATCCTCAGATAGCTCTCACAAACAGTGGTGTAAAGACTCGGTTCCCCATGATGGACTTTACACCGCTGTTCGTGAGAGCATAACGCAGTCAGGTGAAGTGGGATTCCAGAATTCTATGGGTGTCAACTGCGACCATTTTACGGTGCTGCTAGAATTTTACTTGCAGTCCACGGCCGTTGTTTTTAATTAACAGTTCTACGTACAGAAGAGTGGTATTTGTATTGGTTCCTCTGTGGCACCCGTTTTGTGTGGCGTTTATCTTTCTGCTATGGACAAGCGCATATCGGGGGCTCTTGACAGGAAGATCTTCCGCTGTGTGAATGATTTTTTGGTTATTTTGGGGGAATGTACAGCGAATTGTATGAAACATCATGTGGCAGAAATTGTTAATCTGTTTAGATCACTGGCCGGCAGACTGAACTTCACTTGGGAAATGCCTAATGATGGCAGTATTCAGTTTCTAGACTTGCAGCTCTTATTACAAAGGAACATCTGTGCTGGAGCTATAATCCACGAACTAAGAAAGGCCTCCTTTCTTTCAGTAGTGCCCACTCAAAGCTTGTAAAACGTGGGACTGCATCCACCTGCCTTCACGCAGCCATCACAAAAGCTGCCGGCATAGACTGCCGGTCAGCTTTGATCACCAGGTTGCACGCTTGACGAGTGCCAGTTACCCAAGGAGCTTAGTGACAAGTGTGTGTGGAAGGCTCCTACAGAAAATTAAACGAGAGGGCGGTGGCAAATGTCGTGAAAATACAGACAAGATGCCAGTGCAGGTGGTTCCATATCTGCACAAAGTGTCCCACAATTTGAAAAAGATGGCTGTTAGACACAGGGTGAATGTAGTGTTCTCAGCCCTGTGCAAACTTTCAAAGATATGCTCCACGATGTCAAAACGAAAGCTTGTAACGTGCTAAAAAAAACATGTAACAAGATACATCGAATGCGTGACTAAGGTGGTTTATAAGATTCCTTTTAGCTACGGCCAAGTTTACATCGGTCAGACCGGCCGATGCTTTGATGAAAGAGCGCGGGAACACAAGCTAGCCATACGCAATAATTCGGGTGGGCATCTTGCGGAGCACTCCAAACGATGTGCCTTTGTTAGAGCACAGAAGGTTTATTAACCCATTGGCTACCACTTGCGTCGCGCGCCGCTGGGCCGTCTGTGCCGCATGTTTTGTTGTATAATAAGCTTTTACGGTAAACCTCAGTGCAGAAAACAAGAAGAAAACATGTTTATTTACATGCTTAAGTGGTTTGTTCAAGCCTACGAATCACTAGGCCCTCACAGATTCTTCCTCGTATGAAAGATCTCGAAGCACTCTATCCTCGGTCGCTTAGGCGTCGCACAACCAGTGCGCTCTTGTCATAATTCGGGTTTAGAACTGCTGTCGGAATCGCTCCCGTCGTCAACAGAAGGCTCCGAAAACTCACTATCCTCACCAGACGTCTCATCATCATCGCTGTCGAAGAGCATATCTATCATTTCATCGTCAGAAAGCCCTCACTGTACACTGGACGCTGCCATCTTCTCCAAGCAGGCAGCGGTCGAGCGGGAAAGACGACACACAAAAGAACAAGCTCAAACAAAGCGAACAGAACGACTCTCACCATCTGTTGGCAATGTATCTAGCTACACTACCCCAAATCTATGTAGCGTGTCATCTATGAATGGCTCTTTAAAACAGAAATTCATGCAGCCCGGCGAATCGCCGGCTTTGGCAATATGGCCCCTGACGGCACGCCCGGTGATTCGCCGGCTTTGGTAGCGAATGGGTTAAGGGGGGACGCGGGCTTTGAAAACCAAAAAATCGCGAAAAGTCGATTTTTAGAAAACCTTATTTTTCGGTTGTATATCTCATAAACTACCTTCTCTGTAATTATCAGCACCAAATACAACGGGGAAATATTTAAAAACAATTATTTACGAGGCCTGGATAGCATCCAAGTGACGGTCAAACGTCAAAATCAACCCCAACTTCGCGCGCTCGCCATTTTCGACACGTTTGGCCGACGGCCGCCATCTTAGTCTTGTTTTGAACGTGAATTCTTTCTATTTTTTTTGCCAGCTCCCAGAATGGCGTCGGCCGCGTGGTTACAGCGTGGACGCCGTTCTTCCGTGTCGCAATCGCAAGAACGCGATTGGACAGAGCGCGTGCTCGAGGAGCGTGCGGGGGAGCGCGCGACTGCTATTGGCTGGGACGCGATTTCTCCGCGCGCGGAGCGCTCTCCTCCTCCTCCGTTTCTCCTGCTGTTGCCGCTCGCGTCGTCTGCTCTCGGTAGTGGTCTGCTTGCACGCGCTCTTGCTTTGTCAGCTCTGCTTCGTTTTTCGCCATCTTTACGATCGTTTTCCGAACTTTCTTTGAGTAGTTTCGTGTAGCGTGCCTGTCTGTTTCGTGGTCGCACACGATGCGGGGTTTGAAGTACAAGACGGTGCGCGCGTTTGGCGTGCGGAAGCGGTTCATGAAGTTACTGCGGATGGCGAAGTTGGAAGTTTCTGCGCGGCGTGCCGTCAATGATGATCGCGTCAACACTTCCAGTGATGGATTTTCTGTGCCATCGGCTGTCATCGAGGAAGAACGCATCGCCCCGCTCACGCCTGGAGTACCGAGCATGCCGACCGTTGTGGTTTCCCCCGAGATCGCGGGTCCCAGCGCCCGTCTTCCGCCTGCCGCGACAAGTGGGAGCGCGTCTTCCAGCACCCATCTGCGGACGCATTTCCTGACACGTGAGGAGATCGAAGCAGAAGCTAGACATTGTGATACCGTTCAAGCCGAACTTGGAGCTATGCCAGCAACCCAGAGGAAGTTTAAAGCCATGCTGCCCAATCCCACGCCTGCCTCTGCTACAAGCCAAGGTGAGAAGTTCTGCCTTGTTCAGATCGACGTTTTGAGCAACCTGCTCTGCTGCACAGTGTGCAAGCATTGCCCGGGGACTGGATTGACTGTCCAAGAAGGCACCAAACTCGGACTGGGAGCAAAACTCGAGGTCGTATGCCCCCATTGCGGCATTATTGCAAGTTCCTGGACTTCACCACGCCAACAAGACTCGAGGGCCTTCGAAGTCAACATCCGCTCCATCATGGCGATCAAGCAGATAGGAAAGGGGCAGACAGCTCTCAATGACTTTTGGGCAGCTATGAACGTCTCCCACAGAGGTCTCCACCACAAAACGTTCCAGGAGCACCTGAAGAAGACCTTCAGAGAGCCAGAGGCCCTGTGCGTGGAAAAGTTTTATGCCGAGTCAGCTGTCGCGGTGAAGACAGCCTGTAAGAAGATGGACCCGGGGTTCTGCAAGGATATCACCGTGGTGTATGACGGCACATGGCACAAGAGAGGGCACACATCTCACATCGGAGTCAGGTCAGTCATAGAATACCACACAGGCCTCATCTTGGACGCCGTGGTTTTATCCAACCTGTGCCTTGGGTGCCAAACAGGACCCAAGCCTGGAGATCAAGGGTAGGACAGCTAGCACATGCATCATGTCTGCCAGAAAAACACGGACGCCAAATCTGGGAGGATGGAGGTCGAGGCGGCCCTGACCCTCTTCAAGCGCTCTATCTCCAAGCACGACCTGCGGTATACAGCACTTGTCTCCAACGGGGACAGCAGGACCTTCTCTGCCCTTACAGAAGAGAACGTCTACGGGCTAGTCCCTATCGTGAAGGAAGAGTGTTTGAACCATGTTTAGAAAAGGATGGGAACGGCACTGCGCAACCTTGTCCAGAAGAGCGACAAGCCGTTGAGCGGTAAGGGCAGGTTGACGAAGGCCCTCATCGACAAGCTTATTGACTACTATGGCTGGGCCCTCCGAAACAACTCCAAGGACGTGGCAGCGATGCAGCATGCTGTTATGGCCACCTACCATCATGTCACGTCGACTGACCAGGAGCCTCACCATGAACTCTGCCCGGGGGGAGCTCAATTGTGGTGCCGTCATAGAGTTGCCGAGGCAAAAGGTGAGCCACAGCCCCAGCACAAGCACTAACTCCCAGCCTACGTCGCTGCAGCTATGCTGCCCGTCTACCAACGCCTGTCACAGGTTCTCTGCTTCAACGCTGCTTGGGAGCAAAGACTCAGAATGCATCTGAGTCTTTCCACTCTGTCCTGTGGTCTTTGATGCCTAAGGAACAGCATGCATCGCTGATCGCTGTCGAAACTGCACTGCATGAAGCGGTGTTGAGGTTCAACGCCGGCTGCTACAAGGCAACTGCAGAAATATCGGTTGCAGTGGGACTCCAGCCGGCCCATCTAGCCCTCCAACGAGCTGCCGACAAAGATGCCCTACGTCTGCACAAGGCCAGCAAACGACATCAAGAGAAGTTGGAAAGGCGGAACAAGAAGAAAGTGCGCAAGAACACTTCAGACTATTCTGCAGGGTCATTCTAAAGCTGAAAATCTGCGTGCAACTTTCAAGTGCTGTTTTCTCAGAATGGATTTTTTCACTGCCGTGGCTGCTCGTCCCATCGATATCTCAGGAACTGATGAATGGATTTTTGTGCCGTCTTTTTTATTCTGTTCCTAAATAACTTTGTGAGGGCATAACAGAGCCCTTTTTTTAGAAAACTGCGCTAAAAATTTATAATAAAAAAATTAAATTTGATGAATGTGGGTTTCATTGACTACACAAAATTCAAAGTTGCGTTAAAATTTTTCAACAAAGAAATTTAAAAAATGGGCTCTGTTATGCCCTGGGGAACCTATCCAGGGGTCATCATAACAAATTTTACGCCGCTACTACCTTTTTCAAATTCTCCAGGCCTGGGATAAGGAATGCATATGGACGATTTTGATAAATATTTGTAACTTGAGAAATAATATGCACAGCTCCATGAAACATTGCAGTTACTCTTATGTCTGTGCTATAAACACACCCTGTAAATTTCGTTCAGATATCTCTAGAAATAAGAAAGTTCATATTTATTGCCCACCTCCTCCCTTAAGAGAAGGAATGAGAAGATGGAAAGGGAATTAATCAAAGCTTTTTGTATACACAAAGCAGCTGACAGATGCGTGAGCATGCCGTCCTTTTATTTACTAAACAAGGAAATTGCGTTTCTTGAGGGCAGTGTGTAATGAGCGATAGGAACCTTTATCAGTTGCATGTGTTTAGGCGACTGGGATCAACAGTTTGATGAGGTTTCGTGTTTCATTAAGTCAGTTGGAAGTTGGCGCCTGTCGGTGTCGTACATGTGTCTTTTTTTGTCCTGTTTTGTTCGCGCCTTTTAACCTTTTAATTGAATTCTTGGCACTGGCAACTTCTGTGACCCCTTGTACGTCTCTTTGTGCAGATGGGGGAGGGCTCGGACACCCTAAAAAAGTCGCAGGGCAGCGGCACTGGCAGCGCCGGCGTGCCCATGGGGGGCATGGCAAGCATGATGGATGAGATGAGAGGCACCTTGGCCAAGAGGTAGGGACAACGCTCTATGCGCCGCTCGCCATGGTCCCGTCGAGGCCACAGTTCCTTAGGGGAGCACCCGGGGAATTCGGTTCCCCAGAGAACTCCTTAAAGGAACTTGCATAGGGAACCAAGGCACCTAGGAAGTTTCTTATGGAACTCATTTAAGGAGTGCCCTAGGGAACTTAGCTTTTAGGGAGGACCCTAGGGAACCAAGTTTCCTATCCTTTCCCCCGGAGTTCTCCCGGTGGTTCCTCGAGCACCCAACTTGTCTCGTGTGTCACTACCCGCAGCGAAATGCATGACTGTGAGTTGAGCACACTCTAATCTTTTTCCCCATTGCACGTAATGGTATCATTAACAAAATTTGTGAGCTCCCAAACTTCTTCATTGCGGGACCGTCCTCCACTCATACTCAGTCTAGGTGAGGTTTTCCCCAAGTTCAAAAAGTCTGGAGTGCAAAAGTATAGACATTTACTCAAGACCTGGAAAAATGGCCTCTTGTGAATGGGTATTGTCAGAGGTCTTGCAATTCTGTCCAAACTGTAGTCTCTTACATGTTTAGAACAACAGGGAAGGCCCTCTGACAAAGCTCTCTGCTCGCTATGTTTGGCGGTTTCCTCCTCTTCATCGGCCTTCTTCTTAGCATTTACTCTGGTCAAGTGGAAAGAGTAGAGGTCTTTGGGAGGGAGGTGCTTGTCCTGCTATTCTAAACCTGCAACAGACTATAACGAAATAGCAGTAATTAATCGTATGTAACAGCTAAATCTGTAACAAAAATGTATTTTTTTCTTTTTAAGGGTAGGGTGGCGATTTGGTTTTTCCCTTCAGTGTACAAGTTTTGTCTTGGTAGGCAGATGTTATAGTTTATAGATAAGGTTCCATGTTTTCAGATAAATAAATAAAAAAAGAAATCCGATAAGTGCTTACCGATAAATTTTCTGTCAATTCAGATTTATCTGAAACGCTCAGATTTTCGAGGTCACAACTACAAAATAAAAAAATGAAAGCCGTTTACAACTCCCTGTAATGCCGAATTAGAGCACAGCTCTTGAGGAGGGGGAGGGAAGGGCACTGAGGGGAGGGTATACCCCCTCGTCCCACCTCCTCACCTCCTCATCCTGTCTGCTACTCCTCCCTCCGAGCAGCGTCGCCGTCGCCTCACGGTGCTCGTGAGGTCACGTGACCCTCATGAGGTCAGGGGGGTCACGTGACCTCACGAGGGTCACGTCACGTGACAATGATTGTGACGTCATCGTGATGACGTCACCATCATCGTCACTGATGACGTCACCAGTGACATTACGGATGACGTCATCAGTGACGATGCCGATGCCGATGCCGATGACGTCATCATCACTGATGACGTCATCGGTATCGTGACTGATGACTAGAGCCCTGCATATCCGCGGATTATCCGCGGATATCCGCAGATATCCGCAGTAAACAGGCGGATGCGGATAAAAATTAGACAGATTTTGGCGGATTGCGGATCGCATGCGGATGTTAGGGGCTGCGGATGCGGATATCCGCGGATCCGGATCTAAATTTTTGCCCGGTGGCATTCAGTTCGTCGACTGACGTTTCATCTACAGATCGTTTCGTCGACATGCAACGTTTGATCGAAAGGCTTCTCGTGTTCGTCTCATCGAAAAACCTGAGACGTTTCGTCACACACAACCCAGCTATTTTCGTAACAAACTTTTTGCGTCTCGCCTAAACTACAAAGGGGAGGGGGGTATGGTTTGGTTAAGCTCGCCTTAGTGAATCGCGCGCTAGCTTTTAGCGGCTTAGTAAAGAAATGCATTGTCAACAAAACGTCGCAGGGGCATGTGCCCACAAAACGTACAGCGTCGATGAACCGTGTTTCTATGAAATGTATGTCCATGAAAAGTTGTCTACGAAACATATTTTCACAAAACACGTTTCGAGGAAACAATAGGGATCCAAAGAAAGGTCTGATTCTCACTGAAGATCGCTTCAGTTAGTCCTTTGCCTCACGTCAAAAATGCTATCTATTGAAAAAGTATAGATTGCAGGGCGTCAATCGTCCCGAGAAAGCTAATACATTGGCAGGGAAAGAGCGGAAACTTCCTCCGGGCAAAGAAAACCTCAAAGGTACAAGTCACAAGAAAGTAGAAGAAACGTCCCCCTTTCCGCAAAGAGTAGTGTGGTCATGATTCCAAAAAAAAAAAAAGAAGTGCATCGACATCCTTTTTGTGCACTTCTTGTGGGCAGTGTGTCGCGGACCCCTAGGACGATCACATAACTGAGATAATTTTCCGCTTTTAATATAAATACGATGAAACTGATAATGATAAAATGGCATCCCCTTTGAATGCTGACCCGAAGATTTCTTTGTACAAAGATAAGCAAACAGCTTAAAAAGTACTATTTGTATTTTTTTTTTCATTTTCGCTTGATGTTATGATATACAGTGAGTGCCTAGATGGTGAGTCGGATCTGGTTCCACATTTTCCGGATGCGGTTCGGATACGGGTACAAAGTATGCGGATGCGGATCGGATACGGATACAATAATGTAAAAAGTTTGCGGATGCAGTTCGGATGCGGATACAAAGTCTGCGGATGCAGATCGGATGCAGATACTCAAACTGTTATCCGCACAGGGCTCTACTGATGACATCATCAATGACGTCGCTGATGACGTCATCAGTGACGTCACGCATCCCATAATGCACTGCGCGGTTACGCCGACAGCGACGGCGACGCTGCTCAAGCCGGAAACGGGCGCCTAAGAGCTGCACTTTAAAAGCAAAAAAAGACGGTGTTTTACAAGTAAGCTACATAAGAGCACAAGGTCAGTGGTTCTGAGAAGACACAATTTCAGTTTATTTTGAAATCTCGGACTACTGACAAAAGGGTCATGGTTCCTTCAGGAAAACTGGTCATTCTTACATGAACTTTATTATTAATTTATTTTTTTTAATTTTTAAAACTTGGGAACACGGTAAAATAAACTCAGAATTTCAGAGAATCGAGAACCCAACAAAAATACACTCCCATAAACCCAGTCTTGGGTAGTAACGCGTTACTGTAACTTTGTTACTTTTTTGGTAACTTGTAACTGTAGTTTTATTACTCTTTCTGGGGTAACGGTGAAAGTAACAATGTTACTTTTATCGTTACTTTCCAATTTTTTATGAATATATCATTGGCCGAGTACAATAGCTATTCCTTTCACGTTCCAAATTGTCTGTTCCGACATTTCGATTGTCAAGTTGGCCTTGCACAAACTTGTGAATACGTTCCTTTCTCGCGAGTCACGACCCGAATATAGCCACGTGTAGATTTGATGAAAACATCTAGTTATTTTTACGCACGTGCTTGTACTTTGTGACTCAACACTTACATCTTAGTATCTTGAAGCACTATCTCTGTTGTGGTTTCTCTTTTTTTTTGCGCAAACGCTGTTTAAGCGGGTGAATCGACCGTGAAACAACAATACATGCGGAGGGCACTGCGCAGGTTTCATATTTTGATTAGCGCCACTACTCCGCAAGGGGCATGTTTCATATTTTTATTTGTGCCACTGCTCCGGCGTGGTGTCAACAGTCGAGGCAAAATTTACTGCGGTTTGCGCGGGGTTTGTTTTTGGCTTGCCGGGTACGAAGTGAGATAGGTATGTTCAGGCACTCTACGTACCCAGGGCGACCGTCAATGAGCCAGCATAGTGCTAGTGCTACCAAGGATATGGATGTTGATGAGAACAAAAAAGAACTACCATGGCCGGCGTACAGAGAGTATTTTGCTGTGGTGAAGGTGGTTGCTAACAACTTGACTGCAGTATGCAAACTTTGCATACTGCGAAGGAAACGGCACTCTGTTGCCTCAACGCCTACCAGGCAATCAAAAACCTGTTCCTGCGACGCAACACAGCAATTCCATCCAGTGCGCCAGATAAACTTTCAGACACTAATTTCGAGAAGCAACTGCTGCTAAGTTACAATATGAAGTAAAAAGCATACTTTTTAGTTTAATGCAATAAAACTTGGTGAGGGGCATTTTCTAGTTTTTTCTAAATTTTTGTTGTTAATTAAAGAAAAGTAACTGAAAAGTAACCACGTTACTTTTTAAAAGTAACTAACTGTAACAAGTTACTCTTTTGTTGTAGTAACTGTAACGGTAACTTCGCTACTTTTTTCTGAAAGTAACTGTAACTGTAACGAATTACTTTTTAAAAGTAACTTACCCAAAAGTGCATAAACTCCAAATTTTTGGCGAAAAATAAGCTAAAAAAAACTCCTTCCGAATTTCACGATAAATAAACTCAGAAAACACGGAATCCTATTTATAGGCCACCTAGGGGTCCTCCCGCTGGTGTATTCCTGTGTTGTCGTCTGTCCTCCAAATAATTTTTTAGAGGGTTTTGTTATTTTTTGTGAAAGAAAGTGTCTCAATGTCGTAGCCATTGTGAAAAAGGGTTGTACAGTTTAGATGAATCTGTCTACCGGTATCAAGGTCTTGATGTCAAGAGGTTATTCGGCTGTTGCGTCCACAAAGAGCATCTGTGAAGAGGTCGGTGTCATCAGCATCGGGTGTATATGAGGAGCGATAAAAATAAACAATCTTAGCTGCGTTTGGGACGTTCTCCTGCTGTTGTCTTTTTCTTCAACTTGAAAGTTTCTTAATTTTTCAGTACCACAATCTGGGGTGTTACATTATGATTTTGCCTCCAGCTTTGCTTCTAAATCAATGTCTGCGGCTGGCGTGCACCTCGTTTTGTGCTCAGAAATCTGTGTTCGAAAATTGAATTCTATTCTTCCTCTTTTCCAGACGAGCACAAGTCGAAAACAGTCAAAGTCAGGTAAGATATTTCTGTCCCACCTATTTCTTTGCACTTCCCTCCTGTTCGCAATTCCTCTGCCGTCTTCTGCCAGAGTGTTTGAGCGGTACTATTGTTTCAGGGTATTGACGTAAGTGCCCCGATTGCGTGGGCTTTGGGCTCTCGCTTTCATGTTGTCACGACTATATTGTACTTGAGGAACCGTTTGCCTTTGTTTTTGATGCTGAGCTGAAGGTGTCGTTGCATTGTTTTTGCAGAGCACCTTTGATAATGAGGTAAAAGATACTTTGTGCTTTTGCACCCCTTCACGCTGCTTCTTCTTAATTGTTTTAGGTTTTTTTTTATTATTTCTTTACATGTTAGTAGAGTTATTTCTGGTGTATACTGTTACTCATCTGTGTACTATTTGTATGCTTGGTGATTGACCCAAACGAAAGTGTCAATATTGGTAATTCTATACTTCGTTCCCCTTTAACCCCTTGCCTACTAATGATGAGTCACAAGTGTCACTTGTGCCACCCCGTTTCGGTCTCAGTGCTTGTTAAAGCGTGCTCTCCGGCAGATGGCAAAACCACCGCTGTTGCTCCATTTACCTTGGGTAGTTTGCTCGTTTGTTTTGCCGTTTGACAGGGAGTGGACGCTCCATTTAGCCAAAAAAGAAAAAACAGTCGCTTGTGAGCGTTTGCGCTAAAACCAGGTGGCTTTGGCGCGGAGGTCCACTTTAGCCGGCAAAGAGATATAAAACCTTCTTTTTGAAAGGGATCAATGCTCAGGCCTTTGTGATGACGAATCCTTCGGCCTTTCCGATTCTTGATGGGCAGTGACAGGAGGGAGGAAAGAGATGTGAATCCTGGAAGCATTCCATCAACTGCGGCGTCCGCACGTCAGTGGGACTCGGACCAGAAACCCTGATTTAGAGCAAGATGTGACACCTGGAAGTAGAGGAAATGTTTTTGTCTTATTTTATTGCATATTGTCCATTTACAACGAAATTTTGCTGTACTTTCTTTGAAGAAAAAAAAATGAGTAGGCAAGGGGTTAAGTGTGAGCGCAGCAGAAGCTACAACGCCGAGCTTCGGGCTTTTAGCGTTCCTGCTGAGCACGTGTGCTCGTGCAGTGCGAGCGAAACTCGGGGCAACATGCTCCCACCTGTAGCTTCGGTTTCGCTCTCATGCAAAACAAAACAAACCATGAATATTTTTTTTTCCCAAATCACTCGGGGAGGTTTGCTAATAGATTTAAAGAAAACATGGAAGATTTGGGGGATTTGTGTGGGGAATTGTGAAAACAAAGTGAACCACTATGCTGACGATTGGAAGCGTTGCAGCGTGAGCCCATCGCATGAACTGGGATTCTAAAGCACGGGCTCTCAAACTCTCTGACCTCAATGCATACCTACCTCTCCCGATCGACGACCAAGGAATTCCTCCGGGTCTCGACATTGGTACATTAAAGGAGTGTGGAAGCCTACAGGCCCTCTAAGCAATAGTGCACATGCTAGAGAGTGCTTGGCCTGTAGTCATGAATCAATGTTTTGTTCAGATCTTCTAAAATAGTGCTTAAACACGAGAAATGCTTTACACAGGGCCGGAGACGGTCGAGGAAATTCGGGAGTTTGGGGGAGGGGAGCCTGGGTAACTCCTGAGGGTCGTTTGGGGAACCCCTGGAGGGAGTCTGGAAAACTCCTGGTTCCTAGGAGCCCAGTTTGAGGACCTTCAAAGGGTTTTGTCCTTCCTCCCTCAGGATGGCGAAATGTCGTCCGACTCTCGGAAAAATTGGGACAAGCAGGGTTCCACGAACGGGACCAGCCCAAGCAAAGTGGCTTCCAGTGGGTCCGAATCACCCAAGTCAGGAAGGGGGTCAGTGACTCTTTTACTCCTTTTAACTCTCCTTGCCTTGCTCTCTACTTGCTCCTGCATGTTTACTACCTTCGTGTTCCCTTCCCTCAACCATTTACGCAGATATTTCCAGGTCTGATGTAGCTTTAACTTGGAATTGGTGAACAAATGCGGGAATAGACAAAACATGAGTGATTCGGTTGGTGACCAACGAACATAGATCCATCTAGTAATCAGGACCAGTGGGTATAGTGAAACATGCACTTAAAGGGGCACTCAAGTGGTTTTTGAGTTTGTGTTTTGATGATGACAACTGAATCTAGACGCCCTAAGTATCCCTAAAAACCAAAACATATAGTCATATGGTGCTTATTTCTTTAATAAAAATGTACCGTATTTATTCGAATATAAGTCAACCTTTTTTTTCCGGAAATGTTGTCAAAAATTAAGGGTCGACCTATAATCGTGACCATAGAATTTCGACCTACATTCGCGACCAAATTTTGCGACCCTACCGAGGGCATGGAGCTATCGAATCACCGAGCCGAGCCGGCGTTCCGCGCTGCTTCTTGTTTCAAAAAGCTTTTGGTGCACGAGAGCAACCGCAACAGCAACAAACAACAGCCCCCCCCTCCCTCCCTCGTGGCCGCCGCTCGCGCACATCCCTCGGGCTTCGGGTTTCGAAATCGCGCCTGTAGCGTTCCCCTCGCTGGGCAAGGGAGGGAGAGGAACGCGATGCGCCATGGACTTTGCCCTCCATGCCTCTCCCTTGCAAATGCCCACAAAAACAAAAACAAAAAAAGAGAAAATGAAACAACGGAGGTTACTTTAGCTTGTTGCTCACGGCGACCCCGGCGTCGCACGCGTATTTGTATTTGGTCTTTCGTCGCTTCGCCGGTCTCTACCCTCCTTCGTTGCGTCTTGCGCAGTGTCATTTTAGAACGGACAGGGTCAGTGAGGTATTGTGTATTGTTGCGAATTTGCGAGGATGTCTACCAAGCTGACGAAGCTTCGGACGACGACGACATGTCCGGAAGTTCTGACGATGATTAAGTTTTTGACATCTCCCTGCGATTTAGTCGAGAGTGCTGTAAATAAAGATTTGTTTCTTTCTTTTTCCCTAACTTTCCCCTGTTCCTAAAAAAAAAAAAAAAGGTCGACCTATATTCGAATTATTTTTTTTTATCCTCGGTGGGTTCAATAAATAGGGGTCGACCTATTTTCGTGGTCGACCTATATTCGGGTAAATACGGTAATTGAAGGCCGCCAAACCTCGGATCCATCCAAAAACGAAACCACTCTCATTGGTCATCGCACGCTTATCAAAAGAATCTCGGGCCAATGGCGTTAGACAACGTTCCGTCGTGCAGTGATCCCGAGGGAGCCGCACCGGCCAAACTTTTTTGTCATTCGAGCTTCGATCATGGCGGAGTTCTCTACGCTCGAGGACCTGACGCCGTTAGAGGTTGAAATTCTTCGGGGGACAGCCGACCTGGGGATGATTTCCTATGACGCCACTCCGACGTGCGATGTGGACGATAGCAGCGTTTCGGAGTCGTGTTCGGGTTCCGAAGACGACGAATTACAGGCCTTTTCGGGCGTTCTTCGATTTGCGGTTGGGGCAAGTCGTAACCAAACCAACGTTTGGCATCGCAGCGTAACCTCTGGTACGTGATGTCAAACGATGTCGCCACGTTGACTTTCGCCTCGGGAGGAGGCTGGTTCAGACATGTGCAACGAGCGCGTTACCTACGACTGCGTCCGTTGCAACCGGAGCGACCAGAACAACCGCTCTGCACCGCGCGTACACACACACCTGCAACCAGTGCAACAAGTGCAGCGGGTCGTCAGCACGTCGACCGCTTCTACGCCACCGTCAGCTGTTTCAGCGGCGCCTCTAAAGAGGGGACGCACTGCCACTCAATGCCATAACAGAATATAGACATACAGTTTTCTATAGCCTAAAGCTTTATTTTTTTTTTTACTAGTGCGCATATTTGTAAAATGTGCGCACTAGTAAGGCCTCGAGCTGTTTGTGGGCACATTAAGCAAAATAAATAAATAAATGATAGGCTTGCAGGGTACAGTGGATGAAAGCAAAAGATTCAGTAAGCTGTCTTGGACGATCACGACTCTAATACACGACTTTGCCAATAGTACAAATATCGCCACACGCGTTTTCTATGATTATAAAAGACGATGTAATTTTAGCAGCGATATAGCAACGTAGAAATATGATTTCGTGATCAGATAGACGTTGCGAGCGTTCAGGATTGCTAACACTAATCACTTTTCTCCGGTGATGAAAACGCGTGAAAATTCGCATCCTTTATACGGTACGCGCCAGTAATACCTTGAACTTGAGCACACGCATGAAATGCGCCAAATAAAAAATTTGGGCGATGTTCGAGGACACAAATGCTTAGAAAGCACCACTGTAGTCGAAGTAAACAAACACGACGGCACGGGCGTTTCTGCTGTCTTGAGAGTGCCGCCAGGACATCGCCGCACGAGTAGGTGGATCTTCCCTTCTAGTATGTGCTGGGTTATCATAGCGACACACGACGAAAATTCACAGTCAAGGATAGCGCTTTTACGCGGAACGATGAGCTTCCACCACGCCGACCACGCCAACGATCACCACCGACGCCATGTCCGCCGATTGAAGGACCCGGCCCGCGACCGGCATGCAACGCGCGCAACCAGTTCTCCTCGACCTGTGATTGGTCTGTCGCTGCGATTGTTTCCAACGCAGCGGGTAAAGAAAGGCCGCCAAGATTTTCAAACATACGATAATTTCATTGGTCGACGCAGAAACAGAAAAGAGTTCGCACGTATTGTATTCCTGCGTGATTAATAGGCGGTTCTGCCTTCTAAAACTGAAGATAATTAGTCACTGACACTTCCTTAACGCCATCGCACCAAAAAGTAGCTTCCCCCCAAAAAAATTGACCGCATCTCCACGTGGTGAAGGATGTTGCTTGGGGCGAAGCTCTGGTGGTGCTTGTCTGCGTAGACGTCGAGCCGCAGCATGCCGAGCCTTTTCATTCATGTCAGTAGGAGAATGTGTGGTTTTCTTCTTTTCTTTTTTTAAGCAGACAGATGGGATGGCATCTCAGAACCCCCTACTCTTTTTTTTTTTCTTCTTTTTCTTTTTTCATAATTTTTTTCATCCTTTTTTTTCCAATTTCTTTTTTTGCCCTACACGAGCACGTGAGCATGTGCTCACGTGCTCGTGAGCATGTGATCTCACGAGCAGAAGCAGGAGCACCCGACGCCGGCCTACGGCGGACGGCGGACGGACATGGCTAGCCCCTAAGGAGCTTCGCCCCTAAAACCGCTTGAGTGCCCCTTTAAGACAATCCAGTCATGAGTGCAAAATATCTGTGGTGTGAAAGATATTCAACTCATGTGGACAAGACTACACATATTCTAGGGTCTGCACAAAACGTGCACCAACTTGTGAGAATAAGTACTTAATTAGAATTGTAGTCACAGGCAGGTTGTGCCGTTAGTGAAGCTACTGAGCATACAATCTTATTCTGAGCTTGGCTTGTGCTAAGCTTTGTTGGAGGGCACATGTGGGCCACTATCTTCACCGCTCTGATTTTGTTGTGAACTGGCTTTCTGCCTTTACTTTATGCAGACGTGAATATTTGCCAGTCTGAACTTTCCATGGTCTTAAGAATGTGCCTTCATGAATGTATGCTCTGCTTTGTCTTTCTTGGACCCTGAATGTTTTACAGTGATAGCTTTTAATGGGCTCTTCTCAGCTCTGGAAATGATGTCCATTGCTAAGGTTCTGTGATGGGATTTGCTACATCCTGCTACATTTTACGAAAATGTGAGGAATATTCACCAACATTGTTTCAAAACTTAATTTCACTTTAATAATACTCAAAATATAATAGTTCAGAGCTCGCTACCCGGCCAGATCGTTACGATACACTTATGCAAGCTTTCTTAACTTTTGATTATCGTCTCAAATAATGTACTATTCGATTGCATTTAATTTAAAAGACTGACAGTACTCGGAAGTATCATAATAATTCTCATGTTTGTGGTCTGTTCTGCAGGATTAGTTAGTTTCCTTGAGTGCACTTCTCACCGCGCATGGGTGTACTATAGAGATGCGACAAAGGCAGAGTAGGCATCCTGATTGTGCGTGTCTTGCTTCGCCGCAGCGCACCCGTGTGCTAAGGGGAAAACACTTCTCCATAGCGAGACGCGACGCAATTTCTGCGTACAACTTCGGCTTGTATGATAGACTGCGTTATCTTGGTGGTACCTCTTTCCAATTCGAAATTTAGCAAGGATGCTTCGGTATTGTGAGAATATTTATGTGCACTCTTTTGTAGGTTTATTTTTTTTTATGCCAACTCTTTTGTTTAGTTGTCACCTTTATATAGGTGTTTTAAATTAGAGCTGAATTGTCAGGAGCAGTGGATGGAAGCTTAGGGAGAACCTTAACAAGTTCGGAGGGAGTGTTTATAAGAAGAAGGCATATTGAACGTTCACATACCCATTTTTGTTGTGAAGTTTTACGTATCAAATGTATTTGACGTTCATAATCAAATGACAAGTGCTTTGTTTTTTTATCTGAATTATAAATTGCAGTTTATTACAACCTCTAGAATTTGAAGGAAGGCATTAATTTAGGTACTCAAAATTATTATATTATAGCATTATTTCAGTGGGATTCAGTACCTAAAATAACCATTCACAGTAGTTCATGCTGTCCTTCATCTGACATCTTCTTGTTACAGTGTCTGGTGCTTCTCTATGCAACTAAGCACTATTTGCGTGTTTGAGGGAATCTCTCCTGCTGTGCAATTGACGCTAACAAAGGGTTGCACGTGAGTGAGAAGGCAAAGGAGACATTTCTTTTTGTTGGACAGGCTGGCACATTAATGCTAACATATTTGCAGTGCTATGAAGGGAAATAATATGTGCACTCATGCCCCAAAAATATTTTTGCTGCTCTAAAATTGACTTTTGGCTGCTCCAAGTGCCACTCAAAAACGACTCAGACCAATCACATCACTGATGTTGTAGTTGTAGTAGTTGTTGTTGTAGTAGCTGTAGTTGCAGTTGTTGTCGCTGTTGAAGTTGCTGTTGTAGTTGGCATTGTAGGGTGTCCGTCGTTGGTGTTGCCAAATCTTTGAAAAAGATCACCCACCACCCGCGGCAATCGAACCCAGATGTGAAGGGGAGGCGTTGCCACTGAGCTACACCACAGCGTTAATAACCCACTCTATATTTAGGGTTTTTGTAGTACCCAAATGCCCACTGCACGCACTCTCAGAAAAAAAAAGAATAGCCAATAACAAAGTGCCCTTGCGGCAGTGTCAATGACAAGAGCTCGTGCCGGGAGACGCGCTATCACGCGTTCCGCTACAAAAAAGAAATAAAAGCATCTGGCACAAAACAGTCGGATGTCTATTTTGTTCCAAACGCTTTCGTTGTCGTGCCACGGTGCGTGAAAGCGATGCTGATGCCCAACGACTTCGCTGTGACCTAACAAGTCTAAGAACAGCACACACATGCTAAGGAGGGAGGTTGAAATGCTTGAAATGCAAAAAGAAACGCGAAGGTTACAGCCGAAGCGCAATGTTTTGCACGTTTCAGCGAGTGCGGTTTACGGCTGACCCTCCCAAAGAGCATGCGAGGCCTTTTTTTTCCCCCTGAAAAGAGAAAGCAAGATGAGAATTGTCTAGGTATATATTTTGTTTTTTTCAGTGATGTTTTGGACTTTGTGCTCTAAAATTGGTGCATTCGTCGGCGCGACAGAAACGAAGGAAACCGAGCATTGGTGCGGAGAATTTAATTCTTGCCTTAAAACGAGTGTTGCGCAAATATTCAAATTTTCGAATGGTAGTTTCGAATAATACGCTATTCGATATTCGCTTCGAGATGAACTCTGATATTCAAATTTTTTAGGGGCGAAGCTCCTTAGGGGCTAGTCATGTCCGTATGTCCGTCCGCCGTAGGCCGGCGTCGGGTGCTCCTGCTTCTGCTCGTGAGATCACGTGCTCGTGTAGGGCAAAAAAGAAATTGGAAAAAAAAGATGAAAAAAATTATGAAAAAAGAAAAAGAAAAAAAAGAGTACGTAATATCCCGAGTCATCGCCCATCCCCGAGTCATCGCCCACCCCAATTTTTGGGCCAATATAGATTTCTAGAAAAACACCGAGTCATCGCCCACCCCTTCAAATACCCCAACGCGGACTCCGCGATCTGCAAACACTCATCCTACCCAAATGACGCGGCCGCGGACCTTACAGTTGGAGGACGTCCGTGACAAAGTAAAACGGAGAGAAAGGCCCTCTCTTTGCTTACGCATTTTGCGCGTGAGCGACTCCGAAGTGGTAGTGTATCCATGCGAAAAGAAAACGACGAAGATAACAAAATAAAAGTTTGTTTTGCTTACGAAGATGTCATCCGACAAAAAAAAAAAAAAAGAATCGCAAAGATAACACAAGCATTAACCCAGTCAGGAATCGCGAGGTAAGCGTACGCCCCATATTTTGGGATGTAACCGCGGAGTGTAAGGTCGAAGTCTGTCTCCGCCGAAGTACAGCGCGAAACACATGCGCGTCAAGACTGTCCGGTCCGGCGTGCGAACTGTCGGGAAGATGGCTGCTCCGAATCGCCGCACACGGCGGTTCGCGACACATGGTTTCCGACGCGTCGTTGCGTCGCTCCGTTCAGCTCCGCCCAGTTTCGGGTATCCCTCTACCGAAGGGATGGATGAATGCTAATGGCTATATTTATAACGGGCGGTAGCTCGCGCCACCTAGCCTAGAAAACTAAAATACTTCCCTCGCCCTTCTTGGTTTTTCTGACTTTAAAACAAACATAATATTTTTATTACATTCTATTAAAGTGTGCGTCTGTAGAGATTTTCCGTGTGGTTACTTTTCTGCTTAACATCACTCAATCGCGATGGACCGCAGCGGACCTTAGGAGCCATCCCAGCGAAGCGAGCACTGCGCACAAATCACGTGACTACGCACACCGCGCATTGCTGCGTCTCTCCCGAAGTTCACGTGACACTCACACGGCATTGGAATGGCTCGTAGCGTCCGCTGCTCTCCATCGTAAGGTGAAACGGAGTACATTCGGGTTTCGACGGCCTCGATCGGTCCCAGAAGGACGGCTTGCTATGGCGCGCGAGATCAGCAGCTTGTTTTGTGTGCGCGAGAAAACTCAATGGCGTCCATCTCCTTCACCGCGCACCGCCAGATGTGTGTGTCGTGTAGGAGTTGTAAAAGAGGGGGAGATCTGCTTCCCCGAACTGCCCGAACCACGAAGCGCCTCCTCGCCCGATCGGGCCGAAAGTCACGTGACAACATGACCTTCGCGCCATCCGTGCTGCCATTGGCTGCGGCCGTCCGAAATTCGGACAGCCGTGCGGCGATATCTAGCAAGTTGGACGCACGCCGGCGCCGGACGGAGGCCCCGTCCGACGCTTCGTTGCGACGAAAACCCTCGCCCTCGGACGTCGTTCCGGCGGTTCGCACGCCGAATCGGACAGTTTGGACGCACATGTGTCTCGCGCTGTAAGGTCGCTGCGAACCCGCTCCTTCTCCCCGCACGTCGCGACCGCGGTTGTGCAATGTTTTAGACAAAGCCAACAGTTAAATAAAGCTTTTTTGGAACCCCCTACACAGACGTTAGTAGAGCGTCCCAAACCCCCATTGATAGCACGCCGTGCACGGACGCACGCATGTACGCAAAAAACAAGGAAGTTGCGCAAGAGCTTGTGATTGACAAGGCGCCCGACTTGGCCCGACGCCAAAGTATTTGCCACGCGATCGCCGGCTTTTCCGCTTTCCCAGCATCGCTCTTCGTCGCTTCTTTGGTCCGCTCGCTCGCTTGCTCGTTGCGCCTGGTTGGTTTTTCTATTTTCTTGGAGAATTTTCTTTCTTTTCTTCTCTTTTTTTTTTACTATCTAGGAGAACATAGTGGTGACGTGTTTTCACGGAACAAACGTTCGTGCTCTATGCAGATCGGTGGTGTTCCTAGCGCGTATGCAAGCAACGGACTTCGGGGTAGTAAAACATTCTTTCGTGAGCATTTTCTATAAAACAATAAAACTAAATCGAGTTTTGAGTTTAATGTATTTGTTGCGTAGCAGCGCTAGATACGGAGAGAAAACTGGGCGCTTTCTCCGCTTTTATTAACTTTTTGTGCTCACCCACCGAGACATGGCCCACCCCACTTTTTCTATGAATTTCAGGCGGCAGGGGGGTGGGCGATGACTCGGGATATTACGGTAGGGGGTTCTGAGATGCCATCCCATCTGTCTGCTTAAAAAAAGAAAAAGAAGAAAACCACACATTCTCCTACTGATATGAATGAATATGATATGAACAAATTATGAAAAAAAGAAAAAGAAGAAAAAAAAGAGTAGGGGGTTCTGAGATGCCATCCCATGTCTTCTTAAAAAAAGAAAAAGAAGAAAACCACACATTCTCCTACTGATATGAATGAAAAGGCTCGGCATGCTGCGGCTCCGCGTCTACGCAGACAAGCACCACCAGAGCTTCGCCCCAAGCAACATCATTCACCACGTGGAGATGCGGTCAATTTTTTTTAAAGTGTTGACCGCGGCAGATTAGCCCCGATCAGGGCGCTTCTTACTGAGCACCGGTGCACTGAGGACAAGCAAAACCTGCAGAGCTCGCTTCCTCGGGTGTTGCTTCTTTGCAGTGCAGCGGTGCTCGGTAAGAAGCGCTCTCAACGGGGCTAACCCGCTGCGACCAACACTTCGAAAAGTACAAACATTGCAATCACGTTCTTAAGAGGAAAGCTCACTTTCAAAGTGGGATGGTGCATGCGCGCGCACGTGGTGTGCATAAAAAGAAACTGGAACTTTGTGCATGTTGCTATTTTAGCTACAGTAAAAATTTCAAAACTAAACTGTGGTTTTTAAGCAGGCTATATGTTAGGCACATATTTTGACAACCTACTGTTCATAATTTATAATTGTGTTTTCTTATTTTCTAAAATTCAGAATACAGCAAGACGATTTATGTTAAAGGCATGGTTTAGTTGCCATTCCCATGTAGGCAATGGACTTTTTGAGGTCGCAGTTACAAATATATCTAGATTAAAATTGACTTAGATATGGAGAAGGAGAAGCTTGAGTTCAGATGGGTTTTCGTTCAGGCATGGTGCAGTAGTGAAAATCTTGGAGAAACTATTCAATATTCGATTAGAAAATGTTTGGCTAAAATCACTATTTGCTTCGAATTTGCATCAAACTCAAAATCCACTTTTCGCACATGCCTACTTAAAACCTTTCTATAAGTGATGCAGGATATGTAGTCTGTTTGCATGTTTGTACAGCTACAAGGTATCGCTTCTTCCTTCAAAAACCTTGAAATGCTTTGCTTCCAGTGGTGTGTCGATAGATGGTGTGCTTTCCAGGTTAGGTACAAGCCTAACCTGTAAAGCACAGCATAGAATGATTGTGGAATAACCTTCGTTGACTCAATCTTGAATATATATGTTCTTGCTGTCCCAACTGGTGTAAACTAGTGTATAGAATAATGCATCTGGACTAGGCTTTTTAGGAAGCTTAAAAGGGGACCAGAGCGCCATCTCAACACCCGTGACCTTGGAATGACCTTGGCTCGACCTTGACTCGACCGGTGCAGGCAAAGGATAGGCTCCCTGGGTGACACGGAGGGCCTGAAGGTGAATGGGGTGGATGCCTTCGACGTGGACAAGCTGAAGCAGGAGATCATGACTGAGATCCGCCGTGAGGTCAGCAAGATGAAGCAGGACATCATCGAAGGTGAGAGTGGTGCATTGTCTTTGCCAGCTGCACACCTTGGTGCACAAACTGCCGTAATGCTTCGTCAAGGCTGGTTCAGACCTTTGCATTTTAGTGTCACCAACTGCCTTACGACCACATAGGACCGCTTATGAGAAGATTGTTATCTTGTCGTAAACTATGGCAACCATGTGCAGCTCGTTGTAATGGAACGCAGAGAGTTGCAGAGCTGTTTGTCGTGCTCAAATGTAAGTGTCTACCCCAGCCCTTGTGAATTGAAACTGAAGTGATTTGTTAGCCTGAACCAAATGAATGATGGTTAAAGGACGGACCTCTGGCTTTCGAGGGGCCACAAGAAGCGTAATTTCTTTTTAGCGGTCTCGGACTCCAGTGAGAAATGGTGCGTGAAATTCCTGCATGCCTCAAACACTTTGTCCGCTATATTGCTCTTCTAGCCATTGTTGCGGTAAGCATGTCCCAATTTGGGTCAACATAATACCCGCGGAGAAGGAATTTAGTTAATAGTTACTCCGTTGTAAAAACCGCAACTTGACTTTAGGTCGCTTTCAGCTAAGTTTAGTGTTTGTGATAAATGCCACATCGCGATCGGTGCATTTTTCTTAAATGCAAACTTATCCAAACTCGACTGTGGTTTGAACACATTGTTATTTTCGTTCCAACTTTCGTTTTGGTACTCCTGCCAATATCTTTGTAGCATTTTCTCAATTTCCCCGTCACGCCGACCATCACAATTTTTTTTTGCACTGGTTTCTATTTGGAGCTTTGGACAGCGGTGTAAACGTTGTAGCCCGTCACTCGAGAGAAACATCTTAATACCCTCGCTGTGTTTTAATGGGTTTCTTGCATCTTTGCAGCTATCAAGGTAGAACTGAACAGGAGATAAGGGTGGCGACGCTGGGCGTTCATCCCTCTGCAAACTGTCCTCTACTTGCGAGACGCCACGTCTCGTCGGCGTCGCCGTTCGTTCCATCTTCGGTCGCCATCTTCGTCACGAGAGTCAGGGAGGACTCTGCCGTCTTCCGCGCAAAGGAACAACATGTGCCGAGTCGTCGACGCCTTCGGTCGTCGCGCGTCTTCTTATTTTTCATCTCTTTTTTTACGACCGACCCCGTTACTTAACTTTGGAACACACTGAGACACAAACATTTCTCTCAAAAACATTGCGAATGCCGGCTCGGTCTTGCGAAGGAGTCGCTCGCTCCGTAAGCCGACATAACTTACTGGCAATGCATTTCAATTCAATACCATTAGTGCTTTTTGTTTTAATTTTTTACGTTAAAGATAAATTTGTGACTTTTGGAGCCCCCCTTTTTTTTGTTGTGATATTGTGGATGGAGTGCTTGGAAGTGTCTTACGAGAGCCGTCTCGGCTTCTGACACTTGCGCGTCCCCGGAAGTGAACAACTGATTTTTGCAACGAATGTATAGTACTTTTCTTTTACGCTTCGTCACATCACCTGCTTTCTCGTAATCTTGTTTATCGGTGCCTGTTGCTTCGTAAATTATGACTGTATGCGAGCTGCAAAACTAAAGAAAGATGGTTGATAAGGGCACAAAGCACAATGTATTGTACCTTTCAGCAAGTGCGGTTCACGGTCGACCCTCCCAAAGAGCGTGCGAGACCTTTTTTTTTTCCCCCAGAAAGGGAAAGAGAGACGAGGATTGTCGATATTTTGTTTCCTCTTCAGTGACGTTTTGGACTTTGTGCTCTATTCTCTTGGTGAACGAGGTGCGTGTTGTAGCGTCCGTGGCGTCGCCCCCGAGCGACGCTTCGGAACTTTTTTTCTCATATTTTTCTATTGGGTTACGAGGAGTCGGCAACCGACCTTTGAAGTAAAGGCGTTTTGCGGACGACGGTCCGTCTAAGGTCGGTGCTACGAAAACGAAGGAAACCGGGCGTTGGTGCGGAGAATTTAATTCTTGCCTTAAAACCTTTCTATAAGCGAACGCGGGATATGTGGACTGTTTGTATGTTTGTACTGCTACGAGGTATCGCTTCTTCTTTCGAGCCCTCACAATATATAATAGCGTTTTCCCCCCTGCATGAGCCGAAAGTGTCAGTCAGTATATTGTAATGTAGTGTAACGGACGCCAGGCCAGGACGGAACCCCCCCAACATGTAACGCATGGTCGTCCCGCGCTCAGTCTGTGATGTTTGAACGAGAGGGGTGAAACTTAAGCTCGTTTTCGGCTGGCCTTCTGTTCTCGTTCACGGACCTTCGTATAGAGTACTCCAGCCGACGTTTATGTTTTTCTCTCGGCATCGATCGACAGTTTGCTCAGCTGTAGCTTAGACGCGGCACTACTGACAGTTACGACGACGGTTGAACAATTCACCTTAGTATTGTTTTTTTCCGATTGGCTGGATTGCATGTCGGCATGCCAGCTTGAATGTTACTTCTATCTCTCTTGCTGGCGAGAGTGGTTTTCGGCGATTGTCACGCAGTTCCTTACGAAAAGTTTTTTTTTTTTTTTTCTTTCTTGTGAAATGTTTCATGGGACGCGCAGATTTTTTTTCGGCTTCACTTTAGTCTCGGTTTCCGGTGGGGTCTGCGAACAGTCCTTGTTACAAAACCGGCCTGTACATAAGGTTGCCATAGGCGGCCGTTCGGGGGCTCAAAAGCGTCTGCTTTGCTTCGAAGTTGCACCTTTCCCGTGGCTTTCTGTACCGCACGCCTAGGCATGTTCCTGTTTTGTCTCAGTATTACTGCACCACTTGCAATCGTGGATCATCGGCACTTGGCGCGAACCCGACTCCTGCCCCCGGCAAGGGTCAGGTTCTCTTTTAACTAGGTTGTTGCTTGTGTTTGGCACCGCAATACGTGAAACGTGCTACCCAAGAAAAAGGTTCAATCGTTCCGTTCCTTTGCTCGAAACGAGACAATGTAGAATTGCAATTCCAATTTTTCCTGCGGAGACCTTTTTAATCTTTTACTGTGGGCGGTGCGAGTTTTGCCTCAATCGAACTGCTTTGAACAACTGTCGTCTGTTCTTCGTTTTCGGGAGTGTGCAGAAACATATCAAGGTTTATTGGCGAGGCGTCTTGTTCGTGGTTCCGGAGCCGTCAATCAAATTTCGTTGCTCATTTATTTTTTTTTTATTTTTTATTTTATATTTTTGGGGTTTTATAATTGATGATGGTTAAAAATGCTTCCACCATGGAAAGTTCACTCCAGGGCGAGGAATTTAGCGAATTCTTAACCCTTCGCCGACCATACATGCGTTTTGAGTTCCCGATGCCGAGGTTTTCGTAGATTTGTGGTCACGCGTGCCGTATTGCGAGCATTACGGAGTATCGACGCATAGATCGGCGACTGGCAATGGTTCGTCCTTTCTCCTGGCCACTATGCATTTCTCAAAGGTGCACACCCACTCCATGTTCACCGTGACGCGTCTCGCCGAAACGAAAACGGAGCTGAATTGCGCATTCAGTTTTTACGTCCCCGGAGCTGTGGTTGTTGCAGTCACTTGCAAGGTGAGAACGGTGGGGAGGAGCCTCAGTCCATTCTCACTCTGCTGGCGACTACAGTAGGTCCTTTGTCCTAGTCTGCCTTCCCCATTCCACTTTCCTAGACTTTGATACCAGACATCATCCCCCCCCCCCTCCCCTCCAAAGTTCCTCTGCCCGTTTCCCGCAAGGTGCGTATGCGTGTTTGTGTGTACATGTATATTTGAGATTTTTGTGAACGGAGTGGCGTTTGTGGTTTTCGGCGTTGGAAGGACGCGAGGCAATTTCGCCCCATACTGTCGGCTCGGAGTCCTGGGAGAAGTGCATTTGGCAACTTCCGTTCTTCCCAAACTCGTTTTTTTTTTGTTATTTTTTTGCAGGTCGTGTTTGTATAATGCGGGGGCTTTTTTTTAAAGAGAAAGTTGGGAGTGCGCATAATGAGGAGGAAGGGGAACCATGTGAATAAAGACACGAATCAACAATGTGCAACGGTGTCAGTTGTGCTTACCTGAGAGGACAGCAGACTCAAGTTTTGTGTGGCTTGTTGTCTCTTGCTTTCCTTCGATCTTGGTGTTCTCGCTGTGAACTATTCCACTAAACGAAAATATGAAGAAAGAAAAAAAATTCCCGGTTCCTTGCCGTGTTTTGCAATTAAACTGGGGCAACTACACACTGTGCTTAGCTAGAGTAACTGTATGCTCCGCTTGTAGAGCAGATGATCACAATGGTGCTCGCAGGGCTACGATGTTGGATCCGAGGTGCACTGCGGGAAGCGACCGTCGCTTCTGCAGGAGGTGCGGATGGCATGGCCGTGAGGCGGCGTGCGGAGCAGATAAGATATAGTGCGGCGACACGCCGCACGTGCGCCGTCGTCCCATCATTCGTCCCCTGTTTTCCTCTATGCCCCCGGTAGAACGTAGTTGCCCACAAAAACGTCGTCCCTTCGCAAGACGTAGCTGCGCGTTTTGTTGCTCCGAAGTGCTCGGATATGCCGGTCGCGTATCACTCCGCGAGCGCCGCAGATGCGAGCCACGCGATCGTCCTCCGTGTCGTCTGCTTCCCAGACTTTGGAAACTTGTTTTAAAACAGCGCTCGTGTTATAAAACAGCGCAATTATACTAGGTGTTGCGTAAAGGACATTTAAAAACGTTAGGCCTTTCCATTCTGGTGAAGAAGGAAGACCAGCGGATCTGTACAATGAAAAGTAATGGCCGGCCGTAAGTCGGCAAGTCAGAGGGGAAAGGCTGCTGCCATCTATGAGCGACGGCGGCAACCAGATACGCGGCTTGCCGCCGTCGCTCATAGATGGCGGTAGGTGTCCAGAGTTCGGTGTCTTCATTTCTTTGCGGGGGACACGATCCTGGGGAAACTAGCCCTTAACAGCTCCGCTGTAAAAGTACTTGAAGTGCGAAGTAGACAAGAGCTGATGTAGCGGGCGTCGGTGAGAAAAGGAAACCCTGTTTTTCACACTACAAAAATAAACGACATCGCGGAGAGCTCAAACCCCGCCAGAACGTAGCCCCAACCGTTCAAGCAAGATGCCAAAGTTTCACCACCAACCGTTATCTTATTCCAAAGTTATAAGTGATTTTTTGAAACTTTCAATAGAAAAATGTGGTCCATTTCCGCTTTCAAAAGTTCCGTCGGCCGCCATTTTTTTTTTTTTTTCACTTGAAATTATAACTTTTGAATAAGATAACGGTTGGTGGTGAAACTTTGGCATCTTGCTCGAACGGCTGGGGCTACGTTCTGATGGAGCATGAGCTCTCCGCGAAATCTAGTTTATTTTTGCTGTGCAAAAAACATAGTTAGGTTTTCTCGCGGTATTCTAGCAATTGAGTACACCGGGTGCAATGTACTTGATGTAAAGTACTATAAATAGAATGTACTTTCAAAGTAAAGTACAAATACATTTTAACGCAAATCTTTCATGATACCCTTTCATTCCCCTATACGGTGATTTTGTAACTGGTATGCATGGGCGTACCAACCGGGGGGGCAAGGGGGGCGCTTGCTCCCCCAGTCCTCAGAGTTGGGGGGGGCAAGGCATGTGTTTTGCCCCCCCCCCCCCCTGAAACAGCCGCCACTGGGCAGGGCAAACACTGGCCGGCGGCGCCCAAGGGATAGCAAGGGCACCGCCCACCGGCCCTCGGGGGAGGGGGGGGGGGTCTGGTTTGCCCCCCCACTCAAAAACAAGTTGGTACGCCACTGCTGGTATGCACTGCTCCCGGGGTAATCGGGGGTGCATCTTTTCTGAAATGGCGGCGAATACTGGATAAAGTCCAACTTCTGAATTTGGCGCCGCTTAATTCTCTTGTAGGCGAGTGTTCCTTATTAACGAAAAAAAAAACAATGAGTGTGCAGGCGAGCTGGTCACAATTAATCACAACTTGTCACCTGAGGCTTTGGTACGAAAACACTCAGAAACTGTAGGATTGGGCACCAGGCCACGTGGTGGCTTGTTCTGGCTCAGAGTTGAGGGGATAAACAATGCTCATATTTCTCGCTTTTTCTTTTTTCTTTTTTTTTGCGATTGCCATTGCCTAGAAAGAAAAACTAAGGCAAATTTATTCCGAAAGTCGCTTGAGGTTGAGAAAAGTGGCCGGCCTAAGTCAGAAATCGCCAAAAAATTCTACATTTCGGCATTGGCTGTTCGACACTGTCCCCCATTTTGCGGAACAAGCAAGGCAAATTGGATGAGTTCGAGAAGATTCTCATGCAGGAGAAAGCGCGCCCGCGACCTGAAGAAGAAAGATCGCCAACTGCTCCGCGCACGTCGGATTTTTTCTCGCGAGCACGCTTGCCGAGTTCCAGAGCTGCAACCATCTCTACAGGATTGTGTAAAAACATGTTGGCCAAGCCACCAAGGATAACTTCGATTCGTTCGCGCTTGTCGATGCGGACGTTCCCATTGTTGCTCCTGCCATGGATGCTGTCATCGCAGACCTTGCGTGCGGCCAGGGTAAACACGGCTCGCTCGACGCGCCACCGGTTTGAGGATGGTTCAGCGTCTAGATGGCGTTTCACCGTACTCTGGAAAGCACAGTTTTGCAACGACAATCTAGATGGCGCTTCAAATGACAGGAGGTTAAAGTGCCTTAATAAAATTCCATATGTAAAATTCCCGCCTGCAAGTTCTACAGTGTATACTAGAATACGGGGTAGTGTATGGACCGGCGCGACTCAACAATGGGAACTTGTGAGGCTGCGCGTGTAGACAACAATCGCGGCGCTGCAGTCGACAGGGCAGCAGAAAGTCGCTGCAGCCCGCACGTGCCACCGCGCGTGCGCGTGGTTGCACGTGCACAACACCCACTCTACTGACTATACTCTCGTCTCACCTTAGCATGGACTATTGTTAGCCGCGCGAGCCAAAAGCCCGAGGCTAGTTACTTTGAAGACGCTCGGCGACTGCACGGCGCGCTCGTGCAGCGAGTGCTCCACTCAAGGAAGTCGAAGACTAGCCGCTCGCGCCTTGCACAGCCTTGGCGTTAGTCCGTGCTACGGTGCGATGAAGTAATATACTGCCGTGTGCCACTGTCGACACCTATCGCAATCTAACCACACGCCTCACACGAGCCGTTCCGGTCCCCAACTACTGGGAGTCTTCACCTAGACTCTCAATTTGTGGGTGGCTGTTTAGAGCGCATGCTCAGAACGAGCTCACTCAATAGGCTTGCTAAGGCCGGCACTTTGGATGGTGCGGAATGCACGTTGCAAAAGAACTGTGGAAGCTCGCAATCAGCACGCGCTCAGCAGTCGCGCACACAGCTATGGCCGCCAGTGAATACTCCCTATACCCGTACACTGTACAGGTACCGTCAACCATTGTTATGAAAACACGCACGACACGCGCCACGAGTGGGTGCTCCGCCGCCAATCGCTTCCAAAGGTCGCTCATTTCAGTGCTGCGCCGCCATGTGCTTCCAAGGGCTGCTCGAGACACGGGCCCCGTGCACTGGCGCATTTGAAACACCATAGAGGGATTTTCGGGAGGCGAACAGAAGTGAGTGAGGGGGGACACCCCCTCCGAGGGAGTTCCACAACTGACATAATCTTGAAACGTTGTATAAAGCCTGCAATAGACGTTCGGCGCATGCGTGACGCCGCCGTAACTTTAGTCCGCAGAAGGCTGACGGCCGTGCACGCGAGGGCTCGTGCCGTCTCGTGCTCTACACGCGCAGAGCTCCAGCGAGGTTGTCGCACGTGCAGAAAGACTAAAGTTCTCTGCAGCAGTGGCGTAGTCAAACTGGTTGGTGAGATCGGTTTATTGCGCGCGCTTGTTCTCACAGGCAGAGCCGTATATGTAGAGAGTTTGGTCAATGGGAGGCGCGGGCAGAGCCAGGCAACGTTACTAGATTACCTCAGTTGTGGAACTCCCGTGGAGGGGGGTACCCCCCCTCACTCACCTCAATCCGCCTAGAGTCGTTCGAAGCGCCATCTATATTTTCGTTTCATAACTGTGCATTCTAAAGAGCACAGCTGAAGCGCCAAATGGCGATCACAACGCCGCCATTTCTCCCGCAACGGTCACACGAGGAACTGCACGTTACATCTACTTTTGGCTTCAATTGGGTTACAGGGGTACCACCCCCGTCTCCCCCAGCAGACGCGCCGCGAAATACCCTCACAGTTAAAATGCACCTAGGTCGGGACGCGCTACCTGAAAACCTCGCTGAGGCATGGTTGTATAAAAACAGTATTAATTGTGCTGCAAAACCTTGAAAACTAAAAATTTTAGAAAACATCACGCGCCCCCATTTTGTACTAATCTCCAATAAACGTTACTACAAAAAGAGTTTTTTCGTTGGTTTTTACGTTTCTAGTGACGTTGAAACGAACGTATCCCGATTCAGTTACCAAAGCAGCCGTCCGGCGGCGCGTCGAGCGAATCTGGGCGAGTCGTGGTGTGTGAGGGGGGGTACTGTTCGTGCATGCAGCGTCTATGAACAGTTCCGTAACTGAGTTAATCTAATAACGTTGGAGCCAGGGCGTGCGGCAGACTCGGAAAAAGGGCTTGGCATGCTCTCTTGACAACAATCGCGGCGCTGCAGTCGACAGGGCAGCAGAAAGTCGCTGCAGCCCGCACGTGCCACCGCGCGTGCGCGTGGTGCACGTGCACAACACCACTCTACTGACCTATACTTCGTCTCACCTTAGCATGGACTATTGTTAGCCGCGCGAGCCAAAAGCCCGAGCTATACTCTGTTTCATACTTAGCGTGCAACGCTGTCAAAGCTACTGGCGCGAGCGCGTGGCTTCATCTATGGCTTTGTTTGCGCGAGAACGCGTGCAAATGATCACCGAGATCAAGCTCCACGCTCGCGCCAGTAGCTTTGACAGCGTTGCACGCTAAGTATGAAACAGAGTATAGTTACTTTGGAAGAAGCCTCGGCGACTGCACGAGCGCTCGTGCAGCGAGTGCTCCACTCAAGGCAGTCGAAGCTAGCCGCTCGCGCTTGCACAGCCTTGGCAGTTAGTCCGTGCTAAGGTGAGATGAAGTATATACTGCCGGTGTGCCACTGTCGACACCTATCGCAATCTACACCACACGCCTCACACGAGCCGTTCCGGTCCCAACACTATACCCGTACACTGTACAGGTACCGTCAACCATTGTTATGGAAACACGCACGACACGCGCCACGAGTGGGTGCTCCGCCGCCAATCGCTTCCAAAGGTCGCTCATTTCAGTGCTGCGCCGCCATGTGCTTCCAAGGGCTGCTCGAGACACGGGCCCCGTGCACTGGCGCATTTGAAACACAATTAGCCCCGAGAGCGAACACAAGCGTCGCTGTGGTCGGCCTTCCACGATTGGCCGAACGCTGACTATGACGTAAGAAAGGGGATTATCATCGACGGAAATAAGAGGAATGAAAGAACTTTAATTTTGACGGTGTTGGCAGTGTTCCTTTAAGAGCGCAATGATTTCAAGCTTCCACCATGCTATTTACAAACACCATCGAACTTGTTGTTTGCAAGGTAATGACGTAACAAGGGGGAACCATAAGAGGGCGCCACCACAACTTCTCGCCGCTAATAGAGGGATTTTCGGGAGGCGGACAGAAGTGAGTGAGGGGGGACACCCCCTCCGAGGGAGTTCCACAACTGACATAATCTTGAAACGTTGTATAAAGCCTGCAATAGACCGATCGCACTATAGCGTTCGGCGCATGCGCATGCGTGTTTTCGCTTGAGACGCTGGAAAGGTGTATAACCTCTTCTGGTTTCTATATGCCAAGAATATAACGCACAAAAAAACATCGATCACGCTGGACTTTTTGAAGTAAACGGGCAAAGGTGGCGGGGATAAAACAGGCAACATCTTCGAGTCACGGTTCCACTTTCAACGGTGGCAAAGGAAACAGTAAACATGATTCGACAGAGTTCACGGTACGTCAAGAATCAGCAAAGGAAAATTTTATTTACCCCCCCCCCGGAAACAAAAACAACACACACACACACACGTATGTCCGCGCAGGGAAGCATGTCGACGTTCGGTTGTTTTGTGTTTTCTTTTATCTGTTATTTCTACAAATACAAAAATATCCGTTGCAAAAAAAAAAAAAAAAAGAAAAATGATAAAAGCAAGCTTTTTTTTTTTTTTTTTTTTTTTTTTTTGAAGCGACATTGTTTGTATTAACGAGCTGTGAATCGTTGGACTCGAGGGACTTGAAAAGAACAAAATTGAATTCGAGGCCCGGAGCGGGTGGGTGCTAATTGTATGGTTGTCACGAAGTGGGGAGGAAATAAAATAATAATAATAATCCCACTCCGAGGTTAACAAAAATTACTTTAAAAGAACAGAAGATTAAGGTTGGACCGGTGACAAGCGATAGGTCCACGCCTGGTGTAGAGGCCGATGAAGAGGCGACGACACATAGAGTTATAAAACAAAACAAATTTAATATTTCAAAACACGCATCATTCGGCCGGCACGGCCACGAAGGAGAGATAAAAAGAAATAACTAACACAGCAGTCCAGCAAAAATCTCGGGGCAACCTGAGTGAAAGAAAGCATTGCAAAAGGTTGGGCGCACGACTCTCTTGAGACGCGGCTTGAGTCCCGCTCAGCTCGAGCGCTGGTTTTGGCATTGCTTTCTCTGCTGAGACGCTGTTTCTAGCAAGTCTGACCTGGCTGCTTATAATTAGTTGCAAAGGACAAGAGTCGTGGTTGGTGTAAACGCAAAGTGGAAGCCTGGAGTCGTTGCATTATTAAACCAACACCATGAAAGTTGATCGTCTGACATTGTTCTTATTTGAAAAAAATGAAATAAAAATTAATCCAAAGAAAGACGACCGCAGACAACACTTGGACATCCCCAGGATGTCCTCAGGACAACCTTTTGAGGACATTATGATGTTCTGAGGATGTCCTCAAATGATCCTGGAAGCATCCTAAAAACGTCCTATTGTCCGGCCTCAGGACATCCTCAGAACGTCCTCAGGAGGGCAGCCAAGGATTTTTCTAGTACATTTTTAGGACAATGCACTGCAGGTGTAGCTGTTCACTGAGCTGTTAAGCGCCGTTCACACATATGCAACCGAGTAAGACCGAGAGAGACCAGACCGGTTTTTAAGCCTCTTGCGAAGTCTTAGGACCGGATGCGCTGCTGCGGAGCTGGTTCTAAGACGTCGTAAGAGGCTTAAAAACCGGTCTTGTCTCTCGGTCGTACTCGGTTGCAAGAGTGTGAACGGGCCTTTAGGATGCTTTCATTTTTTATTGTTTCTAAGTTTTCTCCAACTGAAGTTTGAACCTGAACATGCCTGCAGAAAGAAATTCATTGTTGTGTACAATTTTAAAGTGAAATTCACACACTAATTCTAGATACTAGTCAGTGAGAGGAAGAACATAGGGCAAGGGAAAGAGGGAAGACAGCTGACGGAATGCTGAAGAGGAGAGAAGAAAACCTCTCCCCTCCAGCATCCCGTCTGCTTTCTCCTCTGCGTCTTTCCTTGCCCTATGTTCTTAGCCTGTAACTATGAGCATGATCATGCCTTTCATTATTGCAAACAAAGGTAACTGTTCAAGAAATACTTTATTGGAGAGCAAATGTTATACATGACTTTTTTTCAATGTCTGCACCAGACATGCAGTCTGACTTCGCATCTTGGCCAGCACTAGTCGGAATAGTCAGCAGGATCTAGAAAAAAATCAATTCCGTAAGCGTTCATAATAAAACAGGTAATGTGAGAAACTTACCATCATGTCGAACATCTCCGGCTTTTGACTGCAGCTTTTTCAGTTTCTCTCCAGCGTGGCGCAGCCACACTTCGATGATGGTCTCCACGTCAGCTTTGTTTGCACACCAACATTTGCTTTCACTGCCCCTGAAACATTGATTTGTGATGACAGACACAGCAGAAAACGTTGGTACGGCACACTCACATCTTTATCGAACTAAGGAAAAAAACACACCGCCGAGGATGGTTGTGGCGGTTGCGGTTCGTGCGAGGAAGATGCCCTTGCTAACGAGTCTATTTTCGCACAGTTGATAAGCTCGAAGCATTCGTTTAAGCGCCGGCATCTTTCCCTCCGAAATTGCCGTTCACTGCTTTCCGCCATTTCGAAGAAGTACTACATATAAAAAAACACTAACCTTTGTCACTGCCTTGCATTGCTGCCATCATCAATTTGGATGGAACAGCGCGGATATACAGATTCGCAGCACTAACTCAGTGATATATTTCTTCTTCCTCAAATCGTCATCTTCTTCTCCTTCGCCGTTAATGAGAACATTTTAAATTTTTAAACACCAGAAACCAAATAGCCAATAAACGTTAAAAAGTAAATAATAAATAAATAAATGACAACTTAAAATGAACAAAACAAAATACAAAAAAATTAAAAAATAAATTTAAGAAATAATTTTTTTTAATAAATTAAAAATAAAAATATACTTTAAAAATTTATTTTTAAATTTAGAAATTAGTTTTTTTAGATTGTTATTTATTTATTTATTATTTATTTATTAATGTTTATTGGCTATTTGGTTTCTGGTGTTTAAAAATTTAAAATGTTCTCATTAACGGCGAAGGAGAAGAAGATGACGATTTGAGGAAGAAGAAATATATTACTGAGTTGTTAGTCAGCGCTGCGAGTCTTTCCTTCTTGTGTGCCTGTGATTGTGACTGTATCTGCGCTGTTCCATCCAAGCATGAATTACCAACTAGCCCAAGCATCCACATTATCAAGCCATCATCAACCTCGAGGCTATTTCTGTTTCTGTCCTGGCTTGGCTTAGCTTGCTTGGGTCTCTCGGATGGGTGGATAATTGCAATAACGGTACGCCTTGTAGTAGGCGGTAGCTTGCGCCACCTAGAACGAATGTTGCCAATGGAACTGAATTCCGAAATACTGCGCAAATACAAAACTAATAATAATTGTAGTGCGTCCTGGTTTTAATAAAGAATTATTTGATCAAAACTATAGTTAAAATATGTCCTAAACTTGCACAACTACATGTAATAATTTGTATGTAAAATTTAGGTTAGCAGTAAACATGAACTGTGTATACTACCGCCATTTCATTAATTTATTTTTTTTAATAACGCAATCAAATTGAGCACGTATATTTACCTCTAACTTTGTATCCTTCGTCCTCAATAAGTCCTCGGAAGGACGTTTCTAGGATGATCCAGCGACTGACGTTCTCAGGATGTCCTGAGGACGTCTTGAAAACCGTGAGGACGTTTGTATCTTTTGAGGACGCCCTGAGGATGTCGGGTGTTGTCTGGGACCGTAGTGAGGGTTTCGCACATGTGCAACGCTTTTGATAGGGCACTGCATGGAAAGGGGGCTTATTAGACCATTTTCCTGAGCCTCAGATTTGAACCACTCGCAGTGGCGCGTGCTCAGCTCGTGCGAATATCGCTTTAGAACAGTTGACCCTGAGATTTGGAATAAACAAGTGACCGTCACCGGTGTCCTTCCTCGCCGTCGGCGGGGAAGGACACCCGATAGCGGCGGGGCCCGCGAGGACGCGGGCCCCCACCGCTACCGGGTCCCCTTCGCGCGGATGAACCTGACGCTCACTCCCCGGCCACGACGACGCCTGCGGCAGAGGCTGCCGCTCCTTTCCAGACTTTGAAAAAGCAAGACATCGCCACCACCGGCATTCAAGGCCATTCACGCAGCCTTGTGCCGCTACCCGCCAGAACCTCTCAGACCACCACCTCACTACCAACACCGGCCTCCTCCGAAAATACAATAGGGGGGGGGGGGGGGGGGGGGGGGGGGGGGCCGCCGCCCATGACAAAATGCTGTATGAGGTGGAGGGGGGAGAGGAGGTCTCAGCAAAATGGAAGATTTCGGGGGAAGGCCGGGCCCCATGCCCCCCCCCCCCCCCCCCCCCCAGGGGCGGATGCAGGAATTTCCTGAGGGGGGGAGTCAGGTGTTGGTCAGCATACCATTTGTTTAGGAACCCCCTCCCCCTCTCCCTCGTTTCACTCCCTAAATTTTACACATGCAGAAATCAAGAGGGGGGTCAGGACATCCGGACCCCCCCTCTAAATCCGCCCCCCCCCCCCCCCCCCTGGCTACGTGCCTGCTTCGGTTCGTTGTCATTTGAAAAGAGAAGGCGGTCTACGGTGTTTTTCCATTTGAACGTGAACGTGAAGACACGCTGAACTTTAGATGGTCCAGACCGCTTGGCGGTTCTCCCGTGAACATGTTGTAAAAATAAAAAAAAAATATTGTGTGTGCGTGAGTTAATAATAATAATAATCCTTATTTCCAGACATACATGTGTCTGAGGGGCTGCGGCAAAAGAATACAAAAGAAAATTCCGCACAGATACTTTTGATTGCTTACGTGTGGGAATATGAAAGCATTGCAGTCCTTTTGGTGAAAAGTTTTCCATTTATTTTTTCGACATGCGTTATTTTTGCTGATTCGGTGTGTGACGCGCGGGAAACAGCGCGCTCATGTTATACACTCATGACGTGGCGCCACCTTCTCCCCATTGGCTGCACCGTCACGTGCCCAGTGACGCACGCACTTGGACACACCTTTAGTCAGCCAGATGGTTGCGACGGGACGTGTGCAATGACGCACGCACTAGGCACACCTTAGTCAGCCAGGAGCTTGGAGCCGCCGTGGAGTCGGGGAAGCGTGCCCGTCTCGCACCCCGGAGGCCCGGATTCGATTCCCATCCAGACCGAAATGTACTAAAGTTGCTTTCGAAAGTCGTTCATTTACTTTGTTTATAGGAACCTTCGTGAAAATTGTGACGTCAATCCGAGCATTTCTGACGTGCTTTTACTCTGCGCCGTCGGCCATTTTTGGTACCATCGCTTAATCATGCCGCCGCCGCCGCCGCCGCCGCCGGATTTTCGCGTGGTGGGGCAAATACTTTTCTCGCATTAAAAGTCTTCTGACCAGGCCATCAGCCCCTTTTTACAGCATTCAACGGTGTACAGGACCAGTGTCAGTATAAAAATCAATTATGCATAAAATAATAAAATTGACATCAGCTAAACATCGTAGTTATCATAATTAATATCAACGCCATCAAACGTTTCAAATGGAAATCATTCCCATCGACATCATTGAGATCACATTAATTAACATACAATGTCAGCGTTACTGTAAAATTCTTCATATTGGTTGCAATCAAACAGAAAATATATATAGATAAAGATACATGTAAGAGGTTGGTATATTTTTTTTCAACATCAAATTATAAATAGACCTAAATAATAATGCAAAAAAAATATCAAAAGCACCATAAAATGCTCTTTGAAATCTGCTACCCACTCGTTAAGCCACCTGGGCTACAAAATACACTTTTACTCTTTTCTTAGACATGCAGAGTCTTCGACCTCGGCGTACTATTTCAACAATATTAGGCTGGTTATTTATAAGGTCAGATAATTGGTATTCAAGTTTAATCAAACTACCATCAAAATGATGAGCTATATAAAGCGCCCTTTTGAACACCCGTCTTGAAAAGAAAAAAAAAAAAGAAAAGTCTGCTATTGCTTGTTTTATTATAGATCAAAATGCAGTCAAAGACTATAAGATACACAAGCACAAACACGCATACTAAAAGCGCAAGGCCATAGTGCATGGTTTGCGCTTGATTGCTTTGACCGGTGACAACAAACGCACTATAGGATGTTGAGCTCCGTGACATAGTGTTTTTTGGTTCTGCTTGATTGGCCTCATTGACCTGTTATGTCGGCTGCGCTCTGACTTACAGCGAAAATGAATTTAAACGTTTTTGTCGTGCAAAAGATCTTTCATTAACGAAATGCTGACATGGCATGTCTTATATACACTCTTAAAAAAAAAAGGAGTCCAAAGGGAGTCGCTGCTTCCATGACTCCCTTTGACACTTCACGACTCTCTTATAGAGTCAATGATTCGTGTGACTCTGTTTTGACTCTTCCACTTCTCAACGGGAGTCAGCCGCATTTGGCGCATAGTATTCGTTTTCTAATTTATTTTCCAGGTACTCAATGGCTAATAAATTTTGTGAATAGGTCGTTCCACAATATAGCCATCAACACGTACACACCCAACTAACGCTACCCAATTTTTATTTTTATTTCTAAAATTATCACTTACATTTAGCGATTAGTGGGCGATTATAAATACTAAGAGTATAGCACGAAAAGACTAGTAAATATTATAGCATTGCATAGAAACCACATGTCAGAAAAAAAAAAAAGCCACAATATATTAGATCAGTAATACCTTTGCAAGACAAGACACTTTCAACGGGTGGTTTTGGTATGGCCGGGTTCTGGATCAGACATCTGCCATCGTCTCCACGCATCCATTGCTCACGTCGTCGTCGTGAATTGCTCCACACTTGCGTGCTATGCAGTAATTACCCTTTTCTTCTGATGGCTACTTATCGGACACAACTAATAACGAAAGAATTAAGATGTTGATGGCACAGGGGGTGAGCGAAAAAGCCGCCCAGACGAAGTCAAGTGAACGCAGGTCGACGTACGCCGAACGCCTCGCAAGATCAATGCGTGCATTTGTTCGTAAGCTGGAGAACAGCCACTAAGACAAGTACTCAAATTTTATAAAACCATTTCGTCGCCGTTCGCTATTTTCAATGAGGATAACGCGGTACATGACGACCCTCGCTGTCCTAGAAGGCGTTCAGGCGCAAACATGCACCTCTTACTACGGCGCTGTGACGAAATTGACCAAGGGAACGAGGGTGTTATAGAAGTTCAGTACTATTAGTCTAAATGGTTGTTCTAGAGGTTGCGAACTAATGCACACACACTGTAAAAAATTGACGTAAATTTTACGTGTCTTTTCCTCGTCAAAAAAGACGGGCACGCTCATCATTTCAAAATACCAGGATGCCCTCATTATTTATTTGGCGCGAGAGCCGAGCCTTCCAGAAAAGCCGAAATCCCAGGAGTGCAAGCATGCGCAGATGGCGAGGAGTTGAATGCCCCGCCGCGCAGCCTGGCGCTCGCCAGCCGCAGCGGTGTTGGTGCGTTGTTGCCGCCTGCTCTTTCCCATCTCTGTTGTTTTGCTCCGTGTCGTGCGCCGTAGGCGCCGTATCGCGCAGCCGTAAACAGAGGTTGTCACCACAGTTTTAGTAGGCCACTTTTATGAGCCTTCTATGCTCTACTTTACGCTCTGGAAGAAGCATCGCCCCTAACGCGCATGCGTAGCCCGCTCTGAGTTGGAGCGTATAGTTAGCGGAGTGAGCGTGCGCTCCGCTTTACAGGTTGCAGAGCGGACTTCCCTCAGCGTTCTTGGCGGGATCGCTTAGATCTCAAGATGGCTGCCCTTGCTCAATACGCGTCGATGTTTTTCACCTTGACCTCAGCTTGAAAGAGGCCGAATCAAGAAGTAAAGCGTACGTCGCACGCGTGAAAATTAAACCATTCCATTTGAGTTTTATGTAACACAAAAGAGCATAATCAAACGAAGTGAACGAGTATCACTTTGCAACCAACACGGTGTCGGTAAAGTCGTCGCTTTTTTGTGGGCCTTCTATGGCTATGCAATCAGATGCACGGGAGCGCGTGCTTGAACGCCAATTATACCTGTACACGCGTCCTCCTGTCGGAAATGACACTGAAAGTTGACCACGAGCATAGCGCTCGCTAGCCGCACCAAAAAAACCATTCCTCTCAACTTTATTTATTCATATTCGCTCGCAATTTTTGAATTGTTTATCTTTCCTCCGGAACTGTTCGCCTTGGATTTCCTTGGTAGATTTAGAAAATAATAGAGACTTGAATGCAGCCTTTTTAAAAGTGCATGCCATGCTGCCCCTATTCTTCAAGGCCGCCTTATTTTGGCCAAGCGTCTAGGGAGCAAGAGAGCGGCGTCATTGCTTGTCGCGGATGCGAGTCTAAATGTATTAGACACGAATGCTGCGTCAATGCTGAATATGAACTCGGTTCTAGTCACAAGTCTCGCACTAAAAGCGATGCCCAAAATATAACGGCCGATTATGTTACCCGGCGGTGTTTTGAAAAGAGTTACGAAAAACGGTCGAAAGAATATTCCATGTCAAGTTTTTGTCTGGTGAAAACCAGACAGGCATAAACAATTCAAAATTTATCAAATACAACACTGTACTTCTAAGAAATAGCGGTAGACTAGAACGCGTTTCAGAAGTTTCGTTTTGAATGCCCAGTTTGACGGCCTCAGAGCTTAGCGAAATTAAGAAACAACTATTTTTTTTTTTTAAATTTACGATACACATTTTTTTGCAACCCTACCATGGAAATACTCTTTATCTTTTATGAGTAACAAGTCCCATATCACATGTTTTGGTAGTGTTTAAATACAGCCGTGTTGTAAGAGTGCCTTTTTCTTCTTTTTATTGGGCCGTCAAAGACAAGGGAGCACCCCTGGACAACTGTTGGGGTTTTGTTGACCGCACAGCACGTCCATGTCATCCATCAAAGAATCAGAAGCCATACTTTTCTGGTCACAAGAGGGTACTCGTCGTGAAGCACCAGGAAGTGATGTGCGCAGACGGCACAATTTGTCAGCTGGACGAACCCTACGAAGACCATGGGCATGTTTCTTTTTTTTTTTAAATATTAGAGTGCGTAAACTGATCACAGTGAATCATATCCAAGCTGTTGTACTGAGCGAAATACTTGTCCAACTAGGCTGAAAGGCGTCTAGAAATATTAAACATTTACTAACGACTCCCATTTTACTTCTCAGATGTGCGTGTGAATATTGCATCTCATCAAATTACAGTGTTTCTGTTGACTTCAGCATTGTAAAAGTAGCCTGTGTTGCGTGGCCTTCTATTGCAAGAAAACACCGAAGCACAGGTGAGGCTGAAACTAGGCAGGAGCTTAAGCCGAAAAACGCAATCTCAAAAAACACAAAAAAGAAATGAAAAGTGTAGCCAAGCAAAATGGTTTCATCTCATCCCCCAAGGCAGATACTTACACTGCGCTCCACTGTTAATACGAACACGATAAAATCGCTTTTATTTGCAGTTTATGTCTTTGACAGCTGTTGAGAGAGATGAAAGTTTGTCGCCCAGATTAGTAACCCAAACGAGCGCTTTATTCCAGACCAATACGTTGATGTCAGTCCCTCGTATTTAAGGTGAAAAATAAAAACAGGATATTGATTGTTCCCGGTAACAATGTCGCGCAGTGTACAGAAACACCAAGGTACCCTATCACAAACCGAAGCATACGAAGAAGAAAAAACTCATTCCATTGGGAAAACCAAAAAGGTAGAGATATCAATGGAGCACTTACTTTAGCTAATTTGCACTGTCTTGCTACCTAAAGCAACCTAACAAAATATCTGTCCGTTTGCCGACTGCTTTAGTCTTTAGTCTTTATTTTTTGGCTCTGGAGAGACGCGGCACCGCGGAAAGGCAGCAGCCCTTACCATGGAGGCCCGCGGTGCCGCGTCTACGAAACATGATAATGTGATGAGTATGTACATGCAAGATGACGACGACATGGGTTGTTGCAATTGGGGAGGATGGCAGTCCGATTCGCAGAAGTCCAGCTTTCGTGGAGGCGGTTTGGGCGGGTGAACAGCGAGCCATTGGTGTCTGGCACGCCGTTCGATCGGTGCATGAAGGAGCCCCAGGAACATGATGGCGCCGTTGCTCACTGGGGTCCACTGGGGTCAAAGCATCAGGCTTCAAGGAGGTAGCCCAGCCAAAGTAGAAGCTGCCGCCTCCGAGGAACCGAGGCCCAGGGGCTCAGATTAAGGCACCGCCGTCGCCCGGTGTGTCATCCTCTCAACGTCGTCGTCGTCATCTCGCATAAAAAAGTCGAGCCCGCTGGCTTAGACAAGGCAGCACCTGTCCCCACCGTTCAGGGGCCGTAAAAGGATTGCAGCCAGCAATTTTCCGAAGCAGCCAGAGGTTTTCGACCACCGTGAAACGTTTTCTTAAGGACGCCGTTTCAAACAAAGTCTGCGCAGCCATCTTAGTACAGCGAGGTTCATAACGGTCAGGCGCGCTCCCAAGCATGCTTTCAAGTGGCGAGCACCCATTTCGAATTCCTTTCCAGAAAAAAACACCATCTACTGAAGCTTTACTAAGAGTGGAACGCTCTTCCTAAAATGGCAAGGAAAGCGGAGCTAGCGGAGCTGACGCTTCACGCTCAAATCCCAGAGCGGGTCGCGCATGCGCGATGGCGACTCCGCTTCACATAGAGCGGAGCGAGAGAGCAAAAACGGTCTACTATAAACTCTCTAATGATGCGGCGGCTCTTCTTGCGATTGTCGCCACTCCCCGATACAATTATCGCATGACCTCCTCGTTTCTTTCTTTATCACTTACGCTTTAAATTTTTACTTGTTTGTTTTGTTTTTGCAACTCTGTTTAGTCACACCTACGCATTGACAATGCGGGGCTAACATATCTCGGTGATCTTGCAGTTTCTATGATAAAGCCGCACTCCTCTAAACATCAAAAAAACGACTTTTTTTTTTTTTTTTCGCCGAGTCACGCATTGGTGATTGTTTCGGAGCTGGGAGTATGACTCCAGAAAACACCACCGGCATAAGCTGCCAGTATGAGCCGGTAAATTACGCAAGCAGTTTCTCCGGCCACCGCTCCAGCGTTACATGTAACAGATGAGTACACTGTACGTGCACCTCCTCGTTTCTTTCTTTATCACTTACGCTTTAAATTTTTACTTGTTTGTTTTGTTTTTGCAACTCTGTTTAGTCACACCTACGCATTGACAATGCGGGGCTAACATATCTCGGTGATCTTACAGTTTCTATGATAAAGCCGCACTCCTCTAAACATAAAAAAAACGACTTTTTTTTTTTTTTTTTTCGCCGAGTCACGCATTGGTGATTGTTTCGGAGCTGGGAGTATGACTCCAGAAAACACCGCCGGCATAAGCTGCCAGTATGAGCCGGTAAATTACGCAAGCAGTTTCTCCGGCCACCGCTCCAGCGTTACATGTAACAGATGAGTACACTGTACGTGACACATCGCCTACTGCGTACAAAAGGGTAATATTAAAATAGGCTATCTGGACTTGTGTCATGGCCTCATCGGCATTTCTTTTTGTATATTTATCACAAGGTATTACTTTTGTTTGCAGTTAGGTCCATTCACACTCTTGCAACCAAGTACGACCGAGAGAGACCAGACCGGTTTTTAAGCCTCTTGCGACCTCTCGGGACCAGTAAGAGGTCGCAAGAGGCTTAAAATCCGGTCTGGTCTCTCTCGGTCGTACACGGTTGCAAGAGTGTGAGCGGGCCTTTAGTGATAAGCTGTCTGCATGGGCAAGGTTGTTCCTACACCTGCCCGTGAAGCGATTGTCTTCGATCGTTTGCTCGGCCTAGGGAAGGGGGGGGGGGGGGGGGGATGTGGTGTATAAAACGGGAAAGGGGGTTTAATGGCTATGCGAAATGTTATTCTCCAGGCAGGGAAAAGACTCTAGAGCCTGGCAGCCTCTCTCTTTGCCAAATAAACAAGTTAAAAACCTGTCGCTTTCATCTATGAAACTCAGTTTTCGGAGAGTCCAACAATGATTCATTTCTGTTCTTTTTTTATTGAGTTACTGACATTTGTTTTACTCTAGCTTTGACCTTTCGAAAACGTGCGCTCCTCCAGCTTACGAACGGGGTTGTTGATTCCTTACCATTACTCCTCCCCCTAACAAAAACAAATGTGGCAAACTCACTAAGGGCTGCTCTTTCATAGGTCTTTCATAGTTCATTAGTAATGTTCCAGTTTTGTTTGCAATGAAGCATGCAAGTGCACTGGTGCTAGGTTCTCTAGTTAACATTGTAATTTAACATTATAATTTCACATAAGCTTTGCGTCGCGAGCACGACATTACAATAGAATATGATTACCTAAATCCGAAAGAATAGATATGAGGGATATCTGGACAACACCTCTCTGAATGTTTTTATGCTTTCATGTTTAGGTAATCTTTCGTACTGTTCTTCCACTAGTTAGTTAATATTGGACGACTTTCTCCGTAATTGAACTGTAAGGGCAGCCCCCAGGCATGCGGAATTGCTCTGGAGAGATAGCCCGTACCGTTTTTCTAGCTAAAACTTCATACTAGAAACATTACATTGACTGCACGCACATCGCGCGGTCGATGCGATTCCCGTCAACACAATCGCATCAAGCGGACGATCCTGTGGTACCTGTGGCAAGCGCATCTGGTGTGAATTCCTCGTTTTCTGTCTGCAATTGGCGTGCACAATCTCGGTTCCCGTGACACGCGAGTTTTGTTCCGCATGTATATTACATCGTGAATTGTGGATGTGCTGCATCTGCGATCCGCGGTGTCCTCCGTTCCCGTGACATGTGACCTTGTATCAGGTTCCCACGGTTCTGTCTGCAATCTGCGGGCGCGACGTCGGTTTTGGTGACGGGCAAGTTTGTTGCCGGTTACGGCGTGTTATTTCACTATGAAACTCAAGGGGGTCTGCTACATCCGCAATCTGCGGCATCCTTTCCCGTCACACGGGAGCTCGTAGCGAATTCCCGCGTTCTTTATTGCATCTTGAACGTGATTTTGCCCCTTCCGTGATCTGTGATCGGTTTCCGTGTCTGATGGTTTGTAGCCCCAGGTGATTTTCACTAATTTTTGATATAGTTGCTGTGGCATCCCCAAAGATAGCCGACCCCCTAGTTTTCCACCAGTTATCTTTTCATTTTGGGTAGGCGTTCTCAATAGATTTTACAGTACCTGACTTAACAGCCAGATTGCCTTAAAGTGGGTGGGCCTTAAGGCAGCAAGACTGCCTTAAAGTGGCGATGCGGCAGTTTTCTCTGCACCATTGCAGTTGGAGACAACCCTGTGTCTCAGACAGATGTGACATTACAGGCGATGCGTTACCCAGTTCTATTTTGTTGACCTAATATTTGCCATTTCACCAACAACTAAACATATATTAAAAAAAAAGAGGAAAAGCTTGTGTTTGTCGGTTTTTCTATAGAAAAAGTTAAGAAAACACTGTACCTAGGACAAGATGTTTTTGTTCACTTCGTTAAAGTACGCAGGTGTCGAAATAAATGTTAGTAAAAAAAAAAAAAAACGGAAGCTTTTTGCCCAATATTTATGTTACAACGAATTTTTCGATTTGCGGGCGAAACCGAAACTGTACCTCTGGGATGATGATTGTGTTCGCACCCAACTTGTATGCGCTCCGAGTTTGCGTCCTACAGAGGTACAATTCTGGTTTCGCCCGCAAATCGGACAATTCGCAATAAAGGGCCGCCGAAAAGAAATCTTTGAACGTTAAAATTAACTGTTGGGCTAGTTGGTTACACATCTTGATTGTCCTTTGAACTTTAAACAGTGTGGTTAGGACACGCGTGTCAAGAAATTAATTTTACGCGACAATTTTTTTTTTTTTTTTTAAGATAAATATTGTTGGCGCGAGGCGCGATTTAGTCGGTGGTCACTTTTTTTACTTGTTTTTCTCTCGGAATTTCGGGCGCCTGGAGATGATGTGGACCGGCTTCGCCTGCACGTTGAGGTGGTGAGGGTGTATAACCATCTCGTTGAGGCGGAAAGAGTGTGCACCCATTCTGTGACGTCATGGATTTTGCGCGCAGAATTTATAATAATTTTCGCGCCGTCAGTATTTCTCTAAAATATTCTTTCGCGTAAAATAATTTTTTGACACGCGTGTCCGAACCAGACTGTTTAAAAATATTTTTATTCTTTGCAGAGACCCTTTAAAGAAAAATATTTGGTCCAAAATAATTTTTCGCAGATTTATTTTGGGACATGCCTGTGCTAATCAGGTAAAAAAAAAATTCTCAAATTCTCAAAAACTTCCAACAGTGAGTTTCGGCAGTGCGCGTACACGGGAACCAGGACCGCGGGAAGTGAATAGTTGGCGCTTCGATCGCCGTGCCGAATGCAGCGCCACAGGAGCGATGCGACATCGAAGCTGTGTGTCGGGTGACAATTGATTTGATTCTGTGTCACGAGCCAGAGTCGAATGCTCACGCAGGCTTGTGCCCGCTGTACGAGTCGCATTTAAGTAGTCGCCACGGGGATCGCTGGATCAACGCATGCAGTGCGGTCCCCATGAATCCGTCGTCAAGTTTCACGAAGAAGACTGAAAGAAAACGTCCGATTTTACCGTTGAAATGACGCGGTGACAAAGAAGCTCCTCGGTAAGCGGTGTTGCGTGCGAGCACACTTGGGTCCTAACTGGGTCCAACTAAAGTGATCCAGTGACTTTAGGTCAAACTAGTGCCAGTAAGTTCGTGCAAAGTGAGAAACGTTCTTACCCAATATTTCCTTGTGCCCCCTGTAAGCACTCAACCGTTTTAAAGTTTTCGGGGATTTCTGACCCTCGACTCCCGAATCGTCTTCATATGGAAGCTTGTTGCCTTCAAGATAGAATTTCTAGCCGCAAACAAAATGGGAGCGAATTGCAAGAAGTCGGTGCCGCCATCTGTTGGCGGAGCTGCAAACCAAGCCACGAACAAGCCTGGGTCGTCCGAGACTGTCGAGCGCGGGTTAGGCTCGTCCAAAACGGTTGAGTTTAACGATGCCCAAAATTTTCGGTACTGGCGCCAGTCCCAAGTATGCAACCCAGCCTTGAAGAGTTCTTTGTGCGAAAATTAACAAACTGCATGACGCTGTTTTTTTTTTTTTTTTTTTTTTAGAGCGCAGCTCTTAGGCGCTTGTTTTCGGCTAGAGCGACGTTGCCGTCGCTGTCGGCGTAATTGCGAGGTGCATTATAAGACGCGTGACGTCACTGGTGACGTCATCAGTGATGACGATGACGTCACAATGACCACCAGTGATGTCATCGTGATGACGTCATCGTCACTGTTGACGTCATCAGTGACGTCACTAGCGGAAAGAATTTCCCCGCTAAATCTAGCGGAAAGAATTTTCCCGCTAAATCTAGCGGAAAGAATTTCCCCGCTAAATCTAGCGGAAAGAATTTCCCCGCTAAATCTAGCGGAAAGAATTTCTCCGCTAAATCTAGCGGAAAGAATTTCCCCGCTAAATTTAGCGGAAAACAATTCCCCGCTAAATTTAGCGGAAAACAATTCCCCGCTAAATTTAGCGGAAAACATTTCCCCGTAAATTTAGTAGAAAAAATTTCCCCGCTAAATCTAGCGAAAAAATTCTCCCCGCTAAATTTAGTGAAAAAAAATTTCCCCGCTAAATTTAGTGAAAAAAAATTTACCCGCTTAATTTAGTGAAAAAAAATTTACCCGCTTAATTTAGTGGAAAAAATTCCAGCTCTTAATTTAGCGGAAAAAATTCCAGCTCTAAATCTAGTGGAAAAAATTCCCCGCTGAAGTGAGGGGAAAAAATTGCCCCGCTAAATTTCGACGCGATGCTCTCACCAAAGATGTACATTTTCTGCGACTTGCGTTATTAAGCACACGTCGATCCACACCCATGTTAGTAGGGGGGGGGGGGGGACTTTCCACCATCTCCCCTCAGTGCCCTTTCCTCCTCCTCCTCAAGAGCTGCGCTCTAATTCGGCGTTACAGGAGATTGTAAACGTCTGTAATTTTTTCAGCCACGTCTGATTTATTGATGAACATGAATGCGCGGATTGGGTGTCGGATGCGGTTCCAAATTTTGCGGATGGGGTTCGGATGCGGATACGAAGTCTGCGAATGAGGATCGGATGCGGGTGATCAAACAAACTGTTCTCCGCACATGGCTCTACCCATTTAGAAGCTTGGCACTTGAAACAAGATTTCCCCCTCACGTGTTAAAAGAAAGGCATGAAATTAATGTGAAGCCATAAAATAAAGTATATAGAGATGTGTTTTTTTTTTTTCCACCGTGTGCTGAACTTGTACGATATTTGAACTTAAAATTTTTAATAGTTTTTCCTCAATATATAAATTATACTTCGCTTGCAAGACAATGACACGGGCTATATGTAACATCAGTTTGAATCTGTCGTACTCCAAAATCTCTACTCGAGAAAAAAAAAAAATGAAAGATTGGAGCTGCAATGGCATGTTCTGCAATGTTCACAAAAGTGTTGGCTATAAATACTAAACATTCTTTTATAATTTGTTTGGTTATATTATGGATTGATTACTCTAAGAAGTAGAGACGATCTGTCGCTGAAAGTTCCGAGGTCGATCGCGAATCAAACATGAGACTCGTTAAACCTCCGTCTTTCTTTCCTTTGGAATTTATTTGCCTGACGGTGTTTCGTACGGGTTCAGTGTTTTCGGATAAACTCGGAAAAATTCGAAAAAAACACTTTCCAGTACTGTTTTCGTCAATTCGTATTTATTTGAAAAACTCAAAATTGCGACGTCTCAATGACAAAATAAAAAAAAAAGACTATGTTTTACAAATAAACTTTATACGATCACTGGTCGAAATATGTAGAGCTACTAAAAAACAGGGTCTGCCCTTTGAGGAACCATGACCTATTGTCCTTTAGGACAATGGGTCACGGTACACCGACTTTATTTTGTTTTTGAATTGTTTTAGTTATAAGAACGCAGAGAAATATACTCCGAATTTAAAAGAATTTGGAATCTGACAAAAATAAACTCCGATAAACCCAGAATTTTCAGCGAAAAATAAACTTCGAAAATCATCCTCCAAATTTATTGAGAAATAAACTCCGAAAACACACGGAATCCTAGACGTATATTCGACAATATATAAGGAATTGAAAAAAAAAACAAAAAAACAAAAAAAAAACGAATGTACCTCACTGCCGGTGTTCAAATTATTTACTGATCAACCTTTTAGAAGCTTAATTGTTCATGTGCCACAGTATTATCACAGGTACTTCTGATCACGTAAACTCTTAATTGAAAGTTTGTTACAACCCCCAGGTCATACATCGCTCCAAAATTCAGTTTAATGATTTTATTCAGTCGACTGTTTATGCTTTTTTTCCCCGTCACTTGGCTAATAAGAGAAACGTATTGCGATGGATTGATTGTTTCTTCAAACGTTTTCCAAATATTTTTTTTTTCTCGTAGGATTAGCGATGTAACTAATTGCTTCTTACTATTCTTAACATTTCTTTATAATGATCACTTCGTTTTTTAAAGTTTTTTAGCTGTATTTTTTTTTTTTTTGAGTAAGACTGATTTATTTTTGTTACCCAGGCACTAATCATCAGCTGGTTTTCTTTTTCTGACAGTCACCTGTCACGCATTTCAGCTAGGCTATTGAATACTACATTTTAAAACTATTTTTTACGTTTATTCAGTTTTAGTTATCGAGACTTGATAAAAGACGAACAGAATCTGTTTGATACTGTAGAGCGGCAGGTTTCTGCCCTAGCCGTTGCTAAAACAAAAACATTCATCGACCGGCGTTTTTTCTTTTTTTTTTAAGTTCTATTTAAGGCGAAATATTCAACAACCGTTTTTTTTTTTTTGGTTTTAACTGATCTTGGATTGTCGTCATCACCAGATTTTTAATGGTGTTTTTCGGTTAAAACCAGAAAGTGCACAACCTTGTTATGACAAATTCATTGACCACATTGACCATATGCAATGGCTAGATATATTATTTTCTGGTGGGTGCTATTATATTTCTTTTAATGTCTTATTGCTTGTGTGTTACCACACACACATCTACCTTCATGAAGGATCCTTTCGTTTAAAGTGCAGCTATTTAGATTACCCGGAGTTCGTTTTGAAGACCCATCTTCCTCAAAGTACCATCCTTAAATACTTTCTTGGTCCATGTTGCGACTTGATTGACTTTCAGTCATGACTAACTAGCCAATCAGTCACAATTATCGGCTCGATTGGAGCCAGGATCTTTCTCATTACACTTTTGCAAGTTGATTTCCAGACTGGTTGATGAGTGGACTAGGTGATTAAGCGGCTAGTTAAGTGGCTTCGTGCCTGTCTGCTCAATGCAGTCCCCTAGTGGAGATTGGTGTTTACAACTAGCACAGACATTCCGCCACATAAGAGTTGCGTTCATAACGGCGCACAAGTCTTGGCTGAAAATGTGTCTTGTACATAAATATTTAGAAAACTTTGCGTTTTCTTGTTTTATATTTGTATAGCTTATTCAGCCATGTAAGTATAACACGGCCCTACTTGATAGGAAGGTGTCTGTCATCAGTGACTGAACCCATCGAATTTTCTGTGTTGCAGGTTTCCATGCTACACAGCGGGACCGGGTGGAGCTTGCCTCGGCGTTCTTAGCATGAAGCAGACTGTAGCTATGCATGCATCAAGTGCCTCAGTATGTTTATGTTGTAATATTTCTAATTCTTTAATGGATGCACATTCTTCATTTTCATGTCTGGGAGGAATGTTTGCTGTTTCCGTCTTTTTTCTCGTTTCAGAGGAATAAAGATTGTTGCAATGACAGCTGTGTGACTACATTACAAGTTGCTACAAAAGTACTAAGCAAATTTGTGCAGTATGTCCGTCAGATATTTTTGAGAAAATTGAGCCTCGATTAATACCCTCCTACCAAGTCCTTACTTACGCTTTGCCAGCCCCTAGCCGTGGTGGGCGCAATTTCGTCGAGAAGCGACCTCAACCTCTTGCCCAGTACTGAACAGGCGCTCCTTTGTAATGACGCGTTTTTAAGTCTTCAGACTGACCCGGGAAAGATGATAAGCTCATCACATAAAGCATTGTATAACAGGCACCATAGTTTTTTTTTTTTTTTTTTTGCAAGAGCTGAGCCAATCCTCCCCCAGAGCTTGTCACAAGACTGAATAAAAGTGCAACCAAATACGATATAGTTAGCTAATACTGGAAACTGTTTGGCCTTCTTAAGGAGATTTTGACAGCCTGGCAACCACAGCAGCGTAGTCTGACAACCGGGGGATGACTACTTCCGTCCGCCATATTGTGGCTCTGACTCATAGGAACTCTACGCGATTTCTCAGGAATGAACAAGACAAAGAAGTAACGCCGTATTGTGTTACCGCGAAATGCGCTTGTTCTAGCGGCCAACAAGCTCCGCCGATTGGCCAAACTCTCTCAGTATAAACGGCTCTGCGGCGGACGTGACAGTGGCGCCTCTAGCGGTCTCGGAGTCTACGGAAGCAGACGATGCAATGGAAAAGTATAGGCTCTGCGACGTCCTCGAGCTTTGCGAGCTTAGTTTCTTCACCCCAACTGCTGAAACAATTAATTACGATCAGTCCCTTTGCAAAGCGGAATCCACTGATCGCAACTGCAACGACAATCAAATAACAAGGCGCGCAGAAACAAAGATAGAGCAGTTTATTTAGAAGTCTCAAACGCCACTCGGGGGGATCACACGCGTTTGAAGTGCATCTGGGAAGCGGGAAAAAGGCGTTTTGCTACTCGAACTACGTCGTAAGAAGATACTGTTTATCCGTTACAAACTGCGTTGTCACAATTTCTTACCTGAATAGGTGATTAATAAAACGTGCGCAAACAATATGTTAAAATGACCAGAGCAAGCGCACCAGCCTCTGCAGCATTACAAAAAGAAAGTAAAGAGAAAAATGACCGTGCAAACACTTTCCGAACTTTGCAGAAAAGATGGGGTTTCCATCTTAGACGAAAATAAAAAGGAATGGGGGAACAGTCGCGAACAACGGCGAATGAAACGAAGGAGTTAGCAGACGATACAAAGGTATAAATCCCCCAGCAAAGACCTCCTCCAACGACGACGATCGCACGGGGCGTCGGTAAGAGCATTGAAAATTAGCAGGTGGTGCTCGCCGTTGCTGTTGAGTTCAATACAAACACAGCAAAATCAACACGACGAAACTATTTTTTTAAAAAAAGAGCTTCCCTATTTTTTGAACTGCACGTTACACGTTTGTTTATCTGCTTTCGTGGCGTTGGTAGGAACTAAGAACAAAAGAGAGGAAAGGAATGACGTAGTTTAGATTGGTCCAGCTCACACTGCGTCCGGTAATTAAGAGTCGAACGCTGCAATCTGCTTCGTGTAGCAGTGTGTGACCTGTTTTTGCTTTCGCATTTCTTTTCCCAGTGAATTTGGCAGGTTATTTGTTTGCTCGCTTGGCGCAGCAGTTCCAAAGTACATTCCAGTGCTTGTTGGCGTACATGTCCAGGTAATCCGTGCACACCGTGCCTTTGTTTTTAGTGTCGATCAGCAGCCTCAAGTGCGTTTTCAGCTGAACTCTGGTGCAATATTCGTCTGTTGAGGCGTCAGCGGCGATTTTGAAGCCAGAGGTCACGTCTGCTATGGGTCATCGTTAGTTGATCAACCGGCCGCCTTCGGGCATACACCAGCGCATACTTGGAGATGGCAGGCATGCCATGTGCTTGCCATCTCCACTGCAAAAACAAGTTTTTGTGATGTGGTGGAAAATCCTTCTACCGCTTCCCGAAGACCGAACAAACGTGAGTAATTAAGTTCAAATTAAACTGCAAGAGCTATCCGAACGCTCTCCCAACGTGGCGCCGCCTTTTTAAGAATATTGTGACTGCTTACGACCTGCTGCGCAGTCGCTTGTATACACGAACTCAACTCTGTGACGTCACGGCGCGGTGGTGGCGCGTCAGTCGCACTTCCGGTCTGGGGCTGTGGGCAGGGTATACACTGTTTATTTGTGCGCTTATTTTGGGCAGGACCACGCATTAAGGCCTCGACGATCAACCGCAGTTCCAACAAAAAGAAAAAGGACCAGGGTTAATAATTTATGGCAGGTCACAGTCATCCCACAAGCTCATGACGTTCGTCCCACCAGTCTTCAACGCGATTCGCTCCTTGAGGCGCTTCACTTGGTCAGCCGAAAAATGACTCCTCCAGTCTCCGACTTATACCCTTGCGCAACAACGTTGTGACTTCGCCAGCATCCTTCACCCGTTGAGTTGCTCTCTCCTCGTATGACAGACGCTCATTGAGCGCTGTCTTGTCGCTGTCGCTCAACATCTGCCTCATCGTCTCCAGACTTGTCCTCGCGAGAACCTTGTTCAAAGCCACGGGGTCGGCTCGGAGCCTTGTGCCGTGATTCTCCCCGAGAAAGTCGGCTATCTTTAACACCCACGCCGCGGTGTCTTTCTTGAGGCCTTCGTAGGTCAGGAGAAGAACGTTTGGATCGTCTCGACGCTCGTACCAGGGCAGCAGGTGGTCGAAGTAGTCCCCGTACGCTAGCGCACCCTCGACGAACATTTCAAAGAACTCGCTGAACGTTCCGTCCGCAAACTGGTGGTCGGGCTTGCTCTTGGCGTAGTAGAAGAAAGACACGCAGCAATCGTACGGGTTTCGACAGACGTAAATGTACCGGGCGTGCTTCGAGAACAGTGTCGAGCGGAAAGGCATGTGGGTCTTGATGGCTCCTGGTCGGGACATGTCTCTGACAGACTGGGCGCCTTTCAACTCCAGAAACCGCATCTTTCGCCGAAAGTCTGCCACGATGCTTGGAAGTGGTCTATCGTTCAAGATGTGGTAGACAATGTGCTGCGTCCACGTGGTGCCGCATTTTGGATAACTCACGATGAACAGGTCTTCGGGCTGCGGCTCGTAGTTTAGTGCGGACCGGACGCATTCCTCATTGAAGGCCTGGGGAACGCAGTATCCGTCTACGTTCTTGTACACTGCTCTCGGCATGGCGTCCTAGAAAATATAAACAGATTTCGAATACCAAGAAAACTCGGAGCATCTTATTATCGCTCCGCAGCGAATGAGGTTTTTGTGACATTGTCCAACTATAATGCCGAGCAACGAATAGCAAACCGAGACGCGTGAACAGTATGATTTATTTATTTATGAAGCTGTCGGAGATTATGCACAATAACGTGACCATGTGTGGATTTCTCCTACACATAAGAAATATGTGTGTGTGTGTGTGTGTTTTAGTGGGGCGAAAACAATATCTTCGAAAGAAACAGTATTTTACCTAATTATCATCATCAGCGCTATCTGTTATTATTTTTTGTGCAGCCTCAACGGAGGTTTTATTTAAAAGATCCCCTTAGCACGTGTACACCTGCTTGAGAGTTCGAGATATGATTACCTCCATCGCTGAGCAAAGTTATGCAGTCGAGAAGGCGTAAAACCGGGGTCACACTGCTTATACATCATACAAAAGACAGTCTGTGTACAGATTCGAACACGAGCCACCGCGAGATCCGTGCTTCGAATGCCGCATGGCAATGAGTTCAGGAGAACACTTGGCACGCGGCATTCGAACCAGGGATATTGCAGTGACTCGTGTTTCCAGCCTGTCGTTTTGCATGATGTATGAGCAGTGTGACCCCGACTTACGAGATGCGATCGCATACCTGTCTTTAATGTTTCTTGGTTATCGAAGTTAAGGATAAAAATTGTTTTGATTGATTGCATGAAAAACAATCTGCGTACGGAAAAGGTTCTCTGAAGGTTGCAACCATTGTGTTCCGGTGATATATCGTTATCAAAGAAAGGGATAGGCCCCTTCCGAGACGGTGAAAAGCGAGCAGCGCTTTTGTCCTTTCCGGAAATGCTGAAGCAGGAAGCAGTTGAAAAAACTTTCTAGCTATACTTAGCCAAATGAAACGTTAGATTCTTAGAAAGCGCGAGTTTAGACCGTCTGGTGACATTGTTCCGCACTGTAGATGAGTAATTTAGCCAGTGCAGTACGACTGCTTCTTCAACGTGCATCACGCGGTATAAGGGCACACGACCGCACGCCGGTACGACAGTTATATATTCAGACCTCAACGGGCAGGGGTGGGGATAAAACCCAGGATCCCTTGTTTCTGGAGCGCACAGGTCCCTCGCTCTGGTCCTGGCCAGGCCTTCGCTTTTAGTCGTTCTGAGTCATGTTCTGCTGCAGTACCCCATGCTACTGCAGTGGGAGTACAAAATGGCAGCGGTGCCCACGAGATCAATCAAGCCCGAACCTCGCTCCTGAACACACTGCTATGTGCCAATATGGCGGCGACACGCAAGAATTACATGTTATTTAAATCTGCAGGACGGCGAAAGGCGGAGTTCGGCTACCGTTCTCTTCTACTACTAGATTGTCCGCGTGATCGACAGGCCTCTTGAAAAACCGTTAACTGATCTCTGCATTTTCACTTTTGTCGAGTGTCCAAATAAGTACGTTTTCTCATATAGGCAGACTAATAATAAATATTTTATTAGGGGGAATACAGGACGCTCACGAAGGATACAATCGAAAAAGTTGACGACGAAGAACCTCAGAAACACGCGTGCACGCGGCGGCAACGGTACCGTCTTCGCATCCGCAACCTCTTCGATGTGTTTTACGTTTGTCTTTCAAGTTTAGCGTCCAACGCGCCAGTACGCGAGGCCCGTCTCTCGAGCGCCCCTTGGAAGCAAATGGTAGCGCAGCACTGAAATGAGCGGCTTTTGGGTGCGAAAGGAGTCGCAGCATTCGCTCGTGGCACGTGTCATGTGCGCGTTTCCACAACTATGGTTGTCGGTACTTGTAAGCGTGAATTTTATCGAGTGATTTTACCGCAACCCCGTAAACCGCACCGCATTCCGAAGTGTCGCCTGTTCACGTCCTCTAAAGGCCCTGTCACACTGAGGCAATACGACGGCAACAGCAACACAACACGTTGTCCAACAGTCGGGCAACTTGTTGCACGCTCCCCGTGTTGTCCGACAAACCTGTCACATCGCGGCAACAGCACGACAGCATGGACGACAACTAAAATGTTGCCACGGTATGACAGCTTTCGGGAACAAAAACAGCAGCAACTCGTGTTGGACAACGTGTGTTGCCCTGATCGCTGGCTGAGCGAATTTCGGGCCGGCAACACGACAACACGGGTAGCTACGATGGCAGAGCTAGTCCCCTATCAATAAAGGCACTGTCACACTGAGGCAACACGACGGCAACAGCAACACAACACGTTGTCCAACAGTCGGGCAACTTGTTGCTCGCTCCCCGTGTTGTCCGACAAACCTGTCACATCGTGGCAACAGCAGCACAACATGGACGACAACTAAAATGTTGCCTCGGTATGACAGCTTTCGGCAAGAAAAACAGCAGCAACGTGCGCTGGACAACGTGTGTTGCCCTGATCACTGGCTCAGCGAATTTTGGGCCGGCAACACGACAACACAGATATAGCTTCGATGGCAGTGCTAGCTCCCTATAAATAACGTCTTACTCAAATAAAGGCTTGGAAAACGTTAGTTAATAATAATTAAGCCTGGCATGCAGTTAAAATATTTGTATGAATGTTTCTACTGCGTAATTACGGAAAGCGATTGTCGAAATAGTCGCAGCTAGGGTCGTAAACGTTTAAACTGGTGTTGAAATTAGAACCGTCGAGAGGCCAGCTCACATTACTGCTAGTGAAATAATATGGCATGCCTATACTCACCCGCTGATAAAGTACAATAAAAATAATCCAGGAAAGCGAAGATTAAAAAATTGAAGCATTAAAACGACCACTCTGATCATGATTGTTGATGCTTAGAACTTGCAAACAGCCGCTAACAGATACCTGATTTGTTTCAAAAATACCTAGGACGTTTTGGGGAATGAAGCGATCACATAGCAGGCGGTACGTAAAAGCGTTGAAAAGTTTTTTTTCCACCGATTGTTACGAAGGCCGATCGTGTCGGTGTCGCAGCTTTGAAACGCTGTCAGTTCAGCTCAACACCACGCTACAAAAGACGCTTTAGGGTATTGCCAGTGCTTACTCAATTTTACAGTAAAAATATGAATTGCATGAAAGGAATAACCGGACAGAAACACTTCATACCGGCCCTCGGTTAGGGCTTTCCGCTTTGTTAGCGAATGAAGAACATTTTGATAAAATAAAGGGTGGAAAGTACTCCCCGTGTCAAGTTTTCTAATCACAGGCACTGGTTGATGTCGTCTCGTGGCAATTTCCGGCTCTTCGAACGCGCTAGCACTATGTAGAGTACATTTCCAGCGACGCCGCGCCGCACACGAACGAAGGTAAACAATCAAGATGGCGAAGTGTTCCCCGTGTTGTCCCCGACGTCAGTGCGGTGTGACAGGGTTGCCGGACAACAAATCGGACACCACGGTTGCCGGGCGGCAGCAACATGTTGCCCGACTGTTGTCGCCGCGAGGTGACAGGGTCGCCGGCCACACGATTTCCTCGTGTTGCCGGATAGAGTTGTCCAACTCTATCCGGCAACTGAGGGCAAGAGGTGTTCATAATAAACCACTCCACTAGGGAAGGATTCGGCGCGGCCCTCTTTTTGTCTAAAGCAAATAAGGAGAGTGTCCTGAATACCCTCTAGTAAAGTGTTTGTTAATATAATACGCGTAGGCATGTCATCTTTCCCTTTCTCAGCGGTAAAACAGCAACAGCAACCTTCGCCACAGTGCTCGCGTTTGTTCCTTTGTCAGAACTGCAGAAGTCTCCGAAACGGAATGGAAAGACAAACCAACGCGCCGCTTTTCACGAGCTCCCGTCAAACGCTATGCAGCGCGCAGGACACGCAAACGTCGCGAGTGTACCTTGACATCGGCCTCCTGAAGTTTCCGGGTCCGGCGGACAAGGACGGCTGCAAACACGAAACTGCCTTCGAAGGCAGCTGCTTCTGCTCACACGTCAACGCCGCGCCAGCGACCTTGAGGCGTCTGCACACGAGCAAACTCACTCGAGCATTACGCGCCCACGCAACACCCCCTAGAAAACAAGGCCGCAGTGCTTATTTCTGTGACGTCACCAACTGGAGGCCAGCGCTGAGTCCTGATTGAACAGTGCAGCACCTACACGTTCAGGAGGGAACTCACGTTGGGAGGACTCACGTTCTCACTGATCGAACACGACTCTCAGCCAAGCCCTGACGCAGTGCTCACATCGCACCTGTACCTCGCTCTGCTTTCTGATTAGGAAACGTATACAAAACCGAGCACTATACGAACTCGTTATCGCGATGGTCTACGGCTCTCGCTCGACAGAGGCTCTCAGTCTACTCAAACGTTATCTTCTAGACAATGAAAGTAATAGACGTCGCTATTTATTCTGTCCGCCGTGCATTTAGGGTGACCACCCGTCCAGGGACTTGCGAGACTGTCCCGCATTGAGGGCTCGCGTCCCGCGTCCCGCAAGAAATTCTCAAATCTTCTAAATGTCCCGGATTTCATACTGTCATAAAATTCACTCTGCAACTTATGGTGCTGCCGAACAACGGGGCACGGGGAAGCGAGGAGGTCGCTGGCAGTGGCGTACCAACTTGTTTTTGAGGGGGGGGGGGGGGGGGGCAAATCAGATCCCCCCCCCCCCAAAGGCCCGGTGCCCTTGGTATCCCTTGGGCGCCGCCGGCCAATGTTTGCCCTGCCCAGGGGCGGTTGTTTCAGGGGGGGGGGGGGGGGGGAGCAAAACACATGCCTTGCCTTCCCACTCTGAGAACTGGGGGGGGGGGGGGGTGCAAGTGCCCCCCTTGCCCCCCCGGTTGGTACCCCTATGGTTGCTGGTAATCGTGTGAATCGCAATGGTACGCCATTTTCTATCCAAGAATTGCGGGAAGTGACCGTCGTTCTTGCAGGAGTACCGACGCGCATGCTCCGTTGTGCCTCTCCCCTTGGCGGCAAAATATTGTAAGAACAATTACTCGACAAAAGTTTAAATATAAAATATTATTATTCTAAAATCGCTGTGTCAATGCAAAAAAGTTGCTGTGACTTTTTTTTTTTTTTTTTTTTGCGAAGACGGCACACAAGGCAAAAAGCCTGCAACTTACAACGGTCGAAAAAGAACATAATGTTAAAAATTTGTGTAGGACCATACCAATAAACTGTGGATTTTTTTTTTTTTGTAAAGGCAGTTGCATTAGGCAATAGGCCTGTAACTTACAACGGCCGAAAAAGAACATAATGTTAAAAAATTGTGTCGAACCATGTCGACGAACTGTGGATTTTTTTATATTTTTTTGTGAAGACAGCCGCACAATGCAAAAAGCCTGCAACTTACAACGGTGGAAAAGAACATAATGTTAAAAATTTGTGTAGAACCATGTTGATAAAATGTAAGTTTTTTTTTTATGAAGACAGTTACACAAGGCAAAAAGCCTGCAACTTTCAACGATCGAAAAAGAATGTAATCTTAAAAATTTGTGTAGGACCATGTTGATAAAAGTAAGCGTTGACAGGAAACAATAGCCCGAAAAAGATTTATTGTTTCTTAATTTCATTTGGTGCATTGAGTACTGCTGCAGTTGATTGATTTTTATGCTTTCAACTTCGACACATTTATAACATATTTGGCATAAAAAAATATATTACTGGGAGTGAAAATTATTTTAGCCTAATTGTTGCAATACGATTTGCAGGTGTACAAACAGAACAAGATATTAAATGTGTTAACAGAGCCTCGGTTCAACTGCGTGCTCATAAATCCCCCCCCCCCCCCCCCCCCGGGCGTGTCCCACATGGGAAATAAGCGCCAAAGAAACAGGGACAAAGAGTAGAATAACAACGACCCACATTTCGCTAGCAGGAAGGTGGTCACCCTAATACCCCATTCACACGACCGTAAAGCTACCTTTAGCTAAGGGACCTCTATTCCCTGCGGCCAATCAATCAACGATCTTCCGCGCGTGGCGTGTGCTCGCGACCCAAGAGCACGGGCTCATTCGCCGATAGCAAAGGGACCTATATGTTAAAGGTACCTTTATGCTGACCGTGTGAATGGGGTATAAGCGAGAGCGGACAACATCTTCTAGATAAGAAAGGCGTAATGCTGAATGTTTGGCCTTACCTAAAACCGCAGTCACTCTGCTCGTGGACATCGTACAAAAGACACGGTTTTCTGAAAGACTTATCTGCGCCTCAAGCATGCTCGCACGTTTACTTCATGCATATGTATTCTTCGAACGTGTCTGCTCTGCCCAGAGATTTTATGACCAACGTGACAGAACCCTCGTATGCTAGAAATAAATGCGCCTCAGCCAGTGGCTGCAGAACGTCTTCAGACTGTCCAACGCGGTCCACATCTTGGACACGAGTGCCGGGTCAGCGTTCGTCTTAGAGTCGTGTTCAATGAGCAAAAAGACGAGTCCGAAGCTCACGCACTCCATAAGCGGTTCATACTACGATTACGCTTCCAAGTCATGTGATTTCTGCGGCATTATTCGGTGAACGCGATTGAAAGAAGGAGCTTCAAAAGTCCCACCTCGTTTCATATCCGACTATGAAGGCAAAAGTTCCCTGCACTAGTATGTTTCTCAAGTCAGCGAGATACGTTGCGAAGGTACAAGGCATAACGAATCACACTAACAATCAGGTAAACTGTAAACGTAATGGACGAGGGCACGGCAAGGCAGGCCGAAGTAAGGATCATTAGGGGAATTTAAAGGCACGTGGTTCCTGAATTCTCGCATTAAACTAAAATGTTATCTGCAATAGTATGTTAACGGGTGACGTACAAAATCTAGCACTGCGGCCTTATCATCTTGAAGGTGCTGCACGGTGCAGAGCAGTTGCTCGCCTTCCCTCGCCCGATCACTTGGATACGCTCCGTCGTTATATCTATAGAATTGGTTCTATACAGGCTGTTCCCGGCATTCCATGCGGTGCCGCGGATGGCGCTGCGCGCTTTGCGAACGGTTCATTGAAATACAAGCAATGTGCCTGTGAGCACGTCAGCAATTCATAAGGCAACAAATGTGTGTCACGTGTGTCGTCAACGTTTCACGTGAAATATTGTTTCTCGATGTTCGTATTCACGGAAAAAAGCGTTGCCAAAAACAACCCCTTGGAAGTGTTTTCCAGCGAATTTGCGGTCGCGTCCCCGTAACGGTAGTGTAGCACCCTTACACACACCCACAGATAAATGTTGCACCCATAAAAAAAGGCTTTTCCTGGAACTCACACCCATGGGACTCACACCTTTTCAGAACCCTTATTTCATACCATTTTTTATTCTAAATACGGTGATGATGCATTCAACACCCTTAACTTTTAAAGGGAATAAAAGGTTTATGTAAAAGGGCAAAAATGCTGAACGCATCATAAAATCTCGAGGTTACGGCACACTATACTTCGTTTCAGCTTCGTTCCGAGCGCGGCCGATGTTATGAGTCGAAGGGCCAATCAAACAGCGAAGAGGCACAACCTCATGGCGTGCTCTCTGCAGTTGATAGGACGAGCGGGTATTCGCCGTCTCTCTGTGCGTGCTCCTCCGCCGGCTAGTCCTATCAAGCGCAGACAGCACGCCATGACGTTGCGCTTTTTGCGCCGTTTGATTAGCCCTTCGGTTCATACCATCTTCCGCGCTCGGACCGAAGGTGAAACGAAGTATAGACGAGGACCAAACGAGGGACACACAAAGAGACAAACACAAGCGCTGACTTACAACTCCTTTGTATTCTTCTACTTTCTCTTTACGACACTTGTTTGAATACCAGATCGGTTTAAATGAAATGAGGGAAAAACCAAAATTATTCTCACAAGCCACTGCGATCATCGGGCTAAATATTCTACTTCTTTTTCTGATATAGCCTTAGGGATGAGCTACTGACACAATTATCTCCTATTCTAGTTCACTGTAACAAAGGATTTGTAAGTCAGCGCTTGTGATTGTCTCTTTGTGTGTCTCTCGTTTTGTCCTCGTCTAGTGCTCTGTAACCTTAAGATGAATCACCAACTCGCCCAAGCTTCCACCTTAACGGCCATCATAATGGTGCTGCCGTAACACCCCTAGGGTGTTAGCTAGCCCTCGGACAAGCCGATTTCGACCCTTACAAAAACACGGAAATGGCCTAAGTGAAACACGTATTTCACAAAAAAAAAAAAAAAATGGAAAGCATACGAACAGGGAATGCTTTCGAGAATTCTTATTTTCTCCGAACAATAAAAGAGTGGAATGCCTTGCCAGAAGCCGCTGCTGAGGCAAAAAGTGTGTCTGATTTCACAAAGTGCCTATAGACCTGTATAACTAATAGACCTTGTGTAAATTTTGGTCTTTTTCTTGGAATTTTACACATGTGGTGTTCGGTGTGCTCGGTGTGTCTGGTACTTGTGATTGTGTTGTTCTTTTTTTTGCTCACTCCTACCATAGTCCCTTCTAACAAAAGGACGGATAGTATTTTAGAATAAATAAATAAAATAAATAAAAAAATGGTTGCTGTGTCCTGGTGTCGTTACAAGCTCGAGATGTTTGGGTTTTTGCGTCGCGACGGAGCAACGCTATTCAAAAACTTTCTTGCGTTACGTGCGCTAACGTAAGCGCTAAATTTAGCGCTAGCGTGCACTAAAATCGTGTACGTTACTGTAAACCTCCCTATTGACGTATCGTACGCATCGCAGTACGTAACGGCGAGCACATCAGCGAATTGTCGGTTTTCTTAACACTCGCATTACTTCGATATACTTTTCTGTCGCTTCACTAAAGCCAGCAGCTGCTGCGGAATCGCAGCTGTGTAGCGGCATGCGATGGCAGATGTGACGGGAAAAAATAACTCCATGCGAACTCCCATGCAGTCTCTGACGTGAAGTAGAGCACGCGTGGTAGAAACGCTAACTGGAATGAGCGACCAAAGTCGGCTTACTTTTTAACCTGGCGTTCAAACCCCTCTGAAGTTGCCATGTTTCATCACAACAAAGCCGCAGCGGCCGCTATGCACAGTTTGAAACGGTAAGAGTACGCAAAAAATTGACTTCGTTCGCACTTTGGGGGATCTGTAGTTCAAACAAGTCGACCCTTTTGCCCGCCGTCTTTGCGATGAGCGTCGAACGTAAAGATGACACAGAATTTAGGTTCCAAGGTCTAGCGTGGCTTCACATCGCTCAAGCAGTCTGTCTGCCCATGCACAGTTTTTCCTTTGTTACAGCGTCCCTGTCCTTGCTCCGAGTAACCTTTTGTACCCAGGAAAGCCTAGTGCGACGACGACGGTTTGAGAAGAAGGTCACATTTCCTGTCCAAGAAAACTTTAGTCATGACGTGATGATTAGAGCTTTAATGACTGGGCGTAAGAACCAGCAAAGTCTCTGCAAAGCCGCATTTTTGCAGAAGCTCAGACGCTCAATCCTTTTAGCAAATAAATGAACCCGTCTTTCACTGACATTTCGGCAGCGCGGCTTAAGGTGAACATTGGGATTTTCCGTATATAGTACGGTGCGCATTGCAGCCCCTGCGGGTACGTGCTCTATCTCTGATCAAAGTGACGCCACTAGCTCTCGCCCGCTTTTTACCCAAAGCTCGTGCGTGCTATCTATAAAGATTTCCTAATTACGGGACGCGTAATTCGTTTCGTTTGAGACTCGGTGGATATAACATGTTAGTATTTGAGACAGCGAGAAGTAGAAGTACTTGGTTACATTTTAGTAGCATGCACATATCTGGTGCGAAATGTGCATACCAACAGCCGTGTAAGACCGCGTACACCCCCTTATGCACGGCACGAATGAGCGCCTAAGCGTGTTTTCATTTTTGTGTGTGATGTGGTTGTTGTTCGCGGCGCCGTCGTCTCGGTTGGTCGAGGATCGAGCCATTTGATCCGTGTATAGGAAGCATTCACTGGGCGCCATATTTGAGGGCGATGTTTAGAGCGCACGCTCAAAACGAGCTCACATTAATGGGCTGCTCGCTTATTGACTATAGAGGTTCACCACGCTGGTCAGTCGCTTATTGGCTATTGAGGTTCACCACGTGGCACCGGCAAGGTTTAAACTAATTGGCCTGTTCTGAGCAGAAAGCATTTTCGAGGGGAGCGAGATCTCCCAGTAGCACCTAGAAGACGCTAGCGCCTTTCTTCCCGAATGTTATATCTAGAGAATTCAAGCAGCGGAGCCAGCGCTACGTGCAGCGTCTCACCACAAGCCCGACGCTAGCACGTGGTGACGCCAAGACGGACGCGTCTGCTGCTTTGCGGCGTCCTCATCGAACTTCAGCGTGTTTGCCGGTGGCACGGGTAGGGGTCCAGTAACGATGACGTCATGCGCATGCCTTGTTCACTAGATGGCATTGGATGTATAGTCAGTGCTCCGCCAACTCCCAACTCAGTGACCTGTAGATATCCTGAAAGTAAACCAACCTAAATCTCAACATGCGAAGTCCCCTTTCTCATCGTCCACACCATGGAATTGACCAGCTCAGACTGTGCCAAGCTGTCATACCCAGCAACAAACGAATCTTTACTGGCCGAGACAATAAAAAAGTAAGAACCGCAAACACGTAAAAGGATACCTGTGTAGGAATGCTGCCGATGTAATGGTTGTTGTTGAAGACTAGCCTGAAAATACAGCTCGCTGCATTCTGAACACTTCATCGTTCGATGTTTGCATCCCGCGCATTCATCGCTACATTGTTTCATTAATATCATTTCCACAGGTGGCGATGGCAGACACCATGTACAGAAAGATTGAAGGCTACCACCTACACGTTGCGTTTTCAGATGAATGCGTGCGTTCAGTCCTGAAGTACGAGCCTCGACCTGGAGATCTCTTCATCGTCAGCTACCCGAAGTGCGGAACAACCTGGATGCAACACATCGTCTACGGCATCTTCCACGGTCGTTCGCCGCCGAAGGACGTCCTGACCTATTACCGAGAGATGCCCTTCATAGAATTCCAAGGAGTGGACTCGGCAAGAGACATGCCGAGACCAGGAGCCATCAAGACCCACATGCCCTTTCAGTGGCAACCTTATTCGAAGGACGCCAAGTACATATACATCACCAGGAATCCGTACGACTGCTGCGTCTCATTCTTTTACCACACCAAGGCCATGCCCGAGTACAGGTTTAAAGACGGTACGTTCGACGAGTTCTTCGAGATGTTCATCGAAGGCACTGCCGACTTTGGCGACTACTTCGACCACGTGTTGTCCTGGTACGAACACCGGAACGATCCCAACGTACTTTTCCTGACCTACGAAGACCTCAAGAAGGATACCGCTGCGTGGGTGCTCAAGGTCGCCTATTTCATCGGAGAGGAATACGGCAGAAGACTTCGAGAGGATCAGGGGGCTCTGGATGCGATATTGGACAAAACAAGCTTCAGAATCATGCAGCAAAAGGAGAAGTGTTCTTTCAAGCAGTTGTACGAGGACATCAAGACGATCCCGGAAGGGGAAAGACCGGAGTGGTTTAGTTTTGTGAAAAAGGCTATGGGTGAGGACGTGTTGCAGAACCCGATGAATGGCGATTTTGTGCGCAAGGGAGTTGTTGGCGACTGGAGGAACCATTTCTCGGCTGATCAGGTCAAACGCCTCAAGGAGCGCATCGAGCTCAAAACACGTGGTAAAGACCTCATGGACTTGTGGAAAGACGCCGACATTCCATAATGTTAACGTTGACTTAGAATTTTGCACCTAGCTCTAGTGTGGGAATTTTTTTGTTGTTGGATATGTTGGCACCCAATGAATGTGCCTGAAGGAAAGGAAGTAAGTATAATTTATGTTGTGTTGCAGGCGGGGAAAATAAAGTGAATTTAAATATTCCTATGGAACTGCACCGCCATTTAATAAATCCGACAACTTGAGATAACCTTTTACGCATATTATAATGTTCGTTAGTTTTTGGAAGTGACTGTAACGGTATTTCGCCACATTTTCAAAACGGTGACGAATTTCGATAATGCTTTAATTGTCAACGAACTAACGAGTGACGCTGTTTACTTACATATTTTTGTAACGGGCTCAACACTGGCATGATACGGCTTTAGTTTACTGCTTAGCTTACACCAACGCTACTAAAACAACACAGTTGGAAACTGCCATAGAACCGGCTTCGAAAAAAATGACTCCGATCCGTACTCGAGATTCATTTCATTCATTCAGGAACTTTATTGAACCAAGAAATCATGGGGGATGGCTCGAGTTAATTATGGGGGTTGGGGAGGTGGGAGGTTTCTCCTTGTCTTCAGCCGCTCTCGAAGCTCGTCTTCTATGGCTTGAGTGCGTGTGATGATCGCCAGCTGGACTTCGTAATCTTCTGCCGCCAGGAGTTGTTCCCAGGCCGGTAGATCTTCTTCCCCGATGTCGGAGATGGCCACCGTCAGGGTTGGTGGCAGTGGGTTCCGAGAGCAAGTTCAGTAGACGTGGCTCCAGGATCCCTCCGCCAGGCCGCAGTCTTCACACCGTCCGGAAAACAGGTCCGGCCAGGATCTTCTCAAGATTCTGGGAGTCAGGGTGTTCTTCGCTTGAAGCTTTCTCCAGGTAGACTCCTGAGCTCTGGAGAGCTTCTTGTGAGGCATGCCCAACGTTTTACGTTGGTGGCGGAATTTTCTAAGAGTTTCACCATAAGTTACGGGGCCCTGTTGGTATGGCGAGGCCCCGTAGCTGTGGTCACCCTGAGTCGTGGGAAGGCCAGTTCCACTCGTGGCTTGGTAGTTGAGAGCTCGTGCCACGAGAGAGTGGGCCGTCTCGTTGCCCTGGTGCCCCGTGTGGCCGGGGACCCAGGTCAACGTGTGTCTTGTTTCAGGATCTAGAGTCTTCTTCCGGAGTAACTTGGCTGCAGCCAGTCCGATTCTTCCTCGACACATGTTGAGGATTGTCGTTTTAGAGTCTGTAGTAATAGTGGCTGTTGTCTGTTTCTGTCGTAGGGCTTGTAATCTTGCAAGTGCGACTGCGGCCTCTTCTGCCTCGTCAATATTATTGGCTTTAACGGTAGCTGTTACGTCTTGCTTCGAGTTGTGTACCGCTATGACGTATGTTCCAGTACGTCCAGGATACGGACCTGCGTCTGCATGAAAAATGTGTTCGTGGCTCCTGTGCAGCTTGTTCAGCGCACGTGCTCTGGCCTCTCTTCTGCCTTGATTGCGTTCTGTGTTCATGTTCTTGGGTAGAGGCGCGCAGTACATTGAGTTGGCCCAGTCCCTAGGTATATCTTTTTTTCTCGTCCTCTTTTTTCTGTGTGTCTTCTCCAACGTCTCGCAGGACTTGTCTTCCTGTCGATGTTTTGGAGAGTCTCGTGACTTGTGCTTCGTGTTGTGCTCTTGTCATTTCTTCGAAGCCATTGTGGATTCCAAATTGGCCCAAGACTTCGTTCGAGGTCGCTTGTGGGATGCCCAACGCCGTCTTGAAAGACTTGCGTATGATTGCGTCAATCGCGTCTTTCGAAGTTCTGCTGAGGTTCATGTACGGGGCAGCATACATAATCCTGCTCAGCGTGAAAGCTTGTACTAGTCTGCAGGTACCATTTTCTTTGAGTCCGTAGTTGCATCTCGAGACTCTTCTGATGAGCCTGGCTGTATTGTCTGCCTTTTGCCGAATACTTCTTATGGCGTCGCACTGTCTACTGCTGATCGAGATTTCCAGTCCGAGTACCCGTGTCTGGTTGACTCTCGGTATGTCGATGTTCTGTAATTTTAGGTAAAATTCCATATCGCTCTTGTGTTTACGGTTCTGCGGGGATCTTATGAGTAGGGCCGATTTTTCTGCCGCACATTCTAATCCTATATTCTTGGCTTCTTCTTTGACCACTTCGACTCCTGTCGTAATGGCGTTACCCATATGGGGAGATGGAAGTGATGTCCATATCGTAATGTCATCCGCGTATACCGCGTGTTGTAGCCCTCCAATTTCTTGTAGCCTTCGGGATAGGGGAATCATGGCAATGTTGAAAAGAAGGGGTGAGATAACCGCCCCTTGTGGGGTGCCGCTTCCATCATTCACCTTGAATTCTGTGGATGTTTCGCCTTCCATTTGTATCCGGGCCGTTCTTCCGGACAGAAAGTCCTTAATGTAGTTGAAAGCCTTCTCTCCAAGTCCCAGTCGAGCTACTTGCTCCAGTACAGCTGCGTGTGAGACCCGATCGAAAGCTTTCCTCAAGTCGAGAGCTGCCAATGCGGTCCATTTCTTGGAGTCTTCACTTTCCTTCAGTTGAATGAAGACGTCCTGTGTGGACAAATGCTTTCTAAATCCGAACATTTGGTCCGTGAATAGTCTATGTTCCTCCATGTACTCTTGTATTCTGGTTTGAATAATACGTTCGAGCAGTTTGCCCACACAAGATGTGAGCGAAATGGGTCTGAGATTCTCTAGCTTGAGTTGCTTCCCGGGCTTTGAAATAAAGCACACTATGGCATGCTTGAAACTCCTTGGTAGCTTGCCCGTGCTCCAGATTTGGTTGAAATACACGGTGAGTGCTCTGACCGATTCATTGTCCAGGTTTCTGAGCATCTTATTTGTCACCTTGTCGGCCCCTGGTGCTGACGATGTCTTGAGTCCCATCATGGCTTTTCTCGTCTCATGCTCCATGATGGGAGCGTCAAGTCGCTCGTTTCTTTCGCCGGTGTACTGCTTGAGGTGAATGGGGCATCTTTGTGGGGTGTCAAGGTATATTCCCTTGAGTTCCCCAAAGATGCTTTCCATGTCTCCGTCATGATCTCGCACAATCTTGGTTAAGAGTTTCTTCTTTTCGACCTTCGTGTCTTCCGGAGCCAGTAGTCGTCTGAACAGGGACCACGGGTTCTTGGTGTGCAGTTGACCTTGGAGTTCATCACACAGCTGTTGCCCTTGTTGTTGGTTAAGTTGCTGTGCGTAATGTTCGATTTCCTTGTACAACTTGGCTGCTCTTTTGCGGAGTTTGGGGTACCGCTTGCCGGTGTTCTGCCACCTTCCGTAAATGGATTTGTAGGCTTCGAGCATTCCTCTCAGTCTCTCATCCATGGATCTTGCTTGCGTGGGATTTGCAACTTCACGGGTGACCGCGCGTTGATCTTCTACTATGCTTGCAGTCCATTCTTCTATGTCTCGGAGAGGTCTACCTTTTTCTTCCCTGAGGCTGCGGAAGGCGTCCCAGTTTGTGCACATTTGATGGGGGGTAGCTCTTCTGCAGTACCCTTCCAGCATTAGTTCGACATGTATGATGAAGTGATCGCTTCCGAGATTTTCTTTGCTGTTCGTCCAGCAGTAGTCGTCTATGTTGATGCCGAACGTAAGGTCCGGGTTGGTGTTTCTCTGCACACTGTTTCCGATCCTTGTGTATGCTGCTGTATCGTTCATCAGGATGGCATTGTGTATGTCGGCTTGCTCAGCGACTTCCTTTCCCTTGTAAGAGTCCCGGGGGTATCCCCACATACTATTCTCGGCATTGAAGTCTCCCATGATGAGGATGTGATTTTGTCCCGCAATGCTTTCCGCTTCTTGAAATATAGTGGCAATGGAGTTAGAAGTATCCCTCGGACTGGAATATGCGTTGCATACAAATAGACTCCTCAGATTTTTCTTTTTCGGCATGATTTCGGTGACTACTGTTTTGCTTCCATCATCCAGGGGGATGTCGTGCTGTTTGACTGGAAGATTTCTTCTTACGAAAGTGTGCGCGAGTTTTCCTCCCCCTCCACCAATCTCTTCATACCTGTCGTAGCCAGGGATGGTACATTTTTCGTTAGATTCTTGTATGCCAATTATGTCTGGTTGCCTGGCCGCATCCAGAATAAGCATTTTAAGCGCGTTGATCCTGGTGCCGAGACCACAGCTGTTCCATTGCCACACGTGGATTGAATTATTGTCCGCCATCGTGTTTGTATGAGTTTGCCTGTCCGCTGCGTTCATGTCCTGCTGGGCCAATATACTCTTCTATTCGCCGGAATCTTTCCTCCGAAGCTTGCATGAATGCTTGAAGTGTCTTTGTGGTAGAAACCAGTATTTCCTGCATCTCGTGCATTGTCTGAGCTATTGCTTCGAACTTAGCGTCAATGTCTGCGTGGTTACACAATCGGCGCACTTTGACAGATTCCACATCCGTGACCGATGCTTCTGTGCCCTCAGAGTCTGACCTTTGTCTTCTTCTTCTCAAGGCTTTTCTGGTTTGTGTAGTTTCGTGCTCTTCGTCTTGCTCCATCTGTCCATAGTGCTGTGACGTCAGCGGAGGAGTCGGAAGGGCGGCTCTGCGGGGGTCCTGTCTTCTTCCATTGTTACCGCCGTCATTCTGTAGCCTTTGTTTGAGGTCGTTGATTTCCTTTTGAAAGGCTGCTCTTTCCTCCTTCTGCTGCCTCTCAAAGGCTGCTCTCTCCTCCCTTAGCTGTTTTTCGAAGGCTGCTCGTTCTTCTTTCATAGCCTTCTTTAGGGCTGCGATTTCTGCCATTGCCCGGTTATCGTCCCGCTTCTCTTGCAAGGGTGCTTGCTTCTTGGTTCTTAGAGCTTGCAAGTAGCTTCGCCCTTGTTCGTTCTTTTGCTCATCCTCTTTGGGGGGCGAGAGCTCGACGAAATCTTCCTTCTTGAGAGGAGCTTTCTTCGGTAGGTTCTTGGGTTCTTGGTACGGCTTGAATCTCTCCTTGCAGTCCCTGCAGCCTGTGTAATGCTGTCCTCCACAAATCAGGCACCTAGGGGTGCACGTGTACTCGGTCCTCACTCCGTACTCGAGAATCGAACTAAAGGCAATCGCAACGCCGCCATTCCTCCCGCAGCGGCCACTCCGGAAACTGAACGGCTGCACGTATTAGTTGCATTCGATAGCGTGTGCTGTGACTGTTCTATTTTAGGCAACGTTGATTTTAACTTTGATTGGCCATTTTGGCACAGAAACATATACAGTGGAAGAGGCTTCAGGGATGCCCACCCCCGTCTCCCAAGCGGACGCGCTGCGAATCATCACCCAAGATAGGACGCGCTTAGGTCGGGACGCGTTGCCTGAAATCATCGGTGAGGCATGGTTGTATAAAAACGATTTTAATTGTGCCGGAAAACCTCGTAACCTAGGATTTCATGAAAACATCACGCTCCTGTTATTTTGCACTAATCTCCAATAAAAATTTCTTCAAAACGCGCCTTTTCCGTTTGTTTTTACGCAAAAACATGCTTTCTAAACGCTCATACTGACCACAGTCAAACAAAATGAGCAGCCATCGTGGCGCCATCGAGCTTAGGAGTTTCGGTACCCTGACTCTAGTTCAGGTCGAGTCGCGCAAGGGCCGGTGGCGCCATTCCGCAGTAGCTACTTTAATGAACATTTATGTTTTGACACGTCTCTCAAAGGCGGCGCTGTTATCGTTTAGGGAGCCTACATACTTGGTCTATATAGTATGTAGGCTCCCTAATTTAGTTTGGTCTCAGTGGACGCGAGCGGTCCGGGTTTCAAGGGTGAGTTTCCCAACTGAGTGTTTTAGTAACGTTGGCTTACGCCTATACACCAAAATATAGGTTGAATGTACGCCTTTGAAGTAGCGATTGCAGAAGAGGAGTACTAAAGCGGAGCTTGGTCTATCAATCCTCCATGTTGCACTTGTATATAGCTGTCGTACAGGCGTACCTGCATGCGGTTAGTTTTACTATATACTTCTTTTCCTTGTTGCTCTAGAGCGATTCTGCCTTGGCATACTAAATTACAAATAGCGCTAAGACAAGGACAGTCGAAGAAGTGGACAGGACAGGGGCTAACTCACAACTGACGGTTTTCAATACAACGAGAAAGAAAAAAATGAAGGAAGTGGCTGGTGATAAAAAAGAAGAAATAATTCTATTTCTAGCCGAGGCGTTCTAAGAAAGGAGCTTATTACTAAAACACAGTTGACCAAAACAACAATATTAAGAATTAAACAAAGGTAATGAATTTGAACTATATCCGATCAAAAATAATTAGTCGTTAGTTGTTTATACGGCAGGAGTTTAGTCTGCCAGAACATGGCGACATTGTTACCCACTGTAGATAAGCAATTTAGCCAGTACAGTGACTGCTAGCCTGAGGTCTTTCACGTGCACTACGCAGTTCTGATACACGACGTCACGCCGGTACGATGCTCGCGCCGGATCGAAACGGGCAGGGGCCTGGGGCTCAAACCCAGGATCCCTGGGTTCTGCAGCGCGAGCTTTCGCTCCACGTGCTCCGAGCTGGAGTGCGCTAGCCCACTCCAAAAAATAATATCGTATATAGTTCAAATTTATTACCTTTGTTTATTTTTATTATTTTTTTTGTTTTGGTCAACTGCGTTTTAGTCTTATTAGTCTAACAAGCTCCTTTCTTAGAACGCCCGGCTAAAAATAGAATTATTTCTTCTTTTTTCAACACCAGCCACTTCCTTCACCTTCTTCTTTATTGCTGTATCTAAAACCGTCAGTTGTGAGTTCGCGCCTGTCCTGTCCACTTCTTTATCTGTCCTTGTCTTAGCGCTATTTGTAATTTTGTATGTATAGCCCGCCAGAATATTTTGATTTTGCCTTGGCAACTGAATCCGCAAATTTGGGTGAATATTCTTAAGATTCCGACTGTTGTTGGACTAAGTGACGGTTAGTTTTCAATACCGGTCCTGCAAAGCTTGAAATTAACTCAAATTTCATGCCAGTGCAAAAAAAAAAAAAAAAAAGTGCTGAGTTAATTTTTAGTTGCAGTTCTTCGAAGGTTTGCGTCTCTTTTTAATTGTTTTACGTCTTTTTTACCGCGGTCGCACTTCTCACACAAAAGACAGACCGCAGATACTGACTGAGGCGTGTTTCTACCTTGCATGACGGTCCAGTCATAATGGGGATAGAAAAACCACAAAAAACTGTCTGCAGGCTTTAATCAAATCAAATCAAATATAGTGTGTTTGTTGTTTAGACGGCACATGACAACAGGAGACTGGAACTAAAAGTTGCCTAAAAGCAACTTGACGAAGGTCTCAGCTCCCGCGCAGTTCGCAACAGCACTCGTTAAAAATACGGTACATGCTTCGAAGATGCTTCAGGCATGTCCGCAGATAATTTTGTCATCGTGTCCGCGGAGAAACTCCGCGTCTTTTGTGTGATGTATGAGCATTGCGACTGCTCCGCTCGTCACTCAATGGGCAAATTTCGCTACACAAACCTGAGTTTCAGGAATGCACGATATCATTCTTTTGGAGGTTACTTATGATAACGTAATGAAGGTTGTACGGCCCTTGGATTTTTCTTTTAGAGCGCTGGTGATTTTTCATAAAATCCATAAATATGACCGTTTTGACTGTTTTTAGCGCGTTTTGAAGCATTTTTGAAAATACAATTATTTAGAAGACAAACGTGACAAAACGCTTGGCCGTACGTACTAGGGGTGCCTCTAATCTTAATTTTAATGCCATGACGAGAAAGCAAAATATTGTTGTATTTGCGTATTTGTGTAAATAAAATCACCCTGTTAATTTTATTTCCAACTTGTTAAACGAGATGGCGACACTAGTACTAAATGCCTCAAACCGGAGATTTTCTTGCTGTTGCTGTTGTTTTTATCTCGAGCTCGAATTCGACCGCGATGTCTCGTTGCTCGTGGATCGGTAGCACGTGTAGCGAAAGCTCATGCTGCAAAGCTCACTCATAGTGGATTCAATCCACCGCCTCTGCCCTTTTCAATCTGGATGAGCATCATACCGGCGTGCTGTCATGTGCGTGATGCACGTTAAAGGGATACTGAACCAAGGAATTTAGTGTCCATAATAAGTGGCGCACGTTCATTCCACGAGTCAGCAGCCGCCAGTGTGCGCGAGCACACGCAACAAAAATGACGTCAAAGACCTCCATTCGCGGTTAAGATGACAGTGAAATGTATGGGCTTCGGGCCAAAGGAGAATAAAGACAAGTTTTTCATCTAGACAGTGGTGTCTGGTGTAAAATGTAAGCGTGTAATAGGTCTAACAAGCAGGTAGCTTTCACTTGTAGAGATGAAAAGCCTGTCTTTATTCTCATTTGGCCCGAAGCCCATGCATTTCACTGTCCTCTTAAGCGCGAATGGGGGGTTTTTCACGTCATTTTTGTTGCGTGTGCTCGCGCACACCGGTGGCTGCTGGCTCGTGGAAAGAACGCGCGCCGCTTATTATGGACACTCAATTCTTTGGTTCAGTATCCCTTTAAAGTCGTCAGACAAGCAGCGGTATACTGCAGTGTCTTTCATCTCCAATGAAGACACCAGATGCCCTCAGAGCTGACTAACTTCCCGCTGTATAAACATAGCCGTGGTCGGTACATTTTGAACGTTGCAAACAAGTGTAACTAATCATCAGCAGACTCCTAGCGAAAGGCTTGATAAGTCTCTGAAGGCGATACTTTTGCTGATTCTATTCTTTTGTGTGTGCTATGTTAGCGCGCGTGGTCAAACGCTTGCATACGCTACAAGCGTGGCTCGTAAGCACCCTAAGATCGTGCAGGGTTGAACAGAGATATCCTAATATGTAGGGTGCCTCAATGTCCTTCTGCTTCGGGTGATGCCACCCTTTGTAGTACCCGAGGACCACAGCACGCGCTCACGGGTAAAATACAAAGAAATCGACGAAAACAAAATGTCGCCATAGCACAGTCAGCGCCACAAACGCGTGCCGGAACACGCTCTTTCACGCGCTTCTGAACAAAAAAGAGAAAAATAAAAGTGTGGGATAAAATGGCCACTTGCCTTCACCCTAAGCAAAGCTCCCATTAAGGCACCTTACTAATATGTATTTGGAAATAAAAAAAAAATAGTTGAATGAGTTGCAAAGAAGTCTAAAATACTTATTCCGAACAAAACTTATTATATGAAACATTATTTCAGATATTTTCGCTCTCTGTAGACCTTGTTTGGTGGCTAGTGGATGTGAAAAAAAAAAAAAAAGAATCATGATTTCTATTATTTTGAACAATTACAATATATTTTCTTAACCAAAAAACAGGTACTTACTCTAAGATGCAAATGGAATTTTGACGTTAGCGTTTTGGAGCTCGAAACAATATTTTTGTAAATCTAACACTTCCCATTTTGCGGATTAGTAACAAAACCAAACGGGCCATCAATAGGTAGAAAATACGTTTCTACATAAGGTGAGGCGTACGTTTCTTTTTTTTTTTTTCTCTCTCTCTTCACTTTTCTAATTTTTAGGCAAAATCAAATGAACCTCTAAATAACTTAAGTGTATTCATGAATAACCTCGGGAGTTCACTATGCTATTGTTCGTTATGAACACCTCTTTCAACAGTGATCTTACTATGTCACAGTGGAATGAAGCGGTGCTACCTTATCTGACTAGAAACAAATTGGGGTGTGTGTATGTTTATACAGCCTAGAACATTGTCTGCCTCAACGGGCGACTTGTCTCCCAGCTGTAGGTGAGCAATTTAGCCAGTGCAGTACAACCGGCAGCCTGGGGTCTTTAACGTGCACCACGCAGTAGTGATACACGACCGCACGCCGGTACGATGCTCACCCAGATCAAAACGGGCAGGGGTGGGGATTGAACCCAGGATCCCTGGGTTATACAGCGCGAGCTTTCGCTCCACGTGCTCCGAGATGGTGTGCTCTATACTTCGTTTCAGCTTCGGTCCAGACGCAGCCAAAGCTACAAGCGCGAGCTCCGGGCTTTCAGCATCCCTGCCAAGCACGCGCGCTCGTGCAGTGCAAGCACTGTTCTGGGCCACATGCTCGCGCTTGTAGCATCGGCTGCGTCTGGACCGAAGCTGAAACGAAGTATAGCCCACTCGACCACCGGTCCTTTCTTTTTTTCGTTATTGCACTTGGCCACCGATCCCTCTTTATCTGTCTGGACTAAAGCCCTTCGATGTGTTTGCGTTTGTCTTGCAAGTGGCGTCAAATGCGCCAGTGCACGAGGTGCACGAGGCCCGTGTCTCGAGCAGCAGTTGTCGACGCAGCACTACACTGTACTAGAATCCCAAGTATTCTATTGCACTGTAGCAGTACTGAAATGAGCGGCCCTTGGAAGCGAATGGCAGCAGAGCACCCGCTCTTTGCACGTGTCTTGCGCGTTTCCACAACAATGGTTAGCGGTACTTCTCAGCGTGAATTTTATTAAGGAAATTTAGTCGGCACTTCCCGACAGCGCCTTCAACTTTTGGAATCTACAAGGATAGTAGACCTCCTCGAGTGCAACATGGCTTTTTGTATTTGAGTGGTTCTTTTTCGCTGACAGGCAGACAGACGGAAAGTGTCCTTTCTTGCCATACCCGTTGCCAATCTTGTCAGCTGCTGTGTACTTGGCGCGCGATTGTGGACGAGTAGTAGAGCCGCACCACTTGCTTGGACAGAGAACTCCTTGGTACAGTTGAGGGATGGGAAACGGTTGTTTCTTGTTGCTTTTGACTCGACTCGCAGAAGTGTGGACCTCTTCGACGAGGTCCACACCTCTGGACGTGCAGAAGTATGGACCTTGCCGCGCAGAAGTGTGGACCTCGCCACTAAATGAGCTATGCTTAGGGTCGGCATTCTGTTTTCCAATATTGCTGTGGGCGCCGCCATCTTGGTGCTTGTACAGAGCAGACGCAACTGCCAATCGTCAGGATTCCAAAGTGCGACTTCCTCGGCATTTGATTCGGTGCTAGTCGTGTAACGCGTCAGCGTAACGCTTTTTCGTGACGCGTCGGCGTCGCGTAACACTTTTTCGTGACGCGTCGGCGTAACGCTTGTTTGGGACGCCTCGGCGTCGTGTAACGCGTCAGCGTAACGCTTTTTCGTGAAGCGTCGGCGTCGCGTAACACTTTTTCGTGACGCGTCGGCGTAACGCTTGTTTGGGACGCCTCGGCGTCGTGTAACGCGTCAGCGTAACGCTTTTTCGTGAAGCGTCGGCGTCGCGTAACACTTGACGCGTCGGCGTAACGCTTGTTTGTGACGTCGTGTAACGCGCCAGCGTAACGCTTTTTCGTGACGCGTCGGCGTCGCGTAACGCTTTTTCGTGACGCGTCGGCGTAACGCTTGTTTGTGACGCCTCGGCGTCGTGTAACGCGTCAGCGTAACGCTTTTTCATGACGCGTCGGCGTCGCGTAACACTATTTCGTGACGCGTCGGCGTAACGCTTGTTTGGGACGCCTCGGCGTCGTGTAACGCGTCAGCGTAACGCTTTTGCATGACGCGTCGGCGTCGCGTAACTCTTTTTCGTGACGCGTCCGCGTAACGCTTGTTTGGGACGCCTCGGCGTCGTGTAACGCGTCAGCGTAACGCTTTTTCATGACGCGTCGGCGTCGCGTAACACTTTTTCGTGACGCGTCGGCGTAACACTTGTTTGGGACGCCTCAGCGTCGTGTAACGCGTCAGCGTAACGCTTTTGCATGACGCGTCGGCGTCGCGTAACACTTTTTCGTGACGCGTCGGCGTAACGCTTGTTTGGGACGCCTCGGCGTCGTGTAACGCGTCAGCGTAACGCTTTTTCGTGAAGCGTCGGCGTCGCGTAACACTTTTTCGTGACGCGTCGGCGTAACGCTTGTTTGGGACGCCTCCGCGTCGTGTAACGCGTCAGCGTAACGCTTTTTCGTGACGCGTCGGCGTCGCGTAACACTTGACGCGTCGGCGTAACGCTTGTTTGTGACGTCGTGTAACGCGCCAGCGTAACGCTTTTTCGTGACGCGTCGGCGTCGCGTAACGCTTTTTCGTGACGCGTCGGCGTAACGCTTGTTTGTGACGCCTCGGCGTCGTGTAACGCGTCAGCGTAACGCTTTTTCATGACACGTCGGCGTCGCGTAACACTTTTCGTGACGCGTCGGCGTAACGCTTGTTTGTGACGCCTCGGCGTCGTGTAACGCGTCAGCGTAACGCTTTTTCATGACGCGTCGGCGTCGCGTAACTCTTTTTCGTGACGCGTCGGCGTAACGCTTGTTTGTGACGCCTCGGCGTCGTGTAACGCGTCAGCGTAACGCTTTTTCATGACGCGTCGGCGTCGCGTAACTCTTTTTCGTGACGCGTCGGCGTAACGCTTGTTTGTGACGCCTCGGCGTCGTGTAACGCGCCAGCGTAACGCTTTTTCGTAACGCGTCGGCGTCGCGTAACGCTTTTTCGTGACGCGTAGGCGTAACGCTTGTTTGTGACGCCTCGGCGTCGTGTAACGCGTCAGCGTAACGCTTTTTCATGACGCGTCGGGTTCAGCTCGCCTGAACCCGACGCTCTGCCGACCATCTTTGAAGGTAAGAAGGCAATTCAGCGCATTAAAAGTCACAAGCAAAAAGGAAACGTAACTAGGTAAAAAAGTTTAGGTCGACTGTTCTAGAAAAAAGCTATTACGTTATTAGAATTGCGCAGTATACTAGAAAAGCCGCGATCATGTAGCCAAATAACGGGTTTCCACTGGCTTTCTTGTGTTAACCGCCTTATATCAGTGTGTTAGCGTTGGTTTCTTACATTGTTGAAGTGACCATTTTTTCCAAACCGACTTTGGTCCGGGAAATATGGGAAACAGAAGAAAACAATCTTGGGTAGCCCAAGATTATTTTCTTTTGCTTTTAATCAACTCCGCGACCCAGTCACTTGGGAGAGGAGGGCTTGCTCTAATAAGTGTTCATGCAATTCATACTGCGACTTCCACGGTGCAAATTGTTTTAGCATAAACGTTTCTTTTTTTTTTTTTTTTACAGTTGTTGATAAGTTGAAGTCTCATATTTTTTAAATGTAAACATAAATTTTGTTAAATTTTCCTTCCATAGGTTCATATTCTCTTCAAGAGAGCTTTTTCGAACTACAAAGCATGCGACCTTCTGTTCTGAATTGAATTCTTTTTTTTTTTTTTTTACAAGTTGCGCACTGTTTTCCGTATAAAGTTTGTGTCATGCAATGGTTTTTTGTGCCGTAGAAACGCGATCGGACGATGATAATGCTTGGTGGTGGTCTAATGCAGTCAACAAATCTTGGTGGAAGTATGCGAATGTAGAGGCCCAGGAGCTTTCACAAATTCGACATCAAATTAAGGGCCGCCGGGCACACATCTCCGCTTTTTCTAAAGCTATAATGGCGTAATAGTTGGTGGCAAACAAACTAAACGCAGCTGAGGGTACCGCTATCACAAGGATGGACCTTCTGCGCAGTTATTCGCATCGTGCGCAAGTACATGGCGGTGGCAGAACGGCGACCCTGTCTCATCACCCGTCTCATCTCAGGGGAAGCTCTCCCGTCGCCCGAAGCCGATTATACTATCCCTTCAAACCACTTCAGCATTGATGAAAAATGCAACCTGCACGTTCACGTGTCCAGCAGCTGGCAAGCACGAAGGCCGATGTGTCCAGAATTCTTGTCCTCTGACGACCGTTTTGGGGAGGGTCACGCTAATCCGGCTTGACGCGTCCCGTCAATAGCACTCCGTTTATTGTCAACGTTTTACGTTACAATAAGTAGCAGTCAGTACGCTCCTGAAGGTATGAAACCGGCCATGTCACGTCCGCGCAAGCGGTTCCTCGTAGGGTGCCTACATGTTTCCGCAGCGGAGCGGCGGAACGGAGCGGCGGAAACATGTAGGCACCCTAGTTCCTCGTGTCTGCCTTTATTTCTGCGGGGGGTCATTTTTCTGCTTCGCCAAAGGCTGGAACGCGTACTTTGTCACGTCGAGGGTCGTCTGGACACATTCCTTTTTCGGATCCACCGAAAGATTTCGAAAAATCAGAAGCCGAACCTGATTTACAAGAGCAGAAGGCTCGGCGCCCGGCTACTTCCGCGAGCGACGGAGCAAACGAGAATCGAGATGGTCCTTTTATGACGTAGTGGCGCGTCACGCGTGGCTAGCCAATGGCGTGCCACTGCGGCGATCGCTTCTGATTTCTTCGCTTTTTTTCGCGTTTATGGATTATTTTGGGTCAAACGGTTGCGATATTTGGACTCAGCAGGCACAAACACGTGAGAATCAACCATTAACTCATTTTTTTCGAAAAGCTCTTCAGCTTTCCTTTAAAAGTGACTGCTGACAACCGTCTGCAGGGAGGGAAAGCAGTCACAAGAGGCTTAAAACCGGTATTTAGCCTCCCCGGTCGTAAGCAGTCGAAAGCGTGTAAACCAGCCTTAAAACCGGTGTTTAAGCCTCTTGTGACTGCTGACAACCGTCTGCAGGGAGGGAAAGCAGTCACAAGAGGCTTAAAACCGGTGTTTAGCCTCCCCGGTCGTAAGCAGTCGAAAGTGTGTAAGCCAGCCTTAAAACCGGTGTTTAAGCCTCTTGTGACTGTTGACAACCGTCTGCAGGGAGGGAAAGCAGTCACAAGAGGCTTAAAACCGGTATTTAGCCTCCCCGGTCGTAAGCAGTCGAAAGTGTGTAAACCAGCCTTAAAACCGGTGTTTAAGCCTCTTGTGACTGCTGACAACCGTCTGCAGGGAGGGAAAGCAGTCACAAGAGGCTTAAAACCGGTATTTAGCCTCCCCGGTCGTAAGCAGTCGAAAGTGTGTGAACGAGCCTTAAAACCGGTGTTTATAAGCCTCTTGTGACTGCTGACAACCGTCTGCAGGGAGGGAAAGCAGTCACAAGAGGCTTAAAACCGGTGTTTAGCCTCCCCGGTCGTAAGCTGTCGAAAGTGTGTAAACCAGCCTTAAAACCGGTGTTTAAGCCTTTTGTGACTGCTGACAACCGTCTGTAGGGAGGGGAAGCAGTCACAAGAGGCTTAAAACCGGTGTTTAGCCTCCCCGGTCGTAAGCAGTCGAAAGTGTCTGCAGAGAGGGTAAGCAGTCACAAGAGGCTTAAAACCGGTGTTTAGCCTGTCCGGTCGTAAGCAGTCGCAAGTGTGTGAACCAGTCTCCTAAGGCTGGCAATCTTGAGCGTGAGGAACACGTTGCAAAAGCACTGTAGAAGCTGGCCGTCAGCTCGCGCTCAGCAACCACGGAATCAGCTGCCTGTGAATATGGCCTTCGCCTATCCGTTGAGGCGGTGGCCGTATTGTGAGCGTCGCTTCAAGTGCGCAACTTGTGACTGGTCCCGAGTCCGAAGCCGTTCGGAGTCCGAAGCCGTCCGGCTTCGGACTCGGGACCACTCATAAGCCACGTACTCCCGGGGACGCAATGATTGGAATACATGGGGGCATCTTTGTTACGGATCAGCATAACTGTACGAGGTGCGATCAAAAAGATTCGGGACAACAACGTCCATGACTTTCCGAGCCCCATCACGTACGCGAACATTAGATAAATCGAATGCACACATTTAAACGTATCGTTCGAGTATCTTTGAAGGACAGCCATTTTAATGGTCCCCGCAATGTGTGTTGTTTTGGGCTGACAGCAAAAATCGAAACCGATCTCGAGAAGTATATGCGGCCACCTAGCGCGCCCGTCAATATTTATGTCGTACAAAATCTAAACCAAATCTTTCTTGCGTCAATCTCCAAACAATTTGATCGCTGTTTGAAGGTCGATGCAAGAACTGAAACTTCTTTCACGGGAATGATGAATTCAGCCACAACGCATCGCAAGGCCGGACCGGCGTATGTGGATGACTAAACGGCGCATCTATTTACAGATGATACGATTATGCAGAACCGTGCGATGACGAGAGTTTGGACACTCGTTGGAATGACCGAAAGAACAACGGGGGAACGTCATCGGCCAAACGCACTACAGGCGTTGTCTGCACTCCAAAAAGTCTGGAGCGTCCACTTTCACGCAAGCCACTTGGGAGAACCAATCGCAGAAATGTACCGAGAGAGATGGATGAATGGGGGGGATATGTTTAGGCCTTATAAGAAACAATACGTACTGTGTCACTGTGTATGGTGAATATTGTGCATTTTTTTATTGATACCGTTAGCCCTATCACATTGCTGTTACAAGAGTGGAAAATAAAATAAAAAAGGAAAATCCATGAGAACACATTCATACATTGTAACAAGGTGTTGAACTGGACGAGATTGGTAAAAGTTTGACATAGTGAGTGTAACAGGTGTCTATTCCTTTTATACAGCTCTTGTCCTGTTGTGTCTATTCCTTTTATCGTCCTCGTTTTTTGAAGCTGTTACAGCCACCATAACATCCATACATACACGTCACGCAAAAAAAAATAAACAAAGCCGTGCAGTCGACTCATGTTTAAAACCCAACGAATGCAGGCACGTGGTGAATAAACAATGTAGTGTTTAATTACTTTCACAAATTAAAACGCTTTCAACGTTCTTGAGCAAGGCCACAGAAGATGTAGAAGCCACAGTGTCTTTCCGCAGTATGTTCCATTTTTGTGATTTTCTTATGTATAAACTACCGTAATATCCCGAGTCATCGCCCACCCCCCTGCCGCCTGAAATTCATAGAAAAAGTGGGGTGGGCCATGTCTCGGTGGGTGAGCACAAAAAGTTAATAAAAGCGGAGAAAGCCGCCCAGTTTTCTCTCCGTATCTAGCGCTGCTACGCAACAGATACATTAAACTCAAAACTCGATTTAGTTTTATTGTTTTATAGAAAAAATGCTCACGAAAGAATGTTTTACTACCGCGAAGTCCGTTGCTTGCATACGCGCTAGGAACACCACCGATTTGCATAGAGCACGAACGTTTGTTCCGTGAAAACACGTCACCACTATGTTCTCCTAGTTAGTAAAAAAAAAAGAGAAGAAAAGAAAGAAAATTCTGCAAGAAAATAGAAAAACCAACCAGGCGCAACGAGCGAGCGAGCGAGCGGACCAAAGAAGCGACGAAGAGCGATGCTGGGAAAGCGGAAAAGCCAGCGGAAAAGCCGGCGATCGCGTGGCAAATACTTTGGCGTCGGGCCAAGTCGGGCGCCTTGTCAATCACAAGCTCTTGCGCAACTTCCTTGTTTTTTGCGTACATGCGTGCGTCTGTGCACGGCGTGCTATCAATGGGGGTTTGGGACGCTCTACTAACGTCTGTGTAGGGCGTTCCAGAAAAGCTTTATTTACCTGTTGGCTTTGTCTAAAACATTGCACAACCGCGGTCGCGACGTGCGGGGAGAAGGAGCGGGTTCGCAGCGACCTTACTTCGGCGGAGACAGACTTCGACCTTACACTCCGCGGTTACATCCCAAAATATGGGGCGTACGCTTACCTCGCGATTCCTGACTGGGTTAATGCTTGCGTTATCTTTCCGATTCTTTTTTTTGTCAGATCGACATCTTCGCAAGCAAAACAAACTTTTATTTTGTTATCTTCATCGTTTTCTTTTCGCATGGATACACTACCACTTCGGAGTCGCTCACGCGCAAAATGCGTAAGCAAAGAGAGGGCCTTTCTCTCCGTTTGCCTTGGTCACGGACGTCCTCCAACTGTAAGGTCTGCGGCCGCGTCATTTGGGTAGGTTGAGTGTTTGCAGATCGCGGAGTCCGCGTTGGGGTATTTGAAGGGGTGGGCGATGACTCGGTGCTTTTTTAGAAATCTATATTGGCCCAAAAATTGGGGTGGGCGATGACTCGGGGATGGGCGATGACTCGGGATATTACGGTATGCCGATGCCTCGAATTGGCTGTATACTTACAACGGACTCAAGCTCAAAGGCTAAGCACAAATATGGCGACGCCCATAAGGTAACCAAAAAATGGAGTACCGATACTCTAAGCGTAGATTATAGCTACGCTTAAAGTAGGGACAATCGTTACTCATGATTAGTTCCCGAAGCTACCATTTTAATTGCTTACCACGTTGTGAAACGCAAACATTCTCCCCGGTGACTCTGTTGTCACTGCCACTTCCGGACGCAACTGTATACTTTGAACTGTTGATTTGTAGATATTATTTTAAAAAAATGGCACAATGAAACATCAGAAGCTGATAAAATCCGAAAGAAAAAAAAAGGTCAGGATGCACAAAAAAGAAGGGTTGAACAACAGCCTTGCCTCATTTTTGGTGTTCGCTGAAGAACCAAAAATAATAGGCCTATTGAAATAATAAAGTCCACCGACAGAATTTGCATTGGGTGACCATTATTTTTACTGAGACTTGTATCTGATGCCCACAGTCCGCTAAGGTAAAACATCAGGGTGCGATCGCTGACGCCTAATGCACCTTTGTCATTATTGGTCGTTCGATGTTGTCTTCGGACGGCCAAGTTTCCCAGGTATAGAGGGGACAAATGGATCCAGCAACCTCCCTATAAAGTCCGCGGCTTTTGTTTAGCAAGCGCGACAGAGTCACCAGAGCAGAAGGACAGTCCGTCATGTCTCCAACCAACAGCCCTGACTTCGTCCTCAGGGTGGCTTACCTGCCTGTAAGTTTGCTTGTGTTCTTTTTTAAAAATAAAATACGTATTAAAGCATACACACTTTTTTAACGTTATCCCCCAATTTTAAAATTTTGTGCATATGTCCGGGCATTTCCTGCTAATTTTAGCGGATAAATTGATATCACGAGACCTATCATTTTTGACTTGATATCACGAGGCACGAATTCAGTTTCTCAGCTAAATTTAGCGGGCAATTTAATGCCACGTGTCCTGACGTCACCATAGGGCGCCCTATGGTTTGAAGACCGGTGGCTTCGCTGCGTTTCCATAGGAGTTAAGCCTTTTTCTTTTTTTTTTTTTTTACGTTTTCCTCAGGTAAGCTCGCTCTTTGCGAATTTCATAGAAAAAAATGAACCACCTGTGGCCAATGCTGTACAAAATCGGAACGCGATAGGTTAAGAAACCGAATTTTGCGGTAAATTTAAAGAGCTTGGCCGCTCCTTGAATCACCCAGTAGATCCAGTTTGAAATAAACAAGTACTGACTTATTCTTTCTGCTCATGAATATGTGCGAAGATGCTTGTTCCGCTTTGTAAAATTACAAAGCGTAACTCCCTTACTGTAAAAAGAAATAGGGCAGAGAAACTTGCCAGGGTCCACAGCGGATGGCGACGCACACGACTGAGTCGAGTGGCGGGGCGCGTTTGGCGCACGTATTGATAGATGGCGCTACCTCCTTATCGAGACTGCTCGCGGCGACCGTGGTCTGTTAAAATGAACATAATATTTTGGTAATGCACCTTTGGTTTAAAAATAAACGCGGACAATGATAGCAACATTTTAAGTAACAAAAATAAAAGAAAGCGGCAGTTGCATAACAACGGCGCGAACGGCGCTCTTGCTGCCGATGGATTTCGTCTGCGTGTCGTCTGCTTTCCTGCGCTGGTCGGCTACACTTTGCGACGCTGCTCCCGGCGCCATCCATCAATATGTGCGCCAAACATGCCCCGCCACTCGACTCGGTCGTGTGCGTCGCCGTCCGCCGTTGACCTCTGGCAAGTTTTTTGGCCCTATTTTAATGCGAAAGCATTAACTTTCCCATGGAGCGAGCCGACGTCATCAGCTTTGAAGCCGCGCCAAACGGCAGCTAAATTCCCCTCAACCAATGGAGCAAAGTGAAGCCGCGATCTGAAGCCTCCCAGCTTTGAAGCCGCGCCAAAAGCCACGTAAAACGGCAGCGAAATGAAGTCAAAATTAAGGGATGGGGCCGCCGCGCGTCAGTTTCAAGGAGTGCCATCAAATGGCGCATGCGTGCCCGCGCCGCCAGCGCGCCGGTGAAAGGAATCGGCTAGAGGCGGGGACAGCCCGCTCGGGCAGACTCCAGAGCGGCGGCACGGCCGATGTCAGAGCGGCGCGGCCATTTCACGAGGGCGCGCGCAAAAACGACATTTATGTTTTCGCATTCACAACTCATTAGAAGTTCTTAGGTGTACCTCAAGCCTTTTTTTTTTTTTTTTTTTTTTTACAAAAAGTGAGGTACGCTTTGCAATTTCGCATGTAAAACCAACCTATGAAGTACACCTTTGTCAAAAAGGTATTAATTGCTACGCGCAGGCGCAGATTTTTACGGCCCATTTTAGATCTGCTTGGATATTTTATATAACCGCTCATAAAGATGCACGACGGGATAATTTTCATATAGTGACAGGATGCAATATATAAGCATCACCGGAAAGCTGGCGAACCATGAACACAGCCTACATTCCTTTCCATTGTTATTTTGCTTAGAATCGTCGCTCGTTTCTACACACCTGCTATGGAACAGAGGTTAGGGCCTTCAATATGACGAAGTTTAACATCGATCACTGGTTGGTTAAAATACTGTAACTAAAGCAGTTACCCAAGTAACAAATTTGATTATGTTAATTCTCCGGCGAAGAGACCAAATGCAAGCGTGCTTACCCATAGGAACGCACAGGAGCACCGCAAAAGTAGACTGGTTGTTGTCTGCTTCAATTTGCATCTCGGAAGTCGCATAGGCACTAGTGCCGGTTGAACCTCTAGCGTACATAAAATAACTCAATGATGTAGCCAATCAGCTACAAAACAATAATATTTTTATTCATTTTTATAAACGCGTTGAGTGGAGAAGACACGGTCATCAAGCATGACAAAGTTGTTTTGGACATGTCTGACCCATCATGTGAATAGGGTCATTATTTTAATGCTACAGAAAAACAATCTGAACAGCTTGACCTTCTATTTTTATATTCTCATAAATTGTTTCTCAACTCCAGTTTCCACTCTACGTCACTGAGGAACAACGAAACAACCAAACGCACGTCTTCGGCATCACTGGATCAGTTCTGGACAACATCACTACCGCCATGAACATCACGTGAGATGTACACGCGTCTCCAACTTATGTTAGTAATGTGTTTACCGCGTCAAAAAAAAAAAAAAAGGCCCCTCGATTTTAGCATCATGACATCACAGAAGTGTCATGCTGTCGCCGGGCGCGATCCTGGCGGTGTCCCAGCAGCGGTTGTGGATGTGGCAGACGCCTGTTCCGCTACAGGACGCTCTTCAGCTTGTCAGTCCACGGAAGTTTCAGGCAGTCAGAGTTGGGACGCGACGACAACAGCGCCACCTATTGGTTCTCTCGTGGTCCCTTCCAACCTCTAAAAAAATCTCGCCGCCCGCAAAATGGTCATTTGTGGTCATTCCAACCGCTAAATTTAGCAGAAAACCGCTAAATTGGCAACACTGTGGTACGGGTGGCGATTGATCGCTTTTCAAACAAACGCAGGTTGCCGTTTGCGACGTTACGTTGAGCTTGTCCTTCTTTTTAGCCTCCGTCTCGGGTTTTAGTATGTCGGCTTGCTATGCTGTGGGATTAGCATAGTGGTAGCTGTGGACTGGTCAGTTTGTTATGCGTGATAGGAAACAGGCGTTCAAGCAAGAGCTTTCCAACGCAAGCCCTCTACATTTTTTGCACGAAGAGATAGGCTGATATGCACCAGCATCTGTTTCTGACGGCACGCCAAAGGATGGCGCCGACTTTCAAACGCCACACGCGCAAACACACCGCCCTTCAAAACACCCACTTTCTGTGCATGCGCAGTGCCCGCAGCTCCCCTGGGCAAATGTGATCTTTCATAAACAATTAGTTATTGCACACTATATGGCTTGGTTTCGTTACTGAAGATGTTATCAAAAGCCACGATTATGAAACTGATTACGTTTTAAAACTCTCAGAGCCGTATTTTCCTTGAACGGACCATGTCCCTGCGCGGACTTTGTTTGCTTGTGTTGGTGCGGGTGGTAGCGTCAGTAACGGAACACAGCAGAGGGGAGAGGGGGTTAAAAACTGCGCTAAGCTAACACACTCATCTATACTCCTCCCCCCCCCCCCCCCCCCTTCCCCACTACGTAGTAGAGTAGGAACTGCGTATTATATAATAATCTAGCAGGCGCGGAGGCATTTCAAATTCGAATTGGTACTCGTTAAAAGCCTCCTTCAAGTGCTTCGCATCTTCACAGTATTTTATGAAATGTCTAGGGAGGCGATTCTCGGTATTTACCCCGAAACACCGACATATGTACGTCGAAAAACTTGTTAATTCGTATAGTCGTTCAATAAATAAATTATTCAATCGATCAATCTGCGTCTAATGTGATTTTATTACTGATATCTTGTAAGTATTCTTGTCCGGACGCGATTGCAATTTGTAGACGCCGGTTTTGATAAACGCTGCCTTTTCTAGGATAAGCTAAACATATAAATTAGTGCAAAAAATGACAAGGGTTTGAAGTAAACAAGACAAGCGATATTTTATATTAGCGCGTGTCCTGTTTACTTCGTGTCCCTGTCTTTTTTTCTTTTTTTTTTTGAGCTATTTTATGTTTAACTAAGATTATGCAACTAGCCCAGAAACGTAACTTTCTGGGATAAGCATAGGAATTTTGGCTCCTGCCCTTTCGCTAGCTTTTACTCACTTTCCCTCGCCTATTTACGTCATTATATTTTTCAACGAGTCGTTTACGCACAGAAAGCGCGTCCACGTAAAATCAACTAAAATACAGATCTCCGTTACACGACGGGTAAATATTCAATTCATTAAGCCATATCGCGCGATAAACAAACAGTTGAAAACCAGGAGGTATACGAAATCTTCTCTAGGTGTGCTATATCAACGCTACTCACTGATTCAGCAGAATAAAGGTGTACGCATCGACGTGCCCTCGCCCATGAAATCGCAGGTACAAGCTCGTATTTGCCGAGGACCTGCAGTGGGGCGTCAAGCTCGCCAACGGAAGTTACACGGGCCAACTCAAGGCCCTCGCCGACAATGTGAGCAAAGCCGCGGTGACATTGCTAACAGGGAGTTTTAGGGAACCGTTTTGCACGTCCGATACGGTATACGATGGGACGTCCGGTACCAACTGCGCATGTGCGAGTCTTCTGCGGTAGCGCATGCGCAGTTCGTGTACCGGAGGGCCCATATCGTACCGAATCGAATGTGCAGAAACGTGGTTCCCTATAAAACTCCCTAATACATCGAACAACAAAAGAAACAGTCTGCAGAAACTGCTTCAAGTCTTCGATGCGTGACAGTCCTGTTACATTGGTCATGCAATAATTACCTGCAGACATGTTAGAAGCATACATAACATGCTTGAAAAAGGCTCGACGCGTTTCCCCTGATAATGTTGTCAACATGTCTGCACTGTGCACCTACGGCTTCAAGTTTCCGGCGAACTCATTTATTTATTTATTTATTTATTTATGTATAAATACCGTGAACCCAATTGGGCGGATTATACAGGAGTCGAGCACAAGCAAGAAAAAAACAAAGAGTACAACCGCACTGGCTCACATCATGCCACACACAAAAACAACGAAGGTATACGAAGAGTTATTGTAATAAGTACTTGAACGCAAGAACCAAAAACAAAAAAATCAATACAGTTACATTATATATTTTTTCAGGTGCTTTTATTGTATCACAATTTGCAACATTTCCAGAAAGCCTCTTCCAAGTCTAACGACAGTTCTAACAACAAATCAAGGATATTTGTAGGTATCTTTATTCATTCGCAATATTTGAAAAGTCTTCTTGTGCGCACCCCTCACAGTTTTCGTAATATGTGATTGTAGGAAACGAGAAGTGCCCACATTGAAGGAGTTCCGTGAAAGCATAAACAGAAACTTAAGCCTGGCGCGGCGTATACACAGGGGAGGGAACTTGAGCTGTTCAAGCATACATGTGACCATTCGACTGTAGCGGGATAGGATAAAACGAGCGGCCTCTCTCCGATGTTGTTTTCCAATTAATCAATTTGTTTTTTTTTTGTTTTTTATGGTACGGGTCCCATACTGTGCAAGTGTATTCCAGGGTAGGTCTCATAAGAGTTGTGTAAGCTGTTAGCTTCACCTAACGCGTGGCATATATGCTGTCGATTACGCTAGAAGAGCTATAACCATTTTCTAGCCGTATATCACAAATTGTCGACGTGGCATGTTCACGTTAAATCTGCCAATATTGTAACGCTCAAGTACTTAACATGGTCAGCTGGTGCTACAAGGTCATTACCAATTTTATATGTTTGTTCCTTTGCTTGTGATTCTGACGAACGTGTTTTTGTCGTGGTATATTTTCATTTCCCATCTCTCACATAATCGTTTTACTGAGTCAACCGACAAATTTAAGTTATCTTGATTTGAAGGGCAGCCTACTTTAGTGTATAGCAATATGTCATCTGCGAACATTCTCATTGACATTGAAGCTTACTTTGTCGGCGATATCGTTAATATAACATAAAAACAAAACAGTGCCTAAGACTGATCCTTGTGAGACTCCCGACGGAAGTCCGCAAGTAGCTGAAACATTTCTATTGATAGTCACAAAATGTGTCCTGCTATGTATGCTCCGATCCATTCAACTTCCTTATTAACGCCGTATGTAATGATTTTTTTACGAGTCCATTGTGAGATACGCGATCAAGCCTTAGATAAGTTTAAGCAAACCAAATCGATTTCCCTTTTATTTCAGCTTGAACGTAAGTTTAGTTTCATTTCAGTATAAATTTCTTTCTATCCTTCTTTGTTTTTAAGTTGCCTACGTGAATTCGTCTGGCCCCGATATAGTATTCGCTAAAATAAAGAACACAGTGCAGTCTGCCTATGGTTTTCCCTCAGAGTGACCGCGTGGTACACCTTTGATACTTAAAAGAAAGTGCTATAGCGTTAGAAACATTACTTTCCAGTAAATAAAGTATCCGGATTGCTTCAGCGCCTCCTTATTTGGGGCACCTATGAGCGAAGCCTTAGCACCTGCAATTTCTAGGCACTGAATTGTACACGAGTTAAGTCAGATATCATGTAACACATTAACATTAAAACAGTAACAAACCTTTGGAAGTGACTACTAAAGTATCTCATGGGTTAAGTACAGACAGCATGCAACACATTAGCATTAAAGCCGTAACAAACCTTTGGAAGTGACTCTTCAAGTACTTCGAAGGATAAGTACGTAACACCTTAGCCTTAAAAAGGGTAGCGAACCATTGGAAGTGACTGTGTAAGTACCTTATGAAATAAGTTGACATAGCATGTAACACACTACCTTTACAACATTAACAAACATTTGCGTAGCAATTACTTGCTTCGCGAGCCTATGCTTGATACGGGATGCCTTTTCTAGAAAGCGGACCTGGCGCTAGGTCCTCACTACCCTGTGCTGGAACACACAGAGGATTTCGAGCCCGCCCTGCCACACAATCAGGTTGTCATGGACATCATGAGTGGCATGCAAAGGGCGTTCGCGTCCAACGTCTTCGCCTGCTTCACCGCTTTCAGCACTGAGGTAACGCATATTCAAACAAGCTGCATTGATGATGATGCAATTAATGCAGGTGCAAGCGAGCTGGACAAGAATAACGATTATAATCACCTTGCTGTGTTTGGAGATTTGGGTTTGTCTTTTGTCCCCCTTGTTCCCCTTCTCCGGGGATTATTACCATTGAGTTCCATTGTTTATTTTTTTTTATGTCAACGTCAATAAATTTACGAATATGGTGGTGGCCACCATACCTAACATCCTTATGGGAAGTTAAACAGCTACGCTGGACATAAGACTCTAGTTCGATCATCTCTTGAGTACGCGCACGTGATCTGGGATCCATATGTCAAATATCAAATAGAACAACTTGAGCGTATCCAGCGGCGGGCAGTAAGATTTCTTCATTCGGAGTATCGCCGCACGGAATCGATAACAGAACTATTAGAAAAAGCGGGGCTGCCATCCTTGGGTCAGCGGAGAAAAATTGCGAGGTTAAAATTTTTCTATCAACTCTACAATGGGGATTATAACATCAGTTCGAGTGACTATATACAGCTTCCTGGTAGAAGGTCACCGAGAGTTAATAACCAGTTTGGAGTGAAGCCGTATTTCCCAAATCTCGATGTTTTTAATACTCCTTTCTCGTAAAACCAATTGAGGAGTGGAATAGTTTGGATGGCGACCTCTTTGTTGGGATTGACAGTGCCGATAAGTTTGAAGGTGTATTATTTGATTTGTATGCAGAGACATGGTATTCTTTGGTGGTGGTGACTTTCGGTGGTGTTGTTCAACCGAAATCGTACTCAAATGATTGTATTGTGGTGATTGTACTTGATCTTCGGTTCTTTATTTCTCTTGTTTTATTGCTGTACACTCCTGAAACAGCCCGAAAGGGCTTTCAGTATTGTAAATAAATAAATAAATGTCCGTTACACCCCCTAGTGGCAGAAAATGTCGTTCCGTATCATCCTGCAAAACGGTTTGCCATCAAATCCCGTTGTCGGCTTAGAGTAATTTGTTATTTTAAAATGAGAGCAAGAAATAAGACGTCCTTTAGAAAGCCCCGTAAAGTCTTGTATTTATAATACAGGTCGTATCTTCATAGCTGCATGCCTCCATTGTCATCCGTCTACAAATAACCCGTAATTTTCGTTTCCCAGGAAGGCGATAATTGGTTAGTCCAGGGAGCGTGACGCAATGAACAGCGGAAATTTCTGGCGCCGTTAGACGTTTCTTTCACAGCGGACTTTGAACTTTATTCTTCTTTCGGTAATAGGCATCATAAAAAAACATTCTTAACCATTTCCTTTAAAATGTCGGAGACCTCGTTCAAGTAGAACCGAGTAGAATACTCGCGGAACGTTTTGCTTCTATGCGAAGTAAAGCGATTACGATGGGACATAACATCTATGTCATTCCTCTTAAAGAATGTAGAGCTTAGGGTGCTGTCCAAATAAAAATAAAATGCTATCCGTCTTTCGAATGAATGAATGAATGAATTTGGGGTTTTTTGGCGCAGCAGCAACTCGGGCCATAGTGCGCCAACCGTCTTTCGAGGTCACGCTATAGATGGCAAACTATACGATTAAAAGTCCGTTTATCTTTGTTCGAGTAACGTAAACCGCATAGTAGCGGCCGCCATTTTGTCCTGAAGAAACTTGCGAAACTTTGGCTGCAAGTCTGAGACTTCCAAGGGGTACTTTTCTCAAGTTCTTCCTCTTGGCAACTACAACAAAATCATGATTTGCTCGTGGGAGCGTGTTTCAACTATCATAATGCCTGCAGGAACGCGTCTCCGATTGGTGAGTTTACTGCACCCTTATTTGTGGTCCATCGATTTCCGCCTCATGATGTCAAAGTGTCATGCTGTTGCCTACCGCCATCCTGGCGGCGGCACAGCAGCCGAGGTGGATGCGGCAGACGCCTGTTCTGCTGCAAGTCGCTCCTAGCTTGACAGTCTAGGGTAGCTTCAGCAGCCACGAGTTGGGACACGGCGACCTCAGCGACACTTGCGTTTACTCGTACTTTTTGCCGGAACTTCTACGACCAATCGCCAGGAGCGCAACATCCATCAGCATGACATAGAAAGCCTAGACTGAAAGAGGGTCCATCTCAAATCATGGGTAACGTTTGCAATTTAATGGCGGGGGCCTCCTACGGGGATTAGTCGTAAGTGGGCATGAGCTACGTTTTCGAGTGGCCAGGAGAAAAGTGGGCGAAAAAAGCGGTTACGCTTGTAAACTGTCGACGCTCTCGCAAACGCGGCCCACTCACCACGTAACCTTGCTCAAGCACTTGGAATCTGTAATGCAGGACACGCAGACTTCTGCGACATAATTTGCTGCTCCCGGTCGGGACAACTTTCGATGCATGAGCGGTATAGGACGCAAAACAAACCAGTCGTATAGACACGTTTGAGTCACCACAGTTTAATGAAGGAGATCTGAGTTCCCCATCTTTTGTAGGTGTGGATCACGGTCATCAGCGTCCTCCTCTTTCTAAGCGCCATGACAGCGGCGCTGCGCCCGCCAGTGACTTTTGACAGAGTCGCGCGATCTCTGCTCACGTACTTCGAGGTCATGCTGCAAGAAGGTGAGAAAATACGGCTCAACTACAGAAGGTGCGCAAAAAGCAGACGCCTCAAACTGACATGACTTCCCTGTAAGGGTGCTCGCGCGGTGTCTTTTCGTACAGTATACTTCATTCCAAAGGTCGAAATGCTCTGCTCGTAATATGAAGAGCAGGCCACCCGCAAGTCGCAAATCAGGTCTACGACGGGACCAAGAGGGAGCTCAAGGGGCCGGAACATAGCCGCCTGCTGCGAATGGTCAGTGGCGCTGAGCTGGCCAATCGCAGCCGGGCCCGATGTCCTCATCCCTTGATCCCACTTGGTCCCGCCGTGTAGACTAGGGCCCCAGACCTTCCATATTAGGAAGCAGCCTGTAACTCAAAGGCTGATTCGACCTTCCAACATTCGTTCCAGCCTAACAATCAACAAGGAGAGGAACGTGGTTCGCACGACCAAGGTATGCGATGACTGGTTTCGAATCGAGTCGCACGCCCATACAAAAACAGGTCTCAACGTACTTTTTTTAATTTTTTTAGACTTCTTATTCACTTTCCGGGATCCTACTCAATTCCTTTATAAAAGCACTTTGTTTTGATTATTGTCAAAAAACTTTCAAAAGAAAACATACTAAATTTTTCTTGTAGACTTATTTATAAAAAACAAGCTGACAAGTTGAGAACCGTAGGAAGGAGCCTCAGTTCTCCTGCCTCCAGCGCGAGCCTTTTATCCTTGACAACGCTTCGACGTATCGCGCGCCTCGAGCTCGAGCGCGCAGTCAAAGTACGACGGAAGGCACGAGGCGCGTGCTGGAGGCCAGGCGTTCGAAAAACACGCCCTGCCGTTCTCACTTTGTAAGTGACTATCGTGACTTTATTGACCCTATTCAACTGGTCAACTTGTAAATAAAAGTAAAATAACTATTTGAAAGTGGAGCAACCGCCTTGACAGGCTTCGTCCTGAGTGGTGCTATGCAGAGGAGCGATAACATTTGTTCTATTAGCCGTTTTTGTGGATGTTGTTTTAGCGACTACGCGGAATTATTATTAGTTGTTGTACCAATGCTTTTTAGTAAGAGATAGAGTCCACGAACTTCGAAACACTGTCTTCCCTTTGACAGACTTTTCGAGAAGGAGATTGGGCTTGGAACCTTAGTAAGTGCTGAGGTGGTCACCGGCCAAATGATTACCTTCAGTGTGTAGGCTATATAAGGCGCTGGAGAAGTTAACGGGACTGTGATCCTGGTGCTTCATGGTGTTTGTGTTTGTTGCCAATGCTTATTTGTGGGATGTGTATGTACCAAAGGGACACTATTTCCTAACAAAATTCAAAATATATATTTAATAAAAATTGAGTGTCTTTTTTTTTTAAACGTCAATCTGCGGTTCCGTCAAAAGAAATTCAACAAAATTTATGTAAGAAGGAATTCTAAAAAAATGTATGTAAGATTTAATTCCAAAAAAAAATAATTGGCCAATTTTAACTAGGAGTTAAATAAGTTGTAAAAATAAAGTCAAAAACATCAAAAAGTTAAAAAAAAAAAATTCAGTACGATTCCAGAAAATTTTTAACAGAAATTCAAAAGAATTTAACTACAGTTTTTTGTAAGAGCTGCGTCGTTCATAGCCTTCACAGTTCAAAAGAAAGTCTCGCATACCGGCTGTCTCTATAGCGCTGAAGCTATGGATGACGCAGCACTATTCAATTCGAAGCAGTAGAAACCTATGCTGAGCGCAAGTTCGTCTGCTTCTTTTGCAGGGGTCGCGGTGACGTCAGAACGTCGAGCTCTGATTGACTCTGATTGAAAGGATAGCTGGTAGACCTCGAGGCAGCCTGCTTTGAGGTCTACCCACTATCCTTCGAATCTGAGTCAATCAGAGCTCGGCGTTCTCACGTCACCGCAACCCCTGCAAAGGAAGCAGACGAACTTGCACTCCGCGTAGTCACTGACAGCTTCAGAAACAAAGGGCGTGACGGGTAACGATCATCATACTATCGCTACGCAGCGGCCAGCCAATAGGAATGCGGCATCAGCCGATTAGGACGCCGAAGAACAAATAACCAAGCAAAGAGGGCAGTCACGCTGCTCATGCTCCACACAAAAGGCAGGGTGTTCGCCGCAGGCTTGATGAGAGAATTAGCTGCGGACACGTCTCAGGCATGTCTGAAGCATGCTTGCTTCATACATGCTCGAACATGTCTGAGGCAGTTCTTTTTTATTTATGACCAGTTTGATTGTACTGCAATACGAGAAAAACGCATCAGACAATAGGGAGTTTTAGGGAACCGTTTTTGCACATCCGATACGGTATACGATAAGCCCTCCGGTACGAACTGCGCATGCGCTACCGCAGACGACTCCCATATGCGCAGTTCGTATACCGGAGGGCCCATCGTACCGTATCGGATGAGCAGAAACGGTTCCCTCAAACTCCCTCGTATCTGCCGACCGTCTTTCGTAAATGATGTACAGCAGCGTTCCTTTAGCTGTCAGTATGATTGTCATGCAGCCACGTCGACCAAACGTCTCACGTGGGCGGCCCGTTTCGTCCTGGGCGGCTGGATGCTCTCGTCTATGGTGTTCATGAACAGCTTCACGGGTCTGCTCAAGGCCTCGCTCATGATCAAGTCCCCCACCGACCGCATCGACTCCATGGAAGACCTGTCACGCCGCCCCGACGTCGTACCGCTCATCTTCGACGGATCGCCCGTAATAACCACCATCGCGGTGAGTAGGGACATAGCATCCTATACCATGAAGCTAAGCTATAGAGACCATCGTAGACGTTTGCAATTACGGTCTCTCACTTAAGGCCAGCTGAACTAGAAAAAACATGCACATAAAGAAAAGACCATTCCCACCGCTGGACTAACAACTCATTTTCTTCCTCTTCTACTACGAGCCCCACTTGAGGGAACAGTTCTCTTTTCCTCTTTTTTTGCTTCCTAATTCACCTTAGAATTTTTACCCCCGAAGGTGAATTAGGAAGCAAAAAATAGGAAAAGAGAATTGTTCCCTCGAGTGGGGCTCGTAGCTGGCACTCGCGCTATGCTGGCAAACGTTCTCCAACACAGCAGAAAAACTAGGCGCCACGGGCTGACTAACTTCCCGCTGTCTCTAAACACACACACACACACACAGTTTTTACGAAAACTACGGTGCCTATGCACTTTGGACTGATGTGTTTACCTTACTATCCCGCCTACTTGTCTCTATTGTAGTTGGCTGGATCGCGGATCGAGGCTTGCCTTGCTGGGGTCGAGCGCAATACCGGCAGCAATCGCTTGACACCAGCTAATGCATGAGACTCTATGGGAGAAGAAAATTGCAATTTATTTCCTTGGTAGGTTGTTCTCGACAATGAAACTTTTATCGTGTTTTCCGGGAACGACGTTAATATTCTGGACGCAAGTACAAAAATCGTTAGAATACCATTTTTTTTTTTTAAATAAATGTTTTGTAGTTGAGGGTTGAGGGTTGCTACTTTGTTGGGCGTAAACTCTGATACGGTTCAATGAGACAATGGTAGCCAAGATTCAGTGTGGAGACGTTCGTAATCTCGAAGTCATCAGAGCTTAGCAGACGAGGGCGAAAGGCAGAGCTAATCTGCCTTTTGCCCTGTTACCCTAGGCCTAGCGTCTAAATAAAACCAATTCAATTCAATAAGTTAGGCCTTTACTGGGAACATTCGCATCGCTTCAAGCGCTCGTACAGAGCTTTTGGTGCAAAGTTTTGCTTGAACTGCAGTGAGGACTTCTGTGACGAACTTAATCTCAAAGGTTGTTGTTTATTCCAGTGCGTTGGCATTATTACCCACATGAAAGGGAAAAGCTGACGGCGTTCGTCTGTGGACAAAACAGTGTAAAGAGAAGCGCGCCGCGTAGAGAGGAGGAGAGTAGGGAAGGTCAAAGGCGAGAGGGAGGCGACGTCACGGGGTGGAAGCCAATGCCCGAGTGGATGCTGGGGCGAGTCTGAACTTGCAGGTGTGCGGAGCGCGTATGCCTAAAGCCCCTAGACAAGAGATTCCTACAAGTAGCGACATTCTTTGAAGCGCCGACTGCATGACGGTGCAGGTTTTAGGAAGGCAATGGCGGCGCACAGCTGAGGTTTGAACTGAATGCCGCCATTTTGTTCCAGCGGAATTTGCTTTGTCATTTCTATTGGTTGTCGTTACTTGTAAAAGAAGTATCAAGGGACTTTACGTATGCCCTGGTCTGCGCTAAAAAATGGTGTGTAAACCAAGTATACTAGCGCTGGTCCAAGTAGGCGGCAAAATATTAAAGGAAGATTTCTTGGTGGATGTTTCGGGAATGCGTTAGCATGACCCATGGGAAACGCCACACACATCCCCCTTTGGGGAACGGTAACACTGACCCTGCAACAAAGCCAGAAAAGACAGCAAAAAAAATGTTTCGGAAGAGACATTTAAGAGTGTTTAGGTGTGGGATTGCGAAAGGGCATTAGTGTCCCTTTGGTGAAATGTTTTTATACACTCATGACGTGGCGCCACCTCCCCCCCATTGGCTGCGCCATCACGTGCCGAATGACGCACGAACTAGGCCACACCTTTAGTCAGCCAGATGGCTGTGACATGACATGTGCAATGACGCGCACGCACTAGGCACACCTTTCGTCAGCCAGAACCGTCGATTCGCCGTGGCGTCGGGGAAGTGTGCATCGTCTCTCGCACCCCGGAGACCCGGGTTAGATTCCCACCCTGACCGAAATGTACAAATTTTCTTTTCAAAGCCATTATTTACTTTGTTTATAGGAACCTTTCTGTAAAATGTGACGTCCATCCGAGCATTTTTGGCGTGTTTTTACTCTTTGCGCCGTCGGTCGTTTTTTGTACCATCGCTCGGTCACGCTGCCGACGCCGCCTAGTTTTCGCGTAATGGGGCATATAATGCTTTCGCATTAATACAGGAAGCAAAAGAGAAAGCCAAAACAGAAAAGTGAACGGGTTAACGTTTCCCAAAAGACCCATTAATGAATCATCCTTTCTGCTGAACGTGTTATTTATTTAGCGGCTGAAGCGAGCGATGCCGGCACAGTCGGTGGTGCTCCTGCACATTTCATTTCTTTTAATCTACGTTCAAACGCTTGACAAATACCGATTCGGTCTCCAAGCACCCGATATAATGATCGCAGCACATCATAAAATACTTACCTTCGAGCACCGCGTACAAGCTTCAAAATTCCTACTTTTGTTCGTTTCTCCCATAGAATTGCGTGTATTGCCTGGTGTCAAGCAATGACCGCCGTATAGTGCCACCGACGGGCTCCCGATCGGCAATCTGGCCTACTACAATAGGGATCAATGATAACGCTCGCGAATCGAAAGCGGGCCCGAAGCGGCAACAAATGGCGGCACGGGAGCCGGCGTGTCACTCTGTCGGATGTCACGATCCTGGCGGTTGGTGGTAAATATTTTGGCGAAAAAGGCAAGTGGACGTAAGGGTCGCTGTCGTCGCGGCGCCTCTAGGGAGGCTCTAGTGAGGGTGGGTGCAGCTCAAAACCTGGAAAGCGTTTGCAAGAAAGGATATATGCGCCAATGGTGCCTGCACGAGAGTAGACGCCCGCTCTGTTGCAACTCTGTTGCTCCGTGCGCCTTTTCTTTTCTCGCCTCCCATTGCAAGCAACGAACGCCTTGGCGCAGCCTCTCTCGCTTCCTCCTCGCTCCGAGAATTGCAAACGGATGGATGGATGGTAATGGCTATACCCTTTGCAACGGGCGGCAGCTTGCGCCACCTAGCCTAACATTTCGTCACCCTTTTTTTTTTCTTTTTTTTTAATTTGTATGAATTTTGTTATAACAGACCCCCCCCCCCTCTCTTTTCCAGTGAATTTATTGCTTATTTTTATCTGTATTTTTTTTTTCTTTATCCTTCCCTAGATCTCTTCCACCAATCTTCCAATCTCCTCTTAGTTACCGCAATTCTTTCCCTATCCATTCGTCCATCTATGTCCGGAAAACCCAGTGCCCCCTCCAAATCCGTAGTCATCCCCGCCAAGAGGGTGGGACGAAGTCCCGTGCACCTTAAAATTACATGTTCTATAGTTTCCCTTTCGCGGTTGCATACGTCGCACAGAGTGTCTACTTCCTAGAATTTAGCCCTGTGCGTTTTCGTTCTTAGCACCCCCGTTCTAGCTTCAAACATCAAAGAGCTCCCCACTGAATTATCATACAGCTGTTCCTTCTTTATTTCTTGTTTTTGCGCCCTGTATATTGTTAAAGCTGATTTCCCCTGCATTCTTTCTTCCCACAATTTCCTCTCTGTTTCCTTTACTCCCTTTTCTACTGATATGCTCTGATCGGCTCCATCTCGTTGAATTTATTTAAATCTCAGCTTGCGGGTTCGGTTTGTCCACTTAGTGTTTAGACTTTTCATATATAGATACTTGTACACTTTCGCTGCCCACCGTGTATCCTCAATTTCACCTAGTCTTTGTTCAAATTTTACTTTACTGATCGCTTCTCTACTCTCGAAAGATGCCCAACCTATATCCCCCTGTACTCCCTCGTTTGGTGTATTCCCATGGGCCCCCAATGCCAACCTACCCACACTCCTTTGCTGTATCTCTAAACCTGCCTGGATTTCTGACCTCATACACAATACCGCATTCCCAAATGACAGCCCTGGCACCATGACTCCCTTCCATACACCCCTAACGACTTCATATCTATTATAGTTTCATAGTGCCCTGTGTTTCATGATAGCCGAATCTCGTTTCCCCTTCTTTATTACAATATCTTCATGGTCTTTTAGATACTGTCTTCCTTCACTTAACCGTACTCCAAGATATTTCTACTTTTCTATGTGTTCTATCAATGTGTCCTGTATCTCCAGGGGTTCCCCCTTCTCGTCGTTGAAAACTATTATACCAGACTTGTCCCTACTAAATTTTAGTCCTAAATAGTCCCCTTCCCTGCTGCAAATCCTAATCAGTTCCTGTATTGTCTCACGACTTTCTGATACGAGTACAATGTCGTCTGCATACATTAACCCTGGCAATACTTGATTTACTTTATGTTCTTCCTCCATGTAAGTCAGGTCAAAACCTAGGTTGCACTGTTCTAACCTTTTTTCCATCTCACTGAGGTATATTATAAAGAGCAGGGGAGACAATGGGCAACCCTGTCTAAGACCTCTTTTTATTGCTGCTGGTCTTGTAGTTTCGGCTTCCCATGTTATAACCACCCTATTCTCCGTATAAACCCGTTCTAGAAACTTAACCATGGTTCCCTCTAGTCCATACTCCTTCAGTTGGCTCTAGAGTTTTTCCTGATTCACATTGTCATATGCCCCTTTGATGTCTAAAAATGCTACCCATAATGGCTTTTGACTTGCCATTGCTATCTCTATGCACTGAGTGATTACGAATAAATTATCATCTAGTCGTCTATCTTTCCTGAAACCGTTTTGAAGCTCCCCTAGAATCTGCTTTCTCTCTGCCCATTCTTCCATTCTTCTTTTTACAATTTGCATAGCTAGTCTGTATATTACTGACGTTACTGTGATTGGTCGGTATGATTTGATACTGTCTTTGTCTCCCTTGCCCTTATATAATAATCGTCGAGAGGAGAAAGCAGGGTTGCCAGACAAGCAGAAACGTCGAAGATGGCGGAATTGACCATTTTTCGCGTTAAAAAAATACTTAACCTATCGCAACAAAACTGGTGGCTATGGAAAAGTAATCATTTATACCTTGCGTAAATTATTCAAGCACCTTAATGGGCTCTTATGACCTGAGTTATGAAATAAAACGACCCTTTGCCCCGTAGACTCCCAGCAAAATTTAGCAATTAAATGGCGTCCATGTCCCGTGATCCCCGACCTAGCAGTTGCACCCACCCTCACTTGAGCCTCCCTACGCCTCAACTCGCGTCTGCTTTGGTTTCCGTCTACTGTCTGACTGCAGAGACAGCAAAAGAGGCGTCTGCCGCATTCACCTTCACTGCTGTGCCACCGCCAGGGTCGCAGCAGGCAACGGCATGATACTTTTATGACGCCATCAAACGGAAATCGAGGGACCAACTGTGAGGAGTCAGTAAACACACCAGTCGGAGACGACGGGCACCGTCCTGAAGGTACAGGTGGAGATGTTTTTGCCGCTCCCCGTGTCCAGAGGTCACAGATCGAAAGCTACCGCAAGGTGCACAGCATGGTGCTGAAGAACGGTGGCATGGTGCCCCTCCGGGAGCTCTTCAGCACCAAGCACCTTCAGATGCTGCTGGAGCGCCAGGCGGTGATCCTGCACGGCCAGTACATGAGCGCCGACGTGGGCAAGGACTGCCACAAGTACCAGGGACTCTTCTACTTCAGCCACGAGAAGTTCCTCATGATGAACCTCATCTGGTACTACCGGAAGGACCTGGATAAGGGTCTCCGCTTGGCCATAGACAAGAGGTGCGCGGCGAGAAGTGGGAAAGCAGCTGGAGCACCCCCGCATAGTCTTTCTCGCAACCTTGCACCAGTAATTATTTCATATACATTCCGCTGCACTCACTGCATTCATGACAATCCAGACTAGATGCCGCTGTAGTATGTATCAAAGTTGACAGGCCAGTTTGATGATAGATGCGACAGTCTTTCCTACGCAAATGCAACCGCGTAGCCAAATACAAGTTAGAAATGCACCAAATAAACATCACCACGTACCAGCTACGGCACCGAATCTATCCGCGGATCAACAAGGAAAGGCAATAGCAGTGACGAATTATGTGAGGTCAGCGCGACGCGCGCCTCGGTAGCGGACTCTTCGCGCATTGCGGTGGAGCAGTGACTGGCGGTAATGAGAGTGTGCATGCCGAGTCAGTGGGATGTGGACGCATGTGCGGTGCCCGATATTCCACAATCACATAACTAGTGCGCATGCTCTAGAGTCTAGACGTAATCCACAGCCCGGTTGACAAAGATGTCAGTGCGCAGAAAGATGTTAAAAATGCAATGGTCAATGGTAACTTGCAGAACGAAACCGGCAGCGGGATCTCTTAGTCAGTGTCCCGTGGTTGTCCCACCCCTAGCGCGAGCTTCTTATTTTCGATAGCCTTTCGGCGTGTTGGGAGCGTCGAGCGTCCACGCGCAGCCATATCCCGTTGTTTTCGCGCCATAAGAGACGCGCTGTAACATCCGATTATGCACGAGCCACGTTCCGATACAAGCGCCTGTCAGCATCTGTCCATGCGCGATAACAAAACGTTCAAAATATATTAAAAAATTGACCGCATCTCCACGTGGTGAATGATGTTGCTTGGGGCGAAGCTCTGGTGCTGCTTGTCTGCGTAGACGCCGAGCCGCAGCATGCCGAGCCTTTCCATTCATGTCAGTAGGAGAATGTGCGGTTTTCTTCTTTTTCTTTTTTTAAGCAGACAGATGGCATCTCAGAACCCCCTACTCTTTTTTTTTCTTCTTTTTCTTTGAGCCTTTTCATTCATGTCAGTAGGGGAATGTGTGGTTTTCTTCTTTGTCTTTTTTTCTTCTTTTTCTTTTTTCATAATTTTTTTCATCTTTTTTTTCCAATTTTTTTTTTGCCCTACACGAGCACGTGAGCATGTGCTCACGTGCTCGTGAGCACGTGATCTCACGAGCAGAAGCACGAGCACCCGACGCCGGCCTACGGCGGACGGCGGACGGACATGGCTAGCCCCTAAGGAGCTTCGCCCCTAAAAAAGAAAAGGATTATGCAGCTTGCGGCCGCAGAATCTCATAAAAACATTCATTTCAGCTTTAATATTTGTATGCGGAGCGCAAGTTCGTCTGCTTCTTTTGCAGGGGTTGTGGCGACGTCAGAACGCCGAGCTCTGATTGAAGGAGTGGGTAGATCTCGAGGCAGTTCGCTTTGAGGTCTACCCACTATATTTCAATCAGAGCCAATCAGAGCTCGGCGTCTTTCTGACGTCACCACAACTCATTGCAAGAAGCAGACGACTTGCTCTCCGCGTTGCTTTCTTCCATAGCCCCCATGAGCAAGTGTTTCATTTTACGTGATAGCGAAGCCGAAGCTACATGCAAAAGCATCTTCCCCTGAACGATGCTCGCACTGCACCAGCACTCACGCTTAGCAGGGACACTGAAAGCTCGGACTCGATCTTGTAGCCTCTGCGCTGGCACTAATGGAACGGAATATATATAAACTGTAGTGGGGAAGCGTAATGACGCATGTTCGAAATCGAAATGCGACCTACAAATATCATATTTTGCTCGCCTGGAGCGCTGCTCAAAACTTGAAGAGCTACGGGCCCATGTGAATGCCAAAAGAAGCAATAAACGCGAGATCTGTTCAATTTTTTCTAATATTCTTGTAAACCAACTTGTCTCCTCCAAGACGTTAAACCGTACAGCCGAAGGCCCTCGAATCTCTAACTTTCTTTTTCGTGTAGCAATTATGCTTTCTAGCACTGGTGACATGGGCAAATTCAACGGGCTTGCAAAGACGGAGCGACAAGAAGTTGGATGGGACGCAAGCAGCGGTTCGTGTTTCTAAACAGTAGGGCCTATAGGGTACTTGCACTGACGTAACTTCGTCTATCATGTTGTTGTCATGCGCTGTCTGGCGGGCGCTGAAGGCGAGTCTTCCGAAGATATACATAACCCTCAAATCGGTAGTGCACGAAAGATTATGTTTCATGACGCCCCTTTTTCGTTTCTACTTCCGGTAAATAAAACATTTTCTCACTCACTCACTAACAACAAAATGGCGAATTGACGTCATTTGAAAGACGACATATTTGAGTGCGCACGCTCAGAATGAGCTCACACTTATAAGCTACTAAGACCGGTAGACTTAGTGGTGTAGAATGCACGTTGCAAAAACACAGTGGAAGCTCGTCCTGAGCTTGCGCTCAGCAGCCACACAAGCACTCAGCTATGGGCGCCAGTGAGTACACCCTATCCACCTCGAGATTCCGACGTTGAGCGCAGTGAACGCAGCGTAGCGCAGAATGCGCGCCTTTCATTGGCCGGCGGCCAGAAACTTGATTTCTGCGACCAATCAGTATCTGTGTGCGCTGCGTTACGCCGCGCCCGCCGACGTTACGTTCGAGTATAAACGTACCTTAAACTGAACCAAAGAATTTAGTGTCCATAATAAGTGGCGCACGTTCTTTCCACGAGCAAGCACGTGGAATTCCAGGGCTGCCAAGGCTATCTTCACGTGCATGCTGCACGTGCTTGCACGGATGGGGCACCAGCCGGGACGCCATGCTTGCAAACGTCTATTCGTCCCGTTGATTTCAGCCTACGCTTTGCTTCGCACTAGGGTGCCTCAATGTCATTCTGTTAAGGGTGATGCCACCCTTTGTAGTACCCGATGCCGACAGCACGCGCTCACGGGGAAAATACAAAGAAATCGACGAAAACAAAATGTCGCCATAGCACAGTCAGCGCCACAAGCGCGTGCAGGGACACGCTCTTGCACGCGCTTCTGAACAAAAAAAGAAAGATAAAAGTGTGGGACAAAATGGCGAGATGTCTCCACCCTAAGCAAAGCGCACATGAAGGCACCCTACTTCGCACTTCCTTGGAGCAATACGAATTCTACGGACGCGAGATCGAACCCATGGGAGGCGCCATCGCGCACTAGAATCAACTGCTAGGAACTCGTGCTCTGTACCCTTGCCCGCGCTCTGTGCCGTTAGTGTGGACGCTTTGTCTCCACACGCATTGTGGACAAAGGGAATCCCCACGTGCGTCAGGGAACCATGGATAAACAAGAAACAAGAGCACGCTTACCCCTAAATTCAATTCGGGTCTCGAGGCCAACAGGCTGGTGGAGGTGCATTCTTTTTCTCGTGCAGGGTTCGCTGGCTGACCGAGTCCGCCGTGCCCTTCGTGCGCCACCACGACGTGCATCCGTCGGTGGAAGAGTGTTTCCTACACTCCGGCCAGGTCCCCGAAGAGGAGGCCAACCAGGCACTCAGCTACTCCGACCTACGGCCCTTTTTCCTGCTTCACGCCCTTCTGCTCAGCTTCTCCGTCGTGCTGTGCGTGTTCGAGGTGGTCCTCGGAAAGACCGCTTCTTGCAAGAAACGTAGTTAAAGGCCCGTTCGTACTCTTGCGTTTGCTTAGGACCGATCTCTTAAGACCTCTTGAGAGGACACCCTTTTAAAGGGCCTCTGACATGCCAAAAAAACAAAATTTTTTTTTCATGCTAAACGTTGCAATGGCATATCAGGACATTACAAAAAAACTTTTTCACTATAGAGTTGCGTAGTTTTTTTATAAAAAATAGAAATACGAGGCCCAATTCAAAGTTCCCGCCGTGCACTGTGACGTAACAGTGTACCGCAAGGTGTCGGGGCGGTCAGAAAGGAGGCATCGAGCTACGTCACTAATAGTGGGTTACCAAAAGTCGCGTGAGTTTCACTCCTCGTGCTCTCCGCGACCGCGCATAAGACTTTTTTTTTTGTTTGTTTTGTTTTAGTATTCTGCTCTTCGTACGAGCGATCGTAGAAAACGAAGTTTCAGTTCCACTAGCTCTTTATCCCTGCACCGTTGGTTAGTTTGCGTGCTGTAAAATTTGAGGACGAAGAGTCAGTGGATCGACGTGATGGAGGTCAATGATGAAAGCGTTGCGAGTACAAGCCAGTGTACGAGTGCATGCCGTCAGTCCGATGATACAGGGCTATACTGGGCGCAAAACAAGCTATCAAGTTTTGAAGAAAAAAAAATTTAGAACGCTCGCAGAAATTAGAATTGCTAGCATAAGACACGCCCGATCGCATTGCTGAAGGTTGAGACACCGAGGTCGTTGAATCATCGGATACTCTCCAGGCTGTAGATGCCTGCCGTCTAAAGAATACGAACTGGTGAGTGTACCAAGTACAAGTAAACGTCGAGCACAAAGTACGTATTTTGTCTAGAACATGAGTAGAACTTGTTTACTGGGTGCTCATGCGGCCGGTGTATGTCTCTCAGAAATGCATGCAGTGTGATCTCTTCTTCAGTTGCTGAAATACCGGGACAGTCCCTCACACAGCACCTTCTAGGCATTGTAGTTGATGACCTTTTGGCGAATACGTGCTGCCACCTATGGGGCGATGGGCGAACCTGAGGCGCACTGGGTTGGAGAGTATTTGTAGAGAAAACAACGTGCACGTTAGGCTTCTTGTGTGCTACCGATTCGTTTTCTTTTTGGGTACACTCGCTGCTTTTCGAAGCATTTTGAGTCGCGATGTCTCGGGATGAGAACATCCCGTTCGCGTTTGACGCGGACCACTGGGTACGTCATCCCCCGGACCGTACGAACCTCACCCAGGACCTCGAAAAGGACAGTTCGTTGAGGCAAGCGGATCGGGGATGCGCTTGCCTTCACCGGCATGATTGCGGTGCAAGTCGTAATCTAGAACGAGCGTCGTCAGTACGATGACTCGTGTTCACCTTGTTCGCAACATCAAAACTTGAGTCTCGACTCTCGATGGTCTCCAAGGCGCCCAAAGGCGAGAAATGCAAGATGGCGGATTGTTTGGAACTAGATACTCTCGAACCCAGGCGCATCAAATACTCCGCGCATGCGCATTTCTACAAAAGGTCCATTCACTGACTCCGCTTCTTCTACCTTTACAGCAACATTAAGCGATGAAAAGCAAATAAAAGAAACCTTGTCTGCTTGGATCGCTCGTGGAGGTGCGGAGAATTACAAAAATATTTAAAAAAAATATTACACGCGCTCGCGGTAAGCACGAGGAGGGATACAACTCACGTGACTTCCGGCGATGCCTCCCTTCAAAGCCCTTCTGACCGCCCCGACACCTTGCGGTACACTGTTACGTCACAGTGCACGGCGGGAACTTTGAATTGGGCCTCATATTTCTATTTTTTATACAAAAACTACGCAACTCTATAGTGAAACAGTTTTTTTGTAATGTCCTGATATGCCAATTCAAAGCCTAGCATGAAAAAAAAAATTTTTTTTTTTTGGCGTGTCAGAGGTTCTTTAAAGCCCCTGTATCTGGGAAAAGTGGCGCCATTTATTGTTGTGGAAATGTTCTAGACACGTGCCGCGCGCCACTTCTCGGAAGAACACGGCGTCTGAAGTCTAGCTCAGTGCTGCGCTCAACGTTACTAAAACACTCAGTTGGGAAACTCGCCGTCGAAACCTGGGCCGCTGGCGTCCACCGAGACCGAGCTAAATACGACAACAGCGCCACTCTTTATCATGTCTGTACTGTGGTCACCTTGAGCTTTTAGAAAGCATGTTTTTGCGTAAAAACAAACGGAAAAGACTCCTTTTGTATTAAATTTATTGGAGTTTAGTACAAAATGAAGGGCGCGTGATGTTTTTAAGATATTTAGTTTGCAAGGTTTTGCGGCACAATTAATATTGTTTTTATACAACCATGCCTCAGTGATGCTTTCAGGTAGCGCGTCCCGCATTTTAACTTCGGTAGTTAAACCTCCTCCACTGTATCTGTTTCGGCCAAAATAGAAGTCACGTACGGTTCCTGGAGTGGCCGCTGCGGGAGAAATGGCGGCGTTGTGTTCGCCATTAGCTCGGTTCTCGAGGACAGATCGGACTATGGCAGTTTCCCAACTGAGTGGTTTAGTAACGTTGGCTGCGCTGCACCGCCATGATCTTCTCAGGGGCTGCACGTTGCACGTGCCTCGTGCATCGACGCACCTTGCGCTACTTTTAGAACATGAAGGGACTTTCACACGGCAGCGTAAAGGTACCTTTAGCTTAGGTCCCTTAGCTGGAGGTACCTGTTGTAAACGGCGTTTTTGATCACACGATAAATAAACGGAGCACTTTAGGTTGATGTCGATTGCATTCCAGCTTAAGCGCGAGAGGAGCACGTAATAAATAAGTATTCCTCAAAATCGGTTTGACGCGCAGTTTTTTTTTTTATTATTAAATGTGAAATGTCACATTTAAAACCGAAATATTATTTGTCTGCTTTTGCGGCACTTTACTTTTTTCTCTAAGTGTAAGGGCGCACCTAAATGAGTCTTGCTTTAAAACGTCCGACCCGTCTGGCCACACTGGGCCTAAATCATCTGCATTGACTGAGGTAGGCGACCTTTTTATGTTTAGTAGTACCATCTTCTCGCAAAGTTCTCACTGAAGTAGCTAAATAGTGCCCGGAAGAAACGAACCACGACGGAGTCTCACGGTTACGCCTGTCACGCGATCGAAAGGATGGACGACAACGAAGATAAAGGGTCCTGGGCGGGAGAGTCGGGCGACTCGCATACAACCTCGAAAAAGAGCTCGCAGTGGTCCGTCGCGTTCGGGTTCGTAGCAGACGCTGTTTTCCACGAGCCTGCCGCTGCTACCTGCTAGCTAGAGTATGCGTTCATCATTATCGTATTATTCGATCACATTTGTGTTCACAATCATTTCATAATTTGATACTTATATATATTCAATTTGTTATAATGCATTAAACAAGATATATTTATATATCTGTGATATTATTTTGAGTTCGTGGGTCCGAGGCTACTGGCGAGCTCAGTTTAACACAGGACCTCCCTTAGCGAAAGGGACCTTTATGCGCCGTGTGATCACGATCTCTAGCTCCCTTTACGACAGGTACCTGGCTAAAGGTACCTTTACGCTGCCGTGTGATTAGGGTATAATGGTGCCTACATTTCTGTCTGTCTCAGGGTGAAGACATCCATTGTTGCCCTGAATGTGCCAGCGCGTAACGCTCTCGCGCACTCGGTGCGTGACTTGGGCGGTAAAATGGCGTCTATGCATTAGCCAAAGCTACGCGCTCAAGCTGAGTGACACCGGATTGCACGCACTTCAAAATACATTAAAAAAAAAAAAAACGAATGGGCGGAAAAATGGCTGAGATGTCACCACTCAAGAACACTGTGACCCAAGCAAAAGCGCGCGTGTATGAAGGCACTCTAGACACACTGGCGCCATCTATAAGGTTACCCTGGAACTGCATTTCTCTATAGCAAAGGCTTTGTAATATTTGCGATATCAAATGGACGTAGTCTCTACGAGAAATGGTCGTTTATAACATTGTCAAAAGTGTTTCGAGCCAAGAAAGAATGATGCTCGAAAAATATAGGGAAACAAACTATAATTCCCACAAGGAAAAATAAATGACGATCATGATATGATAATGAAAAGTAAGGATAATTACTAATGTTACCGATTTTAGTTACAAAAAAAAAAAAAAAAAACTACCAGTCGAGCCCGGTTATATCACAGCCGGGTATTTCGAATTATTGTTTATATCAAACAGTCCAAACATCCCCTTGAAAATCACATGTAATACTATAGGAGCGTTGTCTCTTTGTATCGAACTCCAATGGCGGGGACACTAATGATAAAGCGAATGGAGCCCGGCCGCCCATTGCTTTTCCCGGGATCCGATTGCGCCGGTGGCGAGCACATCACTTGCGTTGCGGGGCCGGCAGGCCGACGAGCCAGCATACACGCCGAAAACAAAAACAAACAAACAATGGACTGTAAAAAAAAAAGAAGTGGAGGATTGCAAAAGCAAGGAAATGGGAAAGGGCACGCGCGCGCATTGGGAGAGCAGGGAGTGCCCGCTGTCGGAACGGTAGCCTGCGCCCTTTCCCCGAACACTGCTAATGCTGCACGACTCCCCCCCAAAAAAAAAAAAAAAAAGTCTTCGGCAAGCTAAGTGTGTCGACAACAACGGTTGTGCAATCGCACTTCGAACGCCTCACCTGTGTTTACCTTTTCCTTTTGCCTTTATTACTTTGCCCGTTTTTTTTTTTTGTTGTTTGAATTTACCAAGTTTTCTTTTTTGTTCCTTGCTTAAGTTTTTGTTTCTATGGATCAAAAGATTTTTTTATGCGTCTCGTTTTTCCTTTTTTTTAAATTATTATTTGTGTTTTGTCGTTTATGCTGTGTGGAGGTCCCGGCCAGGAGCGCGTGCGTGGCGGTGTTTGCGGTCTCCGCCAACTACGCTCTACTGCATTTAGCGGCTCTTGTATGCTCTTGGTAAGCGCCGTTTGTCGCGACCTCCGGTATCAGCAGAGACGCCAGGAAATTTCAACTCTAGCTTAATTGAACATATTTTTGTGTATCAAATTATACATGGGTTGCACTGACGTCACATAGCATACTTTTGACCACCATGTAAGAGGAGGAGAGGGAAGCTGCTTTTGTAAGAATTTTGAGTGACGGGTTAATCTTCTATAATCTTCTGGGAGGAGAATAGCGACGCCTGCACAAATCCGGGAGGCACAAAAGACGGTCCTGATAAGAGGGGAGCTCCTTCTTTCCCTCGACTCTGGTGGTCATCGAAGCGCTCTTTGAATGACGTCACGTGCAAGCTATGTATAGATATATCGAACTATTTTACGATGCACTTTGAATTCGATATATCTGGTTTCGACTGCACTTGTTGACAAAACCTGGTACCGTTCCACGCCTTGTACTGGTTATTTATGTTATTATCCAACCAAATTAGCAAAAGTGCTCCATAGTGTCTACAATCAGAGCCATGCTAGCAACACAAAAAAAATTATAAAAAAAAATTTATTGAAGATTGATACAAACCTAGCTAATGCTTGCACAATTTATAACCACATAATAAATATAAATGGCTCCCAACAGCACCTGAAAATAAAGTTTTTCTTTAGTGATTTTGAACACTTCATCCAGAAATATGTTCCTACGGTGTTGTGTCCAACTTCTGAGAAGAAACGAACGATGCAGGCACTGACACCTTTCAAGAAAAGCTAAGTGCAGGTTTGTTCGTAAATGTAATAACTACAAACGTCATGCACTCATTAAGAATCGAAAAAATTTGTCTTTGCATGCAGTGAAACAATACAATAGTGAGATTGGCCTACCGTAGAATACCGCGCATCTGCCCCTACCACATTAAGCGCCCATTCCCAAATTTGTAAGATCTGAGAAATTATGCCCAGTACATTTATATGTAGAATTGATGACCGGACAAGCACCGATCCCCCATTTTTTCATGATTATCTCAAAACTTTGAGTGGGCGTTTGCCCGTATTTTACGGTAGGTAAATATGAAAGAATTACTTTTTTTTTTTTTTTCGTTAGAGGTTCGTGCACTAAGTTTAAGGTTTTCTTACGTCCAGTGACTGCGATGTCATCACATTGTTAGTTATAGAGTTTTTCTACTTGGGGTGGATGGGCTAGCTGGGAGAAGTGCATAGTCAAGCCTTGTCAAATGCTCAAAGCACTGTCTTATCTCACTCTGATTGCTATTATGGTCATTAAATATATGGTATTATTCTTACCATTTTGTATGCCTAATGGCCCTTTACAGAAATAAAGTCATCAATAGGATGCTCGGTCGATAATCTTGTCCTGCAAAGGAAAACGAAGGCAAAAATTGAGGCATCACAGCAGCATTGTGAACAACTTTCCGGTTTGCTACTATGAAGGGACAGTCACTAAGCACTGACAAAGTATATCTTTGATGTGCAGGAAAAAACTAGGTTTTGGCACTCAACCATTTTAGCCCCCGTGCTTTTCAAGATTTAATGCAATATAAATGATAAGACCCGATATCGCCCGATACTAGATTCTGCCAAAAACGTCCTCGAGCATTCTGGTGCGGCTCAGAACCGGATTACGGTGGCAGTAATCCGCAAGCTCCGGACACACGCAATTAAAGCGGGGGCTGCAAATCCTAGCAGAGTTTCCTGGGGTAGCACGGGTGCCATATTCCTTACCCTAACCTTCGGAAGAAGTGACCGTGTGGACTTGCAAGTTCCAAAGCGACCGCTCGATTTTGCCAATGCAGGTCAAGAGACCCGGCGCTAAGTGCAACTGCATCTCAATTTTTGCTCTTGAACCAGGATGATGAAGTGGAGAGGAAGAGAAAACCATTAATCGTAGCAAGCAGAGCTTTGTGAGAAGGGCTTGTCCGGCTACCTACAACAGACCATAGGGCTCCTGCACCCAACATCACTTACAGACACACATCGAAAACTATGAAATCTAACGTCAATAAGCCGTCTGCGGCCCTTCCGGTGAAACCTTCCGTTATTTCCCCCAGCTGCACGCACGGGCTAACTTCCCGAGCGCCAGCTCCTCTGAAGTCCGAATAAGGACCGGTATGTCTAAAAATCCCAGCTGATCCCCCTTCATGTTTCCGACCACCTTGGCTGGCGCGGTCGATAACGATGCAAAAGAACTCGAGCGATTTGGAAACCGCTGCTTCCACACATAGAAAGAGACAGCAGACAAAGGACGAAGTCGTCCCAATGCCGCCGACGTGGATTCTGGCAGATATTTTGAGCCAAAAGCCGCATTGCATCATGGTCTCGTGCAAGCACCCTACAGGACGAGTCACCTCATGCTGCCTGCCGACTGCAAATTTAAGGCTGGATCACATCACATCATACCGCCGAGTGTCTTAAAACCTTTTTAAAATCTTTTATGACGAGAAAATACACTGGCACCCTCTACTGTGTAGCCATGGAATGCTCGGCATTTTCGTACAAATTCTATTTTGTTTTGCGCCTCCTTTTTTTTTAGCTCGAAAAAATTTTTGACAACGTTATAAACAATTATTTTTCATGGATAGTATGTGTATTTCATCTCGCAAAGACCGCAAAACCTTCGCTCTAGTGCAGTGGTTCTCAAATGGGGGTCCGCGAAGGCATTCTAGGGGTCCGCGAAGCCCTGCCTCAACAGTCAAACTCGGCAATGAAAGTTGTCTTTTCTTACACTGAGAAGAAACATTCCAATTTTCGGGTGAGGTTTCTCGTGTATATGTCAATAAAAGACGTCTTCTTCACACTAGCACTTAGTTACATCCATTTATTAAACCACCATGATAATTAACCTATACTTTCCCTTCCCCTCACCACGAACGGGGTCCTCCATCCTCTCCGCCGATACACAAGGGGTCCGCGACACATCAGTGGCTGAGAACCACTGCTCTAGTGAATTGCAGTTCCAGTGTCACCTCTTAGGTGATGCCAGCGTGGCAGCGTGCTCTCTCGTCATAAGGTACCGCAAGGACTTGGTCGTAAGCGAACGCGAGTGTGTGAGTGGGCCTTCAGTCTCCGCATACCTTGATCGCGGTGCAGGCGTCGAGGATCTGCAGGCCCACGCTGCGTGCCGCAATGGCGGGGCCCCAGTTGAACCGGTAGAGCGCCACCAGGCCCTCTATGGCCAGCAGGAAAGGCACCGTGTGCCTCTGGCGCTCCGTCTCGTAGGCGAGCAGCGTGTCGAAGCTCACTGCGCGGCGCAATCAAACCCAACGTTTGCGGTGGTGCGCAGTATGGAAGACGAGGAACGGAGTGGGTTGCTCCGATTCCGGACCGCTTTCGATACGTGGGCGGGGGTGGACGCCAAACAAACCGGTCGAAGACGAGTTAGGTGCACCGTGCCCTCACCTATGGGGCTGCCCTCGTAGACCGAGCGGACCAGGAGTTCCGCGAGCCCCTGAGAGTCCCCGAAGCCGAGGTTAGCACCCTGGCCAGCCATGGGATGGATCCTGTGAGCTGCATCCCTGACGGAGGAAACAAAACGTCGGTGAACAATCTAAAACGGGTCGTAAAACAATTTTTCGTTTCGCTTTGGTCAGAGTAAACACTTTTTGTTCGTAAAACATGAAAATAGAGTCAGTTCTTTTTGTTTTCACACAGCTTTGGTAACATTGTCGCGTTCCTTCTCCTCCTTGATTCAGTCTTTTTTTCCCCTGACCCCAATGAGCAAAACCTCGCGCACACAGATGCGAAATGTGCCTTTGGCAGGGGAACACGTTTCTGCTAAGGAGCACAGACAAAAGCAATTGGCACGCCCCTATTGCACTTAATCTGGCAGAACAGCATCCTATACCAGCTTCGTTTAATTGCGAACGAGCATCTGCAAGCGCCCGACAGATTTTATTGTAGAAGGGCCGATCATCGAAGCTGGCTTCGGCAATGTATGGTCTCATAGCACGGTCACGGATGCTTTCGGCGACACTTTTGCCACCCGACACCGAATGACTCCTGCTTTGGAAAGCTCAGTTATGGCCGTGCTTACGGTATGTATATGCTTGACAATGACAACGATGATGATGATGGCTCACCCAATGAGGGCCACCCTGGGCAGCACATAGTGCGCAGCGTAGCTGAGTCCGAGGGGAAAAGTGGCGCGGCTGCCTGGCACCAGCTGGAGGATGTTCATGGGAGCTGCCGTGTGGCCGCCATTCACTGCGTGCCACCCAATGACATCGAGGAAAAATTCAAGCTGCATGATGATAGGCAATTAGTTTTAATAAACCCATAAACAGTGCGAAATGGCCTTTGTGGGCATGCACAGAAGCACATGAGAGGAGCAGAAAATGCATATTACATATGTTGTAACAGGGGAAATTATTATTTTTTAAATTATGAATGATGTGGAAATTATTTTTATTATTGTTAACGATGTGGAAATTCAAAATTTTACAGTTTATGGTGCTTAATCTTCTCTTTATAAATCTGGTGTTAGATTTGTTATAGCTTGTTCTTTTTTGGTTCTCGAAGCAATGTACATGCAAAAAAAAAAACATGTTCTTATGCACACACGAGGCACACACAAACACTTAATAAAGCCTAGTAAAACAACAAAAAGTACTGCGCGCAATGTTTGTTTCATTTTACCATAATTAAAAATAGCAAAAAATTCATTTCAAGGTGCTAATAAATGTTTCTTAATGTTTTCATAAACATTAAAAATATACATTTTAACTAAACCTAGATAGTTGCATTCTACATATTCTAAAGTACATATATGTATGCCAAATTCGGTAGTGGTAGGACAATATTAAGGACAGAAATCCTTGTGCACAAACTGTGATGATGCCCCAAAATTACATAAAGAGAAAAAAATGCTTGAATGTTACCATAGATGTGTAGCTATACCCTTTTGCAGAGCGGGAAATAATATTTTGTTGATAAATTTCCGTGAAGAAATTGAAGCTACAGAAGACTGCAATGGAGAGGAGATGGCTAAGCCTACTTGTCAACGTAAATGTGATGGCGGGCGAACGTCCCAACTTGAAGACCACGCAGAAAAAAATGGCTCGAATTCATGCCGTTCTGGGTTACCTGGCGGTCTTCAAATGCGTATTTGACTAATTTCGCAATCATAACTGGCACTAATTATTTTTATACAACATATATAAAGATTCAAAAATAATAAAACACCATATAAAACCCAAAATTACCTTTTTTGCAGGATATTGCCGTTTTTCGACCCGCATCTATTCCTCCTCCTCCCTCCTCCTCCTCCTCCTCCTCCTCCTCCTTAAGGTGCCTTCACACTTTTTGAGGTTAAAGCACCTGAGAATTGGGAGTTCAGCTAGATTGAAGATGTATATTCCCAACAATCAAGACAAACTTTAAAAAAAGTTTATTTTTACAGACATTTACGCTGCCTAAGGCCCGCTTCAGACAGAGCTATTTCGCCCAGCATCTTGACGTCGCAACGCCAGCAACACGGCCCGCCCGTGTTCACACACAGCAACTGAATTGCTACGACTTGCCATCATCATGAAATTTTATTTCTCTTGCACTCTTTAGACACATAATTACGCACTATAAACATGTTTTTATTCATTTAAATGACGTTGAGAATACTAATGCATCTTTCTGAAACGGTTTATTTCCAAAAACGATCAATTTCAAACCAGAGCCAAGTCTTTAGTTGTCATCATCACCGGCACGGCACGTGAAAATATAGCGTCCCTGATTGGCTGCAGCCGCTTCAAACGTTTTCGAATTGCTCCGAGTGGCTCGCTTGTTTCGAGCCGGACCCGATCTCAGCAATTCATGGCGATCTAGGGAAAGCTAGGGAACAACCCGCCAGCAACACCAAAATTGCTGAGAAAGTTGCTCCGTCTGAAGCGGGCCTTAGCACCTGCACCCATGAGTACAGAAAAAAATACACATATTTCTTAATATCTTTCAAAATGCATGAATTTCCATGCCCTTTTCAGTACTAGAGGCTTGCGCCATTACAGAAATCTGTGTGAGCATTCATGACCTACCACTTTTCAGCACTGGATGTGAGGACAAGGGAAAAAAGGCCACCCATGTGCCCGATTTGCACCCATGTGCCCGATTTTACTGAGCATAAGCACCACAACCCCGCTGAGAAAAGAGTAAAAAATTGATAAACAAATTTAGCGAGCATCGACAGCAATAAAAATTGACCGCATCTCCACGTGGTGAATGATGTTGATTGGGGCGAAGCTCTGGTGGTGCTTGTCTGCGTAGACGCTGAGCCGCAGCATGCCGAGCCTTTCGTTCGTTTTCATCCATGTCAGAAAGAGAATGTGTGGTATGGAACGTGGTTATATACGCATTTCAGCATTTGACCGCAGCGCCCTCTCGTCTATAAACGTTGAGCCAATGCATGCAAAGTGTAACGCGATTATATACGCATTTGACCGCAGCGCCCTCTCCTGTATAGACGTTGAGCGGCTACATGCAACGTTTCATCCATGACATCCCCAGCTCTTGAGTTACTACCACATCTCAGAGCCCCCTACTCGTCCCGCAGTAAGTCGTGGCCGAGTGGTTAAGGCGATGGACTAGAAATCCATTGGGGTCTCCCCGCACAGGTTCGAATCCTGTTGACTGTGCAAGCTTTTTGTTTCATCATTTTTTTTTCTCTACACGAGCACGTGAGCACGTGCTCACATGCTCGTGAGCACGTGAGCTCACGAGCATGAGCACTGGACGCGGGACGGACATGGCTAGACCCTAAGGAGCTTCGCCCCTAATACAATCAGCATTTGCACAGAATGTCAATGTTCATTAAGAACATGAGCACTCATGTGGCACACACACAAAAAGAGCAACCTAGGAAGGTTCTCACCTAGCCCAAACCTCTTGAGAGTGGAGCCGACCGCAGAGACCACACCCTCAACCAGAGGGATCTGCTTGCTCTCTCCCCACTGCAAGAAATTGTGCAAAAAAAACTAAGTGCAGAGCATTGAGCCGGCTCTATGGTGCCTGGAATGCTCACATTCTCTCGTTCTTTTTTGTTTGTTTTTTTGGCAGGATCGTCACATCTGACAGCATGACACAAGTCTTTTGTGATGCCATCTGTTATCACTTTGGGAGCGCTTTTGACCCACGGGTGGGACAGGACGCCAAACGCACCAGTTGGGGATACGGGCACCGCACTGCCGTCAACCCGTCGCGATGAGGCGGCGCCCATCCCCGCCCGATCGCTCACCATCGTTTGGTTGAGGGCATCCACGAAGCTGTCCTCTTCCAGCCGCATCAACTTGTTCGCCAAATCTGTTCTCAGCGTCCACACCAGGGAAGAGTGCTCGGCGTCCAACTAAGGTTGAACGAGCATAAAAAAAGAAAAAACAAAAAAGGATGGTGACGCGGTAAACAATTAATTTCTGCTACCGTCCCCCGATCAACAGTAATTCCGTTTGGTCTATGCGAGGGTTAGGTTAGCACTCCTCACCGGCAACAGAGCCACCACGCCATGCGGTAGAAATCGCTGCCATGCCACCGTGTTGTCTGTTGGCTGCACGAAAGCAGAAAAAGATAAGCGGCAGTTTGGGGGGTTGTAGAGCTGCAGTGCAAAAACCTGACCATGAAACAATTTTTTTCACTTGGGCTAAACAGTGCTCAGAATAAAACGCGTCGCATTTATAAAGGTTGGAATGGGCAATGCTTTTTGTCTACAAACGCTGGCTTTTGCAAAAAAAGGCTCGTATTTCTCCCCCTCCTCAACCGCCCGTTTGTGCCTCCGAGCGTACAATCAAAAATATTTTTACCTCTCAGTAATAAATAATCTATTCAGTTTTGCTTGCTGGAGGTTGAATACAGAGGATGTGAGCTGAAAAACAACACTGTAGCCCGGAAGTCTATCTCTCTTGACTTTGGCAGCGACCGCGGCAGCGATTGGACGCTTCACAACACGGGATTTCTGCATTTTACAACCTACCGCTAATGAACTTTAGGGCACTTTCGAAGAGGACAAGCTGCGTGGCATAGCCGCGTTTTCTGGACTCAAGCTTCGTGTTCCGTACATCTTTCATCGTACCTCCAACCGGGGGATCTTCATCTGTTCGAGTTGGCTGTAATCTTCAAACTTGCTATCGCTTGATTCGAGTGGGTGTGTCTGCGGTGCTTTGGCCACTTTGGCAGCAATGGCGGTAGCGAACGGACACTTTGTAACGAGGCATTTCTGCATTTTATGTGTTGGTGACTTGTTTTGCTCCTAATTATATTAAACTGTGTACCTCGTGCACTGCTACCACTGTTGCCGCCATAAGTGTTTTGTTGGAAGCGTTTTCATGCGTGGTTGCTACATCGTAGCCCAAACACTGTTTCCGTAGTGTGCTCCTCTTACACCTGAAGTTTTGGCAAAAAAAAACTCTGGAAACCTGAGTGACATTGTCAAAGCTATTGGAGAGAAGCTCCCAAATCGCATCGAGGAAATCGCCAAAATTCTAACTAACTCAATAACTAAACTTGATGCATTCTCGACGGATTTAAAAAATGAGGTCGGGAGGTATCGAGTTCGAACTCGGCAATTCATGCTGAGCTTACCGGCATATGGGAGTTCACGCTTAAAGGGGCCCTGCAATCATAATTAAGCGTCTACCTTTTTTGCAGTTTCCACGTCTCTTGGGGTTTGCGCAAGCCAGCGGGCACGGAGAGAGTAACAAAATATCAGTGCGTCATATTTTAACCGGACGACGCGGAAACCTCCTCCACCGACGGGGGCGACCCGCGGTACCGAAAGCGCGCGTAATGTGACGTCTTAGGTCCTGGGCTTACTACTGGTCAGAGCCGCTAAAAGCTTCTTTTGAGTCGAAATACAAAATGTAAGTGGCGCTGCACTTTGACGGGTTTTTGGTGTGATTTTCTATATAGAATTTTGGTTATATCGAATTATTTCATGGTCCTCGCACTGTTCTATATAACGAGGTTCGACTGTAAGTGCACCCATGTGCCCGATTTTACTGAGCGTAAGCATCACAGCCCCGCTGAGAAAAGAGTAAAAAATTGATAAACAAATCTAGCGAGCATCGACAGCAATAAAAATTGACCGCATCTCCACGTGGTGAATGATGTTGATTGGGGCGAAGCTCTGGTGGTGCTTTTCTGCGTAGACGCTGAGCCGCAGCATGCCGAGCCTTTCGTTCGTTTTCATCCATGTCAGAAAGAGAATGTGTGGTATGGAACGTGGTTATATACGCATTTGAGCATTTGACCGCAGCGCCCTCTCGTCTATAAACGTTGAGCCAATGCATGCAAAGTTTAACGCGATTATATACGCATTTGACCGCAGCGCCCTCTCCTGTATAGACGTTGAGCGGCTACATGCAACGTTTCATCCATGACATCCCCAGCTCTTGAGTTACTACCACATCTCAGAGCCCCTACTCGTCCCGCAGTCATGGCCGAGTGGTTAAGGCGATGGACTAGAAATCCATTGGGGTCTCCCCGCACAGGTTCGAATCCTGTCGACTGCGCAAACATTTTTTTTTTCATCAATTTTTTCTTTTTTTTTTTTTTGCCCTACACGAGCACGTGAGCTCACGAGCACGAGCACCGGACGCCGGACAGACGGACATGGCTAGACTCTAAGGAGCTTCGCCCCTAATACAATCAGCATTTGCACAGAATGTCAATGTTCATTAAGAACATGAGCACTCATGTGGCACACACACGAAAAGAGCAACCTAGGAAGGTTCTCACCTAGCCCAAACCTCTTGAGAGTGGAGCTGACCGCAGAGACCACACCCTCAACCAGAGGGATCTGCTTGCTCTCTCCCCACTGCAAGAAATTGTGCAAAAAAAACTAAGTGCGGAGCATTGAGCCGGCTCTATGGTGCCTGGAATGCTGACATTCTCTCGTTCTTTTTTGTTTGTTTTTTTGGCAGGATTGTCACATTTGACAGCATGACACACAGTCTTTTGTGATGCCATCTGTTATCACTTTGGGACCGCTTTTGATTCATGGGTGGGATAGGACGCCAAACGCACCAGTTGGGGATACGGGCACCGCACCGCCGTCAACCCGTCGCGATGAGGCGGCGCCCATCCCCGCCCGATCGCTCACCATCGTTTGGTTGAGGGCATCCACGAAGCTGTCCTCTTCCAGCCGCATCAACTTGTTCGCCAAATCTGTTCTCAGCGTCCACACCAGGGAAGAGTGCTCGGCGTCCAACTAAGGTTGAACGAGCATAAAAAAGGAAACAACAAAAAAGGATGGTGACGCGGTAAACAATTAATTTCTGCAACCGTCCCCCGATCAACAGTAATTCCGTTTGGTCTATGCGAGGGTTAGGTTAGCACTCCTCACCGGCAACAGAGCCACCACGCCATGCGGTAGAAATCGCTGCCATGCCACCGTGTTGTCTGTTGGCTGCACGAAAGCAGAAAAAGATAAGCGGCAGTTTGGGGGGTTGTAGAGCTGCAGTGCAAAAACCTGACCATGAAACAATTTTTTTCACTTGGGCTAAACAGTGCTCAGAATGAAACGCTTCGCATTTATAAAGGTTTTAATGGGCAATGCTTTTTGTCTACAAACGCTGGCTTTTGCAAAAAAAGGCTCGTATTTCTCCCCCTCCTCAACCGCCCGTTTGTGCCTCCGAGCGTACAATCAAAAATATTTTTACCTCTCAGTAATAAATAATCTATTCAGTTTTGCTTGCTGGAGGTTGAATACAGAGGATGTGAGCTGAAAAACAACACTGTAGCCCGGAAGTCTATCTCTCTTGACTTTGGCAGTGACCGCGGCAGCGATTGGACGCTTCACAACACGGGATTTCTGCATTTTACAACCTACCGCTAATGAACTTTAGGGCACTTTCGAAGAGGACAAGCTGCGTGGCATAGCCGCGTTTTCTGGACTCAAGCTTCGTGTTCCGTACATCTTTCATCGTACCTCCAACCAGGGGATCTTCATCTGTTCGAAATGGCTGTAATCTTCAAACTTGCTATCGCTTGATTCGAGTGGGTGTGCCTGCGGTGCTTTGGCCACTTTGGCAGCAATGGCGGTAGCGAACAGACACTTTGTAACAAGGCATTTCTGCATTTTATGTGTTGGTGACTTGTTTTGCTCCTAATTATATTAAACTGTGTACCTCGTGCACTGCTACCACTGTTGCCGCCATAAGTGTTTTGTTGGAAGCGTTTTCATGCGTGGTTGCTACATCGTAGCCCAAACACTGTTTCCGTAGTGTGTTCCTCTTACACCTGAAGTTTTGGCAAAAAAAAACTCTGGAAACCTGAGTGACATTGTCAAAGCTATTGGAGAGAAGCTCCCAAATCGCATCGAGGAAATCGCCAAAATTCTAACTAACTCAATAACTAAACTTGATGCATTCTCGACGGATATAAAAAATGAGGTCGGGAGGTATCGAGTTCGAACTCGGCAATTCATGCTGAGCTTACCGGCATATGGGAGTTCACGCTTAAGCGGGAATGTCGAACAATTCAAGAAGGAAGTTGAGGGTTTCTGTTGAGATATATTCGAGGTGAAACAACAAAACCCATGGCATCTCAAAGAAAACCAACATCTGATCAAAGAGCTTAATGAAGCAAAAAGAGAAATAGCAGAACTTAAACAGCACACCAGAAGTATGAACACTGAGATTAAAGGGCTTCCGATTGTTACAAATGAAGACTCGAGGAAAACTGTGGAGGCTCTAGCAAGCTGTCTTGGCACACTGGTTTCTGAAAGTGACATAGATGACAAGGGGAAGCCAAACGTTGGGGTAAAATTCGCTACACGTTCCATGCGAGACAGGATGCTCTCGCGGCAAACAAGACTAATGCAAAAGGTTCAAAACTTGCATATCCTACACGCCAAGTGCGAAGGCGACTTGACAAGAGTTGCGCAGTGTATGTAACAAGAGCTCTGGATTGTGATCTCACGGTCACCATGCCTTACAATTACCATCAAGTTAACCAATCAACACATAAACAGTGATACTCTTTAAATATTTCACAGCAATGCATGTAGTATACTACGTAAAAACTTAAATTCTTTGGTTGCATGTCTTTCACGGCACGAGTTTGATTTCAATGTAATTGCCATAAGTGAAACATGGCTGCAAAACGATGAAACGGCATTTATACACGGCTATAATTTGTCTTCCCTTCCACGCAATTCATTTAACCGATGAGGTGGTGTAACGCTTTTCGTACAAGAGAACATTGATAACCAGGTTTTCTCTGCCCCAGGCGAAAATCAGTCCACTTCCAGCTGGATTATGGAACTGGAAATAAGGCGGTCCAGCTAGATTCCAGCTGGACCCAGCTGGACCCAGCCGGAATCCAGCTGGACCGCCTCATTTCCAGTTCCATAATCCAGCTGGAAGTGGACTGATTTTCGCATGGGGCTGCATCTACCAGTGATGATGCTATTGAAGTCCTTTTGATAAAGCTTGATCGTGGCCTGATAATCGGCCAAGTGTACCGCCCTCCCAGCTCAAGTATAGAATCTTCCTTGTAAAATTTGAGTTCGTCCTTGCAAAGATATCTCATGAATATAGTGGTCGCAATTTCGTTACTGGAAATTTTATCATCGATTTGGCTGGTGATGCTCAAAATAACTACACGCTTCTTATGGAATAATATAACTTACGCAATCTTATATTTGAACCTACTCACATTACTAGCCTAGTAAATTAATTAACCATGCCCTTGGTAATAATGATACGGGCTGTGAGTGCTGGGGTTTACTCTGACCAAGTAGCCGACTATTTGCCTATTTTTATTGTAGTACAAAGACAATTGCCAAGTACTGCCAAGTCTTTCCGTACTGAAGCGCGTACCAAAATAAATTATGCCCAACTTCAAAGTGCACTAGAACAAACAACTTTCTATGCTACATACGATCCTAATATCCGCATTGCATACAAACACTTCATCACTACTCTTAAAAGTGCAGTACTGCAGTAAAGCAGACTTTCCATAAATACAACGTACCAGTCTGTTCTTGGATGACAAGCAAAATTCTAGGGGTATTGAAAGAAAAATATAGTTGGTACCATAAATGAAAGCAACATAAAAGGAACAATCCTGGGCCAGTTTAGATGCTAGAGAAATAAATCAGTCTCTATGATGACAGAAAGAAAAAAAAGAATACTAGTCCTCACTTATTGAGCAAGCTGATGGGGACATAGTAAACGATGCAACTGCCCTTCGCTCAAATAAGCGTGTGCTTCCTGACTTCACAGAACAGGAGACGGTTGATACTTTTAATTACTATTTTACTAGCATAGGGCTTCTTCTAGCAGCTCAACTGCCACAGGTTTCTGATCCCCCCAATTGATGCAATAAAGCAGTGCAGAAGCTTAGACATCATAAACAATAAGGCAGGTAAATAGAGAGTGTTTGGCCCATGGCCATGACCCAATGGGTGGCTCCCATCTGCTAAAGCAGTGCTCAAACTGTAAATGCACTTTACTTAGGGGCAAGGACAGTCAAGGAGATTTAGGAGCCTGGCAAACCCACGAAGGTGCCCCGGGAAACCCCCGGGCTCTTAGGAACCCAGTTTAAAAACCCAAGCCCCAGCCAGTAGCATTTAAAGTCCTGGTAATGTTCTAACAAAATATTTGTATGCAGAAGAGAAGAGAGCATCCAGCTCCCCACTCCCAACTTTTCCTTTGCGGTTTGTTTAGTACAGTTGAACCTCGATTTAATGAAACTCGATTTTACGAATTTCTATATTTAATGCAGCCGGCCGGTTTTATAAACTTTTAGGCGGAAATGCGTCATAATATTTTACGTGTAGCCTTTTCAGGTGATACGACATAAAACTGCGGGGTTTTCTGAACGTCGAAATATGACCGAAGTTGCCCTTTAAAGAGCCCCAGAAGGTCAGGCACAATATCAGAAGACACAAGGGGTGTGGCTTGCCTCTGACAGCTTGAGCGTCGCAATGATGGACTTCTGGTTGTAGTTCCACTGCAGGCACTTGACTCCCATGCTCTTCCGGACTTGGGAATTGAATCCGTCAGCTCCCACCTGAAATTTTTTGCAAGCTCTAGGCAGTGGGAAGTTACGGTAATCTATCTACCTTGAAATCAAGAAAAAACACGCTGACGTCTTGTGGTTTGCAGGTGTATAGCACCCAAAGACACCGATAAATCTGTGCCAAGTACTTTTTTCATGAAACGGTGGAAAGTGCTCAATGTTTATGACAGTTTTATTCAACGTTTATGACAGTTTTATTCCTGACGACTTGGAAATTACTGTCAATGGAATTTAGGCAGTCACAATAATGCTTAGGTACTTTTTGAGACCATAGGATCAGAAAGACTGAAACAACCATTGAGATTTTTTTATATGTAGTCATGCCACTTAGCTTGCTTTCGTGCCTTGCTACATCCATTTTTACATAATTTTATAATTATTTAAAGTGCTGGAGTAATGACCATGCAGTATGAACAAACAACAATGTCTGCACTACATCGGAAAAATTAAAAAAAGTGTATTATGCCGTACCATGTCATAAATAAAATCTCATGACCAGAGCCTTCAAATTTCAGTGAAACTGTAACTTTTATACGTTTTTGGAGCGAACAGTGTTTAGTTCAATTAAAATTTGACCTTTCGAAATTACGTTGACCAATGCACACACTTACGTTGATCTAGACTCATTATCAGCACTATATGTGTCGTGACTGTCACCAAAAACTCTACTGCGAGTAGAGTGCTGACTGTTGTGCGAATATTCAATATTCCGAGAGTTTTTCGAATAATACACTATTCGATATTCGCTTCGAGACAAACTTTGATATTCATATTTTTTTTACGTGTCGCTCGCGGCAGGTAACCCTTGTTGAGTGCGCTTCTTACCGAGCACGAGTGCACTGCGGAGAAGCAACACCCGCAAAAGCGAGCTCCGCGGGTGTTGCTTCTCCGCAGCGCGGTGGTGCTCGCTAAGAAGCGCACTCCACAGGGTAACCCACCACGATCAACACTTGGCAAAGTATGAATATCGCAATGGCGTGCTTGGGAAAAAAGCACACTTTTAAATCGGGATAGTGCACGCCTGCGCCTGGTGTATTTAAAAAGAAATTGAAACTTTGTAAATGTTAATATCTACACTGTGGTAAAATTATAAAAATTAAACTGTGGCTGTTATGCAAGAGTATATGTTAGTCCGAGATGCCCTGCTAACCTGCATTCTTCATTTGCGATTTTTTGGGTCAAATTCGAGATTGAAGGAAGAAAATATTTGCATATAGCAAAATTTATAAATACACTCAATTAGGTATAGGTGGGCATCTTGGTTTAATTTTGCGTAAAATCGCTCATTTAGTTGCCATCCCAAGGCAGTGGACTTTCCGAGGTCACAGTCCATAAATGTAGTTAGATTAAAATTATCTTATAAATAAACGAGTAGAAGCTTGAGAACAACCTTCACAAGTTTAGATGCGTCCTGCAACAGTAGTGAAAGACTTGGAGAAACTATTTGGTATTTGATTAGAAAATATTTGGCCAAAACCACTATACGCTTTAACTCAAAATTCGCTATTTGCACATGACTAGTTAGTGCTGAGTCAAAATAAAACGGTACCAGCATCTTTTTAGTATTGAAAAAACTAAGTTGATCGTCAGCAAACAATACACCTACATGTCATGGGGTAAAGGCCAACGAGCAGCCAGAAAGGGGAAACTCCCTCGATTCTTTCTTTCCATTCGAGAAAGAGGGAGACCCTCCTCCTTTCTGCGGGGAGTAGCTCAGAGACACGCTCCAGTGGGGAGAGGAGGAGAGAGAAGCGCAAAAGGGAGTGAAGGAAACTGGGAGCTGGTTCTCTGCCTGGCAGAAGACGAGTCTGTATGTTGGACAAGAGTCACTGAATGTTCCCAGAGTACCGAATTCCATTCAGTCCGCTCACTGGAAGTCAATCCTGCAGAATCCAGTTCTGATTGACTGGTTTAACCCGTGGCGGAAGTTATCAGTCGGCCATTTTGTGGATCAACCCAAAACAACAAAAAACGCAAAAAAAAGTTTCCGCGTTACCACGACTACGACGGGTACGCGCGGGTGGGAGCATTGGATATCGATGGGTTAGGATTGAACGGTGTGGGAACCACGTGTTCCCCGCATCCCTATCTAGGCCTAGCTCAGGCAGGCCGTGGGGCGTCGCCATGTGGGGGCGCGTCCCGGATGCGAGGGCGAAGCCGTACTAGGGCACCCTAGCCGTACTCCCTTGTGGATGGCTTTCCCTCGCCCTTCTCGGGTGATTTGCCGAAGGCACACCCCTCGAGATCATGAGTGGACGCGTCCGCGCCTCCGGGGAGTCAACCTACATCCGGCCCACCCCGGATGCGTCCATTCCCGCGGGCCATATAAGACGGCCCTAATCCAACGGCCGAGACTCTCGCTGGGGGAGGCTCTGCTCGACGGAGGCTGCCTTTCTTTTACCGATCCTCCCCCTCCGTGATACTGTCAATAGCGGCAGCGCGGACTCCGACTGGCGATCCTGTCGAAAGAGACAGCGCCGTCATCTCCACCGTTGTTGGCCCTCGGGCAAGCGTATGGCGTTGTCATGAAATAAACACGTCATTATCTGGACCGAAGGAACCTACTGTGTTTCTAAGTGGTAACCCCCAAAGGGGAAACCCAGGACGGAAGGTGCAAGGTTGCCGGCTCGTTTGCTCGCTCCGGTTGCGCTGTTGCTGCGTTTCTTACTCTACGCCTCAGACGCTAAGCCTAAAACTCGACTTCGATGTGTTTTGAGGTGTGAGAGAGAGACGAGACAGCGAGGAGCAAGTCATGCACCGCTCAGAATGAAGGAAAGAATTTTAATAAAAACAAACAAGTGTCGCAACAAACCAGGAAAGTGGATTGAAGAGCTCGCACGAGAACCAACGCCACACGGATACGCGCACTTCGCTTCAACCACACAGGGCAGCACCATATAGGGAACGATACTGCTGCGCCGCGACTCAACTCTGAAACGAAGCTTGGGGGTTTCGGCACCATGGGAACATTCGGTGACTCTAGGTCGGCCTTTAGAAACAGCAAATGTAGCTGTAACTGGAGACATTGGTAAGAACAATGTTATCTTTGAGCTCTAGTAAGCATAACATAATTACTTTTTAAAAAACAATTTACGGCTTCGTCGTGAGCCTCCGGCGCCGGTACAATGCCGGGATGCGTCTTTGACTGGTTCGTTTGCCGTCCTGCGCCGTCCGCACGTCCAAAGTGGTCCCAAAGTGGCAACAAATCGCGTCGCAAAAGCCAGCGCGCCATGCTGTCGAATGCCGTGATCCTGGCGGTTGGCCATAGAAACGCTGGCAAAAAAGGCGAGCAGACGCGAGGGACGCCGTCGTGCTGGTGTCCTGTCTCACGTCTGCTTTGGTTTCTATCGACTGTCTGGCTGCAGAGCAACCTACCGTGGAACGGACGTCTGCCGCATCTACCTCCGCTGCTGTGCCACCTCCGGGATGGCGGCAGCCGACGGCACAACACTTTCGTGATATCACGGGGTGGAAACATAGGGACCACTTTTGAGGACGTCGGCGACAAAGACACCGAGCGCGTAGAGCGAGCGTTACAAACGCCGAAGAGGGCAAACATGCATGGAGGCTCCCTCACGAGAAGCGACGTCTCGAAGAAGCCGCGGTCTCCGTGTAGGTGGATCCGCACGGGAGGGCAGGGGTCCATGGGGTGCTTCCGCTCCAGGCACGGTAGCTCGTAGCGGGACACCTGGCACGGGGGGGGAGGGACGGGAGCGGTGCCGCACGAGTCATTGGCCACTCTTCGAGTCGCACTCGCCACAACCAGCGTGCCCGAAGGACATAACGCGTGGGAAAGCAAAAAAGGAACATTGATGTGCATTTTTTTTTTATTTAATAGTTCATTGGTTTTGGCATCAAACGTTTAGTTTATTATGACAGGAGGAGGGTGGAATTGAATTGCACTAGAACCTCTCAAAGTACAGGATGTGGTGGAGGAAATTTCGCAGAAGCCTGGTCGTGCTGACAAAGACCAGGGGCCCTATGCTACACGGCGGGACCAAGCGGAACCAAGGCACTGGGACAATGTCGTCTGCAGCAATTGGTCAGCACCGCGCCGCCGACCAATCGCAGCAGACGGCGTTGTCCCGGTCCCTTAGTCCCGCCGCATACCATAGGGCCCCAGGGAGCCCAAAATGTCTCCCAGACAAACCACACACACTTTTTGTTTTATATGCAATATCTATTTTTTATATTTATTTTTAATTCCTTCTTTCCATCCCTCTCTAATACCTTCCCTTTCCCTCACTTCTACCATCTTACTTTCTTCTCTATCCATCTCCCTCCCTCCCTCCCCCCCCCTACAGTGCTCTCTCCGCTAACTTTGACGGGGAAGCTGGATCGATGTAGAGGTCATAAAGGTGAAATTTGTACTGTTCATGCTAAAAATGTAATCATGAATGACTGTCGTGCCGCTGTATTTCTTTCTTTAGTTCCCTTCCCCGTTTTATAACTTATTTGTTGTTCTTGCTGCCGTCTGTGCTGCCTCTGTAGGGGGCCGGAGACCCGTCAAGCTGCTCCTTTGCAGCTTTTTTCTCCGGCCTCCCCTTCATCATTGATGAGAAATAAACTATTATTATTATTATTATGTGATGTCGATTTCCCCACTTAACATAGTGGGGACAATGCCTTGTGTAACGCTCCCCACGTGTCACACGTTCGTGACGCACGTTCGTGATGCTCCTTCTCATAGAAAAGGACCCAGGAAACACACTCTGCGTTAAAATTTAAACGCTCGGCTCATTCGATTTACCTTCACCAGCCTGCTCAGGTGCAGAAAAGTATACCGCGGCGCAGAAAACTGTGGGGCACCGTACTTCAGGCTGTGCTTCAAGATGGGCCGCGCTTGTAAATGGAATTCGCGACTCGAGCAAACTATTGGCGACTCCAGCGAAATCGACGCCGCTTAGCGGCAACGCCGAGAAGGTCAAGAGAGGAGGTCGTTTCGACTCTGTCGTCTACTATCGGTGCTTAGTTCTCGTAGGCAGCATAGAAACAAACACTGTTTCCAGTAACTATTTTTATGCTTCCGCCGTGCCAATCCTACGCTAACTAGAAGGTTTTTACCATCGAAAATTCACTTTGCTTTCATATGTAACACCGATTTTACGCTGCAGTGCAAGATTTATGGTGGACCGCATGCTGAACGACGAAAACTACCTCCTTTCGTCTGCAATTTTGCCTGACCAGTGTGCCCCCTATAGTTCGCTGGAGTCTCAAATGGGGGTCGCGCTGGTCAGGCAACATGGCAAACAAAACGAGGTAATTTTCTTCGTTCACCACGCGGCAACATAAATTTCTTGCACTGCAGCAGTAAAATCAGTGTTACATATGAAAGCAAAGCGATTTTTCTTCTAGTCAGGGCGTAGGAATGATACAATGGAAGCATAAAAGTAATTACTGGAAATGATGTTTGTTTCTATGCTGCCTACGAGAACCAAGGAGCAATAGCAGACGACAGAGCCGAACCGACCTCCTCTCCTGAGCTTCTCGGCGTTGCCACTATGCGGCATCGGTTTTGCAGGAGTCGCCAATACAGCAGTGTGCACCCAGTGTGGCCGGTGCGGGAGGCGTGGGCAAATCGAATGCAGCGACCGTTCCTCGGCTTGCACGCCGACACTCGACGACCCGCACGGAGTCGGCCCCCGCCAGCCAAGGCAGCCCGGGGAACGCACCTTGACTCCCGAGCAGACGCGCACCACCCGGGACGGGAGCCGCGCCAGGCGCCGATAGAGGGCGTCGGCCAGGTTGCCCATGTCCACGTCGAAGGCCACGTCCCCCGCCGCCGTCCGGCCGTCGAACGTGATGCGCGCCTCCGAGTGAGACTCCCACACCTGCAACAGCCACCGTGCGTCCCACTCCCCGTCTCACGACCTTCCTACGCGGACGTCGGTGCATCCAACCATTCGCACGAATCCATGGATGAACTACACTGCCCGGAACGCATCTCCGACCTGCGTGTTCAGCGTCCCATTCCGCCCGTGCGTCGAAAGCGGGAAAGAAGTGGCGACAAACGACGTCGCAAAAGCCGGAGTGTCACGCCGTCGGATGTGAGGATCCTGGCGGTCCGTGCTAGAAGTCCCGGCAAAAAGTATGAGCGAATGAGTGCCACTTTTGTCGCTGCGCCCCAACTCCTGGCTGCCGAGGCTTCTGTGGACGTTCGGGCTGGAGAGTGATGTGCGGCAGAACGGGAGTCAGTCGAAGCAATTGTCTCTACCAGGCAAGCTAAAAAAAAATCCTTCAGCTTCTGGGCAACGGTCAAAGGCAAGTGGTTGTTGCGAAGGACTATGGGGTTCCACCGTCAACGTTGTCAACGATAGTGAAGCAAAAGTCGAAGCTTGAAGGAGAAACTGCGTTCAATCCCAACAAGAAACGACTCTGCACGGAATATTTCGAGCCAGTGGACGATGCCGTTGCGGTATGGCTTCGTCACAGCAACAAGCGGTGCCAGAGGAAGTGCAAAAAAACATAAGACTCCTTGGACAGCTTTGTTACTTCATGCACTTTAAGAGCACTGGTGCAAATGAAAATTACATTTTTTTTTTCAAATAAGAAAGGCAGCAACTTAACTGTTATGCACTTTATATATATATATCAATGTACATGACTCCATAAATTGCATTTCACACTTTTGACTCTATGTATGCTGTGCCCAATGCTGTTCCATTTTCTAGTTATATACACAGTTTAGTGAACTTTCAGTCAAATGAACTATTTCCTTAGTTCGCTCAAGGGAGAGTTTACTGTACTGCTCCTTTGAACACATATAGACCAAAAAATAAGCGCCGAAATTTCGTTGTAGTATCCCTTTAAGGCGAAGGTGCGGAGTAGGCGACATGGTAACTGTGTGTTTGCCAGCCTTTGTGAGTCTGGTTCTCTTCAATATTTTTTGCCTCAAGAACAGAAGATCGACCAGGAATTGACGCAGTCCACTGCACAAGTGACAAGTGATGCGGCACATTCTGGATAATGTGACTTTCATTTGATCTTTCCAGTGATGCAATGAGGCAGTTGCAAAATTGACCAATAAGTACTTTAAAGCACTCCTCACAATTATAGCAATCCTGTTTTCGGCTCACAATTAGTTTGTGCCAAAACAAAATAAGATTGCTTGTTGATTTGCGATTTTCATCTATCGCATAAAACTAAACACAAAACTGTCTTGCTCGACGTTGCACGTCCAACATTCCTAACTTTTCCCATCTTCCTAAAAGTCCGTGTGTGTCTTAACATCAGAAACCGGCACTTTAAAAGTTAAAAACAAGACAGTTGCGAATATGGGATGCACACTTTCATACAAAGCGGGCGTCAGGTGACTCAAATTGAAAAACATGCATATTTACAATAATATCGCTATCTCTTCTGGTGAAGGCACGTGCCAGACTTCATGTACGAAACGGTGACTCGCAGAAAAGTAAGAACAGTTTTACCACCTCTACTTTAACAATGTGTACACGCTTGCAAGCTTGCGCGTATGATGGTTCAAAACAGAAACTCGAAGTGTCGTGACTGCGCCTGCTACCACCCAACCTCGTTGCCACACCACTTCTGCAAAAAGTCACCGTGAAATTGCCAGTGAACAGACAAAAATGACGGACACAATTGTCTTGTACAATATCACCTTACTTCGTAATAACTGTGTCAATATGCACTCAAAAAAAAAAAAAAAAAATCTTTTCTTGCTCGAAAAAACGAAATATCAATTTTTAAGCCTGGCAACAATGTATTTTTGCCAAACCTTTAAAAAAGTTTGGCAAAACTTTGGTTGAAATTCGGCACCCAATTTTCGATTCGGTAGAAGTCCAGACCATCACTAGTATCCAGCGACTTTCTTCCCGGTGGATTTTCATTATAGTGACCTTCAGAGCTGTAATGGAACTACTTAAAAGCATTTGAGGTAATATGTATGATTATAGTTACTATTTTAAGGGACTAAATCCTCTTTAAGTTAGTGCAACTTCATTAACTGCACATTTTCTGGTGTAGCTTTAACTTGGCTAATTACGGTCACTTTCCAAAGTCGCATGCACAAATAGACAAGTTCAGGTTGATGTAGGCTAAACATCAGCGTTGCACATTGTCACTGCCTCAAGCACCGACCTTAACACACAGCTTTGTTACTTTTTACGAGCAAATGCGACCGGATACATCTGTAAAAACACAACCGTATTTATAGCTTAATTGCATTTCAACGGGTGTATCCCTAACACTTTGAGGGGACACCCTCAACAGCTCTGCAGGTGACGTGCTCACCTGCATGCGTTTGATGGCCTGGATCTTGGACTTCGGAAGCATGTCCCAGACGCCAAGACCTGCCAGGAATGTTGATAAGGAACTTGTACAACTCCATCAAATGATACGCCGACTGAAACACACCAAGGCTTAGAAAGTCACTGCCTGCAACTCATACAGAGTTAACCCTTTGAGTGCCTTTCTTTTTTTTTCCCACATGTCAAACACAGACATTTTGGTCCCATGCACAAAAAGTGTAGCATCCTTTATGAAGTATATTTATTTATCAAAGACACTACCTATGGGCTCAAAGTAATTGATGTCGGCATGCCCCTGACCTAGAATATTTTTCTCGAATTATACTTTTCAATTTGGAATGGGGAGTGCGCTGGTGACGATAATATAAATAAATGGAAGAACATAAAACACAAGGACGGACAAGACGATTTGTGTTTTATGTTTGTCCCATCATTTACATTATAAGGTTGTTCATCTCAGTAGTTAACCGACTGGCGGATAGAGGGCACTGGCACACTCGCTGGCCATTAGGTGGCTTCAATGTGGTTGGTTTTGGTTTCAGTGCACTCAAGGCCGTCTTAGTTTTATATCATTTTCGCCTAATTTCGTGATAAACATCTGTCCGTTATAGCACACAACCAATAAAACAGTGGTAATGAGCCACCCTGAGAACCACGAAATGGTTTCAAGTTATAATTGAAGACTTTTTTACTAACACTTTACGATGTATCTCGTCATGTTCGTCGTTAATTGCGGTCAGGCTAGGCAGCGAAACAATATATGATGCACAAGGAGGATTCCCATTGTCTACGACTGTATACGCACTGACCATTGTTTCCAGAAAAACAAACTAACAAAGACACTAATGCGTAGATGTATAGTAAGAAACTTTCAGCCTTTCCACTCTGGTGAAGAAGGAAGAGCAGCGAAGCTGTAGTTTCTGTTCTCGGCAGTGGCTTTCCAGGCGAGTGATCTGCTCTTCTTTTGTAAGGGAATCTGAAGCGCTTGATGCAGTGGAACTTTAGGCGATAGCGGCCTCGCGGCAATTGCGAAACCATTCGTGCTGCTGCGCACATCGCCACTCGTTCCATTCCCGCTCTTCTTCCTCCGAAGAAATTTTTCCGCAATCTATGCGCGACGGCGTCAAACAGACAACCGGCAAACACAACACTCTGGACAGCTACAGCCATCTATGAGCGACGGCGGCAACCAGAGTGTTGTGCCGGCCACGGATGTCGACATTTGTTTGGTACCAGACATGATCCTGGGGAAACTAGCCCTTAACAGCTCCGCTGTAAAATGCAGGTCCACAACCTGACTAAAAACCTGCTGGATCGCGAAAAACACAGGAAGTCGAAAGTTCACTGCTCACAGTCTGATTTTTGCGGACACTATATTTTTGTGAACTTTAGAGATAGGAAATGTCTCCTATGGTAATGCAGATATCCTAAAAAAAAAAAGTGATATTGTCCTCGGGCTGTTTACTGAAGAAATTAAGTACTCGAGAAATATTTTGATAGTTCGTCCCAGGTCGGGTGGGAAATTTCTTTAGCTATTGGCCAGGCTAAAGTACTTATTAAAAGCATTTCACAACGTTGGCAATGGGAAATAAACTATTTGTTTTACTGAGATATGATTACGATGTACACAGCATATGAGATAAGTGACAGGCCCGTCAAGTAAGTCTGAAATTTTGTGTTTGCATAAACTTTGCCAAATGAAATTAAAAAGCTCCAGAGGAGTGACCCTTCCATACAATTGGCTGAAGTCGAATGCTAGGCACCGCTTCATGAGCCTGTGTAGACAGATCGTCATGGAAACTGATGCGACCTGGAATCAACAACGCTGAACTCGGGCGATGTTCATGTAGACAAATTCTTTTCGGCATCACATAATGCGAGCCCTAGGCACACTCAAGCTGCCTGTAAACTATTTTTTCATCGGGGTAGTAGAGACCTTTGGGTTGAAATAATTCAATTGTATGTCTTAAAAATGTATTGAAGCACTGCAGATATGGGACAGAACATGGTGTACAGTTTCTTTAAATTAAAAAAAAAATGAAGCAAATGTTAATTTTGCAAAAACAATTAAGAACGGTCTAACGCATTTAGGTGTAATATCATAAACAAACAAATCGCCTGATGTGTACGTTACCATTATCTTGAGCATCCAATAAAATGTGAGTTAAACGTTTGTTACCAATCTTATATATCGTATATCAGTGGTCTCAAACTCATATGAGCGTGGGGGCCAGATAGCCCACACTGGGAAGGCCGAGGGCCAACTTAGAAGGGGAGGGGGGGGGGGGGGGTGTAAACGATTTTAAAGAGGAGAGACCTCGTGCTCTATGCTTTTTGTAAACTCAAGTTTGCCATTGACATTTTTAGATTGATTTGTTTATATGACTACTTTGGGCCCTGACCTGATCTGATAACAATCTGTAAAATGACACCACCCCGCCAAGGTGCTCGCATTTTTAATAGAACAAGAGGGCAAGTACACTGTCGTTCCCGTTGCTCAATTCACTTAGGAATTAACCAAGCTGAACATGTCTCTAAAAACAATCAATTAATTTGGCTGTTCTTGCTTTTCTGACTGTTTCTATTACAACGCCCATACTTGTTTTTTAATCGTGATATTTGTTTTAGGGCGAGAATCTCGAGCTCGTAGCATAATCTTCCGCAGTTGCTCCTGCTGATCGAGAGTTCGCGCAGCCGAGATGCATCTTTCAACAAAAAGCTCGCGCTTACAACCTAGTAGCGGAATCGTTGTACCATAGCCTCCTCTATACTGACATAGCCTGGCAGATCGCCACGAGACGCGGCCGCCAAAAGTGAAAAGGTAGAGCGGCAGACAACGGATGAGAGGAGAGTCATGTAACGGGCGCCCCGCTGCGGCGATACGCCGAAACACACTTCTTCCGAGCGATGGAATGTCCGCTAGTGCTCCTCGCGTTCCTCGCGCTACGGCTTTTTTCTCGTCGGGTTTGAAAACCATGTTTTGGGTCCTCGCCGCTGCAAAAGCTATGCGCTGACTACAGGTTCCCCAAGAAATGCTCTGTGCTACCAGATCCTCGCACTCCAAATCTGCGACCGGGCGCTCTATGGCTCCGTCGTCGAACTGCCAGGCTTTGTGAGTTTTAAGAAGGCTATGGTTGTACATTACAGAAAGCTGGGAAGAAAAACATAAAGCAAAACAAAGGGCAGATGAACACAGATAGTTAAAAACTATGTCAATACGTTAAAAGAGCGGAGCTACTTTTCGAGCGAAAATGATTCGACGAGATGAGATCATTATGGCGCATGCCATTTCTAGCGTTCGAGACATGAAAACCGGTACTCGTAGCCGGTTGCTTGTGGGCCATGTCCCAGTGAGTCGCGGGCCGCGTGTTTGAGACCCCTGTCCTATATAATCAAAAACTATGAAGGCAAAGCACGACGCTTTCAAGAAACACGCATAACTTCCCATGCTCAGTATTTTTGTCCCATTCCATAAGATCCTAAATCACGATTATAAATATACATCGCACTATAGTCACTTCGAATATTCCGCCACTATCAGTGAACATAATTTAGTTGTCATAAATATTTGGGTTCAATGTGCGCCCGGGCTGATGCTGATTTCTGTACCTGCTCCCTTCTCACATGCCTACGCCAAAGCGTGGAGGGGAGAGCGGAGCAACGAGTTGAAGCCACCTTATGGCGGCCGCGTCATGCGATTCCAAGATGGCAGCGCCCACGCGACGAAGGCTGAAAAGGTCTAGACTTTTCGAGACACAGCACCATGCAAAGTGGCACACCAGCCCTGCACCCTGGGGTCATTCTTTTCGAGTGGCCTTAACCGACGTCTGATGTTGCTTCCTAGATTTGTACCCTCCCTCGGAAAACTTGGCAGCGCCCGTTGGCGAGTCGGAGAAAAACCGGTTTTTTCCCGCCGATGCCTTTCTATCCCTCACCTCCTCCTCGGTTGGGGTCGCCGTGACAACGGCGGAGGTCCGATAGAAAGTCGAGTCGCAGGAGACCGCAAAATTTGACTCACTGCACTGGCGCGGATCGCGCGGGAACTTCAAATTCGGCATTTGGAAATTGTTTTTTTAATTCACAAATACTGAATTTTAAAGTTTCAAATTTTGAGGGTAATGTCCCGGCATCGTTTTCAATCGTTTCGAATAATAAAAAAAAATATGATTTTCACGTGTCAGTGCCCCTTTAACCGACTCTTTTTTCATTCGGAACTGGGACTTTCTTATTTAGTTCATTACTAATTTTCAGATCTCGGTGTTCTCCATAAAGCGAGAGGTTGAACAACAAAGATTCGCCTTTCTGAAACGACGAAGAAGCAAACCGAGACACAAGTCCCCTAAACAAAACTTTTCACTTGAGGTCAACGGGTGTAATTACGAGACAAAACATTGCACTATGTACACGTAAAAGTAAGATTCACAGCTCAGTTGGGAGAGGTACGGAGCAAGTCGAAACTGAAACCTGCATGAAAGCCCGCCCGACTATAGACCAACTCAACTCTTTGACATAAGTAGTCAGCACTGCGCATGGGCAGGTGCTTCGCTTCTCCCGTATCTGGTCTGTGCACATGTGCAGTACCCACACCCGGTGTGGGCAAACGAGGGCTTGTTTCCAAACGCCGCGTTGGTGTATACTCTGGGGTGGCGCTCAGAGTGCCAAGCCATGGCTCAGTTCAAGTTATGCCAGGTTCCTGGTTCAGAAGTTTGCGTCTGAGAGTGTACCAAGCGCGTCAAGAGTGCTGGTAACCACTTGCGACGAGAGAATTCACACTGGCATCATCTGTCGGGTGGCCCTAGACCCCTTCCGATCTGCACATAACTAAAAGTGTTGCAGCATCTGCGAGACCATGTCTACGCACTATCTACAAGACATGGTCGCTCGTAACATTGTGAGAATTATTTCAAACCTACGGCGAAAGAATGATGCGCCGTAAAATGAGGAAATATGCATGTATCGGAAGAGTTCCAGGACCACCCAATAGAAGGCGCAGTCGACACCACTCGGACGCAGATGGGTGAACCAGCCTTAGCGCACGATTGCGACGTCTTAGCAACACCTTGCCTTGGAGAAAGCTCTTGCTGCCGGGTGTCAGGGCGTACACCCTGTTGCTCCAGTTCTCCTCATCGTGGTCAGAGCGCAAGGTGCGTCGATCAATCAGCAGCACCCGCTTGTCGGAGAATGCCTCGGCCGTACCTGCGCCCGACATTCAGGGAATGAAAGCATGGGATGTCGATGCCAACAGCTCTGCAAAATCTACGAGGGAGGACTAGCGATATAAGCGTTCTACACCAAGTGCCGACAAGAACTGCGCATTAGAATCACGTACAATAAGGAAAAGGCCACTGTTGAACAGCATTAGAAGTGTAATATACTGTCAACATCAAAGTTGAGTGCTCCAAAAAGATGTCCAACTTCTTATTTTACAATTCGGGTGTCTTGCACCCTATGCTCTAATCTCACTCGAAGCAGAAAGTGTGATCAAGTGTGCACCGAACCCGTGTTCCGACAAAAACTTGTGTATGAACAACAGCTCATACAGTGTGTCCAAAAAAAAAGTTTACTGCATTTTTTTCATTGCAAAAGCTAATATACATCGCCAAACACTCATTCTCTGACCAAATGTAGCGTTAGCAGACCAAACCAGATACCGAAGTTTCAGCACTGACCGTCGCCTTATTCAAAATTTGTGATTTCCTCAAAGTTTCCACAGGGAAATGGGGTACATTTTCTCCCGTCTTAGGTAACTTGCGCCGTACAGCTCCATGTACTTGGGAGCTCCGTTGGCCACCATTTTCGCACTGAAAATTTGAGAAAATCACTTATAACTTCTTAATGAGATAACGGTTAGTTCTGAAACTTTGGCATCTGGTTCGAACCGCTGGCGCTACATTTGGGCGGAGAATGAGCATTCGGCGACCCATAGTTCATTTTTGCGGTGAAAAAACCCTGTAAGTTTTTTGGTGTGACACCCTGTACTTTATGCGGAGAGCAAGTCGTCTGCTTCTTGTGCAGGGTTGTGGTGACGTCAGAACGACGCGAATTCTGATTGGCTTTGAATGGAAGGATAGTGGGTAGACCTGAATGCTAGATGTCTTGAGCTCTACATACTATTTGTTTTTTTCAATCAGCCAATAAGAACTCGGCGTTTTGACATCATCGCAACCCCTGTGAAGAAAGCAGCTAGACGAACTTGCGCTCGTAAGAAATTTCTCGGAAACTCATAAAAGCGCAAGAGCGGTTTGATATGATCTTTCCTGCGGTAGCAACCGCACGACGTGGAGTATTTGTTAGTTCCGTCCAGTTAAAGTTCTGAATATAGTATAAGTGGAAGTGCTGCGGCGCACACGAAATATGAGCGGTTGCACAGTGCCGACTGCAACAAGCTTACTATAGTCGGTTACAAGTTAAAAAGGTAGGAGAAGCTCCTCCCACAAGCGTGGTGCACCGGTTTCAAATCCCTCCGCAATCGAAAGAAGAGTTCACTGGAAACGCTCCTTTTTCCGCTTCAATGGATAGATAATGGCCACAGAGTGATGCCAACTTGTCTCTGACCCCCACTTTTTAAGAAAGCGACCTTTGTATTCATCGGAGAAGGAACTGAGTCCCTGAAAGCAGCCTTTGTATCAATCGGAGGGGGAAGCTAATCCCCGAAAGTCGTCTTTGTTCCCATCGGAAGGGGGGAGACTTAAACTCCCCCTCGTGGCTTCCACAATGCTAAGTCAAAGTCGAGAGATAAAACAAATATGTACAGAAAGGCACGACCCTCCTCACGCGTTGACCGCAACGTCACGGAAACGATGGGACGCTATTGGATGCGGAGGTGGCGGAGGGATATATGATTCCCTTTGAGGGGCATTTGCCGCTACCTTCTTGACTTGTAACCTACTATAGCCCAGTTCCGTGCCGGAACGTTGTCCGATCTCCCCGTTTACGTCGGTAGTAATAGTAATAGCAATGTTTATTTTGGTTCGAGAGAGCTGCGGTGCCGTATACTTCAAATATCTCACCGAGCGCGCAGGCGAGAGCGGCGCCGGCAAGACCAGCGCCCGAGATGACCACGTCCCACTTCTGCCCGACCAGGGCATCCACGTCGTCCTCGTCGCTTTCCGAAGACGCGTCGCTGGCCACGCCGCTACAACTCCGTCCGCCTCTGCTGGTCACGCTCAGCAGCCGCGTCAGTTTGAAAGGCAGCAGCGAGGCCGCCAGACCTCGACTCAGCGCCGGCATGGCACGCACCCCGGGAAGTTTCCAAACCGAAACAAACCTAGCTCTCCTACCAACTCAGCTTTCTTTTCTTTGTTTTTGGTATCGTGCTAGCGGTTATGTGTCGAGGAACTGCTGAGCGTCTCAAGATCTAAATACGCCAGTTAGTATCGATTACATATGAGCATTTGCGGTAGCGTTCGTAACACCACGACCCGTAAAGACGGCTCAACTTGGCTCAACCTTTACAACTTACAGGGGCGGCCATTTCAACAATATGAGAAACGCACTAAATAATAGTTTTCAATTCAATCTTTGTCATAAATACAAAATGCATTTATTTAATATTAAATGATTTTATGGAAACGCATCCATGCATTATATCCTTCAGTAAAATAAACGTTTAGTTTGCTGCGGTCTCTCACTTGTTGCTATGGTAACCAACCGCAGCGTTACGTATTCCCTGTTCCGCGTCCCGCCAGCGCTCGCGCTATTTAAACCGAAAGCGGGCGTCGTTAGCCGCCAGTACGACTGACGACAGAACCAACCGCGGCACGTCGACACTGTGAAGCACCCGTTCTGGTCCTGTTAAGTTTTCCGACGGCCATGCTGCCTTCCCGCCGCCCGAGCGACGACCCCGGCAGCGAAAGGATGAAGCTGACCGAACGTCGCCGCCTCGTGCTCGGCGACGTTCATATTTCGCTCGAGACACGAGGGGAGCTACTCCGACGCATCGACAAGATATACGCCCAGCTGTTGGCGCTGACCAACGGGGACGGTGACAGTGCAAAATTAAACGGCGCTGCGGCACCCTCGGCCGCTAGTCTCTCGCCCTCGCCGACAGAGACAGCGACGCGTCCTTCGACGGCGACGCCACCCTGGTTCCGGAAGGTCCTTCCCCCGTCCCTGGTACACCTACGGGACATCCTGACGTTCTGGAGATGTCCAGGGGACCTTGCGTGCCGTTTGGGCCCGTTCCAAGGACTCGGACTCGGAGCGTCGGTCGCAGATGTGAAAGCAAGCCGGAGACGTAAGTGACCCTCTCTCAGAGGTAATTACATGGTTCGATAGGCACCTTCGGGGCGCCCATGGGACATTGAGACGTTCATAGGACATTGGGTTGTTCTGAATGTATACGCTCGGAATGTATGCGTTCTTGAACCTAATGAGCGAGCTTGCTCTCAGCAGCAACGAACCCTATCATCTATGGGCGCAGTAAATGCATATCTTAAATTTAAAATTTGGTTTTTGAATAGAATTGTATTTTTCTTAATTCATTTGGCACGTTTGCTGCCCCCTTTGCTTCCCACAGGGGCGGCGCCCCACCCGTTGCTGCTGGTGCCGCGGCTCCACAAAAAGGCGGAGTCCGTCGAAAAGAGGCACGGCAGCAACCGCAGCGCGCGCCTCCTCCTGCGGCGAAGAAAGTGGACGCGGCCCGAGGGACCAGCCTGCCTTTCCGCGCCAGGCCTCTCCCGGTCCGTATCCTCGCCGACGCATACAAGCAGCAGAAGAGAGCCGAGGAGGAAGTGAGGCAGCTCAGGTCAAAGGTATGCATCTACTGCTACTACATACTTTCACCGGTACCTCTCTTTCTCTCGGCAGATGAAGGGGGTGGATTTGTTAAACAATATGTTAACGCACCACAGCTGTGAGCACGGGGAGCAAAAGCTTTCGTTGCGAAACCCAGACATTCTGGGCTCAATCCCTGCCCGTTTCAACCTGGATGGCAGAGTGTTGTACCAGTTGTTGTCGTATATCGCAACTGTGTGATGCAGCGTTCGACTCCGGGCTAGGGGTGGTACCGCTCTGGCAACATTTTATGTGCAGTGAAGACGTTAGGTGTTCATTATGGCTGGCTAACTTCCTCCTGTTTAAACATGCTTACAAATCTCTGTGGGGAGCCTGTCAAGGAAACGTAAAGAGCCCCTGAAAAGATAGTTCGATCGGGTTAGAAACTGTGAATAAAAATTTTTACGCAAAATTTTTTTATTGTTGGCAAAAGATTTTTTTGAAATTCTGCGCGCAAAGTCCATGACGTCGCGGAGTGCTCATTCGCTGTTTTGACTTCCGAGATGGTCATTCGCTCTTTCACCTCAACGTGAAGGCGAAGCCGATCCACTGCTTCTCCACACGCCCAAAATGCCAAGAGAGAATAAGTGGAAAGGAGGTGTCTGCCAACTAAATTGTCTCGCGCGGTCAATACTGCTCTAAAAAAATATATTTTCGCGTAAAATTAACCTTTAACTTAAAAAAAACATACTTTTCTTTTTTTGTTTTTTATGGTATCTTCTAGGTTTTGCACATATTTTCTAAGATTCGCAAATTTCGGTGTGTGCTGGACGGGGGTGGGTGGGAGGTGGGTGTACTGATCATCGCAAGCCCAGGTTTCTATGAGAGGGTGCATAGCTACGAATGTGGGATAAGGCGACGCACAGATCATATCATCTTAAGGATCTGTTGCATTGCTGTTGTGTTGCCACAATTTTAAGTATCAGTTTTTCTTTTTAAATAAAAAAAGCAGCCTCGGCATGCTTATAATTCAGCCCATATGCTCATTGAGCGTAGAAACTTCTCAACAAGCAGTGGTGATTCTCCTGGCACAGCACTGCATGCCCAGTTTTGCAATATCTTCAAAAGTACTTCTTTCAAGCAGCCAAAAATGGCATTGCTCGCACGATGTGCACGTGCACCGGAGTGTCTTTGTGAGCCGTCGGCATTTCTAACGGGCCCAATTTATTACTCGTGCTTGTCCCATTACAGGAAGTGTTGGCTATAGGGTCGAACCTCCTTGCACGTATTGCTGCCTCAGTAACTTCAATGCAAAACGACGGTCATCGGATCTCCAGGTAACGGGTTCGAATACCGGTCAAAGGGCCCGCTTTTGGATGGAGGTCTTTTGCAAAAAATTCTCCGTCTAACAAAGTTTTCAGTTGCATGTCGAGACCCCCAGGTGGTTGGCAGTCAATCCTCTGTCCTTTGAAACTTTGGGGCATTGTGGGTTCGCCATGTAAAACCCACTTTTAATTGTCGCTGCATATTGAAAGCGTTGTGATCTAACAGGTGCCCTAAAGATCCGTCGATACCTCTCCAGGCACGGGCCGAGGAAATGTTGAGGTGCGCGGCGGTGCCTTTCACCACCAGAAGGCCCATGTTCCAGCGGCAGTGCTCGGACCCAGTTCCGAACGTTCCTGTTCGCGAGACTCTGTCCAGAGCTTCGCGACGGGCACCGCCTGCCACCGACATACTCCAGGGAGACTGCAGAAAGGCAAGGAGAAGCCGCAGCTGCCCCAAGCTCGACCGAAGGACTCTTCCCGAGAGGCCAGTGAAACCACCGCCCACGAGCATGCCTGGGAAGATCAAGCCGAACACCACCTTGCTGCTTCGCCAGCAAGCAGCCCTGTAAGTGCACTGCACCTTGAGGCTGGTTCGCACGTTTGCACCTGCTTACGGCTGAGTGCGATAAAACCTTATCTCCTGCGACCAGAGAACACACTGGTGACATCTGCCGGGTATCCATTGGACACTTGCGATTTCTGTAATTTCTGCTTTTTAACGGTGTTGTAAACGACCATGTCTCATTAATAATATGCACATTTGATCTCGCAAGTACAGCAAAACCTATTCTCTAGTGAAATGCAGTTTCAGGGCCACCTCATAGATGGCGCCAGCGTGACAGTGTGTTCCCTCGAGATATCTGAAAAACTCTGCCGTAAGCGAACTCGGATGTGTGAACTGGCCTTTACAGCCAGACATTGTGGAGTCAAGCATCCATCTTGACACTGCACACCTTAAGACTGCTTTGCTTATTTGAATTTGCGAGTGACCTAGTGCCATGTACCTTTGTGTGACTTCTTATGACAAGAACATGCTAGCATTACTCAGGGCTTGGAACACGTCCACTATCTGCATATATTTATTCAGAATCTTTTGTTTGTAAATTCAACATAATCCTGAGAATGTTGCAAGTGGCAATTTTTCATAGGTAAGGCATAAATTTCATCTTGCATATAGTGCAACACTTCCAGTGACATAATCCTGAGAATGTTGCAAGTGGCAATTTTTCATAGGTAAGGCATAAATTTCATCTTGCATATAGTGCAACACTTCCAGTGTAGTTTGGAAAATGTATGCGGATAGGGAGCTTTCCAGAGTTACAGTGGCATTGCAAGGGTTTTATCAGGGGTGTTTTGGATCATCTTAGAAAAGAGGGGGGGCGGTGTCACCCTTGAAAATCTCCTCTCCCCCCCCCCCCCCCCCCTTCCTCCTTCCCGTCTATGTTGCTGCATGACTCCCCGATAGATAATGCATGTTTTCCCTTGTCTAAGGCAGTTGCCAGTGCGGTCGTTCACTTGTACACAAATTTGTACCGTCCTCTAGAACATCCTCCAGTGAGTAGAAAAAGAGCCTGCAACACAGAGGGTCACAAATGGATATGAAAAAGTGTCTGGATCCTGACGTTCATGCATGCACCAAACCCTACCTAAACACGGTCTTGGTTGTATGTTTCTTCGCAGAGAGCGGCGGAGGGAAGAAGAAAGGCGAAGGGACGAGGAGGAGCAGCGGGAACGCGTCCGAACCCTCCGCAAGTCCCGGGTGGCGCTCCAGATGCGGGCCCTCGAGTGCTGCCTTCCCAGGCCTCGCAGCAGTGACTCCATCAGAGACAGGCTCAGGGCACATCGGTCGGTTGGGCTGTCGCTCCTGGAACTTCTCCTGTGCTGCTGTCTTTCCCGTGTTCAATCGATGTCCACCATCCTGAGAACGTGTCTAACTAAGGCTGCTTTTTGTGCGCTCTCCGACTCTCTTCATGCTGCCATTGAAAAGAAACTTGTTCCTATGCGTGGGGACGGAATCGAAAGAAAACGGTCTGTTTGACACTGCTCTCGTCAGATACGACACTACATGTACAAAAACCTAAAAGCTTCTTGGGGATGCACGCCGGAAAGTAGATCTGAAGATGCGCGCTACCATTCGTGTGTGGCGGCATCAACCAGATGGTTTGTTTCCAGTTTTCTCTCTCTGCATTGGAATGTGTTTCTTCTTTAAAATTTGCAAAATTTGAGTATCCTAATAGACTGATCTCAGCAGCTAGTTTGAGTACGCCACCGCTGCCTACATGCATTGTTTCTGCACGCGCAGACAACCCTGCTGGATGTCTGCGCGAGCAGAGCACAAGGCGGCATGAGCTGTCTCCTGAACTGGCGTCTGCCTCCTACGAACTATGGTTATGGCGGCGGCGAGCGTGCGTGGAACGCTTGGTGAGATAGGTCTATTGGTGTGCCTAACTTTGTCAAAGGTTTTTGCACTAGCTGCATTTGTATTTCTTAATTTTTTTAATGACAGAATAGCGCTCTTCAATACCCTGGAGGCAGTTTCCTCGCTCGTTCTGCATGTTATATGATCATGCCCCATGTTCGTACACTTCTTGTCCTGTGACACGTGTTGTGTTCCGTGACTCATACATCTCGTGTCCTGTGACTGTATGCATCGTGCATATAGTGTCCTACGATTGTGATCTAAAGAAAGACCGTTCGGCTTCCAGGATGGCAGCCATGCAGCGTCTCGAGGACTACCGCCAGGAGCTCCAGGACATCCAGGATCGCGTGTCCAGCAATCCTCTGCTGGTGGAGAGACAGGCCCTGGTGAGTGGTGCTAGACACAGTTGCTTGAAAGAGCAGGAATTTGCCTATATAAATGCCTTGCAGTCCATGAAACGTGTAGGTTCAATGGGACAGCCAGGTCGTCTGCAAAGGGTCTGTTCTATTCTCCGTTTCACCTCTCCACAAACCTCGCTGCGAATACTACGAGCCATCGCTGCCAACCTGGCACTGCAAAATTGTCATCTGGCTGTGTGCCCCACATGTCACTGCTCTCCTCCTAGAAGTCATGGGATACTCGCGTGCCTTTCGATTGGCCTCAATGGCTCGTTGTGTTGTTGGCGGTCCATTGTAAGGTGCAACTGATTAGTTCAAATGTCATTGCAATGTATAGAGTAACGTCGCTTCTTAAGGAGTCTTGTTGTCGGAGGCTGGCGTATTTGAAGCTTCGAGATGCCTCAAAGTTTTGCTGGTGTTGAAGATAGTCGGGAACATTTTATGTGTCCTATGCAAATCCTTCATGCTGCAGATTTCCTGCTTTAGAGGCATTTGAGCATGCTTGAGTGGCATCATCTTTCGGGTGGCCCTCTAACAGTTCAGAACTTGTATCTTATGCACCTTTCATCCTCCGGTCATCACCTCGAATTAATTGGGACGGACACCATTTCTCGTAAGTAATAAAGGTTTGATCTCGCAAAAATGCTGCAAAAGCTCAAGTCTCGTTATATAGAGATGGGTTCCAGAACCTCTCGATAGATTGCACCAGTGTTTTCTCTCGTCATGACCTGTTGCAAGAGGTCGTAGCACAGTCGGTTAGTCAACGTGTGAATCGGCAAAATTAAGTCTCCTATTTCCCTCGAAATTGGTTCAACACATTAATCAACAAATCTGAACTAGTAAACTAAATTGCAAGTCACAATGATGTTTTTCCTTGAAGTTATTGATTTGTCAAAGTTTGTCTGCGACTTTCTTGGCAACACTGAAAAGTGACATCAAATCTTGTAATATATATATAGTAGGAGCTTGTTCCAGGGGGGGGTTAGTTTCATGGGGGGAAGTGAATGCAGAAGCTCACACCAGCTATGAAACATGCAAAATACTGCGTTTTTCTAAACTGTCTGCTCGAATGCAAGTTGTATGGCATGTGATGTCTCCCCACTAGTGAGCGCAGTAAAATATAAATGCTGGTTTTGGCGTAGCCTTCATTCGCTGCTCTCTTTTTTTTTTTAACGATTTTTATTTTTTTTTTAAATTTGGCGTTACATGTTGAGCGTTTTGAAATGTGTTTAGTTTGGGTGTCTGAAAAATGAACGGCCGAGCTCTCCATTAACGAGGCTTTAGGAATGTTCAGGCTTAACGATGCATCGCCAATATTCCAAGTTCCGGCAATGCATTTCTCCCTCGTAGTACGGAGCCCAACGCCTCCTGGAACACCAGTACGAGCGAAAGCTGCACGAGCTGGGCCTCGACAACGACTTCCTCGAGTCCAAGGCAGCGCTGCACGTCCAGAGACGCAGGTCGGGGTCGCTGGACTCTCGCTCTGCGGCGTCTGGCTCATCCGCAGGGTCCCCACATCATTCTAGGCGAGAGACGCATGCCGCCGGATTCGATGCACGCCCTAGGCGTGCATCCTTACGCTCTTCGGCAGCTTCGGACGAACAGAGCGACACGGAGAGCACCCGCGGGAGTCACGTCGACCTCTCCCAAGCGTCTGGAGAAGGGGAGAGTGACCGGAAGTCTGCGAAATCTGCATCTAGTTCCAGCATCCGCACGCCAGCTTCGACTTGATGATGCGGCATCTTTTATTTAGTGATTAGTGATTAGTGAATTTACTGGGATAGGTATGTTCGCGTTTTGTATTTTTTATTCTTTCTACAGTACCCGGTTAAACTTATTTGGGTGGCGAATCCAGTAATCAAACCAGTGCTGTATGTAACTTGTTTTTAAGTGAGAGTTGTGCAAAACTTCTAGACTGTTTGTAAAGCACCCTATGCATGCAGTGGTGCAGGCAGTGTACAAGGCCTGTTTGACTTGCTGTGATATTATTTTTTAATTTTTGGGTGGTAAAAGCTACACTAGTACAGTCTGTGCAGGTGATACACGGCCAGGGGGACATGGTTTAGGGGGCTGGTAGTCACGATGTGCAAGATAGTTTAACTTTCATAGTAACTTTCATTTAACTTATGCAACCGAAAAGATAATTAAAGAATTTGAGTTAATTATTCATGTATTGTGATGATTATATCCCTATATTAGGCCTTCCTGGCCATAAACCTTGCCTGCACAGAGGGCATTACTGTATTTCGCCGCTTTTTTTTTTTAGAAAAATCGGGACCCTCTAAAATTTATGCATAGTCCGTTCTGTGTCAAATGTTTAGAACAGATGTATGTAAACAAATGCAGTTTTTTATGTGTGTGTGTTCGACAAACTTAATCAAGCTTAACTTGGTAACATTGTACAGAATAATTCTGCATGCGTTTTTACAAATTTTAGCTGACGTTTGGTAAACAAAGGTTCGCAACAGATGTATATATGTGCAGTATTTTTAAGTGTAACCTTGATCTATGCTCCTTTAGAGTTTTATTGTACATACTTCCAAGTAAATGACACTGGTCTGTTCTATTGAGTGTTTTTGTTGGGTGTACATCTAACTGGCACAGGCATATATTCCTGTGACAAGCGTTTTGCGAAAATGGTGTTGAATGAGCAATTTTTGCCAAGTAGTTTGATTTGACCATGTCAAATTCCGGAAGGACGCCCTCCTCCGAGAGATCGCCCCCCCCCCCCCCCCCCTTCCATTCCCGTCGGACGTGGTGCTATGTCCGACGGAAATCGGATCAACCGCGCTATCTGCGGTATAGCGCGCTATCTGCGGTTTTTGAAGTATTCAAACAGGATACTTCAAAAATCGTGAGGCGATACGACTCCAACATATATAGGGCAACGTCCGTCCAATTTTTTTTTTTTTTTTTTTTTTTGTCGAATCTAGCTTGCGTTTTCTACGGGTGCCTTGAGCAAGCTCATCGCATGGGTCCGGCCAGCCGCTCGCAAGCTCTGTTGGCTTTCGGTCAATCGCTCAAGGCCTCCACTGCTTCTGAAGTCCTGAAAACGGAAAAGGGAAGGGCTCTGTTCGAAATCTTATCTAAATAGAGCCGAGCTACTCCAACGGGTCCTGTCACGTGATAACGCAGATAGGGGGAGGCTGGACGCGAGTGGGTTTTTCAAACGCACTGGTCTTCAAACTATAGGGCGCCCTATTGTTCGAAAACAGCGGTGGCTTCGCTGCGTTTCCATGGGAGTTATGCCTTTCTTTCTTTTTTTTTCTTTTTTTTTCCCTTCAACCTTAGGTGAGTTCGCAGTTTCTGCATGTTCAAACTAATGCAGTTTCTGCATGTGAGCTATACGGCCAGGGGACACAATGATGGTGCCAATAAAAAAAAAAACAAAAAAACTTGCTGAGCGTCATGGAAAACCACTAAATCATTCAATTTTAGAAATACCTTGAGAACGTGGGAAGTACGGTAGAGCACTGAAGTTCCCCTTTCGTACAACCGGTCGGGTAATGTGCCCTCGCGGTTTTTCCGTCTCTTACCTGTGTTTCCTCACCGCCAGCCTTCTTCCTGTTGCAGTAGTGGTAACTTTAGCGCACTGCTGCGCTTCCCATGAGCTCAAAAGTCCTAACAATTATTGATTTTGTGGTTATCGATGACGCCAAGCAACTTTCTGATTGTAATTGTATGTTTATTTTCACTAATTAAAAATTAAATTGACAAATCTTAGTTGATTAGTCGCGACTTACGATGATGATTAGCCTTCTATAATATGTCCCACTGGTCGTGTGATTTACCTGCACAGGCCGCAATAATGTAGCTTTCGTTGCTTTTCTTTTTTTTAACCAAATCTGCGTTGTAATATTTTTACAGCGGAGCTGTTAAGGGCTACTTTCCCCAGGATCGTGTCCGTACTCAAATGACCCGATGACACAGATCTCTGGACAGCTACCGCCATCTATGAGCGACGGCGGCAACCTTTTCAGCTTTTCCATTCTGTCTTGCCGACTTGCGGCCGGCCATTATTTCATTCCCGCCATGGTACAGCTTCGCTGGTCTTCCTTCTTCACCAGAGTGGAACGGCTGAAAGTTTTTTTAGAACGCGGCCACGCTGCGGCGAAGCGATTCCACGACATCGCAAATAACGGGGCTGCGGATGGTAGGTTCTCCGCAGTCACACCGGTGCGCGCCTTGAAGAAGCGCACTCAACGGTACTAGAACCGGAGCCAACTGGCCCAGCAATCACTTACGGTGAAGTCCACTGGTATCCGGAGCACGTTCCGAAAATCCCGCGAGGGAGGCAAATTCCTCCGTTGAAAAATCGGGACCCTCTAAAAGTTTATGCATAGTCCGTTCTGTGTCAAATGTTTAGAACAGATGTATGTAAACAAATGCAGTTTTTTTATGTGTGTGTGTTCGACAAACTTAATCAAGCTTAACTTGGTAACATTGTACAGAATAATTCTGCATGCGTTTTTACAAATTTTAGCTGACGTTTGGTAAACAAAGGTTCGCAACAGATGTATATATGTGCAGTATTTTTAAGTGTAACCTTGATCTATGCTCCTTTAGAGTTTTATTGTACATACTTCCAAGTAAATGACACTGGTCTGTTCTATTAAGTGTTTTTGTTGGGCGTACATCTAACTGGCACAGGCATATATTCCTGTGAAAAGCATTTTGCGAAAATGGTGTTGAATGAGCAATTTTTGCCAAGTAGTTTGATTTGACCATGTCAAATTCCGGAAGGACGCCCTCCTCCGAGAGATCGCCCCCCCCCCCCCCCCCCTTCCATTCCCGTCGGACGTGGTGCTATGTCCGACGGGAATCGGATCAACCGCGCTATCTGCGGTATAGCGCGCTATCTGCGGTTTTTGAAGTATCCAAACAGGATACTTCAAAAATCGTGAGGCGATACGACTCCAACATATATAGTGCAACGTCCGTCCAATTTTTTTTTCTTTTTTTTTTTTGTCGAATCTAGCTTGAGTTTTCTACGGGTGCCTTGAGCAAGCTCATCGCATGGGTCCGGCCAGCCGCTCGCAAGCTCTGTTGGCTTTCGGTCAATCGCTCAAGGCCTCCACTGCTTCTGAAGTCCTGAAAAGGGAAGGGCTCTGTTCGAAATCTTATCCAAATAGAGCCGAGCTACTCCAACGGGTCCTGTCACGTGATAACGCAGATAGGGGGAGGCTGAACGCGAGTGGGTTTTTCAAACGCACTGGTCTTCAAACTATAGGGCGCCCTATTGTTCGCAGCGGTGGCTTCGCTGCGTTTCCATGGGAGTTATGCCTTTCTTTCTTTTTCTTTTTTTTTTCCCTTCAACCTTAGGTGAGTTCGCAGTTTCTGCATGTTCAAACTAATGCAGTTTCTGCATGTGAGCTATACGGCCAGGGGACATAATGAGTGCTAATCGTCACGACAAGTCGGCTAATTAACTAAAATATGTTGATAAAAGTTTTCTATTCAGTAGAGTAGATATATGGTGCCAATAAAAAAAAAAAAAAAAAAAAACTTGCTGAGCGTTATGGAAAACCACTAAATCATTCAATTTTAGAAATACCTTGAGAACGTGGGAAGTACGGTAGAGCACTGCTTTCGTACAACCGGTCCGGTAATGTGCCCTCGCGGTTTTTCCGTCTCTTATCTGTGTTTCATCACCGCCAGCCTTCTTCCTGTTGCAGTAGTGGTAACTTTAGCGCACTGCTGCGCTTCCCATGAGCTCAAAAGTCCTAACAATTATTGATTTTGTGGTTATCGATGACGCCAAGCAACTTTCTGATTGTAATTGTATGTTTATTTTCACTAATTAAAAATTAAATTGACAAATTTTAGTTGATTAGTCGCGACTTACGATGATGATTAGCCTTCTATAATATGTCCCACTGGTCGTGTGATTTACCTGCACAGGCCGCAATAATGTAGCTTTCGTTGCTTTTCTTTTTTTTTAACCAAATCTGCGTTGTAATATTTTTACAGCGGAGCTGTTAAGGGCTACTTTCCCCAGGATCGTGTCCGTACTCAAATGACCCGATGACACAGAACTCTGGACAGCTACCGCCATCTATGAGCGACGGCGGCAACCTTTTCAGCTTTTCCATTCTGTCTTGCCGACTTCCTGCCGGCCATTATTTCATTCCCGCCATGGTACAGCTTCGCTGGTCTTCCTTCTTCACCAGAGTGGAACGGCTGAAAGTTTTTTTAGAACGCGGCCACGCTGCGGCGAAGCGAGTTCCACGACATCGCAATAACGGGTCTGCGGATGTCGCTTCTCCGCAGCACACCGGTGCGCCATGAGAAGCGCACTCAACGGTACTAGAACCTGAGCAAACGGGCCCACGATCACTTATGGTGAATTCCACTGGTAGATCCGGAGCACTTTCCGAAAATCCGCGAGGGAGGCAAAATTCCCCTCCGTGGGACCCGCTCCAAATCGACGTGCGGAAGATGAACTCGCGTGTTTGGAGCGACCCCGCCCGAGACGTTCGGCCGTTCAAAATGGCCGCTGCTCGAACTTGACAAGCCGACCAACGCCTCAGCCGACTGAGCTTTCCGGCGACCAGTCACAACTGTCACTGTTTGGCTGCAGAAATAAAGCGCGACACAGGCCGGGCTAAAATACCCGTACCATAGAGCCCGTGTCCCAAATAACGAGGAAGACGTTCGCGTAATTTTTTTTTTTTTTAATATTGAGTTTAAGGGCATGGTTTCAATTAGAATCTTGATGAGCATCATCGAAAAACACTAAACCAACAAATTTCAGAACGATAGAAGGCACGCGCGTTGTTTTACGGATTTCTAAAAAAACGCAGCAGAGGCTGGTTGCACTATTTCTCCACGGGGTGCGGTGCCGTCGGTGCCGAGAAGACCGCGAACTTGCGCTCTGATTGCAAACCAAAACTTTAAAAGCCGTCGAACTTGTGCGGTTTTTCAGAAAGCCGTAAAATACCACGCGTGCCTTCTATCGTTCTGCAATTTGTTGATTTAGTGTTTTTCGATGATGCTCATCAAGGTTCTAATTGAAACCATGCCCTTAAACTCAATATTTAAACAAATTAAATACGCGAAAATAATTAGCAACTTAATTATACCGAACTTCGATAATTTTCCTAAATAGGCCCCTGGCCTAGGACCAAAACGACACAAGCCATTTTTTGGTGCGATGCGTGGTTTTCGCAATATCGAATTCGTCCACCTTTCATGAAACACCCTGTATACACCCAGTGGTGATCTACATTTATTCTGCGAAGAATTTGACAAACTGATCAACAGATTTAACAACAACGATTATATAGTAATAGAGGGCGACTTAAACATCGACGTCTTGAATCGAGGCAAGTAGGGAGTCTCGGAGTACCTGGACAATTGGACATATTGTCCAGCTATGGCCTAGAACACTAGAGAAGAGCCCCTTGGAGATAAAATTACAGAAAGTAGCATTGATCATGTAATAGTTCGAACAAGCAATTTATTTTTTATAGGTGGTCTAATTAAACAAAATGTAGCAGTTAATTACTTCATTGTTCTAAAGATGCCGGACAAAAAAAAAATTAGGCAGACTGCTTACGTGTAGGAGTGCGAAAGCATTCGTACACGCAGCGCATTCCTACAAGCAGCGCGCCCCCTCCCCTCCCCCTCCGGCCCTGCAGAGGGCCGCGCGCGCGTCACCCTCCCCCTTTTTTCGGCGCGCGGGCCGCAGCGCCAGGAAGGGAGCATTCTCTGTGACGTGGCGTTCCTTGGGACTATGACGCGTCGCAGTCAATGGGAATTTATTGCGCGTTTCGCTCAGTTTAGGTACCATTTCGCTCAGCCGGCATTTAGCTGCCGTTTTTCGCGGTTACAGACAACGCCGTCTGTGCTCCATGGGGCGTTCGCATTAAAATTGACTACACTATTCGAAAGTTTAAGTGGAACTCACGAATACATCCTGAACATACTTTATGAAGTGGTTGTCGAGAAACTTGGAACAATATACGAAGGTTCATAGATATTATCAAATTAAAAATGAGAAATCATAATAACATGGATTGATACTGAAACAGTTTAGTTAAGCTTTGAAAAACAATAAATGATGGAACAGATGTAAGCAAAGCTGGCAAGATACATCACTGAAGGGAGAATATAAATGACTAAGGAACAGAATAGCAGCAAAAATTAGGCTATATAAAAAACAAAGATTCGTACAACGCACCTTAAACAGTGCGGGAAGAACACCAGGGAAACGGGAATACAGTAAATCAAATCATAGGCACCCAAAAAAAAATTACATGAGTACACTTAAAGGGGAACTCCGCGATTATTTTAGTAGACTTCGATTTGGCTGGAAATTTGCAGACCTCATCAATAACCCTTTCTCAGCTGATAACCAAAATATTTTATAAAAAAAAAATTTCCGTGAAGTCATTGAATTTTCAAGTTTCGCCGGCAGCGAGGGTTCCAGAGGCGACTCTCTACTGGCAAGAATGAAAAATCCCTACTTTTCCCTACCCGCGTACGTCACGGGTGGGCAGGCGGACGAGCGACTCGGGCAGCCGCGAAGTGGCTTTTCTGGCCCCAGCGATCGAGATTATTTTTTTGCAGCTTCAAGGTTGAAAGTTCCTTTGCAATGGGTAGCAACCTGTGCTCCGCGATAGATTGTAGAAATAGTGCCAGGGAAAAGCTTCTTTTTTACCCTTGTTTTCGTGGGAGAAAAAACAAAATGCGTTCCTCGGCAGCTCGGAATACTTTATAGCCGCGTGCTGCGAGTTGAGTATCCTTCAGCAGCTGGAACAGCTCCAAGAGCGGCAAGCGCAAACTCAAGCCGGCTGTGACCACTACGACATCCGTCCAAAGAAAAGCGCTAATAATATCGAGAAAAATAGTACACAATCTAGCACTATAGTCGCCATTTTGCACAGTCACATTTGTTATTCACAATTGGTTCAGTGATTTTTTTTTTCTTTTTATAAACACTATTTCTGTTTTGGACGTCGAATCTAGCTCGGGCTACTCTCGGAGTTCTCACGCGGCCGATATGTTGAAGACGAGAAGTGGAACGTCAGTTCAAGTCTGAACTTAGACGTGACTTTCGACATATTGCTATTCCTGTCTGCTATTACAGAGGTTTATAGAGCAGGTGTTGAGCTCCATTAATATACGATAGAGCCTTTGCCTGGTTTGTCAAATGGTTGGCGTGCAATATTCTCTGCAGAAGAAGTGATGAAAACGTATTTACTTTATTCTATTGCGGAGAAATTTTATATAGGGCTGCATTTGTTTTTAACCATGAAAATATTAATAATGTCGTTGAGGGGAGGCATCGAAATTTACAGCTGGTGGAAAGTGTGCTTAACCAAAACTTAATTTAAAAATATAGCATGTTATAGAATGGAATATATAGAATTACCCTCTTCCCATGTGTGCTCTCGTGGATGGGTGTTTGAACGCGCTGCGCTCTACTTACAAAGGTAAAAAAACAACAACAAAAAAACGGGTACACATTCCTTTTTGTAACTTCTGTTAACTTATTTAAAATTAAAAGTTTTATGATGTCTTTCTGTACCTTACGCACTATTGTATCTTCAAGCAAATATTCTTTATTTGAAGATGAGCAGTGTGTTTGTGTATTTTATACTCATTCCATTGCATCTTGATGTTTGGCTTGGTGGTTGCGGAATTCTTTTAATTGTCATTTTAACACGATTTTCATGACCAGTAACCTGCCATCTGATCTACACGAATGGAGTTCATTCCATTCTATACATTTTATTTTTTACGAGAATCACAGTCTACGTGTGTTCGGTCCCAGCCCAGCACGCACATGTTCGTCGCTTCGGAAGGCGAGCAATGTACGCGCCACACGCGCGAGTGCGGAAAATGGCATCGACCAGAAGCGCTTTTCAGAAATGGTTTATAGATCTTTTGCTAAATTACTTAAGCACCAAGGAGCTTATTCATGCCACAAGAGTAAATATACGTGCTGGTGCCTGCAAAGTAACTTTTCTAAAGAAAATCTAAAACAAATGGCACGTTCCTTCAAGTTATACGAACGTGTGGGGCATCTGTACCCACATTCCGAGCATTTTCCGTGGTGCTTTGGCAATTTGTCAAAAAATGTATTGCGTGACTCTTCGACCTTTCTTCGCCACGGCGAGCCGCGGCTTGAGCGTACCGTTTTGAAAAACGGTTTTATCAAAAGTCCAATTGCTCCTGTTTTTTTACTTTTTTTTTTTACTTTTTCATAGATTAGCACGTAGGCCAAGGTCATGCTTTGTGCAAATATAGATAGTTATCAACTTCTAATAGCACGAACGGCCAGGTTTTCTCGCTGTTAGACGCAAGAAAGGCGGGGGCGAGCGTACCCGATTGCCGGCCGCGCGCCTCGCTGCCCACAAGTGACGTCACGCTTGGACAGCGGGGAAAACTGGGAAAAAACTAGGGAGAACGATGTTTCGGTTTCGGCAGCAAACAAAATAACACTTTTTTTAATTAACTAGAGTGAATCTGGGAGAACGAGATAGCATTTCGGAATCAGGAAGCCATCCGCATTCATATTATGCCTTTGGATTAGGTAGCTCGAAAAATCGGCGGAGTTCCCCTTTAAGATTGCTTACGTGTAGGAAGGCCAAGGGCATTGTAGTCTTGTGGGAGAAATGTTTTCGAGTAAATTTTCTACACGTATTAAAGTTTAGGACGACGTAGAGGACGAAGTCGAGGACGCCTTCCTAGAGATCGACGCCAAGTACGGCGTCTAGGACGATATCTAGGACGGCCTCAAGGACGACGTAAAGAACAACGTCCAGGACGACCTCTAGGACGACGTCAAGAGCGACTTCTAGGACGACCTCTAGGACGACGTCAAGAATGACGTCTAGGACGACCTTAAGGACGGCGTCGAGAACGACGCCTAGAGGACGACGTCGAAAATGACGCCTAGAGGAGGATAAGGAGGCTGTGGCGTATTTGCGTGGGCGGCCACGTCTGCCTGCGGAAGCCGCCGTTGATGTAGACGCTGCTGCCGATGTCGAGGCCGTAGATGTAGACGCGGTCACGACTCGCCTCAGAGTCCGTCACACGAAGCACACAACAAGCACAGTTGAAGTCCGAAGCGCACCTTTTGCACTCGGTGCTCCGGCGGTGGCATCACGCTGATGACGCATTTTTATGGCCATCTTTCGGGCACAACGACGCCGACGCCGCTTGTTTTTTACGTAATCTGACAAGTGAGGTCGTCCTAGAGGTCCAGGACGACTGCAAGGACGACGCGTCAAGAAAGAGAGAGAGAGAGAGGGAGGTGACATGAGAGAAGCAGAGGAGGTTGTTCTAGCGGAAATGCTGAACTGGTTCCCCATGAAAGAAAGTAGAGAGAAAGGAAAGAAAGGGGGAAGGAAAATATAGAAAAATAAAATAAAGATGTGAACGAGCTGAGAGTTACTGTCGAGTTATTTCACAGGCGATTTGCGACATCGGATTCGTCGAGAAAGTTCAGTAGTTTCTTGTGAGACCCTTTGTGACGTATGGCTGATGTTTGGAGTATGTGGTAGGAGCAAGTTCAGTTATGTAACTCTTGATCAATTTTTGCATCGCCTTGAATTCTGTTGGACTGGGAATAGTGCGCGGCAGTCCATGTGGCGCTCGTGCGAGTTTATCGGCTTCGGAATTACCAAACAATCCCACATGTGAAGGCACCCATTGAAACGCAATGTTGAATCCAGAATAGGGAGTTTTCGTAGACCGCGTTTCCCCCTCCGCTAAGCCCTCCGCAACGAAGCAGCCGCTACTGCGCCGGCGCGCCCATGGCCTTGACTGTAGAGTTCCGGCTAGCGTAGCTGGTTGCGGAGAGTGTTGCGAAGCAGCCGCTACTGCGCCGGCACGCCCATGGCCTTGACTGTAGAGTTCCGGCTAGCGTAGCTGGTTGCGGAGAGTGTTGCGGGACAGCGGAAACGATCTACGGAAACTCCCTAATTGCGTAACTGCTTTAACGTATAAGTTGTACGGTGACCGTCGTTTCGTCCATGAAGTCAAGATTAGCTAGGCGATGAAGGCCCGCTCTTGAATCGGTGACCAGCAGTACAGTCTGTGGGGCAGGCGAGGTAATGTAGGTAAGTGCTTTCTCAATGGGGATGCTGAACCTAAATTTAGATTTCACAAAATAAGGTAGCAGGAGTGTTCAACGGGGCGCCTGAAACCCCAAAACACCACTCATAAAGCGATATCTCGAACGGAGGGCCGTATTTTTCGTAAAATAAGGATGCGATTGAGTGAGAATCGCGACGTCGCGTTTCCTGCAGAATCGTTGAGGAGGAGGGGAAACGGCCTTGCTTCCTTCTCATCTTCGCGTCCTCGCGGAGTCAAAGCGAGAAGAGGAGAAAACGAGAATCGTGACGTCACGGACTTTTTGGGCCTTGTTCAAGCGCGCTCTTCTTTCACAAAAATACGACCATCCGTTGGAGATATCATTTAGTGAGTGATGCTTTCAAGTTTGTAGCGCCCCGCCTAGCGCTTTCGCGCTGTTTTCTGAAATCAAAATTTCGTTTCCGCATCCCTTTAAGCTCTGCCGTGGTGGCGCTGACCACCGCGGCGTTCATTATATATAATTATATACTAATATAGATTAGCTGGAAAGCCTATAATTTAGAAGACCGTTCCTTGGATTTTTTTTTTTTTTAATTTCTTCACCAGCCGAACAGAAAAAGTTAGAATTGGCGAGAGTATAAGTGATGCCGTCAACCTCACCAGCGGTGTACCCCAAGGATCGATATTAGGCCTTATATGCTATCTAATATACACGATGCTTTCCTTTTTATGCTTAACGAATTTGTTTAAAAAAAATCCGTACGTGAAAGCTACATTTATGCGGTTTGTACAGGTGGGTTACATGGCCAGGAGGACATGGCTAATCGTAACGATCGGTCTATTAATTAGGTAAAATTTGTTAATTAAAATTTTAGTTGATGAAAATAGAGATATAGTTCCAATTAGAAACTTGCTGAGCGTTATTTAAAACCACTAAATATGTAAAGGGCTGTTTATACTCCGACGTTGAGCACAGTGAACGCAGCGTAGCGCAGAACGCGCGCCTTTCATTGGCCGGCGACCAGGAACTCAATATCTGCGACCAATCAGTATCAGTGTGCGCTGCGCTACGCCGCGCCCGTCGACGTTACGTTGGAGTATAAGCGTACCTCAATTCTTACAAATAGTTTGAGCGCGTGGGAAGCCTAGTAGTGCGCTAGAGGTGCCACCCGTGCAACAAGTACGAGGCTGGGGCTATAATAAAAAACGGAAAAATCGGGCGGGCGCGTTAGCGCACCGGTACGCTGCTCATGGAAGTGATCGTTTACGTCACCATGGCTCCAGTCCAATGAAAGTTCTAACGAAACCAGCTGCGCCGACATTGGAGCCCAAAGGACCAGTTTTCCCCCGCTCCCTCCTCCCCCCCCCCCCTCTATCCTGTCCACCGTTGCCTGTTTCCTCCTCCCCCAGGGTGAGGAGGATCTTCTACCTTGCAGAATCTCGAGTCTGGTCGTCGGTCTTTAAGCCCTTTCAAAAACAGTCCGCTATACCGAATACTCTAAACATTCCAGAAACTACGGATAGATTTCAGGACTTAGCTAAGCATATTGGCCAGCTTTATTATTACTGGCGATTTCAGTGATCTATCCAAGTATCGACGATACAGCGTCGGAAACCAGTTTCGCTTCCGTATCTTGTATCGGTATCGGAAATGCAAGTTTTGAGGGTGACGGTTATCGGTATCGACGGTACTTTCTTTTAAGTATTGTGCCCAGCACTGTAACAGCTTTCCATGTGCTATATTTTTTATTATCGAAAATTTAATTATACTCACCAGCTAAGAATAGGAATTTTCGTAGATCGTTTTCGCCGTCCCGCAACTCTCTCCGCAACCCGCTACGATACCCGGGACTCTAAAATCAAGGCCACCGGCGCGCAGGCGCAGTAGCGGCTTCTTCGTTGCGGAAGGCTTAGCAGAGGGGGAAACGCGGTCTACGAAAACTTCTTAATAGGGAGTTTTCGTAGACCGCATTTGCCCCTCCGCTAAGCCCTCCGCAACGAAGCAGCCGCTACTGCGCCGGCGCGCTGATGGCCTTGACTGTAGAGTTCCCGCTAGCGTAGCTGGTTGCGGAGAGCGTTGCAGGACAGCGGAAACGATCTACGAAAACTCCCTAATTAGGGATTTTTCGTAGACCGCGTTCTCCCCTCCTCTAAGCCCTCCGCAACGAAGAAGTCGCTACTGCGCCTGCGCGCCGGTGGCCTTGGCCGTAGAGTTCCGGGTATCGTAGCGGGTTGCGGAGAGAGTTGCGGGACGGCGAAAACGATCTACGAAAACTCCCTTTTATGCAAAATAGTTTACTTACTATACTTGGCGTCAACTCGTGCTACATAATGGAGTTTCTTGTGTGTGTGTGTGTGTGTTTTTTTACACCATTTTTCGCTTTCCGCAATGACCTCCAGAACGCAGACGCCTCTACTGCGCATGCTCACTGCTAGCCTTGCCTGCAGAGTTCCGAATCGGGTTGTGAAAAGTTGCGCAGAGCGCTGCGGGACGAAGAAAACTAGGGCGCCTACATGTTTCCGCCGGAGCGGAAACATGTAGGTACCCCTAGAGAAAACGATCTACGAAAACTCCCTGCTGTCAAGGCCAGCGTAGCATCCGCAGTACTGCAGCGCTACCAAAGCTACTTGTGCGAGCGAGTGCAAATGAGGCGCAAGTCGTATAGCCTTGACAACGTATTGCGCGAGGCAGTTTACGCCGAGAATAAGTTGGCCCCATTGTGCTTCTGCGCAATGCGTAGTTTCAGCAGGAAAATGTTTTAGGGGTGGCGTTCGGTAAACATCCGGTATTTTCTAAAAGTGCACTGCGCAGCTTGATAAAACCGCCAACCGCCGAAAGACATACTGCGATGGTCTAGATATTGCACGAGAACGTGAAACAGCTGACAACACGTGATAAATTCCCGGAGAGCAATTTAAACAAAACCCTAACTCCGCTCGCAAGTTTTTTTTCCTTTTTTTTTTACGCAGAAAGTGTAATTTTTGCTTGTGTTTCCAACAGGCAACTACATCCCAGCGGGCACTTAATGCCTTTTGAAACGGCAGCTATGAGAAAGGTAGTAGAATTGCCACGTTGTATTAAAAAAAAAAAATGTAAACACCCCAAGCCTACGCAAAAAAACAAATGCGCAAAATGTTTTTTTTTTTTCTTAGTCCGTGCGCGTGCGTGCATGTTTCTTGTTTTACCTAGAGCCACTAAATCAGCTGCGCTTAGAGCAACGTCACTAAACCACTCAGTTGGGAAACTGCCATAGAGACTGCTCTGAAAAAGTGGCCCCGATCTGTCCTCGCGAACCGAGCTAATGGCGAACACAACGCCGCCGTTTCTCCCGCACGGCCACTCGAGGAACCGCACGTTACTTTTATTTTGGCTATAATCGGCCATTGTGGCGCCGAAACAGATACGGTGGAAGAGGTTACAGGGTGTTCGAGGCGGGGCTTAGGCCGCACGTCCGGAGGCTTCCTGGCTCGTGACGACGACCATTCCCCGAAGTGAAGAACCCAGGGGTCCAGTGGAGGTGGGAGAATTGGTAACGTAACGAACGGTTTAATTACATGGTAGCGATACAGTCGTCAAATCCGAGAGAACAACTGAGCAGCCTCACGCCCCGCCTTATATAGTGGTCCGTTTTCTCCCTCACTCTCCGCCAGGGCAGCAGGTGCGACCGCCAAGTGCGTTGCAGCAAAGCCCGCCGCGTCGTAGCCAGAAGTGCGTCGTAGCCCTGGTTCTCCGCAGTTAGGCCAGGCCTCCCTCCCCTTCCGGAGCGCACGAACCCACACGCACACACACACACGTCCCGTTGACGTCACGGACGCGTTGAGACTCGTTTTGGGCAGGCATCGACAGGTGGGCGACAGTCCAGAACACGTCGGGACTCGTTTCGGGACTCGTTTCCGTTGCGTTGAAACTCGGAAAAGGTTGCCGAAGGTTCCATTCTTAACAGCCCCTCCGGGGCCAGGGAAACCTCGAATGACTGGTGGTACAATCTCTGGCCTGAAGAGGTGGGCTTGGAGTAGGCCTTGAGAAGACGCTGCAAGCACCAAACAAACTCCCAAACCTCTCACAACGGAGGCATCAGCGGAAACGTCCCCCACAACACCACGCCACACCGCAGTCAAACGCTCGGAATTCGCCAAAGACCCGCCAGACTGGATTACGGATTACCAAAATTTGGTACAATTCCGGGTATCGAGACCCCCTGTCGCCAAAAAAAACTCATTTTTCCAACGAGGTCACTATGAACAAAATACCAAAGACAAAAACTCTTCGCAATTTGTGAGGTCATTTTGGGCAAAGTGCCCCCACTTTAATCCTCATTCCCGTGGATGACGAAAACCTCTGAGATCATCCCTACTGTTTTGGTGATATCAGAAAAATCTGCTCAACCCATCGGCATTGCCGTTAAATTTGCCTTTTCTTTTTCTTACGCTGAAGTCATAGTGATCGATTTTCACGTGATTTCTAGACGTGAAAATGCGGTCCTTATAGCGCCGATAAAACAATCCGCCTCTTTCATTCCCCGTCACATTGGTCCTAGCAATCTCCTGAGCTGTACCGCGAAACCCTGACACACTAGGGTCGCTCTTCTGCTCGACTGTCAAAGACACTCTGTCTACTCGTAGCAGAGGACCAAAGTTACGTGACGCCGGAGCTACGAGAGATCTTTCACTGATCCCCTCTTCCTCCGCCTTTTTCGCCGGCGCGTTGGGACGGCGTACGCTTCCTAGTGCTACGAGATTAGGCTGTTCTACAACCTGGTCCCTCTCATCCCGGTTTTCTGCCTCCAACTCTGGGAGTGCTTGCTCCCCGTCAGCTGCCTCTGGCTCTGGATCACTCGTCAACAAAGGGGCGACCTGACGCGATTTGGACCTCGTATGACTGAACTAGCCCTTCTCCCAGTTGTTGACCCCTTTCGCGCAGCAGGAAATCTGACCGGTTAGAAAACAAATAAGGATACTCCAGCAGGACTGTTTGCGAGACAGCCGCCTCTGTCACTAGCTCTCCGAACGGGCCAGGTATCCTTACTGTCGCCATAGGCAGACAGACACTGTGCTTTTCGAGCAGCTGCTTGATCCAAACTACCTTTCCCGTAAAATCGGATGGCGTTACATACGACGGATGGACAACGTCCATCGTCGCTGCACTGTCCCGAAGCACCCTGCACGGCTTTCCGTTTACATGGAGCTCCTGAAGATAGGGACGAAGAAGCTTCAGGTCCCCGTCACTACCGTTCACGTACGAGAGCACAACCCGCGGTTTCTTACATCTGGCCGCTGTGTGTCCCGGCTCCTGACAGTTGTAGCACAGGAACGGCTTCCTTGCCTCCAACTGCCCTGTTGGGCTTTTCCGCGCCTCGTCTCCGTTCGAGTGTTCTGTGCTCTTTTCTGGGACCTTTTGTCCTGCTTCGGGCTTCTCGGGCCCGTTTTCTCGCGAGCCGTTACCCTGTCGGAAGGTCTTGCGCTGATCGCTTCGGCCGGATTCGCTTTCCTCTCCGCTCAGCTTTCTACGCGTTGCGTACTCTTCGGCTAGCTCAGCGGCCCTTTCGACAGAGTCGACTCCCACCCTGTCCTGCACCCAGAGCTTGACTGACTGCGGAATGCTACGAAAGAACTGTTCGAGGCACACACACTCGACTACCTTGTCTCGGCTTTCGTACACTTCCTCGCTCTTCAACCATTCTATCAGGTTGGTTTTAAGCCCGTACGCGAATTCCGAGTAGCCCTCGCTGCTCTTTTTGGATGCGTTTCTAAACCTTTGACGGAACGCCTCGGCAGAAAGGCGGTACCGCTTCAAAAGGCTGGACTTCACCTTGTCGTAGTCGTCCGCGTCTCCAGCACTAAGGCGCGCGACAACCTCTGCAGCCTCACAGGGCAACAGAGTCAAAAGCCGTTGCAGCCACGTTTCTGGGGCGAAGCTCAACTTCTCACATGTCCTCTCAAAGTTAACTAAGAATAGGCCCACGTCTTCCCCAACTTTAAACGGCTGCATGAGCTTCTTCATTTGATACGACTCGGTCTCACTTGCTCGTACCGGAGCCCCAACTCTACTGTTCTGAGAGTTTAATCGCTGTTGTTCAATTTCGAGCTCTAGCCTTTTCAGCGCTCGCTCCTCTGTCGCTGCAGCCCGCTCCTCTTTCGCTGCAGCCTGTTCTCGCTCTCGTTCCTCTCTTGCTGCAGCTTCACTCTTAGCGTTCTGAAGCAGTTCCCACGCAATTTTAATTTCCTTTGCTTCCGCGCTCTCTGAAATCGCTTTACTGATCTCAGATTTCTTCATCTTTTGCTCCACCTCCACACCCAATTCTTCACATAAACAGAATAAATCTGTTCTCAGTAACCTCATTAGATCCATGATCGCTGCTCTTTAGCTTTGGCTTTGCTATAAAACTTGTCGCGAGGTTGTACACAAACCTAGCGCACGAGTCAAACACTAAGGATTCCCAGCAGTTCAAAATTAATTACCCATAATCTGAAGCCTGGCGAATCTCAAAGCAAAGTCCAAACGCTCACCCACAGATGTAGCACGATGTCGCATGGTCCGATCCCAACCGCTGCCAACCAGTTGTTCGAGGCGGGGCTTAGGCCGCACGTCCGGAGGCTTCCTGGCTCGTGACGACAACCATTCCCCGAAGTGAAGAACCCAGGGGTCCAGTGGAGGTGGGAGAATTGGTAACGTAACGAACGGTTTAATTACATGGTAGCGATACAGTCGTCAAATCCGAGAGAACAACTGAGCAGCCTCACGCCCCGCCTTATATAGGGGTCCGTTTTCTCCCTCACTCTCCGCCAGGGCAGCAGGTGCGACCGCCAAGTGCGTTGCAGCAAAGCCCGCCGCGTCGTAGCCAGAAGTGCGTCGTAGCCCTGGTTCTCCGCAGTTAGGCCAGGCCTCTCTCTCTTCCGGAGCGCACGAACGCACACACACACACGTCCCGTTGACGTCACGGACGCGTTGAGACTCGTTTTGGGCAGGCATCGACAGGTGGGCGACAGTCCAGAACACGTCGGGACTCGTTTCGGGACTCGTTTCCGTTGCGTTGAAACTCGGAAAAGGTTGCCGAAGGTTCCATTCTTAACAAGGGGTGCCACCCCCGCTTCCCCAGCGGACGCGCCGCGTCTTACTACCGAAGTTAAAAGGCACCTAGGTCGGGACGCGCTATTTGAAAGCACCGCTGAGGCATGATTGTATAAAAACAATATTAATTGTGCCGCAAAACCTTGCAAACTAAATATTTTAAAAACATCACGCGCCCTTCTTTTTGTACTAAACTCCAATAAATTTCATACAAAAAGAGTCTTTTCCGTTTGTTTTTACGCAAAAACATGCTTTCTAAAAGCTCAAGGTGACCACAGTACAGACAAATGATAAAGAGTGGCGCTGTTGTCGTATTTAGCTCGGTCTCGGTGGACGCCAGCGGCCCAGGTTTCGACGGCGAGTTTCCCAACTGAGTGTTTTAGTAACGTTGGCTTAGAGTATCGGCCCTCCGTTCCCCGACATTGTTGTGGGCGCCGCCATTTTGGCTCGTATGCAGAGCAAACGCAACTGCCGATCGTCGTGATTCAAAAGTGCGACTTTCTCTGCATTAGATTCGGTGTTAGGAAGCTCCTTTGCTCTGTCGCGAACTGGTTAAACATTTGTGGAGGGCGGAAAAGCGTTTCCTGTGATTTCAGACTGAGCTTCAGATAACTGGCAACCATGATTTTAAGACACAATATGGCCACGTGTCGTTACTCTGAAGCGTAGCATATTTAGTGACACTAGTTTTACCTTAGGTTGTTTGCACGCATACACACAGAATGTTCAATTTTAATTCCAACGGATTTTTTTTTTTTTTTTAATCCGTGCAAGTTAGATTAATGCGACCTGCGCAGGGGGTGAGTTCCACTGCCAGGGGCACATAATATGATAAAGTAAACCTCACGAAATTGAGTAAATTTTTGTCAGATTTTAAGCACGTGGTAAGGGGCCGGGGGCTGAATTTTTTATTTGTGCAACCGATGGAGTTGTTGCAACTTGCAGCAACAACAGTGCAAACGTTTGCAAGAAGTCCCGGATTATCATCCGTGTTTTCGGAACGCCTGTGGCACGATCGTGGGAACTTTAGCACACCCCCACGCCTACCACCTGCTTATAAGTCGGACTAAAATTGATTGATTTGGTGGTTTTAGATAACACGTTAATTGCGTCCTTAACTATATGGAGGTCATGGAAGTCTCGTTGAACTCGTGATGGATTCATTGGAACCAAGGCAACAACCTTGTTTGGTGAGGGCATGGCAGAGGAGGCAGTTATAACTGCCTCTACCTCTGCGGTGATTAATTCTGGAGAATGTACCTACATCATCTGTGTATATTTTGAAAAAGAATTAATCGCTCTTGTTTTAGTTTTTAACCCAGTTCTGTGGAAGCTGAAAAAAAAAAAAGAAATGTCGAATGCGGTTTGAACACATATATTCTCTCGATAAATTCAGGGGGAAAAGATTTCCCGCCAAATATAGTGATTTTCGTGTTTTTTTTTGTTTTTTTTTTTGTAGATACAGTGTTGTCGACGTTACCGAAAAAAAGTAGCGAAATAATACGTTCCTCGTTACTTGCAAAGAAAAAGAACGCGGTACCGTTACCGATAAAAAGTAACGCACGTTACTTTTGCGTTACATTTTTAATTACGAATTAACACGTTTTACTGTTTTGACGGTACAGGTATGCATAAGCGCCCTATTTTAGGAAACATTATGTACATGGAGAATCTGAACATAATTACTTTCTTTATTTTACGGTTTCAACTATTAAATACTCATGAGAGAAAACTCAAGAAACCCGTAAATTCACATCGCTTAGCGCTTAAAAACAGAAAAACAAAAATAAAGCGTAGTTTTGTTAAGTCTTGGGAAGTAACGGGCTACGTAACAACGTTACCCGTTGCTCGAAATATGTAACGTTACCCCGTTACTTATTTGAAAAAAAAAGTAACGAGTACGTTACCACGTTACCCAAAACGTAACGGCGTTACAAGTAACGAAGTTACGTGTAACGCGTTAGCGCCAACACTGACTAAGACAACGCTGAGATGCCAAAATCAGTCATGTAACAGATTATGCGTTAAAAGATGGCAAGTAAAGCTTCTTATGCGCCGAGTGAGAGAGAGAAGGACGCGAGAGCACGGGGGCGCCAGAACGCCGAGCTCTGATTGGACAGAATAGTGGGTAGCTATAGTCGGTTACAAGTTAAGAAGGTACGAGAAGCTCCTCCCACAAGCGTGGTGCGCCGGTTTCAAATCCCTCCGCAATCGAAAGAAGAGTTCACTGGAAACGCTCCTTGTTCCGCTTCAATGGATAGATAATGGCCACAGAGTGGTGCCAACTTGTCTCCGACCCCCACTTTTTAAGAAAGCGACCTTTGTATTCATCGGAGAAGGAACCGAGCCCCTGAAAGGCTACCTCAATCGGAGGGGGAAGCTAATCCCCGAAAGTCGTCTTTGTTTGCATCTCAAAGGCGAAAGATAAAGCAGACCCTCCTCGCGCGTTGGCCGCAACGTCACGGAAACGATGGGACGCTATTGGATGCGGAGGTGGCGGAGGGATATATGATTCCCTTTGAAGGGCATTTGCCGCTACCTTCTTGACTTGTAACCTACTATAGCAGCCTTTATGTCCAGAGCACTCGTCGAACGCGTTCGAACGCCGGAAGCCGGCTTTCCACGTTCTAACGAGTTCGGCGAGTGGAGTAGAGCCAATGGCAGCTATAGCTTCAGGTGTACCTACTAATCTGTTCAATCAGAGCTCGGCGTTCTGGCGCCCCCCCCCCCCCCCCCCCCCCGCACTCTTGCGTCCTCCTCTCCCTCACTTTCTCGGCGAGGTGGAACGTTTTGTAAAGCATGCTGCCTTAGGAAAGGCTCCACCGGCCAAAAAGAAAACACACACAACAGTTTATTTAAAAAAAAACATAAAAAACCGGGTTTGTACTTTTTGCTGCTCAGTCAGTGTAGCAAAGGACCAAAGGTAATACAAGGGTTATCACGTTCGGACACCTTCATTCACGTAAAATATTAGCATCCTTATCTTCCGTGTGCGATTAGCTGAGTAGAAGGTTTTAAAATAGTTCTCAGGGCGCCTCTTTTAGTTTTGGTAGCTCGTTCAGGGTCGATCGATGTGGCATCGAACCAATGAAGAAAAAAAATAAAACATAATAGCCTGCTGATGTCTGAAATCATTTATTTATATTGACGATAAAATAATCGCTTGCTATTGAAAAGCGAATGATTTTGTATCACGCATAAATTGCCAAATCTAGGTTGTGTGAGCTTTAAAAAAACGCAGAGGCCGTGGGACGAGCTTTCGAGGTTCACCACTGTAACTATAATTACTAGGGAGCCTTCAATTACACTTGGTTAACTTCGAAAGCCCGTGTACGCGTACTCACCTCATTTTCTGGGCCAGATGGAAAAGGTTTTAGCTTTTTGAAGGGCGGTATGCCATCTGACTTCTTTTATTTTATTTTGTTCGCTACATCCAACTAAAAAAAACAATGAACCTAGGGGAAAAATATGTTTTCTACCAGGTGAGGACAGGCAGGCTTCAAAATGAATGATCATCGAAAAAAATATTTTTGTTAAATATTTATGTTACAATAGGAAATTTTCGATTTGTGGACAAAAACGAAACTGTTCTCCTGTGGGATGATGACGATAGCGTTTGTACCCACCTATGCGGTGCGCAAGTTCGTCTGCTTCTTTCGCAAGGGTTGTGGTGACGTCAGAACGCCGAGCTCTGATTGGCTCTGATTGCGTAATGGGTAGAATTCAAAGCAAGCTGCCTTGAGGTCTACCCACCATTCTTCAATTAGAGCCAATCGGAGCTCGGGCTTTCTGAATTCACCACAACCCCTGCAAAAGAAGCAGACAAACTTGCGCTTAGCACACTCCATTCACTCCTACGCTGAGACCGCGGTGGAAGCTATATGTCCTCGCTGGACCATCCATGCGCCTGCCTTTCACACGTCATCACGCCCCCTGCCCATACCCACGCACAGAGAGTCTGGTCACGTGATAAGAGGGAGGCGGGTGATTGGTCCGGCGGGCACGTAGTTCCCTCTGCAGTCTCAACTTAGGGGTGCAGTTTCGGTTTCGCCCGCAAGTAAAAAAAATCGTATTGTAGCGTCAATATTGTGCTGTTGTTTTTTTTTTTTTTTTTTTTGACGAACATACATTTTGAAACATGCATATAGCCTAACCAGGTAGTGTCCCTTTGGAGGGACATCAACTGACAGGGTATTTATGCTCGCCAAAGTTTTTATTTGTACGTGACATATGAGAGCCCAACTTCCCAGAATACAATTTGTGGCTTGAAATTCGTGCTCTTTCCGCCCGAAAACCGCCGATCGAGGAGTCGCGCTCGCTCTCTTCTCCATTGTCACGTGCCGTTTTCTATGGTTTAGGCAGAACCACCCAGTATAATCAAAGTCGTGGGTCATCCAAGGCACACAATTTTTATTAAAAATAGAAAACAAATATAATACCCATCCTTGGTGGCTTCGAAGACACTGCCAATACGTTAATTTAAAAACAAAAGTTGCACAGTTACGTGATTTTTAGTAACTTTCTCTTCCTCTATATGTCTTCTTCCTCAACAGTTCGGTTTCAGATTCGGTTTCAAGCAGTTGCGTCTTTTGACTTTATTAAAAACTTACGTGACGCTGCAGAAAGGTACTGATTGGGTAGCCTTCTGACACCATAATAAATCGCCTGGCAAAAAATATTAAAAAAAAAACAGAAGAAAAAAAAACCGGCGCACGCGACCTTGTCTATAAATATATTTTTGTTAATTGCGGTTTACATTACGGCATTTAACTGTACTAGTTTAAGGTCTGTATATCGGAACTCCGTTTTTTTTTGTTAACTTTTTTTATGGCCATTAGAGGTTTGGGTAGTTTCTATATCTTTACCCTAAAAACCTGTGCATAACCTTTGTAGGCTGCCTGTCACATTGACCACGTAGTATGGCGCACCGTGCATTCACGAGGGCGCCCATCAAACCATTCTGCCAATCTTGGCAGCGAGGCAGGTATGTAGCTGCCTCGCCTCAGACACGATCACATGGCCGTGTCGCCGCGGGGTCGATCGGGATCTCGAATTCGGCTCCCGACGTGCCGCTTTCTCTCCTAGCCACTGGATGGCGCTGCAGGCGCCCCGTGGCCTTAGAACTTCGGACGAGACCGAGACGCAGGCAGGTGGGTGGCGACTGGATGTAGCATATCGCGGGACACGAGGCCTGGGGGCCTTCTTTGTGTTTAGCTTTATTTGTGTAATGTCGCGTGTATTTGTAGTGTAGATTGAGTGTTTTGTAGCGTTGTGTTTTTGTACCAATAAGCGGGGAGCGGAATCCCGCTCCCGTGAAAGAACCAGGCTGGACTCGGGTTGTTGACGGACCACGTGGGAAATGGCGAATCGGCAGCGGCACGCGATTTCCTATGGCGCATCAACGTTGGGGCAGGCGAGCCGTAATTACGGTAGCAACGTCCGTCGACGACACGGCGTGAAAGTTCACGCGGGGCCGCCCCCCTGGTTGTCGGGTCTACACCGCCGCACGGCGAAGGTGGGAAGGGTACGTCCAAACAAGTGTTCGAGATGGCCACGGGTAATTCCGCCCTCACGGACTTAGTGCTTTTGGCCGACGTCGCGACGGCGACGGGGCTGGCGGAGCGGAACGCCACGGCGGTGACCGCAGCACCGAGTCCAGACACGCCGACGGTTTCGCCAGTGGTGTCTATGCCGCAAAACACGGAGATGTCCCGTGAATCTACGGCATTGGTTGCGGCGTTCGCTCACGCCTTACAGAGCATGCAAAGGGAAACGCCGCCACCAAGAACCCTCATCCGTATTCCGGTGCCGGAGTACAGCGGGCACAGCGATCGAGCGATGAGCGCGACCGACTTCTTGCTGGCAATCCAGCGATATCGGAAGGCTACCGGCCTGACCGAGAAGGAGACGCTAGGCAGCGTTCTGCCGGTGGCTCTTGTAGGCCCGGCGGCGAGGTGGCATCGCCTTGTGAGCGAGTCAGCCGGAACACTCGACGAGTTCACGGCCCTCTTCCGGCAAGAGTTCTTGCCGGCAGACTACCTGCCAAGAATGCGCAGGGAACTGGAGGAAAGAACGCAGGCTCCCGCGGAGCCCTTCGCGGAGTACCTGCGGGCAATGCAGGAACTCCTGCAGATCGCCGATCCGAATGCTACGAACCAGGAGCAGGTCGAGCGGGTGGTGAGGCAGGCGCATCCCACCTTTTCGCGGTATATGCGTGGGCGCCCATTCAGAAGTCTGAGTGAGCTCGCACAGGAGGCGCGCAGGGTTCAGGCCGACTAGAGTAACTGTATATGCTCCGCTTGCGGAGCAGAGTACCGCAATGGTGCCATTCTGGAGCCAAGCACTGCGGGAAGCCACGGTCGTTTTTTGCAGGGGCACGAAGGCGCAGACGCGAGGCGGCGTGCTGTGGCGTGCTGCGGCGCGCTGCGGAAGGCAAATAGTGCGGCGTGCGACGACGAGCCGTGCATGCGCGTGATCGTTGTCCCGTCGTTCCCTGTTTCCCTCTCGATCGCAGAAATCGCAACCGCGGCTCCTGCGGGTCGCGTGTCAAGTGAAATCGTCAAGTCGTGGTTGCCGGGGCGCATATAGCATCGTGAGCCCGCTGTCTGCCCAACTTTTGGAGGACCTTTCCCCTCGAGCGATCGCAAGACGCAAAAGAACGCAGGCCTCCTTATTTTCCCCTTGTGTTTAATCGAAGAGCGGCTGCCGCTGCTCAACCTGTGACTTTTTTTTTTTTTTTTTTTTTTTGTTTAGCAGACAGTTTATTTGGTTTTTGGTAGACTGAGCAGTGCTTTACCGTCGTGCGTCCCAATTATATGCGAATCTGAGTAAAGTCGAGAACCCGCACCTTCATGCTAAAATTGTGCACAACTTCTTTTTTTCTTTTTTATCTAAAGTTCTTCCCATTTTGCGAATTCGAGTGTCTCGCCGTCGGAATTCGGTACAAGCTCTTGTCGCCGTCCGCTCGATTCGTGCACTTCGTATCACAGCAGCCTGTCATTTTCACGGGGCTCTTTTAGGCGCATGCAAAATTCATTGCGGTAAATAACGCAGCGGCTAACGGAAAAGCCGTCCCCTCGCTTTCGAACGAGAGCTCGCCGACTCGCCAAGATGGCCGGATGTGCCGGTCGCGTATCGCGTATCACTCCGCGAGAGCCGCAGACGCGGCGATCGTCGTCTGTGTCGTCTGCTTCACATACCTTGGAAACGGATGTCCTAAAACATCGCTCGCGTTATAAAAAACAGGATTGTACTGTACTCAGTTGACGCACATAATGTTCAATGACTTAGGAAGCCTTCGGCTCGTTCAATTTTAGTCTAGGATCTATATTTTTCGAACTCAAAGCGGGAAATAAGTTCCCCCGAAACGCGGCGCTCTGGAAGGCCGCTTTCCCGCACGAAGGTCGGCTCCACTTCTGCCCACGTGACCACTCCTCCGCCAATACGGAGATGGCGGTGAAAGGAAAAGGAACGCGATACTCTGGCTCTGCAAGCAGAGCCTATACAGTTACTCCTGGTTACTCTAAAGGCTGGTTCACACATCTGCGTTCGTTGCGTTCTCATGCAACCGAAACGACCGTAACGACAAAGTCACCGGGACAAGCGTTCGCCGAACGCAGCATGGCAAGTGATGCAAGGGGTAGCTTCGCGAAGCAATCCATGAGCCACGGTTGTCGCGGTGTTTTTGTCGTTACGGTCGTTTCGGTTGCATGCGAACGTAATTGTTGCAAGTGTGTGAACCAGCCTTAAGGCCGACATACTGGCGGAGCGCAGGTACCACCTTCCCCCAGCTCCAACCGATACGCTCGAACCCCGATGCGCGTGGCACGGGCCGGTGCCACGTGGGTATCGACGGGGGGAGGCCGCAATGGCGGCGGCCCGCGGGGAACCGAGCGGGAATCCCTGGGAGCTCACGGAAGACGCCTTGGAGCCAGGATCGCTCCGAGGAGGGAGCGTGGCCGTCCACGCGACGGAATTCCGGCCGACCGGCGCACCACGGATCGCCGCAGCACAGGAGCAGGCTGCCGCCGACCCGCTGCCACAAAGGGGTGAGCGCATCGGACGCCCCACTGGGGAGAATCCTATCCCAGGTTGGCGAGGCTGCTGCTTTCGGTGCCACAAAATCGGGCACTTTAGGCGCGACTGCACAAGAGAGATTTCGGGAAACGGATTAGGCCGCCGATAAAGTTATCGGCGGCGAAACAGACCAACGAGCGGGTCCCCGACATCCCATCGACGGTGTGCGTGCCGACGGCGTATCGAGTCGGAACCGCGACACGCACCGCGGCCCCATTTATTTCCCCGACAGTGGCGGGAAAGGAGTTCGCATCTCTTCTGGATAGCGGGGCTAGTGCGTCGCTAATTGGGGACGAGGTCCTCAGGCATCTCCAACAGAAGTCCATTCGGGTGAGGCATGGGGAGACCACTTTCCAGTTGGCTTGTGGGTCGACGACATCGAGGGGAGCAGTGCGTCTCGTGGTACGTTGGAATCGACGCGCGCAGAGACAGCGGTTCGTCCATTTTGCCGGGCTGACGGTGCCCATCATTCTTGGACGGGATTTCCTGGCCAACACCGGCATCATCATTGACGTGGCAAAGTGGCGGGTACCGAGAGGGGGCACAGGCACCCCTTTCAAGTTTCCGAGAAAGCTCCACGGAGACCATGGCGGCAGCGCTGGGAAAAGCGACAGAACATGAAAGAACTGTCCGCGACGACGCCATGAGTCACCCAACTCCGAGCTCCGTCGCGCACTGCGACGCAATGGGCCACCCGTTGGCCAATGCCGATAGACTGTCCCGACCAGAGCGAGAGAGGTTGGCGGCTTTGCTGCACAACTTTGACGAGATGTTCACCGAACAGCCGGGCTGCACCAAGCAGGTGCAACATCGCATTGAAACTGGGGACGCACGCCCTTGGAAGTCCAATCCGCGTCCTGTGAGCCTGGCGAAGCGAAAAGCGATAGATGCCGCAGTCGATGAGCTCCTGAAGTCGGGAATCATTCGCCGGTCATCAGGACCCTGGGGATTCCCGGTGGTTTTGGTGCCCAAGAAGAACGGAACATCGAGACTCTGCGTCGATTATCGGCGCTTGAACGCGGTTACCGTAAAAGATGCGTATCCATTTCCGAGCATCGAAGAAATCATCTCGAATCTGGGGAAGGCGAAGTATTTCACTACCCTCGACGCAAGCAAAGGCTACCTCCAAGTGGAGATGAGCCCGGGCGACGAAAGCAAAACTGCATTCATGTGTCACCGAGGCTTGTTCGAGTTCACTCGGATGCCGTTCGGATTAACAGGTGCACCGATGACATTTCAGCGGTTGATCGACGGGGTGCTCGGAGATGCCAAGTGGCAGCACGCGCTCGCTTACCTGGACGACATCATTGTGTACTCGGAAACTTTCGAGGACCACCTTCGTCACCTCGAGGACGTGTTGCGAAAACTACGGATCGCCGGCCTCACACTAAACCCGACTAAAGCCCAAGTTGGAGCTTCTGAGATCAGCTTGTTGGGATTCCGGATCGAGAGAGGAAAAGTTTCCCCCGACACGGACAAGTTGCGGGCGATCTTGGAGTTCCCAGTCCCTACCGATGTTGGGGGAGTGCGCCGTTTTCTCGGGATGATAGGATACTACCGAGCCTACATCCCGAACTGCGCAGGAGCCGGGAGGCGCCGCAGGAGGAGGCGTGCCTCCAGCTGACCGAGGCCTTGGCGCGTACAGCATCCCTCAAACTGCCAGACCTGAATAGGCCCTTCACAATCCAGACGGACGCCAGCGACCAGGGACTCGGCGCGGTGCTCTTGCAGGAGACAGAGGGAGAGATCCGCCCGGTGGCATTTGCCAGCCGGGCGCTGAACCCGGCGGAGAATAACTACACGGTGAGTGAGCGCGAATGCCTCGCCATCATTTTTGCTCTGAAGAAGTTCGATCATTATGTCGAGGGGACGGAATTCACGATCGAGACGGACCATATGGCCCTCGCGTGGCTCTCTCGGATCAAGGAACCCGCCGGAAGACTGGCGCGCTGGGCCTTGACACTGCAGAAGTACGAGTACCGAATTCGGTACCGGAAGGGCACGACAAATGTGGTGGCCGACGCGCTCTCCCGCGCACCCGTGGATCCCCCACCGCGCGAGGCAGCAGACTACGGAGGCGTGGCCATCCCCCGGGAGACGGGAAATCCCGCCACGCGCTCCGCTCGCCACTGTGGCGGCGCCGCGCAGCTGGCTGATTAGCTACCACCAGCTCGCCTGCACTCTCACCGTCTTTTCGCAATTACCTCATTGGGACCGGCGTTCAACCGAACGGAACTGTTCGAAGCACAGCAGAGCGATTCGTTTTGTCGCGCTATCTTCGACCGGCTCAGGCAAGAGATGGATCCTGACCAGAGAGGCGGAAAGACGCTCCGGCACTCCGGAACACCAAGAGGGCCAAGTGCCACCGCCCAGGAGTCAGACATTGAAGCAGGTGAGCTGGAGTCTTACCTGATCGATGGGGACGGCGTCCTGCTGCGCTACTTCCCGGAAGAGAGCGATTCAAGTGAGTCGTTCAAGACCGTGATTCCCCGCGATCTCAGAGTGGCAGCGCTGCGTCACTACCACGATGCGGACGGTCACGGCAGTGCACCGAAGTCGTGGCATAAGCTGCGCCGTTTCGCTACCTGGCCGGGCATGAAGAGGCAGCTGTGCCGGTATACGTCCGGAGCTGCGCAGTGTGCCAAGAGCGCAAGCCCAGGGGGGGCAGACCACCCGGCCTGCTCGAGCCCATCGTGAGTACGCGGCCCTGGGAGATCGCGGCCCTGGGAGATCGCGGCCTGCGACTTGATGGGACCCCTGCCGCGGTCAAGCGGAGGCTATCAACATGTGTTGGTAGTAACCTGCCACTTCACCGGATTCGTCGAGATGTTTCCAATGCGGAAGGTGACAGCCAAGGGAGTCCTGAGCAGGCTGTCCGAGGTCTGGTGCTGCTACGGGTTCCCCGAGAGACTGGTGAGTGAAAACGCCTCGATATTTTACTCGAAAGTCTTCGCGGCAACCTGCCAGGCCCTCGGGATTAAGCATTGTAAGACTTCGTATTACCATCCCCAAGCAAATGTGACCGAGCGGCGGAACCGCGACATCAAGCCGCTGCTCGGGGCGTAATTCGATTTCGTTTGCATTGCGGTCCAACCTCAACCGCAGCACTGGGTTCACGCCTGCGCTGTTGAACTTCGGCAGAGAATACGCCGACCGATGCGGTTCTTCGCCCGCGACAGAGCGCGGCCAGAGCGGTGCCCTCGCACGAGGATTTCGCGACGCAGACAAGAAAGCGACTGTCGCGGGCGCTGGACGCCGCGCGCGGAAACAGGGCTCGCGCGCGCGCGGAGCAGAAAAACACTTACGACAAAGCGCACCGCGATGCGCAGTTCGAGGTGGGCGACACCGTTCTTCGGCGAAGTCACGTTCAGAGCGATGCGAGTAAGTTCTTCTCGGCGGCGTTGGCACCCAAGTGGGTTGGCCCCTTCGTCATCGATTCCAAGAAGTCCCGACTGACATACACGCTGAGGGACCAGAATTCTGATCTCGTCCGCGGGACAGTTCACATCGGCGAACTGAAACCCTTTTTCCCCAGGGAAGGGGATGAGCCGGTTATGCGGCCGCAGAGGGGCCTTCGCGGGCACCAACGATCTCAGGATTTCCTGGGACCACCGCGGCACCGCTATAACACGCGTAGCCGGAGGCAACCCGATGGGATCGGAACCTCGTAGAGTGCGTGGCCCGGGAAAGGGAAGAAGAGGGTGAACGATCCGAAATCGGCGTTCCCGGCATTGTTTCTTTTTTTTTTTTTTTTTTTTTCCTTTTTGGGGTGGGGTGGAAGGGTGCCTCGGAACCCTCAGTGTTTGTTTTTCTTTCTTGTTTTTGCTTTGGAATGTTTTTTTTTGTTTTTTTTTTTTGTTTTTTTTTTTTTTGTTCGGCGTTGCTGTTGGTGTTGGGATGCTGCTCCCTCGCTGGGCGCGCGCCTTGGACTTTTCCCATCTTGTGCGTCATCGCCCTGTGGCTGCTGCCTCGAGACGCGGCTTGGTATGCACCGAATGGTCCTCTCCTGGGAGACGATGAAAGGATGAGTCGCCGTTTGGACAAACACTAGCCTGGACTGAACTCCTCGTCTCCGAGCAGCGTATTCCCCGGCCGGAACCACAGCTCGGGGAGCCTCGATGGACGTCCGCGATGCCACGCAGGACGCCGGGTGCAGTTTTTAGTGAAATTGGACTTCCAGCCCAGCATCGCTCCGGGAGGGCTGTCGCAGCTGGGTCACAACCACAGTCCCTCTACGGCGCACCACTCCATGGCGGGCCAGTCTCAAGGTGGCCAGGCACACTGCTCAAGGACCCCGTTGCCCCGGAGGCCGCCGCCAAGCCGAAGTCGACACAGTCTACTGTGAGGTGTGCGGTGGCCGCGCACCCCAGGTCTCGGGCGAACTGATGGACCTCAGTGAGGACGACCCATGGGACCAGTGGTGTGTGTGTGCGTGTGGGGGGTCTCCAGGCCAAACCAAGCGACCGTGTTTCCGCGAAGCCTAGCCGTACGTCTGAATTCCGGCGTACTTCGATTTTTAGGAGAGGGGAGTATGGCGCACCGTGCATTCACGAGGGCGCCCATCAAACCATTCGGGTGTAGCCCGAAACAACCCATTCCCGTTTGAACCCGTCCCATTTCGACCCATTCCCGAATCGACCTTCCCGTTTGAACCCGTCCCATTTCGACCCATTCCTGAATCGACCTTCCCGTTTGAACCCGTCCCGTTTCCTCCCATTCCCGAAACACCCTTCTCATTTGAACCCGTCCCGTTTCAACCGATACTCGAAAGACCCTTTGCGTTTGAACCCGTCCCTTTTCAACCCATTTGAATAAGACCCTGCGCATCGCAACCTCTTCGCGAAAAGTCTAATCGTTCTACCCCTGGTCTGCGCACCTTTTTTGCTTAAGAAAATGTGTTCTGAAATATTATTGCATGCCAGTGTATTCTAAAGATATGCACCTCTTTCAAGCAAGCTTCGAATTAGTGTATTATTCTTACTTCAACCACTTAAAGTGTTTTTGCTTGTTTTATTTCAAGATGATCCCCATAACGCGCAACCCCGAAACGGTCTATGTACTCTCTGCGACGCCGTTACTGGAAAGACGACCTTGTCGCTTTTTAAAATTTTACTTCGAAATGGTATTAGCAGGCACCAAATTTTTTGGCTTAGGGTACTGGCTCAGATGAACACTTTCAAAGACAGCAATAGCTTTTTTGTCAGCCTTTAAATTCTATGAGATGAACAGCAACATTGCCGATCGCTTGTGCGCGCTACGTTCAATAATGAAGTCTTGATACACAAGCACATTGGGTAAACTAAAAATAGCGTCGCCATCGCGACGCTATTTTTAGGGTACCCAAAGTGCTTGCTTACGTTATTCTAAAACCTCATATTAGTGATCTTGATATTTTGGAGAGCGCCAAATCAGATAGGGTGACAGGCATATTTCATTTCATTTTCATTTCATTTATTTAGCTCAAAGACCTCCTTACGGCTGCAATACATGAGCGAGGATTTTACAATGTAGGAAAAAGCACACTATAAAAATAGCTTTATAAAGAAAACAAATTTCCTGTTGGACTTTCCCGGAGAAAGTCAAACAGGGAAATCGTGCCATCAGTAAGGCGACACTCCAGTTCTGATCGTTTATGGTCCTTGCTGACCCACTTGAGTCCCCTGGTCCGCACGGCACCACTTTTTGCAAGCTGCTGCAAAGATACCCTTGTCAAAGCCTCATCCCGTTTGATCAAATCAACGAAGCTGTAAATGTTCGGGTGAGCCCTCCCTGACGCCGTGTTTATCTTATGGTGCCAGGTCTCCAAGGTTGTTTCGGGAGAGGGAGAAGTGAGGTCAGCAGGGAAAACAGACATTGGACACTTGAACCTAATTAACTGTTAACGAACAATACAAACGAACCGACCTAACTGATAACGAACGGTGGCCGAAGTGGGAAGGTTGTTTCCGGATGGGGCGAAATGGGAAAGGATGAAACGGGAAGGTCGTTTTGAGCCGGGTCGAAACGGGAAGGTACAAACGGGAAGGTTGAAATGGGAATGGGTCGAAACGGGAATCACCCCTGATTTCTTCCTCGTCCGTAGGAGAAAAGAAAATTGAGCTAGTTACGTTATTACGTATATATGAAACGACATTAGCTGCATTGGTTGGGGGAGACGAGGATGCTCCTGATGTTAGAAAATGAATATTAAACATGTCTGAGAGCCGTTTACCTCCGTAGCTTTCGCCGTCCATTTTCAGTTCAGCAGGAGGTGGATCACTAGGCCTGGAAATCAAAGTTCCTACAATGCTCCAGATTTTCTTAGGGTCACCTAGGATGCTCATAAATTTATTTATATAATATTCTTAGGCATACCTGAAGTGATTGCGGAATCTGACCCCTTTCTGAGAGATCCCATTGCCCGTCATGGCAACAAGGGTCACTGGTCGCATCTCTCGAAGTTCACTCGTGATCAGTTCATTGGCTTAATGGCACAGACCGTACGAAAGCGAATTGTCGAGGAGGTGCAACTTGCCGAATACTATACTCTTCGATTGTTGATTCTACCCCGACATTGCCCATGTTGGCTAGCTGTCTGTTGTGCTTCGATATTGTTTAACGGGTATTGTTCATGAAAGGTTCATCGGATATGTTCCTATTGAATCGCACACGGGTCAGTACCTGGCTGCAGCAGTACTCTCTCTCTTTGACGCGAACAGCATTTCAATTCATAACTAGAGGTGTCAGTCTTATGAGCAGGCCAGTAACATGTCGGGGATGTGCAAGGGTCTCCGAGCCCAGATTAAAAAAAAAAAAAAAAAAGAACCCACTAGCTGTTTACGTTCCTTGCTCGGGTCATTGCAGTGTTGATTGCTGTGTAGAGGCAGGTGAAGTTTTTCAGACTAACTTAGAACCTGTACGTGTTATTTTCTACCTCGCCAAAGCGCTGGAGATATTCTATGAAGAGCATTGAACAAGGACAAAAGCCCTCCGTCCTGAAACGCCTGTCTGACACTAGATGGTCGAGGCATGCCGATTCCTGCAAATAAATTGTAGGTATTTCAAACGAATCCAGAATTGTCTGTGTAGCATGATGAATGATGAAGATGAGACCTGCGATATTCGTATGGAAGCGCCGTCTCTTCTCAAGAAGTTGTCTAAGCTTGAAACCGCGTTAATGGCAACATTGTGGATAGATATTCTGGAGCGGTTTGACAAGACCAGTGTCGTACTTCAAAGACCTGGTTTAGACCTCTCAGCAGCGGCTGACTTGTTGAACTCCACTTGACGGCTTCGTGAATTCCCTCCGGCCTAAATTTGAAGCTTTCGACGAGAGGGCTAGAGAACTGAGCGTAGAGCATGTTATCAATGTAAACGAACTCGAGACCCCTCAGGGCAATTCACAACAGTAGAGGCGGATTACAGGACTCGCGGCAGCAGAAGGTTCGAGATATGATATACGTTTTACGTGATTCTTGACAATCTGAGCTCAGCATTGCATGCTCGGAAAGCTGCGTACATTGATATCTGCCGAAAATTTCGCTCGTTAACGCTTCTTACGAACAATCGAAGCGACGACCAACTAATCAAGCAAGCTGATAGGCTTGCTGGAGATTTACAAGAACGACCTTGAGCCGATCTTTTCAACTGAAGTCCCTCAGTTCTCACATTATCTACAGAGTTGCACTCCCTCAGTTCTCGCATTATCTGCAGAGTTGCACTTGTGAAGACAAAAGTGCTCGATGACTTTTGAAAATGTTGCCGGAGAGAGACATTGAAAGCGTTTTTCCCAACTTTTCCATTGCTCTTAGAATATACCTGTGTATCCCCGTATCGAACTGCGAGAGCGAACGATCCTTTTCAAGGATGTCCTTGATTAAAAGTCGCTGTCGCTCCACTCTCGGCGAGGTAAAGTTGAATTCTCTCGCCATCTTGTCTATCGAAAGGGACCTTTTGCGTGAGATATCTTTCGGTGAAACAATATCTTAATTTTCAAGCTCGAAGAGTAGGAAGGTGCCGCTTTAATGAAATGTCTGTTCGTATTTCTGTACTTTGTGAGTTGAAATTTTCATTTTCTTTGATTGCATTTGAAACGTCTGTGACAAACACTTTCTCTTTACTCCAGCTTTTCCTCACTAGTAAAAGTGCCCGTGCGTTTACTTTCCCACAGAACACTGGGAAAGTCAATGGCTGCGATCTACGAGGTGAACTCGGACCAAAAATATAAAAATTATAAAATCAATGATGTGGCACTTGTAAGTATGTGGAACGTCATGCTCCATGTCATATCAAAGACTTTAGTTTTATGTCTCTGGATATTTTTGACCTCGTAAATCGCCGAGTTCTTCCCACAGACTGCGGGGGTTCGCTCAGCTCTGCAGAAAAGCGAACGCATTTCTAAGGAGAAAAAGTGATGGTTTTCACTAGGCTTTTTAATTTTCTCGGAATGCATAAAAACAGTAAAATTGACACATAGATTGTATTCTGTATGATACAGATTTTATACATATATTGTATAGTCAGAAATTTCATTGTAAATATTGTAAAAAGATATCGCGCTAACTTAGCACATTTCTAGGCATTCGAAGCGTGGACGTTTTAATAAAGTATGTTTTTCTTCTTTTACTAAACTTTTCATTTTTTGACCAACCTTATCATAATCACATCATTGTCGTCATCGTCATCATTATCATCATCATTATCGCTAATTTCGGGGCCCTGGCCAGCATTAGCCCAGGGCCCCGAAACCTCTTAATCCGGTCCTGGGGGTGGGGTACGGCACTGACTAAATTCCTCGTCAACAACGGAGACACCAGACGCCATATCGGGACTGGCGGACTTCCCGCTGTGTACACAAGTGCGCAACGCAATCACTTTACAGCGGAATGACCAACTGTGAGCTTGCCTCGACTGGACACGGTTTATTGGGGCCTCTATAACGACGGAAAGAGGCCACGCGAGGCCAGTCGGTCAGACCTCAGATTTCATCGAGTCGGAGCTCAGTCAAGGGCTCGAGCACATACAAGCACGGACACGCGGTTTCCGCTCGGTGACAATGGACTTTTGATGCCGAGAAAGTAGACGAGCAAGCGCTCGATATCTTTTGATCTTTCTAGCTCTCTCCGGCGACGCAGCTCAATATGTTGCGAAGTCTACGAGTCCACGTTTGTTTTTTGTTGTTTTTTTCAGGAGGTAAACACCAACGTCCGGGATAGGGTTTTATAATCCCGACCTTACGGCGTAGACTCGAGATGGCCATCGCTGCCTTCAAGGTCGCTGCGGAGATAGTTTGGCTTGCACAAGTCTCAGAGGCCGCCAAAAACACGACTTGGTGCATATAATCGGGCGCTCGCAGACGAGGCGTCGCATATCGTATACCGGACTGAGCGTCTGCTAACTCCTTTCTGCGCGAGATACAGCAAAAAAAAAAAAAAAAGTTTGACTCTCTAACAGAACCAACTCGGTTTTTTAATTGATGCATAAACGTTGCAGCGATCTAGCATTCAATAGCCGGCGGATAAAAAAAAAAATCCTTGTACGGATACACAAAAGCTCTTCAAGCATGAATGGAACTCAGGTAAGCTTGGTTCTTGTTCCGCTGTCCGTATTGCAGGCATGTTCGATGATTTGAAAGCACTAACTGACACGTGGCGTAAAGTAACGGACATGGTTTCTTCTAGAGGGTGTCAACCGCTGCTCTGACATCTTCATCGGACGAAAATGGCTCTCTGTAGTCGCCGACATTTTAAGAATTGCAGGGCATGACGTTACGTGTCCCTTTCATCCGATTGTCACTCCGCAGCGAACGAGATGGCCAATCATCGTAAAGCCTGATGGCGCGATTTTGCTCGCGAATTCGCAGCTGCGGCATCGTGTACCGCAGTGTCCCCCAGGCTTTTTGTGCCGCACGAGCGACGTCGCAACTGTGAAATCGCAAGCGTAATCGCACCATGTGAATAAAGGCCCGATCACACTCCTGCTGCGACCTCTTAAAACTGACCTCTTACAACGAGAGTAGAGTTCCTGTATCCTACGGGAGCCAGAGTTGCGCGTTCACGCATGGCATGTTGATCCAGCTCCTCACGTGACTGAATTCGGTGGGAACGTACGCCGGGGCTCGTGCAACGTCTACTTTGCTGCACGACACTTGATACGGCTCCTCACGTGATCGGATCTCGGCGAATAGCGGCGAGGGCGGCACGCGGCATGTGGAATCAAACGCGCAACTCGGGCTCCCGTAGGGAGCCTATAGACCTTTCCAAAAAGAGCTTGTGGCCGGTGCCATTTTGAGCGTTCGTGCGTATGGCGCGTGCTTTGCTCGCTTTCCGAAGCGACGAACACGCACGTGCTGGGCTGTGAAGATCGCACGCTGGACTGTGATTTTGTAAACATTGGAAAGGTCTATACAGGAATTCTAAACGAGAGGACATACTGGCGCCATCTATTGGGTAGCAGTGTAAACTTGGCGGTCCGGCATACTTTCTATTTCTCTCGCGCATTATCCTTTTTTTTTTTCTTCGCTCGAAAAACTTTTGTGAACGTTATAAACGAGCCTTTCTTATAGGTATTACGCACATTTGACCTCGGAAATCCCGCGAAACCTTCGCTCTTGTGAAATGCAGTTCCAGGGTCACCGTATAAATGGCGTGAGAAAACATGATTGCGCTTTAAAGGGATACTACAACGAAATTTCGGCGCTTATTTTTTGGTCTATATCTGTTCAAAAGAGCAGTAGCACATGGAACATACCAATATCTTGTTAAAAAAGTCTCGAAAATGAATTTTAAAACGAATTAAACGATTAGCAAAGAGCACCTGGTGGATGTCGCTAACGCCTCGTTTGTAATGCTCGTCTAGGAACCTTGACAGCTAGTGACGGAGCTTGTCTCGCCTCCGGCCACGACGAGAGAAGGGGGGAAGGAGGAACTCCCCTCTTCCCGAGAATCCCTTTTGTGTGTCGCAGAAGTCGCTATTGTCCCCCTACAAGATTATAGAAGATTAACCCGTCACTCAAAATTCGTACAAAAGCAGCCAATTCGGTGGCTGGAACGACTAGGCCATCCTCTCGGCGTCAGCCTCGCCGTAGCTTTGCTCGTCTCGAGACGACCTACGTCAAAATTGCGTTGGATGTCACGTGCTCTAAGCTGGGCCTTCTGAGAGCGCTTGCCAGAGTGGGCCGTTTATAACGAAAAATACAGCCACCGGGATCAAAATACAAACGTGCGATTGTCATTTACGGATATTGTGGATCATATTCAACCTATTTTTGAACACGACGGGAATATTTCAAATTTCGTTGAAGTATCCCTTTAAGACAGGGACATGGAAGAACAGACACCACAGAGCACTAACTTTCAACTGATTTAATTCGAGAGCCTCAGCGTAGAAACACACTGCGTCACCGCACCATGCATCTCAACCAATCCGTGGCCCCGCCACGGACCGCAAGTATGCTAACTGACACAACACGTGCCGGAACTATTTATGCCGTCCGCCTCCATAATCTCTCTAACAGTCTTTGTGCCTAGCGAGAACAGTAGAAGCAGCAAATAATGGGTTGCAGTGCACCCGCAGTCATGACTGTGACACGACAGATGACCATCCCGAACCCCGTTCACTTTCTGGTAGTGTTCCGTACATTTAAACATCTGCCAGTTTGGCCGACATATATCTTGCCACATGAAAGCGGAATCGATACACCACCCCTTCCGTGCACGCGACAAACGGACTCCTGTGCTTGATTGGGCAGCCCGTCGGTACCTTGCGGAATGGGTCTGTCAGCTTGCACATTTTTGCTAGCTTTTCGGGTGCAGGGTAAACAACTTTTATGTTGACACGTTTTGCTATTTTTCCAAAACTGTGCGCTGTTCTCTGCATGTAAGGCACAACCACAACTTTCTGTCTAGCTTGACCTGCCTCTGGGCGCGGGCTAAGGTCCTTTCTTATTTTCTTAAAGGGGCCCTGCAATCATATCTAAGCGTCTGCCTTTTTTGCGATTATCACGTCTCTTGGGGTTCGGGAAAGCCAGCGGGCACGGAGAGAGTAACACGGGTCGCCTACGAGGGCGACCCGTGTTGCCGAAAGCGCGCGAAATGTGACGTCTTTGGTCCTGGGCTTACTACTGGTCAGAGCCGCTAAAAGCTTTTTTTTAGTCGAGATACAAATAATAAGTGTCGCGAACCGTTTCAATTATGTATGAAACTAATTTTTGTTCAGTATTTTAGATCAACAAAGAAACAAATGCAGTTTATAAAGTACGGATACAAGAAATGACACGTCGACATACCCGCCACCAAGCGGCGGAAAAAACGGCGATAACTAGAAAGGGCTAGTGGGATGGGGCCCCGACGAAGGGCGAGCGTAGAAAAATCCCGGATGTACGCGGCGGCGCTGCGACCATATACCGGCTTGAGGATCCGACCGGTTCCTAGCGTTCCGAAGGCCTTCGGCGCGTTCTTGGTTGGCGATTTGGCCATTTTGCGGTATGGCAGCGCGAAGTGGCTCCCGTTCTGAACTGATCTTTACCCCGTGTTTGCTGTCGTTTGTGGCCAATGAAGTGTTATGCCGAATTAGTCTTTAATCGCGCAGCAAACGCAATGCGAGCCGCCCTGGCAGCCCGCTTCATGCAGACCGCTTCATACAGCCTATCCAACACATGTTTTAGTGGCGCCCTCTCGAGCCGTCGACACGGAGTGCGGCAGCCGTGAACGCTCGATGAGCCCACTACCCCTCCTCTAGTTCCCGGCCACTCAAGCCAGGACCTACGACGTCATGAAGGAGGTTATTTTTTGCTTGTTTTTGTAATTCTAATTTGCCTATAACTTTTAAAATAAAGCGAAATTTGAGAAAAGAAAAGTTTCATTAAGTTACTACGTTCAGTGCGCTCAGGATAATCACCTTATTATCTTTGTAAATGTTCCTTAATATTGCTGTTAGTCCTTCATCTAGGTTTAAGCTCTCCACTATGTCCCACAGAGTTTTTTGGTTCACATTGTCATAGGCACCCTTAATATCCAGAAATGCCAGCCAGTGCTGTCTGTTTTCTTTTTGCGCTATTTCTATACACTGTGTTAGAGAAAATATATTGCCTTCCAACCTTCTTTGTTTCCGAAACCCGTTCTGCAACTCGCCCAGTATGCCCTCGCAATCTACCCATTCCTCCAGTCTGTTCTTTATAATCTGCATTACCAACCTGTAAATAACTGGTGTCACGGTTATGGGACGATAATTCCTAATGTCAGACTTATCTCCCTTTCCCTTATATATCATAATCATCCTACTAAGCCTCCATTCGCAACGACGAGAGGACATACTGGCGCCATCTATTGGGTAGCAGTGTAAACTTGGCGGTCCGGCATATTTTCTATTTCTCTCGCGCATTATCCTTTTTTTTTTTTTTTTCTTGGCTCGAAAAACTTTTGTGAACGTTATAAACGAGCCTTTCTTGCCACCATGCAAGACCTCAAAAGGTCTTGCACGGTGGCAAGACCTTTTGAGGGCGTTCATAGAACACAGATTAACTTTTCCTCTTTTAACTAATTTCGAGTTGGATGAGTTAAATGGTGACAACGGCTTGTTGGCCCCTGGGTGGTTCACCCTCTCTGAACATGTGCTGTTCAGAGAGGGTGAGTTTAATGTCTAAAAATGGAATAACACTCTCTACGGGTACTTCATGCGTGACCTGAAGGGGGTCAAGGACATCACCAAAAACGGTCAAAAGACTGTCCACCGTCGAGGGGGAGAGGGGAGTATCATTGACAAGTAAAATTAAAAAATCGTCAACATATCTAAAAACCTTAGTAACGCTAAAAGCACTCAGGCGGTCACAAAGTGCTCTGTCAAAATTTAACTCATCCCACTCGAAATATAGTTAAAAGAGGAATAGTTAATTTGTGTTTTACGAACGCCCTCAAAAGGTCTTGCCACCACGCAATGTCCTTGAGTCTGATTGAGCAAAACGAACGCTTGCAGCGTGCCGGGTTTCCAAAGGCTGTGATTGTATTTGTAGCAGAAGGCAATACGAAAGGACGTTAGCCCGTGCCCAGAGGCAGGTCAAGCGAGACAGAAAGTTGCGGTTGCGCCTTACATGCACAGAACAGCGCACAGTCTTGGAAAAATAGCAAAACGTGTCAACATAAAAGTTGTTTACCCTGCACCCGAAAAGCTTGCAAAAATGTGCAAGCTGACAGACTCATTCCACAAGGTACCGACGGGCTGCCCAATCAAGCACAGGAGTCCGTTTGTCGCGTGCACGGAAGGGGTGGTGTATCGGATTCCGCTTTCATGTGGCAAGATATATGTCGGCCAGACAGGCAGAGGTTTAAATGTACGGCTAATTAGAGAACACTACCAGAAAGTGAACGGGGTTTGGGATGGCCATCTGTCGTGTCACTGTCATGACTGCGGGTGCAAACCATTATTTGCTGCTTCTACTGTTCTCGCGCTAAGCACAACGATAAGACTGTTAGAGAGATTATGGAGGCGGACGCCATAAATAGTTCCGGCACGTGTTGTGTCAGCGTGGCTTCAATTGACTTGGCGGAAAAAGAGTTAGCGTACTTGCGGTACGTGGCGGGGCCACGGATAGACCGATCTCACCAAGCGCTCGGCGCATGCGTGACGCCGCCATAACTTTAGTTCGCAGGAGGCAGGCAATAATGCACAATTCGTGCCGCCTCATGCTCCACACGCGCAGAGCTCCAGCGAGGTTGTCGCACGTGCAGAAAGACTAAAGCTCCCTCGATGCATTGCGGCAGCGGTGGCGTAGTCTGGCGTAGTCAAACTGGCTGGTGAGATCGGTCTATTGGTTGAGATGTGGTGCGATGACGCAGTGTGTTTCTACGCTGAGGCTCTCGAATTAAATCAGTTGAAAGTTAGCGCTCTGTGGTGTCTTTTCTTCCTATAATCATGTTTTCTCACGTACAATACCAACTCGCCCAACAATCAGCACTTGGCATAGATGGCGCCGGAATGCCAGTGTGTTCCCTCGTCCTAAGAAATTTTAAGACGGTTTTAACAGATCTCGTCTCTCTCGGTCGTACTCGGTTGCAAGAGTGTGAACGGGCCTTTAGGGATGATTGCAGCCGCATGAAGAAGTTCAAGTCTGATAAGGTCAAGTCAGAGAAAAGAGGAGCATATGCGACCGTAGATCGTCGAGTTTGGTTATCGCGGACACTTTTAACGACGTCGCGTAGCCTGACGTCACGTGACTAAGTCGCGGGACGTCTGGTCGCGTGGTGTCATGACAGCACGTGACACCCCACGGTGACCTCAGGTCACGTGACGCTAATTTTCCCGCTAACACGTGACACTATATGACGCCACGTGACTGGACGTCATGTGACATCAGAACACGGGATGTCGATTTTCATCGCTTGATTTAGCGGGGATGGTAACGAATCATATGTCCTTATCCACTCCCAGAAACGGCAGTTCATAGCTTCTGAACAAACTTGAAATGTCGTTCCTGCGCTCCGCGCATTACATGACCTTGGAGATAAAGGTCGCTGCTAGCGTTGTAATCAGGTGGTGTGTCAGCAGACGCAGAACGCCTCTTTTACTCCTACATCAACACGTGACACTGCGCACGCCTGGTGTGCCAGCACCTGGTGTGGATAAAGGGCAGAGATCTACCTCACGCGTTACCTCTACCTAGTTACTTTTTTTCGGTAACGAGTAATGTATTTAGTTACTTTTAATGCCAAGTAACGAGTAACGATATTTGGTTGCTTTTGAGCAGTAACGGGTACAACACCGTTTAAACAGCCTCGCTTCTAGCCTTAGTATCCGTCTATTTCGACGAAGGCAGGTGGGCAACCGGAAAGGTGACTAAACAGTATGACAGTATTGCAGCGTTTATCGCTCAACACGTCAGTCGAACTCTGCAGCTGGGAATGTCCTTCACCCAGCGAACACAATAAAGACCCGCTTACACACTTGCGTTTAGCTGCGGCCGTATGAGACAAGACCGCTTTTTAAGGCTCTTGCAACAGTTGACGACCGGATGCGCTGCTGCGGAGCCGGTCGTAAGCCATCACAAGAGGCTTAAAAGCAGTTCTTGTCTCATTCGGACATAGTTTAAGGTTCGTTGGTAGAACGTTCTAGAATCGTGGACATACCGAATGTAAACCCGGAGGTTGCCAACACGAGAAAGCACAGAACCCATTGTCAACTTGGAACTTTAGAAGCAGAGAGAACAAAAGAGAGAGGGGAATGCCAGATTCACCAACTCTTCCTGAAGCACGACACTGCCATTCCTTCGTGCGCGTCAGCAGAACGACTCTTCAGCGTCTCCGGATATGTATGCTCAAGTAACCGGGGAAGCATACCCGACGCAAACTTGGAGACGCAGCTCGACTACTGACTAGAAAACAATAAACCATGAAACAAAAGCAGTTATGTATTCGGTCGTCAAAGTAACGAGAAAAGTATCTCGTTACATTTGAGGTAAAGTAAGGCGTTCCTTTTGAGAATCGGTAACGATCGAGTAACGTATTTAGTTACTTTCTGAGCGAGTAACGAGTAACGATATTTAGTTACTTTTTTGGGTAACGTGTACATGTCTGATAAAGGCTGAGTTGTTTATAAACAAAGAGTGTCGTTGTATATATAAATTTTAAAGCACAATTTCGATTCGAAATTTCAATAACAAAATTCGTAGTGGAAATGTTTCACAGCTGGCGCCTACAAGGAAACCGTCATCTAGTCCGGACGTGACGTTGCAAAAGCCTAGGACAACATTTCGAGGTCGGTAAGCGCGCGTGCGTGCTTACGTCAGGGGAAAATGAAGTTCACGGTAAATTGTTCTCCGACATGGAACGCGTTGAGCTGTGTGGCGATAAAACTAAAAATAAAAAGTCTATGTGACACCGGAACATGAAATAAACGTAGGATTAGAAAAAAAAAAAGAGTTCCCATCATATACCACTTAAAGCAAGTGAAACTTTCATGGTCACAACGTGTCTACAATATCATAAATGACGTCACGCGGTGCCTGTGCACTTTACAAACAGGTCAGCGTTGCCCACACCTGGGCACTGCGCATGTGCAGGAACCGGATTTCCGTGAAGTGAAACGTCTGCGCGCGTGCGCTATGCCGACAGCAACGTCACCGCAGCTCAGCCGCGCTGGTGTATATGTACCGCAGTATCCATATTACCCTTCACACATTAGTGAAGGTATACCGGTTAGTTTGGCGAGACGGTTGGTCCTAAAGTGGGGAACGCCTTTGTCATGTAGCTGTCTCCATCTTTACGTTAGTCAACTTTTTTTTTTTTTTTCCAGAATTTTGATGAAGTAGCGTGAGGCCGTCCGTTCAGTGTGAGGCCGTCCGCATCACTTGGCGGACTGCCTCACGCTGAATAAATATTCGTAAATATCTATGGGTGTACTGCCGCACGTTTGTGCACGTTCGGCGTCCATTCTACCCAATCAGGATGGCTGTTAGCAGACGATGAGCGGGAGCTATGGCTGGCTATGGTCACCCGAGCATCTCATTATCACTCCGCAGCCAATCAGATTGCGGCATCGGCCGCCGATAAGAACGCTGGAGAACCAATCACGAAGCAGGAACATAATAAGCCAGGCCCTTCGTTTCTTCAGCTGTCTGTGACTATAGTTCTGAGCATGTGCTGTGAACAATGACCGCAACGGTGACGTGCGCGATCAAGAGCGTCGACGAGGTCCACGATTGGCTAAACGCTCACTGTGACATCCTGAGTCTGGGAGATTCTACTTTCATTCATGAAAGTAGAGGATGTCACCTTCGACGGCATTGGTTTAGGACGCGGTGTTTCGCGACCATGCCTTTTTACACACCATCGAAATTGTCGCCGGCGATCGATAATCCCACTCGTGACGTCACAGCTAAAAGCCGTAACAGCGAGCCACCGAAACATCTCGTCGCCATATTAACCACGGAGTAAGCTAAAAACACCCTTGGGAAGAGTTTGGATGCGCTTCGTTTTCTGTTACTTTTTTTGGGCGGCGGAGAAAAGCTCACGGGAGAAAAGCTCACCGAAGAAAAGCTCACCGGAGATATGCTCACCGGAGAAAAGCTCACCGCTAAACTGGCAGATGTGGAGAAAAGCCCATCGGCCTTTGAGCGGATGCGGAGAAAAGCTCACCGGCCTTTGAGCGGATGCGGAGAAAAGCTCACCGATTTTTTTTTTTTTTAACTTAGTGGATTCTGCGTCAAACATTGCAATTTAACATAATTCGCATTCGTCACTTCATTAAAAATATGTCCACTTTTTTGCAATATTCTTGAAGTTCATTGGGCATATTTACTAATTCATCAAAAATTAGTAATCACCCATTCTGTATATTAATAAGGCCGCAAGTATAAAATCAGACCATCGTACACCGGTAAAAAATACAACAATTTATTGACAACTGGCAGGGTGCCGTCGGTAGCTCTGTCAAATAAAGATGTTTGTTCTTTGCGAGCTAATATGAATAGCGGTGTGTGAACCGTTTCAGTTTCAAATATTGTGTAGTGCCTTATAGATAAGTAGGTGTTTGTTGATGTAATCAGTGTCGGCTACGCTGTTTTTTTTTTTCTGTTAATTTCACTAACAAAACTTTAGTTGCGAGAACAGATTCGTCCGATCGTGTTTGTTGTCTTCACTCTGTCGTCGTTATTTGTGCGGTTTTCATCATGTATAACGTTTACCAACAACTCGCCCTATCCGCTACCTTACAGAAGTCTACTTCTTATATAGGTCACGAGTAACAACGGTGCCAGTGTGCAGCTCTGAAGGACATGGGTGGCTCGCCGTAGGAAGGCACTATCATACAAAGGCAACGTGTGGAAACACCAGCACGAACGGCTAGAAGACGTGCTTCTTTGTGAAAGAAAAAAGTTTCGATATCCTCCTGACTGTTTTGTCCTATTTTCAGAGGTTTACAAAAGCTTCAAAGAGAATTTCAGGCACCGCGTTGCTGCGCACGCACTTTCGGATTTTCGACATTTACAGTTTTGATTTTTGGGGGTTTAGGCTGACATCATTAAGTTTTCGAACTTTTTCCTGTTCTTCCAGTTCATGAAAATTTGAGTTGGGCTTTCGTTGTCTACAGAGTAAGCCACAGAAAACACTCGCCCGCAATTATTAATTTGGGAACAAGATACCAAATAAGCTTAACGAATAATACAAAAAGGACATTTTCTTGTTTACAAATTTGCTGACAAATTTTAATGACAATAAACTGATATATGTTACGCATGATCCAACAGCCTCCATATAAAAAGAAGAAAACAAAATCGGTGAGCTTTTCTCCGCATCCGCCGGTTTTGCGGTGAGCTTTTCTCCGGTGAGCTTATCTCCGGTGAGCTTATCTCCGGTGAGCTTTTCTCCGGTGAGCTTTTCTCCGGGATTCTCTTGTTTTATATACAAATTTTGTAACGCCGGAATAGCGAAACACGCTGATAGTATATAAATGATCATCGTTGATCTTCCGTCACAAAACCTTAACATCATCATCATGATATTTTTTGGCTCACTTGTCTCGAGAGCACCTGCGTATCGCCATAAAGTGTCCGGCCTCCAGGTTTGGGCACGCGTGAATGAACCTGTGCATGGATGCGTGTCGTTCACAGACATCCGGTGCGCGAGTCTAGTTTCGTAATTGCGTGACTCTTCTCAGCAGCTGCAATGAAAATCCGATCGCTCTATCGGTGCGTCATTTGTTCAGTCGACACGTTGACAAAAAAAAAAAAGAACACTTGCCTTTTTTATTTTGTCGCGTTTTTTTACCGGCGTACAAGAGTGTGCAACGTTCCCCTTGAAACGGATCCACAGACATTTCATGCAGCGAAAACTTACCTGACGTGAAGTACCGAAGGGCCTGTTCTTGACTCGTAAAACTAAATACTGGGTAGAAGATCCGCGTCTTGAGTAGTAATAATTATTTCCGCTCACACGTGATGTCCTCCGTGCAGGTAAAGCCAACGCTAAAGTACCGCAGCGTTGGAAGCTACTACACGGCAACCCACTTTCCGGACGAGATTCTTCGGGAGGCGCTCTCCTACGAACACCAACCGGAAGACGTCTTCATTGTCACGTACCCGAAATGCGGCACGAGTTGGATGCAGGGCATCCTCTACCAGATCTACACCAATGGTGCACCCGTGGAGTCCATCGAGGATTTCGTGACCAGAATGCCCTTTCTGGAGAGGATGGGTGTAGAAGGTCTTGCCGACCTGCCGCGACCAGGCAGCGCCATCAAAACCCACATGCTGTACGACGAAGACCGCGTCTCCAAGCGGGCCAAGTACATTTACGTCGCTCGGAACCCGTACGACTGTTGCGTGTCCTTCTACAACCACTACAAGCTCTTCCCGCTCTACCAGTTCGAAGACGGAACGTTTGAACAATTCTTCGAGCAGTTCATGCGTGGTGAAGTGGAATTCGGCGACTACTTCGACCATCTTCTCTCCTGGTACCCTCATCGGGACGAACCCAACGTCCTGTTCATGACTTACGAAGACCTGAAGCAGGACACCCGATTTTGGGTGCAGAAGCTTGCCGACTTCTTGGGGAGTCGGTACGGAGATAACTTGCGGCAGGATCCCGATGCCATGGAAAGGATTCTGGACGCGACCAGTGTGGCCAACGTGCGGGAGTTGTTTCGGCGCGAGAGAGACCATCAGCGACAGGTGACGACGAAGACACCCATCGATGAGATGCCCAGGTGGGCTGTTCTCTTCCAGGAGGCAGCGGGGGATCTATTGAAAAAGCCGCACGCCGGGGAGTTTGTGCGCAAAGGGATGGTTGGTGACTGGAAGAACTACTTCAAGCCCGAGCAAATCGAGAGAATGAAGCGTAAGGCGAGGGAAAGATGCAACGGGATTAACGTCATGGAACTGTGGAAGCATTTAGGCATCTGTTGAGTAGCTCCTTTGTCATTAGCTTCGCCCACAAATCTGAGGAATTTATTCATTTGTGCTTTGTTGGATGTGCGATTTATGGCAGTTCCGCCATGGTCGCAGTGCCGAAGCGTTTTGTGGTGTTAGCTGTTAAAATCTGAAATCCATTGCTTTCAGTTTATTATTATTATTATTATTATTGTTGGTGTTGTTGTTGTTGTTGTTTGTCACCCTCTAAAAAAAGAAGGAGAATGATATGTCAAGATAATAAAGAATGAAAGTGGGCTTGGTGGCAGCACAATGAACACGCCACCGAGTTTCTGAGTTTCTTCTTCTTTGCCCCCATTGCCCAATCGTCAGTGCTCGCCGATAGCAGTGGCAGTACAGCCTCCTTGCTTTGCGCTTCGTGCCCCGTCCAACTTCTCGTCATCTGTCGATCGTTGCGATCATGTGCCTTTGTTGGATCATCTGATTGGATGGTTTCGAGACGACACCGATGACACCTACTTCCGGTACCGGTGCTTTAAGACTGCCGCTGCAACCGTTCAGCTTCAGTATAGGCTTGGTGGCAGCCACTGAGTTTCTTGTTATTTGCCCTGCAGGTAGGGCTTATTTCTGATCCTTATTCTTTTAAGTCCGATTACCGATTTTTATTGCAGCTTCCGGGCCCACTGGGAAGCACATATGACACGCTGTTCTTCCTCCGATTCCCACGGCAGCGTAAAGGTACCTTTGGCACAGGTACCTGTATACTCTGTTTCACCCACGAGCTCCTTGCTCTATGGCACACCTCGGCGGCACACGCTCTCGTGCACCAAGGGCAGCTGCCAACGCTATGAGCTCGCGCTTCTAGCCTTCGCAGCGGTACAACATAAGGTGAAACGGAGTAGTAAAGGGAGCTGGAGATCGCAATCACACGGCGCATAAAGGTACCTTTCGCTAAGGGAGGTCCTGCGTTAAACGGAGCTCGCAAAGCTCCCTTTACAGCTACAGGCCCACGAACCAAAATAAGAACGAACGAGTAGCCTCGGACCCACGAACTCAAAATAAAATCACAGATATATGAATATATCTTGTTGAATGCATTATAACAAATTGAGTATATATAAGTAGCAAATTATAAAATGATTGTGAACACAAATGTGATGGAATAATACATTAACGAGCAACGCATACCTCAGCTAGCAGGTAGCAGCGGCGGCACCTGGAAAACAATGTCTGCTACGAACCGGAACGCGATGGACCACTGCGAGCTCTTTTTCGAGGTTGTAGACGAGTTGTCTGACTGTAGTCTGACTCTCCCGCCTAGGACGTTTTATCGTCGTCGTCGTCCATCCCTTTCGATGGCGTGACTGGCATAACCGTGAGACTGACGTGGTTCGTTTCTGCCGGGCACTATTTAGTTACCCCAGTGAGAACTTTGCGGAAAAATGGAGCTGCTAAACAGAAAAAGGTCGCCCACCTCATGATGTAATCTCGTAAACGCAGATGCTTTAGGGCCAGTGTGGCCACACGGGACAGACGTTTTAAGGCGAGGCTCATTTAGGTGCACCCTTACAGATAAAAAAAAAAATAAAGTGCCGCAAAAGCAAACACAAGTAATATTTAGGTTTTAAATGTGTTATTTAGCACAGAATAATCAAAAACTGCGCGTCAAACCGATTTCGAGAAATAATTGTTTATCACGTGCTCCTCTCGCGGTTTAGCAGGAATGCAATCGGCATCAACTTAAAGTGCTCCGTTTATTTATCGTGTGATCAAGAACGCCGGTTACTACAGGTACCTTCAAGTAAGGGACCTAAGCTAAAGCTCTGGCTAAAGGTATACCTTTACGCTGCCGTGTGAATTGGGTATTAGAGTTTGCTTGACTCTTCTGATTCGTAGTGGTGATGTCGAAATGAACTCCGGCCCTGATGAAGACACTCAGATTCTTCCTAAACAAATCCTTGAAGGGCAAACGCAAATAGCTGCCGATATAAACCAAATAAAAAGTAACCATGCAGCTCTTCAAAATAAGCTTGACGGTCCCGAATTGCGCCTTGCTGCTATTGGTCCCAGTTTATCTCAATTTGCTTGAGAATAAAGTGAGATGTCTGGAAGAAAAAATATCCGCTCTTGAACCTGCCGTCATCCAGCTAACTGATAAGCACGATGTCCTGGAAAATCGTTCTCGTAGGAACAATCAGGTTTTATACGCTTTAGAGGAGGTTGAAGATGTATCGCCGGCTTCCTTACTGAGCTGTGTCACTGATCTACTGTCTCCAAAGCTCTCTGTTACCTGCGATGGTATGGAGCGCTGTCATCGTCTTGGTTCTCACATGGAGGGTAAAGCTAGACCTATTACTTTCAGGGTGCTTGACTACCGACACAAAATTCCAGTTCTTAAGAATGCTCGAAAATTCAAGGGCACCCACTTGTTCATTAACGAGGACGTTTCCCTTCGTGTCCGAAACATATCCGTAGCAGCTCTGGCATGGTACGGCTGACCTCAGGCTTGAAAGTTATTTTATGTCATGACCAGACTTGTACGTAATCCGTTACAAGTAACGAAATTACTAGTAATCCCTTACATTTATCAGTAATTTAGTAACGGAATAATTACATATTTTCTAGAGTAATTTTAAAGTAATTCCCTTACATTTTTACGTAACGAATTACTTATAATCCGTTACATTTTTTTTCAGGACCCCCCCCCCCCTTCTCCCTCTTTTTAAAGAAAGGGTTGTTTTTATTTTGGTAAGTCGAGCGCAGTGACACCGCAAAGGGAGGTTGGCACTCTTCAGTTCCGCAAAGCCTTTTTTTTTTTTTTTTTTTTTTTTTTTTTTTGCAACACTAGGCCTCTGAATCTTTTTTTTTTAACCCTAACAACAATGTCAAAAAATCGAAATGAACATTTCTACATATATTAGAAAAAAAAAGGGGGGGGGGGCAAGTTATATCCGCTTTTTTTAGTCCCTTTGTTTGTTTTTTTGCGATCGAAGGCGGGGCGAGGCGGATATTAAGTGTTTGTGTGCCTCTTCGAGAAGCTCGAGGCGGTAAGTGCGCAGACAAGAATTAACAATGTCCTTCGCGGTTATAGTGACTACGACCATTTTCATAATGTCACAACACGAGTCAACACTCCGACTGCCACTAAAATCCACTAAACCACTAAAAGGGATGTGATAATATGTGAAGGTGTTATTGCCACAAGCATCCTCGTTCGTTGCTGCACCCTTATCTTCTCTTAGAAAACCGGATGTATTTTTTTCTGCTTCATTCACCTTATTTAACCCTGTTTTAAGAGCTACTTACTCTTTTGTAGTCCAACTTCTAGGGTTGGCCCACTTTATTTGTGAATTCCAGCCACGTTATCTGCATCTCAGTCACCATTTTTGTGAGTCAGCTTTTTGCGAGCAGTTCGAAAATGGTAATAGTCTTACTTTTTTCTTCTCCCTGTTTTTAACTCAGCAGGACGCATCTTATCTCAAGCAGATATTTTTACAAATAAAACATAATGGTGGCTGACGTAGACTTGATATTCTGGGCTTGAGGAGAGAGTGAAACTCGTGAGTGGGGCCATAGCGCGGCTTACTTAGTTCTCTGCCTATCGCTGCCCGTGGCATCAGCGGACGTCTATCTGGAGAGCATCGGAGTAAACTGCAGTCGGTTCGTGCTCCGTGCGTTTTTGAACGGCATCAAGAAAGGTACACGCGGCAAACGTGCGTTTACATTTCCTTGTTTTAACCGACGTTCTAATTAATTGTTGTTATGAGTGTCCTTTTTTTTTTTCTTTCGATTACTTATATTTATATACTGGAAACCTTTTTTTATTCACCAACGTCTCAACCGAGGCTCGACCTGCTCAGATTGGTCCGATGACTCCGATAACGATACCCGATACTCCGCTGCCGCACATGCGCATTCATCATAACGTTATCGGGGTTATGGAGGTATCGCAACGATCTACTAAAACTCTCGAATATCAGGCAACGGCTGCTACGACGAAGCTTTGCTCTATCTTCGAAGTAAATAGTACTTCCAGTGCTTCGCTGAAGAAGTTCAATGCAGAGAATAAAGCATTTGTGAGGAATAATATGCCACTCCCATACAGTGCCTCAGTTCAAAGGGTGTTCAGCGTAACAGTCGACATCTTCAGTAAGATATAGTGCAAAATGTCTGACGAGGCTTTCGAGAGTCAGCTGTTGCTCAAAATACTCAAGGGCATTACATGGAACAGGTTGCAACAATAAGAACTTGAATAACCCTCTTCCCTTTGTTTCTTAATTGTAGACAATATTGTTGAAAGTAACGCCACGAAAGTAACGGATTACTTTTTGGGGTAACGGTCACTTACTTTTATGGGAGAGTAATTGTAATTGTAATAAATTACAATTTAGCCTAGAGTAATTGTAACTGTAATTCCTTACTATTTTTCAGTAACGTGTACAAGTCTGGTCATGACTACGCACTTGTGAATAACGTCCGGTGCACATCGGATGAGTCTAACAACTGCATCGTAAGAGCTGCCCGCCCGGTCATTTTGTGCACTCTCGGATTGACTAACAACCTTTTCTTGCTAAATCAGAAGCCTTTTTCCAAAGTCTACTGAATTTGCTTGCATTGCAGCGTCCTATTCAACGTATGTCATATGTGTCACTGAAACTTTGCGGCACGATTCCATACTTCGCTGTGAATTTACTCCCCCTAAATACATAGCGGTTCGTTGCAATAGGTCTTCTGGAAGAGGTGGTGGCGTTGCACTATTTTTTAGGTCTGATGTTCTCTTCTCTGACTTTCTTGTCGACCAAATACAGAGTAATCGTGGTGCAAAGTGCATGTAGATAAGTTCGTTCTTGTTATTGGGGCTATTTACAGAGCTCCCAGTTATTCCGCTCAAGTGCTGTTTGATATGCATGATTAGATATTGCAACACAACCTTGGAAACTTGAAGCTCATACTCACGGATGATTTTAACGTTCCTGACATAAATTGGAATACGCTAACGGTAGGATTCCGAGTCAGGCCATCCAACGCGTCAAAACATCAATTCGTGGATGTTTTCAATTGTTGCACGTTTTGACGCGTTGGATGTACTAACTCGGATGGATGTTCTGACTCCTTGCACGTTTTGACGCGTTGGATGTTTTGACTAGGACGGAGTTTCCGAATCTTTGAACGTTTTAACGCGATCCAGGTTTCAATTCAGATATATATAAAGTTGGCTTGTGGGGTGTTAGATCTATTTTACCCGAAAGGCCGTTGTTCTTTTGTGTAACCGACTTTTAAAAATATGGTAAGCAAAGGCCGTATGTTCCTCGATAAACCTATATAAATGACGAAGAAATGAACAACGTTTTCATAATTTTTGGAAATAGAACCCAAGCGCAGAGAATGGGTGGGATATTTCTACTTTTTGTTTTGTCAGTTTTTGAGTGTACAGTACACTGGTTATACTTCGTTTCACCTTCGGTCCGAGCGCGGACGATGGTATGAACCGAAGGGCCAATCAAACAGCGCAAAAAGCGCAACGTCATGGCGTCCTCTCTGCAGTTGATAGGACCAGCGGGTATTCGCCGTATCTCTGTGCGTGCTCCAACGCCGGCTAGTCCTATCAAGCACAGAGAGCACGCCATGACGTTGCACTTTTTGTGCTGTTTGATTGGCCCTTCGGTTCACACCATCGTCCGCGCTCGGACCTAAGGTGAAACGAAGTATAGTAACGCTATGCACCCTGCCACTGTTGTGTCTTATCAGAGCTCGTGAAAACCGCTTCTATATAGTGTTCCGCCTTGTATGAAACTTGCTACGTATCAAATATTCTTTAGCATGCAGGTATGCGAATGGTATGTTCCAAGAAGATTTAAAAAGAACATGGTTTTCGATATGTGGTGGAAGGAATTTCAGCAATTCATTTAATCTGAACGCCTAATTAAGAATTAAAAAAAATTGAAATGTGTATATTTTCCTTCACCGGTTCGAGCATAGTACATATGTCACATGCGGAGGACCAGCAATGCGGGCGATGGGCTCTGAGTAGTGTCCGTGATAGCACGATATAAGACGCAATAAGCGGAGCAAACATGGAGAACGATGAAAATCATCAAGCTCGGTTGCGGGCTCCACGTGCCTCAAATATTGTCGCACCTATAAGACGAGCAAATGGTCCGGAATCGTGGAGCAGTAGCGTAAGCTCGGGAAGCCAAATTAATGGCTTAACGAGAGACAGACGCTTAAAAAAACAGGCACACGGAAGGCCGAGAACATTTTATGCTTCAGGCCACACCTAGGGACCGATGAAGCGCTGCTATTACAAGTTAAGGCGCATATGCCCGAGGCTGACAGTGCGGAATAAACTCTCGTTGGACCTGTCGGCGTCACACTACGTGATCGCCCCTATCCCCGTATATGCTCACGCTCGGAGAGCGATGTCAAGCTAGAAGAAGCATGCACTTGGTTGCACTTGCGAAAAGATGGCTTCCACAACGCTTAATTCCACCGCACTGTAGGCCAAGGGGTTAATCGGAGTTTGTTTGTGCCCTAACTTTCACTCTGGGATGAGACGCTATGTTATTTTACGAAAAGTCGTTGAGTAAAGCGCCAGTATTACCCGAGGCATTCAGAACGGGTTATTGTGTGCACAAGCATACATCTATAAGAATTACTCATTTTTAGGCAAGCCGGCTTAAAGGGGCACTGACACATCAACATCATATTTTTTGTTATCCGAAACGATTGAAAACGATGCCGAACATTACCCTCAAAATTCGAAACTTGGGAATTCAGTATTTGTGAACTAAAAAAACAATTTCCAAATGCCGAATTCGAAGTTCCCGCGCGATCCGCGCCGGTGCGTTGACGTCAAATATTGCGGAGTCCTGCGAGTCGACTTTCTTTCACGACTCCATGCTCTAAGCAGCTGTAGCCACGGCGACCCGAAGCGAGGAGGTGAGGAGCGGGAGATAAGGATGCCGGCGGACCGGGAAAAACCGGTTTTGTACCACGCGAGCGGTGCCGCCTGCCCATGGGCGGCATGTTTTCCGAGGGAGGATACAAATCCAGGAGGCGACACCACACCGGACTTTGATTTTTGGAATTTCAAAAAGAAGGGCCGTAGTGCATGCGTTCGAAACTGCGTTAAAAAACATATGTTTTACGATTGCCATTATTAAATGTTGTAGAAATGTCGCCTACAAAGCTTCTAAATTTCATGATTTTTGACGTCACAAATCAAAAGAAGCGAGGAGGCGAGGAGCGGGAGAGAAGGGCGCCAAAAATCAAAAAGCGCGCGCACGCGTGGAAGAATTTTCTTCGCGATGCGGTATTTTTTTGCGTGTCTATGACTACAACTTGAATCGTTTTAGACAATAAAAAATATGACCCTTGGAGTGTCAGTGCCCTAGTCAGTTCGTTCTATGGAAAAACTCCAATCATCGAAATCCTGTCAACGTAGTTGAGCACGTCTTGAAATGTCGAAACTGCAGTCGCCAAGTAGCACGAAAACGTGGCCATCTCCTCCTGCAGCCGCTTGTTACGTCTGGTCACTTGAACCACCGATGCAGGCGCCACCGCGAGAGGGTCCAAGAGCAGCTGCCTGGATCCTGTTTTGTGAAGAATGCCTGGATAAATTGCAGGAACTGTATGAAGTCAGCCAAGTCTGGATGATGACTCGTCAGCCGGCTGTGCAGTGCGTTATGCCACCCTTCCACCATGTTGGTGGTGCATGGTTCGTTGTTCTCAATCTGGCCCCAGATGTCTTTGACGACTGTGTTTGAAAGCCAGAGGCTGTCAAAATACTTGGCGAATTGCTCGAGCCGAGCAGCGTCCAGTGGAGATAATGGTGGACGAGGTCTCTGGCGAAGGTGAATTTCACTGCTTCCCGGAACCGTCACCGCAAACTACAAGCGTTATCTTATAAGGTATTTATTATTATTATTTATTTGGTTCTTTGTGCCTCAAAACGACCGAAGTCTTTGTATGAAGCATAAGTAGAAAAAAAAAAATCACGCGCACAATTCATAACACCATGCATGCATCCACGCATACAACCTTAAATATAGAGAAAGGTTAAAAATGTTATGATAGCTATGTGTACAAGAGTGACGTAAATGAACAGAAATAATATATATATGTATATATATCCTTCAACTTGTCAAGGTCCCCGGCTTTCAAGCCTCCTGAAGGATGTTCTGACTCGATGAACGTTTTGACTCTATGAATGTTTCGACTCGGATGGATGTTTTGACTTTTGTGTCACGTGACCTAATGAATGTTTTGACTCGTTGGATATTATGACCCGTTGGATTTTTTTACCATAAACGTGTCTTCTTGTGGGTTTGTGGGAACTGTTTAAGGAGGTGTTATGAAAAATACATCTTTAGCTGCGTTCGGGGTTTCGTGTCTGTCCGTCCTTTTTTGCTCCCTCGCTCCAGGGTTACTAAGTCTATCCTTAACCAGCTCGCCTGCCTACTTGCTTTATCGTCGTTAGAACGCTTGTATCCACTTGCACGATAGTAACGGAGTCTAAAAAAAATCTTTTTTTTTTAAATTTATTGTTACCCGACCAAATACAAGGCAGAGGCGCCGTCAGATTACCGCGATCCTGAACAAAACCACGGTGGAACCTGGTGCCACTCAGTTCGTAGACGCAACCATGCACCATTCAGTGGTCACATGTGGTTCATGTTTGAAAGGGAAATCGGCGAGGAAGATGAGAAAGAGGCGAGCGACATGGGAGGATGGCTTGGCAAAGCTAAATAGCTTACGCCATGCCCTCCCCGTGCCATAAACGGCCAAGGGTGACGTAATTACGATCGTCGTCACTAGGTGGTGCCAACTTTATCGCTAACGCGTTACAATCCCACTCAGTGGGGATACCCGAGGTTTGGTGTACTGGAATTGAGAGGTGTGCCAAGCGCCGATGTTCGCGGACACCTCCATCGGACATTGCCGCGCCGTGGCGCTGCTACTAATCGGTACGTGACGTCAGACATTCCAACGAAACTCGGCACCCCAACTACAGTGTTGGAAAATCGTTTTATTTCTTTTAAAACTGCTTTTCTTGCATTTACGGATGAAAGACTCGTGTTTGTAAACTGCTGTCACCAAAAAGGCCACGTCTACACGAAGAAATAGGCGCTAAAATGTCGCTTCCGTACCCCTTTAAAACAAACAAACTGTTTTATCCGTGAGGGGATTTCGACGAACCCTAGAGACCTGCTGGTTTTCTTGAAGAGTCTCAAGTAAGAGTGTGTTCAACTCAGACTACGGAGAGTGTTTGCAATTTAATTGCGGCGTTAGAGATGGCGGATTATACACTTTTTTTTGCGTTTGAAAAATACTCTTATCCGGAACAAAAATTGTGTCTAAAGAAAATGCTATTTTATTCTTGGCGTAAAATATTTGAGCATCTCCAGGGCTGTTTATTATAACCGAAGTTACATTGAAAAACCACCCGTAGCCCATAAACACGTACCCCGGGCGAGCAGTTGATCACACTCTTCCTTGAGGCTCTCTAGATTTTCTTTGGTGGTAGAAAGTAGGGTTGTGCGAATATAGTGGTTCGAATCGAATCGTAGATTCGAAATTGCAAAAGAAAACCAAGACGGCTGGTTCTTTCAACAGTGCAGAAGCTAGAAATGACGCTACGCCATTCGATTCGAGCCGGTAGGGTGAGGGAAGGGAAGGCAGGGGAGGAGGAAGCAGGCGGAACGCTGGAAAGAGGAGGAGGTTCCCCCCTTTTCTTCTCCAGCGTTCCGTCTGCTTCCTCCTCCCCAGCCTCCCTTTCCCTCGCCTTGCCTTCTTGATTTGCAACGGACTAAAAAAAAGTCGTAATGTTTTTTGGTTTTTTTTGCTTTGTTTTTGGTGCATCAAGAAGCGCCGTCGTCTTCGTGCGCTTGCTATCCAATCGAAACCAATCAAGCACAAAAATAAAATAAAAAGCGCAGGATCATGGGACAGTGAGTCAGGACTCAGGAGGAGCTAGTACACCAGAGGCCGCGAGATCACTCTCGCCATTCGTGCGTTGGCGAAAAGTTCTCGCCAAAATGCTGCCCGCGGTCGCGGACTCGCGAACGGGTCGAACATTTACTCATGGGTCGATAACGCGCGACCAGCAGAAAGCTGCGATGCCACGTCCCGTCCAATGACTAGCCGAGAAAGCTCACGCAGGCTGAGAACGTGAGGGACCGGGTCTTTCAGTTGTTAAACATCCAGCGCGAGCACCTATAGACCTTCGATAGCGCTTCGTACTCTCGTACGAGCTTCGAGCGTGCGCACGCACCACCAAAACTACCAAAGCACGGCGGAAGGCAATCACGCTCGCTGAAGGCCGAACATTAGAAAAAAAAAACAAAAAAAAAAAAAAACGTCCTGCCGCTTTCATCCTGTTAATGACTAAATAACCTTCCTAAAAAATCAAAAATTAAAAAAAAAAACTCTGCTTATACTTTTGAGTGTTGACAGCGGCCACGCGCCGCACCGATTCTGTTCCTGGATACAACGTACGAGACGCATGGAACAACCTAACCGTATACGTTTTATGCTCATCCCGATAATAATTGCCCGGCGTTGCCGCAGTCGGGAGCGCCCGGCCTCGTCGAAGACCCTTTATGGGTCTCGATTCCTCGGAACGCTGTTCATAAAACCAGACCCGTGCGGATAGGATAATGGTATACCTCGTTTGGTCAGAACATTTGTCGTTCGTATCGATTGATTTCAGCCCGAATCCCGCTGCACCCTAAAAAGAAAGTAGTGCGCCAGTCTACTTTCCCGCAAAACAGAGAAGAAGAAAAAGTTCAGCCTTTCCACTCTGCTAAAGAAGGAAGACCAGCGAAGGTGTACTGTGGTGGGAATGAAGTAATGGCCGGCCGCAAATTGGCAAGCCAGAGTGGAAAGGCTGGAAAGTTGCCGCCATCAATGAGCGACGGCGGCAAGCAGACAACCGGCAACACACAACACTCTGGACATCTACCGCCATCTATGAGGGACGGCGGCAACCATAGTGTTGTGTTGACCACGGGTGTCGACATTTGTTTGGTACCGGACACGATCCTAGAGAAACTAGCCATTAACAGCTCCGCTGTAAAATATTACTGTCACTAAACAAAAAGTAACGTGGAAGTGGAAAAATATATTTTTTTTTGCAACACCATGTCAAGCTTGCGACAAGACGTGCAAAGCATTGGACGATCTGCAGCCGACTAGATATAGCTCCCGTGATTTGATAAAAAAAAAAAAAACCTGAAGGGAACCATGACGCGCAATATAAGATTATGACAACGTAGTTTAGCAGTTGTCGGCAGACGCGACAAAGAATACAGGAGACGGCGCGAAGAAATGCAGTGACGAAGACACTGTGTTCGCTGCGTGCCATGCCGACCGAATTATCTGCATGCGGACAGGCCTATAGAGCATGTTCGGAGCAAGTTTGCTCCACACATATATGTGTACTTCGAACATGTTTTGCAGACAGTCTTTTGTATGACCAATGTGACCGCCATACAAGGAAAAAAGACGCCTCAGTTTTTTCTACGGTCTATTAGAGGTGTGACAGCGGCTTTATGGACACACTGCGCGAATTCCATCCTTTTCAGAGCACGGACGCGGGCCAGCTCGCGCTTGTATGCCCTTCGCTTGCCATGTCTCCGATTAAGAAAGAGAAAAACTGCGTGCCAACAACAGGTGTTTGTACAGGACTTTGAAAGCACTCTTGTCACACTGTCTTTTACCTTCTCTATCTAAAGAAAAATAATAATAACAACACTATAGAGCAGTTATGAAATTGGACGCGTCCATTTCACGCTCCCACATGATATCGTATCACCAATCGCTGCGCACCGAGCAGAACATGATTCAAGAATCGGTGGCCAGCCGTCGAGAGGCGACCACTTCCAAAAGCCACGAGTCGCAGTAGAAACAGCGTTTATTAGAGAGCAAATGACTCGGTTGGAAGCGCCCGGACCTCCCAAAAAACATTCATTTCCAATTTTTGGTTTAGCCCCTCAACCACAGAGTATACAAAAAAAATGGACCTTCATTTCTGTGCAGCACCATTGATGGCAACCGGCGTTAGCTCACTCGGACCTTGTCCTGACTCAACGCGGCTTCCTCTTGTCCGCATTCTAGTTGAGGCCAAAGTCGAGGAAGCTGGCGCACCAGGTGCGGGCGTCCTTGCTGTTGGTGCAGCACATCCTGAAGGCCTTGGGGTCTTTGGTCATCTTGGAGCAGCGCTGGCACAGGTCGCGGATGGCGGCGCTGGACGGGCACAGGTCTTGGCCCTGGCCGAGCGCGCGGAGCAGGTCGACGTCGGGACCCGCCGCCGACCGGCGGTCCCAGGGATCCCGGTCGACAGCAGCCCTCCACGAGGAAGGACGACGCCAGACCTATGGTCAGCGCTAGCAGGCAGGACAGCGCCAGCAGCAGCCGCACCGGGTCGCAGACGGTGAAGATCTGCGGCGTAGTTGATTTAAAAAAATATACCTTTTTTGCGAAAATACCCAAAGGCCGTGCGCAGAAGCGGCATGCAAGACAAAAATGCCCAACTTTTGGCCCAAATTCGGTAATCTAGCTTGGGCTGGGTTGGCTCCAAGGTGTTAGTTGGTGCCAAAGTACTTTCCTTTTGCTTTCTTATGACTTATCTACGCTTCGCCACATAATTGCTAAAGTGCCCGACTCCAACGAAAGATGCCCCATATCAACTGAACAACTAGCAGTGGAACCTTTTTCTGACACTTGTTCGGCAGTTTTGACCCAAAGTTACCACGTGAACCTGGCGATTTAGGCACAAAGATGCCAAAGGACAGCCAAAGTACCAGGCAGTTACGCCTTTGGCACTTGTTTGGTGCTTTCGAATTAATATATCCGGATTCAGGCCAAAAAAACGTCAAGTCTGGCTCAGCCTTGGCTTATTCGGGCTTCTCAAGACCCCAAATTCCAGTCAAAATATCGCAAATTTCCCCGCAATTACGTTGCTACGTGAAACGTTCTTGATTTAGCGCTATAGTAACCTCCAGGCATTTCTTTTTCGAGCTGTGCCTCCAGGTGTTTTGCCTCCCACCCCATTGACTTTCCCCCTCGGATCGGTCTGTGTCCACAGAGTATGCGGAATGACGGGTAGCGGCGGGTAAACTGAATTTATGCGTAGGTCACGTGATATGAAGACATCTGCTAGTTGCTGTTCCTATTTGATTTTTCATTGACCGAAAAGAAACTTATTCTTCTTTTGAGAAGTGGTCGCAAAGTATAAACGATACTTTAAACGAGTTTTGTTTTGTTCTCCTTAGAAAACATTTCAATGAAATAAACAGCTTGGTAAAACCGTATACTTTTCAGAAACTAATATTGAACCAGAGGAAGAAACATTGTCTTTTCTAAATAATTCAGAGGTGTTTCCAAGTAATAGAGATGAGGGGATAGGACGGGGAATCATGATTATGGTAAACCAAAAATGGAAGATAACCAAAAGCAATAAAATTATGTTCTGTTCAACGGAGGTTCTTCATATTAAAACTGAATATAACAATAAAAGAATTAAAAAAAAAAACTTCTATACTAGGCATACACAGAGCACCTCGTGGTAATGTAAATTAATTTTTAGATGATATCAATAACTCATTAAATGACAACAAAGACACTGACATGATAGTTGTAGGGGACATTAACATAGCCACCAGAAAACCGAGTTTACTGACCAATAAATACCTAGATGACATGGCACAGGCGGGATTGGAATCGATGATATGTGAGTTTACAAGAGAAGAAATATCAGGAGGGAAACTAACACAATTGTGTATAGATCATACGGACTAGAGATACGGACTATAGAGTGTAAGTCCAAAGGGCAGGTCATCTCCGAGTGTAAGTCAAAAGGCCAGGTCATTTCCGAAGAAACCTCAGACGATCATTACATTGTAGCAGCAACTCATTGCGGATTCTTTTAAAGATACCAAGACCAAAGATATCGATTGCTCATTTATTAACTATAGGAAAGTGGATCGATATATCTAAGGAATAGACTGGAGAGAAGTTGCTAAGGAACAAAAACCAGAAAATATTACAACATTTTTGTTGACATAATCAAAGATATTTATGCAAAATCAACTGAATAATATGCAGTACAAAAAAGCGTAAACAAGAGAAGCAGTGGGTGACTAAAAAAATTGATGACTTCATTTAAAAAAAAAAAACAAGAAAGCTTGGCAATTACTTAAACGCTTTTCTAATAATAAATATAAAAAAAAAACATAAAAAATTGGGAACCAAGTTACAGCGCTGATAAGATGCACGAAAAAAACTTTTATTGGACTAAGTTTTTTTAAACAAGAGATGCTGCACAATGCTGGACTTTAGTAAACCAACTGTTAGGACGAAAAAAAATAATAAAAAAAAGCATTGAGGACACAATCTAAACAAACTTTGGACCAGAACAGGACTTAGAAGTACTAGCAAATGGCTTCAATACGGAATATGTACAATCAATCAAAACCCTTTGCTGCATGAAAATAGAAAAACAAAGCAATCGAACAAGAAATAGTAATTTATTATTTTCCCCCGATATGGATGACTGAAGACTAATAAAGCAGTGGGGTTGGACCAAATAAGAACTAGAGCTATTAAATGCCATCTTAATATATTCAAACCTGCACTACTAAAATTATACAACTGTATATTTTCTAGTGGCAATATTCCTAAGAAACCTCAAATATCCATATTTCGGCCAATATTCAGAAAAGGCGAAAAAACAAATTCCTTATGCATACTCTCGGTGATCAATTATATAACGAGAAAATATATTTAGAAAATACTTCGGAGCTATATTTAAAAATATAATCTATTAACTCACACGCAATATGGATTAAGGGAGCACATAGGAACCAATGACCTGTTAGAAAACTTTTTTTACTATGTAAATGAAAATATGGACAGTGGTAAATATGTTCTAGCTTTATTCATAGACTTTAGTAGGACCTTTGAAACAATAAACCGTAATGTATTACTAGATATATTACACAGTATCGGTATTCGGGGAAAGATATATGACTTATTCCAGAATTATCTTAATGACCGGTATCAGATAGTACGACTTGGTTCAAAATATAGTAAAGAAATCAAAGTCAAGCGGGAGTACCGCAAGCATGGGAATACCAACCGGGCCGGGGGGGGGGGGGGGGGGATGGAAGGGGGGCGCTTTCCCCCCCAGCTTTCAGAGTGGGGAGGGGGGGCAAGGCATGTGTTTTGCCCCCCCTGAAACAGCCGCCACTGGACAGGGCAAGCACAAGCCGGCTGCGCCACTGGAATACCAAGGGCACCGCACCCGGCCCTTGGGGGGGGGGGGGGGGGGGGGGGTCTGGTTTACCCCCCTACTCAAAGACAAGTTAGTACGCCACTGACCGCAAGGTACAGAACTTGATTCCCTACTCTTTTATTTATACGTTAACGCGATAACCCAAGTCAAATTAAAAAGAGAGCTCGTTCAATTTTCAGATGATACAATATTACAATATTTGGATATGCACACAAAAATTACGAGGTAGCTATAAAGACGATACAATAAGACATTTATGAATTAACAAAATGGTGCCGAAAAAATCAAATTGTCCTAAACGTTCCTAAGACATAAGTATTATGCTTCAGAGCCCAGAGGAAGCAAATCCTAACTGAATTACTAATAAAAATGCACGAGCAGAATTGCAATAATTGCACTTGCGTTCCGGTGAAATACGCTGAAAATGTCAAATACCTAGGGATGCACATACACAAACATTAAATGGGATATTCATTTAGAACGTATTTGTAAAAAAATTTATGATATTAATGGCGCATCACATACAAGATCTGGTCCCTCGATCCACACTAAAAATGACATACAATTCACTGGGCAAGTCTACACTTGAATATGGAATAACAGTCCATGGACACTGTGCCAAATATTTACAACTAAAAATAGAATCGATCAAAAAAAATGTATAGGCAAAAATATGGGTTACTTAGGTGAAGAAGCTGATCTGCAAGACTAAATGCATAATGAACAAGGAATGTTGCGTTTTAGAGACCAGGTGAAGTATGATATTATAATAAAACATTTTTTTTCAACAACAAACATAAAGTGGAAAATGACAACGGAAGAACGTTAAGACTGAATATAAAACTTATTGAACCATGTATTTATGCCAAATATGGAGAGGCTACAGTAAATTATTATCTACCCAAGATTTGTAATGAATTATCTGAAGGAGTTATTCAAGATAAAATCCTCCAAAATAAAAAAAAAAAAACTGTCAAACACGTGGATACTTGAAAAGAGTGAAAAACACCCTTGGAGAATCGGTTTGCTTCGATAAGTTAAATTGTAGTTAACGACGTGGCGTAATCATTGCTAAAATTCAGCATATCTTATACATTACTGCTGTATAATGAATTAGTGGAAAAGACCGTAACTATATTTTTCTTGAGCCAGAAACTCCATTTATTTTGCAATGACGCGCTCTAGTGCAAGTTACATAATTCTTCAATAAAATAAAAGTGCAGAGGAATCTGTCGCGTCATACGCACAAGCCAGTATTGACTTCGTATGTTGGATTTTCATTTGAACTGTATTTTAAGAAGCAAATAAATGCTGTATTCTATTGTATTGTAAGTTTACCCGTTAAATCTAGCGGGAAAACTAAATTTGCATATGTCACGTGACCTCATGGCAGGTGACGTCAATTTTTCCGCTAAATTTAGCGGGGATATCCTCCTCCCTCACATCAGCTCAAGACTCCCTAGACGACAAGGCCTTTGTGCTGAATTTGTGACGTCACCTAATGAAGGCCGACGCCGGGTACAGATTGAATGGGAGTGCTGTGTCCGCGACCCGTGGTCAGTCAGCCAGAACACGCACACACCAAGGGTCTTTTGGCCCACATTTCTGCTCGCGTTCGCCATCTAAAGGCCCATTTACACAGCCCGCGTTACGTCGAGATACGACCCCGAGTTTACTGGGACATCTGTACATTGCGTACAGATTGGCAGCCAGTGCAAGAAGTGTATTTTCGCGCAGTATACAAAGAGTCTCGGGAACTTGCAGTTGATGTCGACGTAAAGCAGTGAAACGCGGCGGACTGAATGGACTCCGGCTCTGCTAGGAATCGTGGGAGGTCGTGCACGCGCCTTTGGCATTTGCGCAGCTGACGCTTCTGTTTCTTCTCATTCGTTTCCACCCCTAAGTAGGTGGTGTGTCCTCTATTGGAAAGTCTTGAAACCTTACACCATACCATGCAGACACAAAAAACGCCATTACAGTTGCAACATTACAAACGCAGCGAATTCCGCTTGGTCGTGGAAGATCTATACCAAAGGTTCTGTGGCTGCGCACGCTCGGCTACCCCATGATTGGAGTTTTCTTATTAACCTGCATTAAAATGGGCTCTGGCCTTGACAGTGTTTTTTTTTTTTTTTCTTTCACAGTCTTATACTTCGTTTCACTTTATCTGCGAGCGAAGCCAAAGCTATACTCTGTTTCACCTTATGGTGTACCGCAGGAAAGGCTACACGCGCGAGCTCCTTGCTCTGGGGCACATCTCGGCGGCACAAGCTCTCGTGACTTAAGAGCAGCTGCCAACGCTATGAGCTCGCGCATCTAGCCTTCGCTGCGGTACAACATAAGGTGAAACGAAGTATAGAAGCGTGAGACCAGCGCTTTTTGCATTTCTCCCCAGCTCGCGCGCTCGAGCAAAGCCTGAACGCCCGGAGCTTCCGTGCTCGCGCTTCCAGTTTTGCCTTCGCTCGCACATAAGGTGAAACGAAGTATAGCTAAGAGACGTTGCTTCCAGCCAGCTAAAAAAAAAAAAAAAACACGAAAGCAAAATAAAAATGTCTGCCCAGAAAAAAAAAAATAGTTTAGAAGATGGGCAGGTTGGTATGGAATCATACGTTACTGAAAGAATGAACACAGTGACGCTTTAATTCAGTAACGTATAACTTCAAAAATATATATATATATTTCGCAAAATATATTGCTTTTCTACAAGTTCGCCCTTTCCATCTTTCGCTCGGCAGCTTCGTGCACTTTCCACTATGCGACTTGGGAATCAACTTCCAACTTTCACATGCCAAAAACTAAAAAAAAAATCTAGCACGCGTTCCTTGTCTTCCACCGTGCTTTGGTACGCGTGCACGCTTGTGGCCCACGACGTCTCTCCCTATCGTTCTCCTGATGTCTGGGACTACAGGCTTTACCCCATCTCGTCATCAGTACTAGCTGTGGGTAAAGCAACTTATGGTCTGCTATGAATAACAGTTTTGGCGGTGCGAAAGGAATCTGGCGGACTCCGCTGTCAGCACGCGCCTATAATCACAGCACCGCTATGGCCAGCAGTGAATACTCACTATAGGGGAAGAGTGGTTAAAGGCGGCTCCATTGCAAGGAGGGAACGTACCTTGGCCATGGTTCTTGTGTGTCGATCAGGAGAGGCCGCTCTGGTCTGTAACCTCGTGAGGCCATCGCCGTTTATGTAGGATCGCACATCGATTGGCCGACCAGCTCCGCCCTGGCCGCCAGTGACGTCACGGCCTCTTTCGTTGCCCGCTGTCACCGGAAGCACTCCTCTCCGGATCCAGGTAAGGCACCGAGTGGCCACAGGTGGCTGTCAACTGTCTCGCCGACGGAACTGCCGTCCGCGGGCTCAGAAATATCGACTTGACACCGGGCCGTTGAATAAGTGGGGTGAGATCCGGCTTGGAGTGTGCGGACGACTAAGAGCGAGGGCTCTTAGCACTCAGCCTCTCGAAAACCATATGCTCCGAAACCAGACCCCGCGCTCGAGGGTCACCGATTGGCAACTCCTTGATTTGCCAATGACGAACCCATGGTATTTTATTGGCATGTTTAATTATGTATAGCTGAGAGCGTTTTCTAGATGCATAGATTTTTTCCCTGTGCAACATTACAGGCCGTGGGTTGTTTATTGGCACAAATTAAGGCATGATGATGATGATGATGATGATGGTGGTGGTGGTGGTGGTGGTGGTGTTCGTGTGAAGTGGCGTGTTTGCAGTGTTCAATACTTGTAACTTGGACGGCTTTTATTTTCTTCATCCTCTCCTCTTAAAACCTCTTTTCATATTTGGATCCCTCTACCTCTGTGAGGAGTAGACAAACGGGACAATTCCTCGTGTTAACCCCTCTGTGTTCCTGCCCTGTCCTTCCTTCCGCAATAAGTTTTAGTAGATCCTTCCGAAAACTCCGTTAACGATATCAGATACTCTGCCGACGCCTTTGCTCATGCATCGTGTCGTTATCGCGTGTTGTTGTCGTAGGTATCGGAACGCTCTACTAAAACTCCCTATTCGCGCTTTGATGCGTGTGGCTCACTCCGACCACAGTCGAGGGCACGCGTTCCGACGGAGCCAAGCCCGCAATGTCAAAAGTGCACCGTCACGAAGCTCATTATCTTTCCCAGTTTGCCGGCTAAATCAATCACGCACACACACAAAAAAATCCCAGCGGCGCATTTACTGGGCGTGATTGGTTTACTCGACGATAGAAAACGCCCAAAGGCGACGAGCGCCGTGACTATGCACTTTTGGCGCTGCTTGACAGGTTTCGTCAGATCGTAATCGGCTGCGCTGGAATTTACAGAATTATTAATGCGAAAGCCTTAGCTGTCCGATGGAGCGAAGCCGGCGTTGTCTGTAACCGTCTGTAGCAGCGAAACGGCAGTTAAATTCCCTTTGGCCGAAAGCACAGCAACACGGACGCGTCGTCACGGCGTGGTGAAGCCGGCAGGGTTTGGCGCGCCTGCGCAGTGGGGGAGCGTAATGTCACCGCAGGAGCAACGTGTGCGAAAGGAAGACGTGGCGAGCTGCTTGTAAGAATGCGCTGAGTGTAGGAATGCTTTCGCATTCCTACACGTAAGCAGTCTTAAATGCCTCTGCCGAATTTTTATCATTACGTTCGTGCTTGTAGATTAAAAACTGTCGTAAGATGCTTCCAAGCCTATGCACCCCATTAACACGAGTAGACGAGATAATAATCTGTGCGCACGGAGGACAAAAAAAAAAAAAAGGGCAGAATGAAAGAACGAACGCCCCAAACCGACCAGCGCAAAGTCTTACTTTCGAGTGATTTGATCACGTGACTGTCCAAACATGCCGCCATCTTAAAGCCCTGAAACGTGACTTTAAATCACCGAATGCAGAAATACAAGTTTATTCGCGTTGATCGGTCAATTGACTGTCTCCCTAAATGTTCCACGAGCCAAATCTTGGTGGTTCGCGATTTCACGGCATCAAAAGCATTTTTCGTGACGAATGACGACGGCAGTTCATCGCAGAAAACAATTCTGCTCGAATGCTTACGGAAAAATGTGTGCATCCGGGAATACCTGTCAAAATATGTGACCAAAATTCGTGCAAACACTCGCGATACCAACACGAGGGTGGAGAATCAAAATCAAAATGATTTAAATCGGACCAGTTTTACTATGACGATTTAAATCGTATCTTTTCCGAAAAAAATAGATTTAATTTATCGTTTTCCTATCAAATACCTTTTATGAGAATTTTTTTTTTTTTTTTTTGTATTGAAATCAAAGAATCATCGAGCCAGAAAGATTTATATGAGGCAGAACACGAACTGAAAGCAGCTTGCTCTTCTGAGCAAATGGGAAAATCGAGCTTTCCTTCTACCTTCCACATAGTTCGTCAGTTACATAACTCCTTTTAAAAACACAATAACGAAAAAAACAAATTAGAAAAGTAATGTCTTATTGCAAGCAAATCAGAACGCAAAAAAAAAGTAAAATAATGTTTTTTAGCTAACTAGATAAAAATCAAGCTTTTTTTGTTCTAGTACGGAGGGAGCATTCAGGGGAGGGGGGGGGGGGGGGTACATAAATGAAAAAAAAAATTGTTAATTAAACTTTACTTTTGAATTTAGAGTATTTTTTTGTTTCGCAGTGTTATCAGTGATCTGACGGACTATCCTCAGTCCTCCGCTGGGCCGTGTCAGATCAACCACCTAGCAGACAAGGCCCGCCCATGACGTCATCGATCTTCGACCCGCCCCAAGCTGCAAACGCACCGAATCTAGTTACAGTGATTTAAACCAAATTAATCTGATTTAAATAAAATAATTTCGATTTACTTGATTTTTTTTTTCACCGCTTTTTTATTGATGTGTGCTCATACTGAGTGCCCCTCTCGCCTTCTCTTCAGTGTGATGGTGATCACGCGTTTCGCACATGAACTAAAATTTATTTATTCTATTTTTATAATTTTTAAATATAAACTGTCATAATTCTTGGGTAAATATTTGAGCACTTGAAAACCCCTTATATTTATTATATTTGCACGTATAAATACACTATGAGAGCACCCTGTCCCACCGTGATAACCTGCCCTTTTGGTGGCCGTCCTACTCTTTCCTTCGCCTTTGCTGAATTAATTTGATTTTTTTTTTATCGTATCTTTCCTAATGTTTCTCTTGCGCCCTGTTCTTCGAGGAAATGCAGTTAGACCCATCTCGTCGGAACAATTACAGCGCATGTGCGCGCTGCGTAAAGTTTCCAGGATATTATTCCTGGATGCTACCTAGGGTCCTTGCTCGATAAAGAAGACAGCATTCCATGCGGTCGTGTCTGCCTCTTGAGCGATATTGTTGGGACAGTTTTGTGCGTGTTTTCTTTGGCAACTGTGGGTATAATAATATGTTGCCTATATTAAAAAAATCGTCTTATAATTTTGTTTATTTAAAATTGTTTGAGAGTGTATTTGCAGCTGATCCCAAGCAATTAAAAGTGTCCTAAAAGTAACCCCATAGGCTATGGCCTATGGGGTTCGACGCCGACTGCAAACGAATACCTCAATTTGTAATAGCCTAATCTAACTAGCATTGTCACGGCGCGGGCAGAGGAGGAAAAAAAAATATGCCGGCCAAAATGGTCTCGTACAAAATGGTCCCGGACAGAATTCCGCATTGAGGTGAATCTTAGTCTATGGTCGGATTCGGTTATCTTTTCAACGCATCGTACGATCTCGTCCTGCGTGCGGCTGCTGTCGCCAATGAAAAACATTTATTGCCGTGCTAGAACCGCCCATCGGCCCCGTTAGCGCTCTCGAGGCGCTTTCTCTCCTATCAACAGTTATGGTCGTTAAAATCCAAATGAATCCACAAAGGGAACCCAACGGGGAAACGCCAGGCTATCGAGTTTTGGTTTCTGCTATCTTGGCATTAACGAGAAACTACGCGAATTGAACGCGGAAGATGACGAGTGAGAGAAGGATGAAGGAAGCCCAAGGTGACTAACGTATCACCTGACGTATCATCCTGACGTGAAGGTATCACGTCAGGCTACAAAACTTGTTCTCAGAATCACGCTCGTCAGCTTTGTACCATGCAAACTTTTCTCTCCTTCGTACAAAAAACAAACAAACAAACAAAAAACTTCATTATTATTATTGCGGGTTTGGTTTTATTTTTTTTTTTTTTTTGCCGTTGAGTTACATGCATTTTTTTTTTTTTGCCACTTGAAGGAACACTGCACTGACGAAATTTCTCATCTGCATTGCGTGTGATATACAACTACCGTAAAATAGAGAGCATCTGCACTCATCCGCTACTTTCAAGATGTTCGAAAAATAAGCAAAGGACACATCAAGCCTGCCCACTTGGCTTCTGTTCTAAGCCTAGATGCTCTTCCCGGTCAGCCGCTTCTCCAAGCACACCGGTGCAATGCAATGCAGCTTGACGCGCAGCGGTGAAGCCCAGTTTACATTGTGACCCTTCTGCAGAGTTCCGGCGCCTGAGAACTTGGTTACTGCAAGCGCCCTTTCGCCCCCTCCCCCACCCCCCCCCCCCTTTTTCCTTATATATTTCTTTGTGATAAGCTTAAGTATGACAGTGATATGATTGCCGTGATGTGATTGGTGTGAGACATTTTGGAGCACCTTCTGAGGCAGTAAAACGTTTATGTTGGATCAGCAAAAAGACATTTCGGAGCATAAGCGCACACTTAGTTTACATTCATGCCACTGCAGATATTACGTTAAGATTTATGTGTTAGCCTGTCCAACTAATTTTGTTGGCGTCAATAGCACAGCCGAAGTGATTCCCTCAAACACAGAACTTGCTGTTTAGTTGCAAGCAGACACGGTAAATGGATGACTGATGAAGGACAGTACGACTAGCTGCTTATTTTGGGTATGGAATCCCAGTAAAATAACGATAGAATACGTTTGTTTCGTTCAAGATCTAGAGGTTTTAATAAATACTGCAATTCTTAATTTAAAAAAAAAAAGCTTTTGTCATTTGATGTGGGATATGTTACTTACATTTTATATGTACAACTTCATAATAAAAATCCGCGCTTGAACGATTAATGTGCGTTCTAAAAACACTATCGCGCTGAACTCACTAACGTTCTTCCCAGGCTTCCATCCACCGCTCCAGCTAATTTAGCACTAATTTACACCATATATAAAAGTGGTAGCTAAACAAAATTGTTGGCATAAAAGAAATAAAACTACGCTAGAGTACATATAAATCTTCTAGCAATACTGAAGTCTCCTTGCTAACTTTTGAGCTGGAATCGCAGTTTATCGCATATACTAACCCGAAATTGTGCGTAACGCCCCGCTCTGGAAGAGTGCTTTCCCCTTCACCCACGGATGCGCTGCGGCGAAGCAAGACAGTCAAAGTCGCGATGCAGACTCCGCGGTTGTCGCTTCACTGCAGCACACCAGTGCACAATAAGAAGCGCACTCAATGGCCCCCAGAACACGAACATGAGAAAGATTGCGACACTTCCCAGTGCTATTTGTGTTTGACACTGGACCAAATCCAATAGCACGTTATTCGAGGCGATAATCGATAATTCTGAAAACTCACACAGGCCTATGGTAACGATCCGGCCGCTTAGCGAGGTCTGAGCATTATATTTTCAGTATTATTACAGTGAAATTAAGTTATGGCGCAATGCTGGCGCAAAATGTCTCGCATTTGGGTCAAATGTAGCGGGGTAAGGACGTTGGCGTAGTAATCACATCACTGTGATTGGTTAGTCGCTTTACAGCACGTTTCGAAGCAGCAAGATTTCCTTTTGGAGCAAAAGCGTACATTTCATTCTCATTCATTACACGCTGTGAACACTAGTAAAGATCCGTGTGTTGACCCGCCCAGCTAAATGACACGTCTTTGCCATCCCCCTCCGCGTAACCACTTGTTAGCAACCAACCATCCTCAGCGCCACACATCTTCTGGATTTTGTGCCCCGCGGTGTCACCCGACTCATCTTGCATCTGGGGACCAACGACCTCGCCACCACTGGTGTCTCGTCCGCCCTTGCAAGGTACCGTAACCTCCTCGGACTGATTCGAGAGCGACGACCCGACATCTTGCACGTGTACGCGACCCCCGTTCTGCCGCGTTCACCTAACAGACGCCGCGGCTCGTCGAACAGGGGGTTCGTCGCCCGATTTAATAGCAGGGCGCGCGCATTCAACGGAAGACTCCGTGGGCTTTGCCATCGGGAGAGAGACACGTACTTCTTGGACCATTGCCTCGACCAGCTTCCCCGGCGCATGGCCATGGCTGCAGATGGCTTACACCTGAGTTTCTGCGGCGTGTCCTATCTGGCCTGGAATGTGCACCGGCTCCTCGCCCGATGCCGCCGCCGGACCACTGACGTGTGGCGCGACCATGCTGCCTCTCTTGAGCCCGCGGTTGACACCTGTATGCTCCCAGCGGCGGATCCTCATCGAGTAACAGCCTCTTCGGACGACCTTCCGTCGACCGGCAATCGTCCGCTCGTCTTAACGCTTGAACGGGACTCCGACCTCGCCGGCGACCGCCCAACAGCCGCGACGCTAACGCCAGCGGATCCCCATCGGGGAGCAACCTCTTCAGACGACTTCCCGTCGGTCTGCAGTCAGCCGCCCGTCTCAGCGCATCAACGGGACTCCGACTTCACCGGCGACCGCCCGGCAGCTGCGACGCTTCCACGGTCGACTGATGTGCCCGAGTATGCGAATCTGTCACACGGAAAGGCGACTAGCCCCAGACGCCATCTTGAAGGAAAACGCGTCACTCATGCCAGTCTGCGCATGTTTCAAAGTTTCAAAATAACCACTATGTTCGCCATTGGGTTTAAAAGGCTGCTACATTTATTTGGTTGCCTATAAAAGTTAATTCGATTGTAAATTGTCATAGAACAATTGCAGGCGATAAGTTTCTAGATTACATTAAAATATATATAAAACAATTTCTTTACTTTCATTTATCATTGGTGATAACAAATCGATGTTCCTAACCTGCTATCCAGCACCCCGTTAGTCACTCAAGAGCGTAGTCGGAAACGAAGTATATACAAGATAATTTTAGAGCTAATCTAGAATTTAAAAAAAACCTGTTTTTCGTGGGGTTTTTTTTTTTTTTTTTTAACAGCGAAGTTGTTTATAGGGTTCCGTGGATGTTTCGTGTGCAGTGACTAAAAACTCTACGCTCGTACCGCCACGCGCCGCACGCCTTCCCCGTATAAAAGATTCGAAGTAAATAACCAAAATAAAGCGTTGACGAACGCGCGTGCCAGATGCCATTTGTTTTAGGCTTTTGCTTTAGAACAGTTACTGCTGCAGACGCCGGCACGTGCGGCGCGTGGAATACCATTCCCTGCATTCTCCTTGATGCTTGGGTAATTTAGCAATTAGCGGCGAGAGGTTTTGGTGGCGCCCTCCTGTGGTTCCCCCTTGTGACGTCATTACCTTGCAAACAACAAGTTCGATGGTGTTTGTTATTAGCATGGTGGAAGCTTGAAATCATTGCGCTCTCAAAGGAACACTGCCAACACCGTGAAAATTAAAGTTCTTTCATTCCTCTTATTTCCGTCGATGATAAATCCCCTTTCTGACGTCATAGTCAGCGTTCGGCCAATCGTGGAAGGCCGACCACAGCGACGCTTTCGGTCGCGCACGGGGCTAATAGGTCAGATCAAGATCAGTAAACTTTCAGGTAGCTAATAAAGTGTTCTCAAAGATTTGCCGCTGTGCGACCCGCGTCGGCCATGTCTACGCTCGCAGCCGCCCTCTCTTTGTCGTCGTTCCAACGCTTGCGTGCCTAGTTTCCTTTCCTTCCGCTCTACCGGGGTGGCGGTCCCGTCGCGCTTGTCTACTTTCCGCCGGGTGACGGTCCCGTCGCGCGTGTCTAGTTTCCTCCGGCTCCTCGGGGCGGGACTTTGTCGTGTGCTAAACAGCTTCGCTGGTCATCCACCTTCACAGAGTGGAATGGCTCATCACAGAGTGGAATGGCTCATGATTTTTTTTTTAATGGAGGCCATCACAAAAGAGGCAAAAGTAGTGAATAAGTAAGTAAACTAGAATATTGAAACTGCTTTTTTTAATCTTGTTTTAGGAGTATATAATATAGTTGAAAATTACACCCATTCCTATTTTAAATCTTCATTTTATAACAGTCGATATGTTTGGTTTTGCAGTAAACAGGGTGCTTCACCAACTGAAAGGCAGAGATCGGATAAATAGTGGCTGGTCAACATATTTAATTGAAAATATTTTTATGTAATGTAGCATAATCGAATCCGTAAATATTAGTGCCCAGCATTCCGAAAAAAACAAACAAAAAAACAATTGTAGGTTAATAATCATTTGACGATCAAGCTTTTCCCCCCAAAAGATGTTACCCAATAATCCGGTTTTGTTTAAAAAACAAAACAAAAAAGAAAACAAAAGGAGGGGGGGGGGGGGGGGTCAATGCAGTTGCTTTTTTTTATTTAGCGGGAGTACGTACAGTGCTTGCAAGTTGTTTAGGTTTCGAAGAGACGAAAATATTGAAAGCGAAAAGTTGAAACCTTTCTTCCATTCGGTTTCATTTTGGCGCGTCCGCTTCTGCGACATTCCGGCGGCTTCAGATTCCTAATCGTAGCTACTTTACAGAGCTTCTTCATTGGATGATGAGCTCTCATCTTCTGAATTTAATTCCAAAAAAAAATATTGGAAGCCTGAATCGGAAAAAAACAGTGTTCCCAATGGCACTACCGCCAAAGCTACAGGTATGGTGGCTACTACAGGTATGCGAACTAAGCACCACGTGCGCGGAGCGTATAACACCGTGCAGAGGGCGAGAATTAAGAACGTCTTAAGAAAGCAAGGGTTCACCCGCTTTGGAGTTGTACTCTTGAGGCGGGAGGGGTAGGCTTTTGAAGGGTCAGAGGGTTAGGGAAGTCTGTGACAATGACGTCAAGAACCGTAGTAAAAAAAAAAAAAAAAAAAAAGGATTGACTTTTCGAATTTTAGATTAGATATATGCAGTGGCGTCACAAGGGGAGGGGGGCGGACCGCCCCGGATGCAGCGCTCAGGAGGGTGTCGCGACGAGCCACGAGAGCGGGTTGGGGGGGGGGGGGAGGGGGGGGAGGGGGGGGGAGGGGGGAGGGGGGGGGGGGGAGGGGAGAGGGGGTGGAGCAACACCGGTGTTGGGTCTTGGTTGGGTGGAGTCGCGGCGGGCCACGCGAAAGCGGGGAGGGGGGGGGGGGGGGTTGGGCTACCGCCTCGGGTGCCGCTGACCCTCGTGACGCCACTGCATATATGTTATCTTATCAAGACGTACACATTCCAAACGCCAAAAGCATCGCTTTTTCCTCCGACAAACAAATTTCGTAAGAACTACTTCGAACCGCGTACGGACAATGCGCAAAACTTTATTTTTTCTTGAGGAGAAAACGGGTATAGATGAGGTGATTGACGCCCGTATCCCTTATGTAGCTCATCAGGCAGTCGAGTACCAAAGAGGCTCGATCTGTACTAGTACTGAGAATAATTTTCGAGCCGATCGTGCCTAAAGTCATTGAGAAGATAGCACCAAACACTCCGTATGGACGCCATTTTGGTCCGTGAAAGGAGCAATTTCTCCTTGACCCCTCCGTTCTTGGTGAGCGGATCTAAATTCGCTGGTGACGGGCAGCTTTATGGAGACGTTTCTTGCATACCGAGATTTTGCTATCCACACACCGGCGAAACAAGCGTACGTCTTCGTACCACCGCCACATGCTGTGTCGGTGCTTGGAGGCACTAAAAACTAAGTTCACTGTTATAAAATACGCAAAAAGAACAATATAATTGTAAGAGATCCGTGGAGCGCACAGGGTCGATGGTCTCGGGAAAATTCCACCACAGTTATCTTTCAAATCTCGGATCATTGTCAGAAGGGGTCTTACCGCTTATTTCGTCAAGGTTCAGGACATGTCATGGTCATTTCGGGTCACGACAAAAGCCTCTGTATTGGTTTCCAGTTTGGGTTTGAAGGAGAGGTTGTGTTTTTGTAACAGTTGAAGCTATGGACCATAAAGATTTCATAAAATTGAAAGAGGGGCAGTTGAAACTGTCCTATTACATCCTTCAGCACTCCACCTCGCGCGGCCACGGGGTAGCATGGAATAAGATGCGATGAATACGTGCTTCCCAGCGACTACCTCCTGTTTATTTATAAGGTATCGACGTTTATCCAAGCCACGGATGTGTGCTACTTTTGCCGTGGGACAAATTAGTACTACAATGGCAATAACACTAAATCCAAGTGAAGAAATAATAATTGATATAAGCACGTTTTATTTTCCTTTACCTAGCATACGTTTACACCCGGATATTATTTATTTATTTTTCACAGGAAACACTGCGAAATTAAGCTCTGAATTTCGGAGATTTTCCCACGTAGCACGAGAACGTTCTGAGAACATTCCGGGAATATTCAAAAGAACATTGGCAACATTCTTGGAATGTTGCAAATTTACGTAAGAACATTCTATCAACGTTGTCAAAATGTGGTGCAGGCACTTATCGCTACATTCGGGGAATGTTTTCGAGGGGATATTCTCAAAACGTCCTGAGAACGACATAGAACATTACCAGGACATTCAATCAACATTCAAATATCCTAACAAGGTTCTAAGAACATTCTCAAAACATTCAAAGAACTTCTGCAGCTTTCTTTAAATGTTGCAAATTCATGGAGGGACATCCTTTCAATCTCCTCGGAATGTGGCGTGGGTACATCCCTACATTCAGGGAACATTTTTTGAGGCTCATTTAAAAACATTCTACAATTACCGTTTGCTTAGGACACATGACGAATGAGCCGTACTACATTTATGAATGTGGTAAAGCTCCTCACAGGGCGATCAATAGTTATTATTCGAAAGATATGTTTAGAAGGCGCAGGCACAAGATTCCCGCTTTTCCAGCGCACCAGCCTAAGCATGTACTAACTGTACTCCTACCTGAAACATGTCAACATTTTTCATTCAAAATGTAACGCATGCATAACCGATCACTCACTCCTAGCTTAAGAACAGATACACATGACATCCCACACGCAAATGCAGGATATACCTTTTTCTTTGAGAGTAATAACAGTAATAACCCTATACACATGCTAAAAATCGGGTCTATTCAAAACTGCACCTCTACATACCCAGTGAGTGGCAAGTTCGTTATCAAGTTTTTAAAACCATTGCTTTTCTCCTACACCTTATATCACATTCCTCGGTAGACTTGTACAAGATAAAACTGATCCCTTATGCTAAGTTTCCAGAAACTCCACTTAATTTGCACATATTTGGCACAAAGTGGCATATAGTGGATGGTGTTTCGAACCACAGGTTGCGTGAGAGCTCCGTAAAGTTGGCTTCACCTGCGAAAATTCTAGGAATGTTCGCAAGCGAACGTTGAAAGAATGTTGCTCATATGAATGTTCGAAGGCGAATGTTCCGAGAACATTGTGCATACGAATGTTCGCCAACGAACGTTCCTAGAATGTTGAGCAGCTTACTTTGTAGGGAATGTTCGCATACGAACGTTCCTAGAACGTTCCGAATGGTGTTTTAACGTTTCTTCAACATTCAGAACACCCAGGGAATGTTCGCTCGACATTGGCTGCTACGTGGGTTGGAATCAAACAAAAATACCTAAACTCCTATGAACTCCGAATATTCGGAAAAAAAATAAACTCCGAAAAGCACCCTCCGAATTTGACGCAAAATAAACTCCGAAAACATGGAATCCTACTCATGATCAAGTGGTTGCATCTATTAGCTGGTGTCGCAAAATTTTGTGAAGCTCACCTCGTCGATTGCGATGCCCTGCGGGTTTGCACCTCTCACCTGGCTGGATGTCCTTTGGATGTAGTCCATCAGAAGTTCGGTTATCAGTCTTCGTCTCCTTTCGAAATTCCCAGTTGCCCGAGAAGTAGTGTCGTGCTCGAAGTCTACGGTCGTGATGGCGGGCGTCGGGGGTTGCGTTGCTTGTGGTTCTGGCCAAGGATTGCATGTTCCGGACAGTGGGCATGCAACAGTATTTATGTTCTCAATCTCAAAGTTTGCTGGAATTATCTCAATCGGGCTCAAAATCAGTGGCCCGAGGGCCCTCGGAGGTCCTCAATGGTCTATGGCACTTTCCTCAGTTGGGTTGTTTTGGGGGTGCTAACACCCTCAAAACAACACAAAAATAATTAGCAAAGAGAACAGATTTCAGTTTGTGGAACGTAGTCTTTCCATTGTGCAAATACAACGTTTATGGTTTACAAACAACTCCTGCAGTGCACGCAGTTTCTCATTTAGGTGGGCACTTTAAAATGCGTAGTCATCACCATACATGTACGGCGACAGCTGTCAAATAATTAAAGGACACATGCAAAGAAAAAAAAAAACATTTTTTTTAAACAGCTTAGATGGAAAAAGGATATTATAAAACGATTTTACAACGAAGAAAAAAAATTTTTAGAGCTATATTTACGGCGCTATACAAATTTGTAGTTGGCGCCCGCTGGAGCCGCCGCTGGTCACGTGGTAGGCCCGCGCGCCGCCGCCCTGCGTCGCCGGAGCCGTAAAGCGACGCCGCCGCCGCCGCACTCTGAGCGTTTGCGAACGCCGCTTCAACGCGTTTCTCCACGCCGCCGTCGCCGCCGCCGCACAAGTTCGTCTGGTTCGGGGCGCCGCCGCCGTCATCTGACCGGCGCACAGGTCGATCACGTCTGCTTGCGCTTTTTCAGAAGTTTCCTTTGGGCTCTAAAAGTTACTTATTCATCTTAGTTTTTAGTTATACTTCAAATAAAGATGAATAAGTTACTTTTAGAGGCCATAGGAAGCATCCGAAAGAGCGCGAGCACCACGTGACAAATATGGGCCCGTCACGTGATAAATAAGGGCCACTTTTCCGCGGCGCCCGTGGGCGCCAACTACAAATTCGTATAGCGCCGTAAATATAGCTCTAAAATTTTTTTTTTTTTTTCTGCTTTGTAAAACCGTTTTATGACATCCTTTTTCTATCTAAGCTGTTTAAAAAAAAATGTTTTTTTTTTCTTTGCACGTGTCCTGAGGAGAACACTTGCCTTTACATCCACCGCCAGAGTTCATGTTCGGTGCTCAATTTTAAACATCTAATAGAAATCCAACAATTTTTAAAAACAAAATAGGGGTGTAGGTAAGTCATTAGAAATAATGCTGAAGGTACAGAGCGCGACACTGTTAGCGCGAACAAGCGATCGCCGGTTTTTCCAGTTTTTCTTTGAAACCAAGGGATGTCATCCAAGTTAATATTGCTACGGGAAGAGCTCATTTAGTTCTATAATGTAAGCGATAAAATTTAGTGCTCGCTAATACTATTTAGAAGTAAAATGCGAAAATGCGCCGACGTCGTGTTCGCGCTAACAGTGTCACGATGTGTACCTTCATGATTCTGTCAATTGGGTATTAGATGTACTTATGGAGGGGGAAGGTTGTAGGAAATGGTTCATTCACTCCCAAGAGTTTGTAGAGAAACATTTTATTTGTAGCATTTTGTTAAGGTTAAATCTGCCTTCCAAACAGCAACCACCATGCAGCAGCAGAGCCTCTGCCAACAGAGCAAGTGCAGCAATGGCCAACGACCCCCCTTTTCACCGCAGTTTCCATCACGCTCCAGAGATGCTTAAATAAGAAACGGCCTTTATTCTTGGGTTCAGCCCAGCTGAGCCAGTCAAGTAGCGGGCCCGCTAGCGCACCGTCTGCACAATGTCGTCGATCTTGAGGATGCTGCGCACCGTCTCTGCGGCCAGCGTCACGGCACTGGTGGACACCAGCAGCGGCTGCACTACATTCTCCTCCAGGATGTTGGTCACAGAGCCCTGCGGAGGCGGGGAGAGCGGCTCAGCAAGGTGTCCACCCAGACAGACGACCCTCGGAACCATGCCGGAACATAAAAGGCGTGTCCGTACCGATATTTCATTGGCTCGCTAGAGCCATGATGCACCCATAACGAGAGGCCTGTAGTATTCTGTTTACTCTGGATAACTATGAGGTAAATATGTATACGGACGATGGAAAAAGGATAGAGATAGAGAAGGGAAACACAGACATTTCGGCAAGCCCCTCCTCCTTCAAGGGCGTCCAAACCACTGTGGTAGCACACACTTGAAGAAGGAAAGACTCCAAAATGTCCATGTTACTAAAGCCCCCGTTATTAAAATTTCTCTGAACGTCTTCATTTCTTGATGAAAACTATATTTTAAAGTACATTCCACTGATATCACAGGAAGCGCTTTTCATTTTTCCAATTTCAGGTAAAGAAAAAGCAAAATGCTATAGTCCAAGGTTCCCCACATTATATGCAAAAGAAGTTGCGTAGAAAGTAGCATTTTCAAATCCTAATAATTGGCAACTGTGCCCGTTTCGCACTAAGTACCAAACCGCTCTTGTAAGATAACTGGGGAACGGTGTGCTGGTACTCTAAGGCAGGGGTCTCAAACTCATTTGAGTGTCGGGGCCAGATAAACCACCTACAAAATTTTTTAGGGCCAACATAGGGTGGGGAGAGGGGAAAAGAATTATATTAAAAAAAAAAAGAAAAAAAAAGAAAAAAACAGCGATTGTAGTTTATTTTGCAAAGCAGCCAAGTCTTTCAGCAACACCCAGAGATTTCCTAAAAGGACCTCGTGCTATTTGCGTTTTGTAAAATAAGTTCAGTCTATAGCTTCGATTTATTCATACAACTACTTTGGGTTTATAGCTAGTGTGAATACACGAGTTAAAATGCCCCCATCCAGGTAACGTGCTGGAATTTTTCCATACAGCTAGGAACCAAGCACACAATCGTTACTATGTCGCTCAATTCACTCGGGAAGTATCATGTCTCGAAAAAAATTCTTTTCATACAGTAGTTCTGGCTTTCCCCGACGATATTTATAGCAGAAATTACAGGGTGAATATAATTAGGCCACACAGATAATGTACACATATGAACCCTAGTACAACGTAATACACAGTCATACCTTGCGGACATTGATGCCAGCGTCCCGCTCCCCCTTCGCGTGACGGTTGCGCAGCTCCGTCACCGTCGCGATGGGGGACAGGCCCGCGTTCTCCGCCAGGGTGTAGGGCACCACCTCCAGGGCCTCCGCAAACGCCCCCACGCAGTACGCATCGAGCCCCGACAGGAGACGGGCGCGCTCTGCCAGCCGCAGGGATATCTCCATCTCGGGGGCGCCGCCACCGGCAATCAGCGCCCGCCGCTTCACCAGGCAGCGCACCACGCAGAGGGCGTCGTGCAGCGAGCGCTCCGCCTCCTCCAGCACCAGCTTGTTGGAGCCGCGCACCAGGAGGGTGACCGTGCGGCCCGGGTGCGCCACCCCGGTGACCCGGATGTACTTGGCGCTGCCCGTGGCCACCTCCTCCACCAGCTCGGCGCTGCCCAGGGCCTCGGGGCCGAAGTGGTCCAGAGAGGCCACTGGGCGGCAGCCCAGGCTGCGGCAGACAAACTCCACCTCCTCCCGCTCAATGTCCCGCACCACCAGGATCTTCATCTTGGCCAGGAAGTGCAGGGCCAGGTCGTTCAGGGCGTCCCTGCGGACACGGCGCGTCTCGTCAGCGCACGCCACAGGCCTTTGGTGCACAATTTTTTTTCAGACTTGCACCTTGTTTAGCATTTATCGTGGGCCTTTCTGCATCCTATCATACGTTTGTTTACTCTCCAGATGCGCGCACATGCTTTTGTTCCCCCCCCCCCCCCCCTCGACTTCAACCAACGATGGTGCACGCTTGCCTGTCTCATCATCACACTTTCTCTGTGCATGCTGTATGTTGTCCTTTGATTGGCATTTCAATGTGCCGAAGACGCATTAAAAGTGATCCCGAAGTTGTACCAAATGACATGGCGGAAGCTGGCATGTCATGCCGTTTGATGTCGCAATCCTGGCAGTTCGTCGTAAAAGTTCCGGCAAAAATGACCAAGAAGTATCACTACTGTTGCAGCGTCCCAACTCTTGGTTACGGAAGCTTCTGTTGCCGACAATGACCTGTAGTGCATTCAGATTTCGAGACTGCGGTTCTCGCCCACCGACGCAAAATACTCCGGCCAAAAGCCCGTCGGAGACGTCCGCAACGGCGGGCCGAAGGAAGCCTGCCCGTCAGCATCAAGTACACCAATCACCGAGACATCAGAGTTGTCCTAAGGCGATGTTTGTATGTCATCATTCGGGCGGGCTACCGTTGCGCCGGACGTCCGAGTAGGCAACTGTTGCCGAGTTTGGTGGTTGCGGTTTCCCCCCCGCTCCTCTTCGTCGAGAGAGGGAGCCCACCTGAGGATGGACTTCTGGATGAGCAGCACGTTGCAGCCGGCCTTCTTGATCTGCTTGACGATGTTGAGGATGTAGGCACGCTCCTCCCGGAGCACCCGGTCCATGGCCGTGTAGTCAGACACTATCACCTGGTGGTCCATCTGGGGGGGCAGCGAGAAGCATCCAAAAGCGATCAGCACCGAGACACGACCGGGTCCCGTCGGAAACCCCGCCACACTGCTGCCAACACGCTCCGATTACGTTCCCCATCACGATCCGTCATTGGGGTTTCCCAGTTGCCCGGCTTTCAACAGTCATGGCCGAATTTTCGGACAGCAGGCTTGTACCTAAAACCGGCCGTCATCTGCCTTTTTTTTTTTAACTATCTAAGCGCTTTCTTTATGCTATAAATATATTTTAAATCGTTAAAGCAAAAAAAGTGCTTGCCAATGGACTGTTGAGGACTGTAAAGAAAGCTTGTGAGCGAGCTTGCTCGAGAAACGACTTCATTGTTAAAAATCTCGCAGGTGCGGTAGCAAGTGGGCAAATGAGAGGGAAATGGGAGAAAGCAGAAAGCCGGTCCCTGTGGGTGTGCGGGAAACGTGCAACTAATTTTTTTGGGTTTTTTGCCCGAACCCGAGGATATGCTGAAACATGCGCCGGCTGTCTCCGGGAAAGGCCGACATCCGTAACGAAATTGTAGTCTGCGTGTACCCCAAAGTGACAGGAGCAGTGAACAATAGAAACAGCTTGCCGAGCGCTTACTCATCCCTGCTGTGCAGGATGAGTAGAGGCATGGGATTTGTTTTTGGTGCTTTTCTTTTGACTAAATGGCATATATCTATGCATGTTATTGAGTTCAGTGTTGTGTATTCCTGACATGTGCTATTGTATTGTATAAACGTTAGTTCAATAAAATTCAATTTTTATTTTATTTTTCATTTTTTTTTTTTTGACAAATACTACACAAAATTGCTTGCACCCATAGCCTTGAGGCCAGTGTGGGGTCCAAATAAAAATAAATTTCACATTGCGACAGGCATGCAGATAAAACAACAAACAACAATATCCCTAACCTAATAAAGTGTTTAAGTAGTTTGGACAAATCTTATTCTAAATTGATTCCCTTTTAGGAAGCTCTTGCCAAAATAAATTGAATATGTATACTAAGGACTGTCGACACTGTGCCTTCCTTTTTATCAATTTAATCCCACATAACTCGCTCACGAGCGCCATCTTCGCAAGCTCTGGGAGAGACAAATTAGATATCGCTCTCGCAGTGAACATAATCGGACCCCAGGAGTCATTGACCACTGAGAGCCATTGATGGCTTCTCCAACAAAGACAGAAAGAAAGGCAGGCCACTCACGTCCGTCTTGGGCGGAGAGATGCAGAACTGGATGAGTCCAATCCGGGCCTTCTCCACCCGGTGAGGTCCACCCGACCCGGCCAGCCGCTGGGTGAACACCAGTCCATCCACCAGCTCCGTATCTTCCACCGTGCCTCTGAGGGAAAACGAGCCGCCGCTCAGCGTCCACCCTCCACGGAATCAAGTGCATACTTTCCCCTCTATCGTGGCAAGCACACGATAGAGCACAGAATGTGATGCAGCGCCCAGCTACATGTGATTGCACACTGAAGGTTCTCACGCCGCACTGCGGCTTCCTCGTAAACAACCCAATCCAAAATATGCAAAAAAAAAAAAAAAAAGTGACATGCTTGCTGAAACCTTGGAGCTTGCTTGTCTAACATGTTAGGAGTAGAGCATGTCACAGGCATTGCTCTGTGCTTGACAACGTGATGTGACGAACGGGAGTAACTTTTATCGACTCAAGCAAGATGTTCGGCTGGCACTTGCGTGCAATCAGCAAGGAGACGAACGCTGTGTCAACGTTTGGCTTGCAGTCACATTGTATCTTTTTCCTTTTCAGAAGTATGATGTTAGAAACGACGAAGTGCCAGCCACACGCGTTAAAAAGAGGTGTCGTCCTCACCCCAGCTTCCTGATGACCTTGATGTCCCTCAGGTCCACGTTGGTGTCCCTGGTCGGGTCCACCACCCGCAGCACCGCATCCACCGCCATGGGTGCCAGCTGGCCCGCGTGCTGGGACACCACCTTGGACGATAGGGCCGTTGTGGCGCTCTTCAGCAGGGAGTCCCGGTCAGACAGGTCCAGCGGGTGCGCCATCGACTCCAGCACCTCCACCGCCATCGAGGCCGCCCGCTGGAACGACTCCGAGATGATCGTCGGGTGGATGCCTGCGGATGTAAAAGTATCCTCAAACAGACGGAAGCCGGCCCTTCTGTGTTGCTTAAGGGCTGGAGATGCATTCCTACTGCTTTCACACTACAAGGATGGTTCCCACACTTCCGACTGGTTGCAACCATGTGCCTTAAAACTTCTTTTGACTAAAGAACACACTGGCACCATCTACCAGTTAGCGTTACTTGGCATGTATGCATATATTGTTTTTTTTTTTATTAAATTTGGATCGACAAAGCTTTTTACAGTGTTATAAACAACCATTTCTCAGATAGTATGTGCACTTGACTTTGCAAATACTGCAAAACCTTCGCTCTAGAGAAATGCAGTTCCAGGGCCACCTCAAAGATGCCAGTCGTAAGAGATCACAAGAAGCACAAGCATGTGAACGGGTCTTGCATTCCAGATAGCGTCACTAAACAGGTTGAGATTAGAGTATTGGCACTCAATTGCCCGACTATCTTGTGGGCAAAGCCACTGTGGCGCTTGGTGCGGAGCAACTGCAACCGGCGACAGGCCAAAGGTAGAAAATGAGACTTCTTGGGCTTCGGGTAGGGTGCTAGAAAGCTCGGGCGATGTTGTTTTTTCCGTCTCAGACTGTTCTAGCGTATCTCGAGTGTGGAAATGCGTTCCCTGCGATTTCAGATACGGCTTCAGATAACTGGCAACATTGATTGTAAGTAACAAGGTGGCCAAAGTGTCATTACTCTCAGGCGCAGCTTTTCTTGCGGCTTTAGTTCAAGTGAAAGGCATCCTAGCTGACCGATCACCGAGACATCAGAGTTGTCCCAAGGCGATGCCGCTTCTCGTTATTCGGGCAGATGGCAAAGACTCGCGTGCCATTCGTGAGGAAGACCGTAACGAAGAATTCAGGATAACGCTAAGGCTGCATCTCCTACTAACAGTCTGACCCATTAAAAAATACAAAAAAAAAAAAAAAAAAAAAGTAGGCTCACCTTTGAGGAGCAACTTGGCCGCAGCATCCAGCAGGCTACCGCAGATCACCACGACCGAGGTGGTGCCATCTCCAGCCTCCACATCCTGTGCCTTGGACAGTTCCACAAGCTGAAAAAAAGGTGGGAGGTCACCCCACAACCAGGAAAGAACCCTGCTGGTAAAGACATCATTAGGCCTTCCATCTCTGGGAAACAAATATAGAAAAGAAAGATAAAAAAAAATCTAATAACATGGTGAAAAAAAAAATGTTGATTGGTTTATTTAAAAGGCACCCACCATCTTGGCAGCGGGGTGCAGCACTTGCATCTGCTTCAGGATGGTGGCCCCATCGTTAGTGATGGTCACATCACCGTTGGCTGCCTGGATCTGCGTCCAAAAGCGAACGGCTTCGATGAGCATCCTCCGAAACAAGCAGGAGCTCTCAATCCATGTTGAATCATAGTGACTTGTGTCTGTACAAACCAGTACAGACAGCAAAGTGGTCGATTGAAAGAGCAGAAAAAGAGAACTTTTCTTGTTCTTGTGTTTTTCGATGCTCTTTCTAAACATCAAAGATGCCAGAGGTCAGACCAAAAAAAGACAACAGTCATTGGCTTCATCAGTTATGGACTCTGTCCTTTTGGGAAAAAGGCAATGCTATACTCATTTTCAGCTCAAGGAAAAATGAAGTTTTGTGCATTGTTCATACGTTGCGCAAATTAGTTCTTACAAGATATGGCTGAAGGAGGAAGAAGCAATGCTTTTGGTAACATATGTATAAACTCCACAAAGTAATGGAAGTCAGTAATGCTTAGCGAGGAGCCAGACTTCTTTTACTACGCTTCTTGAGGCGAGGACTAGTATAGTCCCACCCATATTTTTGGTTTGGCTGAAGCCACAGATCACAAACTGTGATTTTCTTGCTTTATTTTGTGTCACCCACAACTTGCCCAATGGCAACAGATCTGACTGGCATTCAGCACCATGTCTGAAGAAGTTAATGAGTTTTAATATGCCCAATGAATACGCCTCTACTCAACACTTCTAAAAGCAACTGAGGCACCCATCATGAGCGAGTGTCACCCGTTCCGCCCCCTAGTCACGGAACAGTGCGGTCCAAGGGAAGCCTGCCCGTCAGCATCAAGTACACCAATCACCGACGGATCAGAGTTGTCCTAAGGCGATGTTGTATGTCATCATTCGGGCAGACAACCATTGCACCAACACTCGTAGCTTGTAGGAGGCACTTCGGAGAGCAGTTCTCTAGATTATCGTTCAGTATGTCTATCGGGTGGATCCTACATTCTGACCGATGTAAAAGCTACGCCGCAATAAACAAACTGCTGTAGCTAGCGGAAAAGTGAACTTTGACGAAGCACTGCACGAAACACCCCCTCCAACAGCTGAAGGGAAGAATCCATTTGTTTACAAAAGAAAACAAAGGTACGCACCATTTTGTCCATACCCCGTGGGCCCAGGCTTGTTCGAATGGCATCTGCTACAGCTGAGGAAGAAATAAATAGTAAAAAAAAAAATCAGAGAACGCCTATCTGCGCCGGCTTTCTACACCCACGCCGGACACCATATCACCAAATAAGGCAGAAAATACCAGAGCCCAGCTGCGCAAACTGTGCCGCCTAGCCTTAAAGTAAAGGCCTACGTAGTGTGGTCAGGGCAATTTGAGTGCCGATCCTGAACTCGCACTTTTGATCGTCGAAACATCCGAGCTCCCTAGGCTCAAAACGTTCCTACTTTGTCATGTCATGGGGTGGCATTGACATCCCAAGACAAAACAAACTTAGCGTTGCGCACACACTGGAGCTCCATTTATGTTTGCCTTATGTCGACCCAGCGTTTTTGAACGTGTCCATTGATGTTTCATTGATGTTGGGCAAGGCTGTGCTCGCATCCGTGGTTCGATCAATGGACATGTGGTACCAGTGTAGGCCTAACGGGCTTGACGCACCTTTGGCGGCCGTGATGTTGCTCTGGCGAACCTGGGACGGTTTGTCCTTGTCCTTGTAAGTCGCCTTTTCGCCCGCTCCACCGGAGCTTCGGAACGGTGCCGCCTTCATGGTTCTAGTCGTCAGGGATGCTCAAAGGAGCAAGTTTGAACGAAACACTGACCACGCCAAACAAGGACCGATTCGCACACTTCCCAGCACTACACGAATCAGCGGGCAAGCAGCACCGGCATAAAGATCCGCAGTGAAGGCTGGTAACTGGCCTAAATTTAGTAGCGCAAAAAATTACTTTATTTTTTATTTATAATTTATTTTATCCACGTATTAATGATAATAAAATTGTTAATATTTAATGTTCGACATCTTTTTTTTTGTCACGTGACCAGTAACACGGCTTGACATGTAAAGAGCCACTCAAGCACGCGCGCGCTTTTTCCATCCGTTGGCGCCAGTTTCGCCGATCGAGATATGCTATATGTGTCATACTAACTCGAATTAACGTCGATGCTCTGATTTTTGTAAGCGTTTATAAAACAGAAAACTGTATAATGACGACGAGCGTGCTCAAGGCGCTTCGCTGCGAGGAATACAAGTCTCGGTCAGGTAAGCGGCTTCCAAGCAGTTATCGGCCCTTTTATGACATCGCCCCAGGACGCTCCCCTCGAAGTCAAACTTTTATGGTCTCGGAGACGACGATTAGACGGCGACATTAAAACTTTTGATAAAATGGACTGAGGTGAAAGCTTTCTGGTGTGGTACACTTCCAACTGCGTCCGTTGTGTCGTCCTTGATCCCCAGCGGAAGTGTCCTCGCACCACCATTGTCGACCCTTGGACACTGCGCCCTCCGATACGATCTTCCGTGGTGGCAGCCACTTTTTCACTATGGGTTTCTGATTCGTAACCGATGTCAGAGGTCTCATCGACTTTCAGCCATACTTAATTTAAGAGTAACGGCTTTTGTGCAAGCGCCAACGGATGTTCCTTTTTGCAGTTGGCCGCGCGTCTTTTGCCACCTACTCGGTGCTGCGAAGGCTCCACTCCAGGCCCGACAACGAGTTCGGCATCGAGAACCAGGTGAGAGTCTTTAAACTTGCCGGGATAAGTTTAGGAGTGACCTTTTGTGCGAGTCACAAAGGTGGGGAAACCCAGGTACCCCAAGCTAGAGGCTACACGGATTCACGCAGTGTTCAGACACGGACGAACAACTTACCTTTCGCTACGGTTGCACCACTCTGCGGCCACCAGCACACTCGTCGTGTGAATTGCTTGAAAGTATGCTTGTTTGCAGAAAGGGTTTTCCACTTTTGCTTGCTCGACCCTCTCCTGCATTTGGGGAGAGGAGGACGCTGAGATCTTCTGCCTTGCAGGAGATTGCGTTCATGCACTATGCAGAATAAAAAAAAAAGACTAAGGAAAAAGTGTGTGGGAAACACCAACATGTTCTGTATACTCCGTGAGTCAGCATAACACAACATTTTGTTCTCGCATTTCATATGTTAGCTTGGCTATTTCCGTAATGTGGATTGCCTTATGGTGTTCTATTAGAAGGACTGGTCCAATGGTTGCCTGCTCGAATGATGACACACAACATCGCCTTAGGACAACTCTGATTCGTCGGTGATTGGTGAACTTGATGCTGATGATCAGGCTTCCATTGGTGACCTTACTTTGGAGAATCGTTAGAAAGACTCTCGGAGTGAGTAACAAGCAATCAGCAACTTGAGTAGTACCGGACGGTGACTCTGCTGTCACAACTTGTTTTTCAAAACCATAAGGGAAGATAATCCAGGAATGATGATTCACTCTTTTCAGGGCAGGGAGGTTCCTCCGCTGGCATGCACCTTCTTCCCAGGTGAGTGTTCACTATTGCAACACGGTGGTGCTTGAGCAGGGCTTTCAAACAGCATGGCACTCTATACTTAAAGATTTTGGAGTTCGACGACCAGTCTCTCTGAAACCCGCAAGACTTGTGTGTCCATAAGAAAAGTAGCCGGGCGTCGGGTATTTCTCGCAGGGCAGTGCATGACTGCCCAGTTTTGAATCAATGTGGAGTGCAAGTTCGTCTGCTTCTTGTGCAGGGGTTGCGGTGCGGTCAGAACTCAAAGCTGTGATTGGCTCTAGTTGGAAGGATAGTGGGTATACCTCAAGGCAGCTAGCATAAGGTCTACCCACTATCCCTCCATTACAGCCAATCAGAGCTCTGAGTTTGACGTCACTACAACCCCTGTGCAAGGAGCTAGCAAACTAGTGCTTCTCACAAGGGTATGTTGTTTGTTCACAAAAAAGCATGGCCTGCACTTACAGGAGAAAAAAAAAAAAGAATTGCCAGTGATCCAAATTGACCCATGAAAGGCAGGGTAACAATGAGGAAGGAATGTGTTGACAAATTCTATTTTGCACACTCTTCCGCATCCGTACAGCCTGATTCCAAATTTTCATGTGTATTAGCAGATCTATCACATTATTAAGACAACAATCGTATATTGTTGCAGCATTGTTGGCATTATTGAGGGCTTTCAAGCCGGGGAATTTGAAATCAAGGGTTTGGCCAACACCTTTTGGGTTACTGTTGGTCGCTGTGGCAGGATTAGTTGTTGTCTGTGCAGGCTGGTTGCAGTCTAGCCATGGTATACTCTAAGACTTTGGCTACTTAGTATATGCCAGCTGCTCGTCATGGCTGGTCGGGTTTGTTCAGGGGTGGCCCAGCAGGACTTGGTGGCAGTGGCGGATGAAGACGGATGCATCTCCCTCTTCAACTCTGGCGCTGAACGAGTGACCAGACTAACCAGTAAGTCGCACCTCCAGTGTCTGTCTCTGTTCAGACAATGCCTTTCATGAATTGACCCTGGCTGCAAGCAGACCCTATGACTAACATGTACGAGGTGTGGCAGTAAACTAATAAGACTGATTTTCTTTTTACAAATCAAGGTTATCCCCTTCAATATAGTTCCCTTGGGCAGCTACACACCGACGGAGGCGCTGTTTCCATTGTTCGTAGCAGTGTTAGCAGGCTTCTGCTGAAATGCCTTTCGGCTCGTCGGTTACGCTCCTCTCGATATTATTCGAAGTACCAAAATGGCGCCCTTTCAAGTGGTCTTTGGGGCGGGGGGAATAAAAAGAGGTCGCAAGGACTGATATCCGGCGAATGGGGGCTGGGGAATGCCTTTATCTGCCAAAAATTCATTAATGGGGATTGCCATGTGACGTAGGCGTTGTTGTGGTGCAGCATCCAATTGCGTGCAATGCCTGGTCGCACACGTCGCACCCTCTTCCTGAGCCTTTCCAGGACTTCCCAATGATAATTTTCATTGACAGTTTGTCTTGGAGGCACAAATTCTTTGTGGACGATCCCCTGGCTGTCGAAAAAACACATGAGCATTGATTTGATTTTCAATTTGATGGCACAACGTTGCTCAAAATTTTCCCGGTTCATTTTTGTTTCTCGCCTCACAATCACAACTTTACTTGAAACGTTCTCAACAATCGCGTTGCAATTGTAGCAAGTTAAATATTGTACCGAGTCTACGGCAGGGGTTAACCTAACTGCCATGTGGAGGGGGAAACAGCGGCATTGTCGGTTCGTGCATAGTGTTGCCAGTCTCATTACTTTTCTGCCACACCTTGTAATCTTGTCTACTGCTCGTTAGCTGGAGCTGTTTGCGGCCTCATTGGGAGGGGTCTGTTGTCACGATTCTGGTTTTTCTGACACCGTGTGCAGTCATTCAGATGGGAACATCTATTTGTCAAGCAGGTGGCCAGTCAAAGTTGTACACTGATCTCTATGTCTATTTGCCGAATCGTGTTTGACCAGCTCCGCCTATGGACGGGAAGGCGGCCACGGTCGGCCATCTTTTTGGTAGAGTTATATTATCTCTAGCCATCATACAGTTTAAGCTCATTATAACAGACCTGGTTACAACAGACATTTGGATATAACATACCGATTTGTGAAATTCGGTTGGTTTTCCTCTATGCCCCATTGACTCAACTTCATATCTGCATACAACATACTCCTTTTACAACATACCGATACCTTGGTTAAAATCAAGGTCTGTTATAACGAGCTTAGACTGTAGTAATATGGCGGACAGCGCTATGGCGGCAGGCTGCCATAAAATAGCCGTGGATCTAGTACACTGTACCGTGGGTGATATTTCGTGCTGGATTGAAGTTGTTCGACGAAGCAGATTCTTGAAACCCGGCGTGAACAATAGCCTCATCTTTGAGGACCCGGCGAAAGTTCTGTGAAAGTGCAGCACCGGGGCAAAGCAGCGCAGCTCGCATCGAAAGCAGACGCCGTACCGGCGTCTGCTTTCGATGCGACTTTTTATGCGTGCTGTGCTGCTTTTCCCCGGTGCTGCGATTTCGTGAAACTTTCACCGGGTCTTCAAAGATTGAGCTACCGTTCACGCCGGGTTTCAACAATATGTTTCGTCAAACAATTTCAATGAAAAGCGAAATATAACCCACGGCTATTTTTGCCGCAACGCTGTTTGCCATAGATGGATGATAGTGGCTGCACCAGCTGTACATTGGCTAGAGGTAATATAACTCTACCAAAAAGATGGCCGCCAGTGGCCGCATTTGCGGAGCGGGAGCGCGATCCAGCAAATAGACATAGAGATCAGTGAAGTTGTATCAATGGGCACAAAGCAGAAAGCCCATAACTTGCGTCAGCTTTCGGATGGGTCTGAACTCCAAGCCGATCAGTGTTCCTAGGCTACGTCTAACTTTGATGGCGACAGTGGCCAAGTGTTTCATCATGCCACAGCATGGAGCATATGCAGGGGAGAGCTTGCAGTGCAGTACACACAGATCCCCAGTTTGATTCTTTCTCCTGCCAATTTCGATCTGGATGAGTATTGTACTGCTATGTGTGTCACTACTGCATGGTGCACATTAAAAAGAACCAAGCTAGCATTCATACTGCACTGGTTTTTTTTCATCTACAGCGTAAACCAGCTGTTGCCATACCTCAAAGGAAGCCTCACCTCAAGCAGCCTAAACAGATATCTTAATTATTGATTTTTTTTTTTTTGCCAACAATTGAGTGTCTAATTGCTTTTTTTTTTTTATAGTTTTTTTATGTGGGGTGTGCAGTCCGTGCCTTTCCAGTAACGTCTTTCCATGGTAAAATGAGGTCCTCATAAGCTTGTAACAATGGTGACAGCATTTGAATTTCTGTTATTGATTGGACATCACCGTAATAATAGTTGTCTCTGAAAAAAAAAAAATTATTGCATGGTAGCCGTGTGGATGGACTGAGCGGTGCTTGTTGTTACGCAGCTTGGGCGGCCCACGAGAATGCGGTGTTTGAGCTGGCGGTGCGCCCCTGGCACGGCCACCTGGCGACTGCGTGCGGGGACCTCTCCGTCACCCTCTGGGACATCGCGAGGCGGGACAAGGTGGCCGCCTTCCGGGCGCACACGGGCAGCGTCAAGTGCGTCTGCTTCGCCCCACACTCCCCGGGTACGACAACCTGGAATCACGTTCACACGCTTGCGTTTGCTTATGAATGAGTTCTCGTGATCTCTTACAATGAGAGAACACTGGCGACATCTATGAGGTGACTCTGGAACTGCATTTCACTAGAGCAAAGGTTTTGCAGTATTTGCGAGATCAAGTGCACATACTATCTATGAGAAATTGTGGTTTCTATATTGTCAAAAGTTTTTCGAGTTAGAAAAGAAAGAAAGATACGTGATACAAGTTTAAAATATACAGAAACGCCTTCCACGATTACCCGATAGATGGCACTAGTCTGTTCTCTTGTCGTAAGAGGTTTTAAAGCATGCGGTAGTAAGCAGTCGCAAGTGTGCGAACGGACCATGGACTCCGTAAATATAGGCGATGATCCTCGAGGAACAGCTCAACGTAAATGAACCTCAACCTGCTGCTCCGGCAGTCCGTGTAGATCCTTTGTGAAACATTGCTTAGGAGGCTTGACTTTTTTTTTTCTTTTTCCTCCTCTACTCTTCCTTTTATTTTTATTTATTTTTTCTTCCCTGGACAATTTTACTTTTCACTGCAGGGATTCTCAAATTTTTTGATATTAAGGAACACGATGTTGCTTGACTGTTAGCCGAGGAACCCGCTCCCTGTCCTGGCATTGACGCAGTTAAAGGGAAGATGGGGCATTTCTGCATTTGAGAAAAAGCACTTGAATTGTGTTCATTTGGCCTTTAGAATAACAGATATCACAATTATGTTTCAACGCGACGCGCCAGAGAGCCATAAGAGCAATATCAAAATAGGGCTGAAGCCCCGCCTCCCTAGCCTTGGGCAGCCAAAAGATCCGTCGATGATGTCACGCACAGCGACTGTCTTTCGCGTTTTCTCGCGTTTAACAATACTTGCGCAGCAAATGTTTTGGGTATTGGGGTTCACGGGGTAAAAATTAGTGATGGACCGAATCTGCCGAACTTCAAATTCGGCAAATGCCAAACTTTTGAAGAAACATTCGGCAAATGTATGCGCACTCGCGAGAACGCGACTGGGCCGTGGATTGCAAATGTACGCCGTGCAGTTGTGCGGTTACTATCGTGCAGTGCACGGTGGTGCAGCATAGTACAACCAGTGGTCACGGCGAGGTGTGGAGTGAGCAGGCAACACGGTAACTGCGTTTGTGAGCGAGCGTGGTTCTCTTCAATACTTTCTGCCTAAAGAGTAGAAGATCAAACAGTAATTTGCGCAGTCCACTGCGCAAGTAACAAATGATGCGGTACATTCTGGATGACCTGATTTTCATCTGACGTTTCCCAGTGATGCAACGAGTTAGTTGAAACATTTGCCGACAATTACTTTAAAGCACTCCTCGCAAATATAACAATTCTTTTTTCGGCCCCTATCTTTCTAAACGTTTGTGTGTTTCTTAACACCAGAAACTGGCATTTTAAAGGTGAAAAACGAGACGTTGCTAATATGGGACGCACACTTTCATGCAAAGCTGACGTCAAGTGACTCAAATCGAAAAACATGCATATTTACAATAATATTATTATCTCTTCTGGTGAAGGCTCAGCAACCGTTGCATTCGTTTTCGCACACAGAACGGTAAGTCTCAGAGAAAGCAAGAACGCAGCGTTATTGCCCTCATTTTAACAATGTGCACACACATGCAGGCTTGCGCTAATAATGCCCCAAACCGAAACTCTCGTAGCGTGACTTGTGAGTGCGCCACGCTCGCTTCTGAAGTCCCTCGACGTTTTACACTTACTCGCTTCTACCCAACCCAACCACGCCACTTCTGCAAGGAGTCACTAAAATTGCCAGTAAACACACAAAAACAACATAGATACTATTATATTGTAGAATATCACCTTATTTAGTAATAATTGTGTCAAAATGCATTACATGTTGCATTTAAGTTAAGAAAAAACAACATAAAACCTTTTTTCACCAGAAAAAACTAAATTTCAACGTTAAGTCTGGTAACAATGTATTTTTGCTAAATCTTTGCCGAATTTCTAGAAAAGTTTGGCTTTGCCGAATCCGAAGATTCGGCGCCGAACTTTCGATTCGGCAAAAGTTCGGCCCATCACTAGTAAAAATACACTAGAATTCACTTCTAACTCATTTTTTTCAAGAAGCTCCGTAGCTTCCCTTTAAGCAGTGTAGAAGCCTATAAGCAAAGTAGTTCATAGCTGGGCATCAATGAGTGGCTCGGATCCACTAAAATAGAGCATAAACTGAAAATCACCTCGTGGGGACAGCTGAGAAAATTTGGGAGATGCTTTGGCGGAACGAGCGAAAATAAGATTATCCCTTGGTGACGGATCAACCTGCTTACGAGCTCACTGGAGCTCGTAAACAGCATAATTTTAGCGAGACTTTGGCTAGTTGGTTTGTGGTACTGAGTAAACTTGTATGCACAAACACAGGACAAAAACAAAGGCGTTGACATGTACAAGTGCACCTTGTTCTTGTCTTTAGGCATTAGATACAGCGAAATTAGAAAGCTAGCCTCTGGCTTGATGTCCCTTGAGGGTGCAGATCTGTAGCACAGACCAACTCGGCCACCCTTTCTCATGGAGGATTTCTCGCAGATGTTTTTGCGTCCGGAGCCAGGGACGGTGCAGTACTGGTGTGGGATGTGCGCTGCAGACAGCCAGGTGAGAATTATTCTGCCTCTCTAGGGTGTTAAAGAAACACTAACACCCCCAAAATGTTTATCTTTTATTTTTTGCCAGGTGATTTAATATGCTGCCAAAAGACTACCCAATCAATATTTCGCTGCAGAGTCACATATATTTTTAATAAAGCCAAAAAACTCTACCGCTCAAAACACGAGCACGAAAGCTCATGGCCGTAAATTACGTGGCTACACCCGACAGCATTTTTTCTTTCCCTGCTTCTCCAGCGTGTGAAGCAGACAAAGTTGTGTGCACCGTTTGTTGTACGATTGCTTCGCACTTGTATCCCTTCCGTTCGATATTCTGCGCTCGAAGATAGATTGGTTGGTACCATGAACGACAGTTCCGAAGTAGTGGCCCCACGTCCGTTGCAACATTGGTTTGTCGTGCGCCGTCATCGCGTCGTCCAGCCCGCAGTACGTCACCATATTGAGAATGATGTGTACATGTGCTTCCCGTGACCTGTGCAACATTTTTTTTTCTATCAACATATTTGCAGCTTTTTGGAGGCCACAAAAATGGGGTCCATATTGTTTTCTGTTTTTAATATGGAATGTGTGCCTTAGATGACCCACGACTTTGAATATATTTGGTACGCCATAGTTTGAACGCCACGTGACCATAGAAAAGAGAGTGAGCAGGACTGAATCCGGCCAATTCTCGACCAGCTGTTTTAGCTCTGCTTGGTTAACCCCTTAGCTTAGAGTGTGGTCGATGTTATATGCTTGTTGTACGAGTCGTGTGGCTATACTTTGCCACGTGATAACCCTCCTGTTCATACCGGTGTGCAAAAGGTAGGGTCAGCTAATGAAAGGCACGTAGCTCTCAGCGCACTGTTCATTTAGGAGTACACGGCATGTAGTAAATGGCTCCGAGCTCATGTTTTGCAGCACTGTGTCGGAAGAGAGATAGTGTAAGCCCTCTTCTGCGTGCATGCAGTGATGAGGATCCTCAGAGTCCATGGCATCAGCACCGCCGCGACGGGGCACCGCAAGAAGCCTCGAGGCCGCCACAAAGAGGCAAGTCTGCCCCTGACGTGGGCCGGGCACTGTGCCGGGTCGCAGACAGACGCCATTAACCGACGGTTGCCTTCCAGCCATCTGCCACGGATAGCGTGACGGCGTGCTTGTTCCAGGACGAGCAGCGGCTGATCACGTGCGGTGCCACTAACAAGTGAGTGGCGGTCTGCAGCCGAAACTGTCCGTGCTGCAAGGGTCTGAGCGGAGGCGACGTTACTTTTTGGCTCGAGTTTTTGCGAGGCACTGCGTCGATGTGTGTCTCGTAAAGAATGTTGTCAGTCTGGAAAGCGAGCACTAGGCTACTCATTGGGGTCCCTTTAATTAAGCCTCGTTCAGACACTTGGCTGTGATTGGAGCGGTTCATATGGCAGCAATAATAAAGCCATCGGGACAGCTGTTTGCCGTACAGGACGTGGCGAGCAATAAAGGAAGTAGCTTCTCAAAGGAATTACGAGTCCCAGTTGTCTCAGTGGATGCTGTCATTTTAGTTGCTGTGGACGTAACCGACGCAAATGTGTGAGCCAATCTTTAGGGGGGGAGTGGTAAATTTGGTTGTCTCTTTGGCATTTCCAGTGATGGAAGAGGCATTTGCCCTTTTGGAGCAGATTCTGTTGCAGGCAAAATATTGATTTGAGCAGATGCCGACATCTGTTAGCACATCGCTTGAAAATAAAAAAAGAGCGATTGCTGAACGAGTTTATCTTTGAGAAGGGCTGAGGGTTCCTCCTTTGATATTGGAACATATTACTTATCACTTTTTGTAACAAAAATAAAAATGCCACAAAAGGAACACAGAGCTCTCTTCTTAGAAATAAGGCTGTGGTCAGGGTAGGTTAAATTTGTATTGGGTATTAAAGAAATGGTTGAAAGAGTAATCATAATGCATCACTCCAGTTTGGATAAAGCCTCGCCCCTTTTACAATCGGTAGTTTATTTAGCCCGTAAATATGATTTCTGCAAAATGCCAGCATATCTACTAACACGCCCATCCCTAAACTTCGTACCCAAAGTTTTGTAAACCTACCTAATTCAGGATTTTAATATCATGAACTGCAAAAACAACCACCCATAAATATTATGAAAGCCTAAACCTGCGCTTTAAATGTGGCACTATTCCTCAGCGGCGTTGGATCCAGAGTTGAGTTATCTGCTCCTTCGATCGACAGCTGCATAGGACCAGCTTGACTACCGCATTTCTTTATATATTATTACACAATTTTTTGTTTAGAGGTTAATCCACTATCAAGACCAAAGAAGGTAGTCCTGTAACTGTAAAAGAACTGAGCATGATTTCCGAGCCTATCGTGCTAACCCAGGTGCTCCCCCATGTTCGCAGCTGCTTCTAGAACTCTGGTGCAAAGCACTGAAGCTCGACGTGCTCACTCTGGTGAGAGGCTGCGAAGGTTGACGCGGGCAGCGCAAGGGCCACTTTACTCAGTAGCCCCGGCACGGAGGCATGTGGATAGTATTAACATCCCAGTGTCGGGAAAATTAGAACCCTCGAATTATTCCAAAACTTCAGCCTTTACCTAAATCGCGAAATATTGAGCCCGCAAAAAATAGGTCGTTTACAGTAATTAAAATATTTTTTTTCCTTTGTTGAAGCTTACTTGGCGCAGGTGCGGTGCACTTGGCAAAAGTGGCATTTTGCACAAGATGCATCGGACTTTTGTTCATAGCACAATTTGGCGCAAATGGTGCATCACTTCCATCAATGCATTTCCCATAAGCATCCTAAATGCATAGCATTTATGAAGCCTCCTTGCACTCTTCCTTTAGCAGGCACAGTAAGGAATCCATCGTAGAGCACTCACATCGCGAGGGTTTTGTGAATGTAAAACGTGTCACGTGAAGCTGCAACAGCTTGATATACTATTCGCCGTTAAATCGCGTGACGTCATGTCATAATGTCATGTCACAATGTCATGTAATGCGACACTGGTGTCATCGAGGCTATGTCTGCAGATACAGTTTCCAAGAGCTGGCCCTTAAGCGCTATGCATTTATAAAAGCGCAGAGGCTGGGTGGGAGCGGAGAGGTGGAGTGTTGGGAACGCTTTCAGTGTACCGAGGGACTTCAGAGCTGACGACTTGCCTCCACCTCATTCTTTTTTTAAACAGCGTGATCAAGGTGTGGGACCTGCGCAAGAACTACGAGCTGTACCAAAACGATCCCAAGCCGCTGGCGTCCTTTCCGTACGCAGGACGCAGCTCGGCCATCCACGGTAAGCACCTCGGACGGACTCGCGCGCTGCACTGGCGGTTCGCATTCGCAGACGGAAAGCTCGTGAACGCTTCGGTTATGGTGCCTAGAACGTGTCTCCAACCGTCGTTTTCATTGCGTCCTGAAAAGTGGTCCCTCGATTTCCATCCGACGACGTCGTAGGAGCGTCGTGTTGTTGCCGGGCGCGATCCTGGCGGTGCCACAGCGGCAATGGTGGACGTGACATGTGCCTGTTCTGCCGTAGGTTGCTCTCTCGCTTGGCAGTTTGCGGAAGCTTTGGCAGCCAGGAGTTGGGACGTCGCAAGGACAGCGACGCTCGCATTCTACGGGCACCTAGCACGCCCCAGCGAAAAAACCGCGGCTTAATTTAGACCAAACAGAGATTGTTTTTCACATGCAACCGAAATCTCGGTTACACAATGCATTCTCAGTCGCGCTTTTTACCGGAACTTGCGCACCCCACCGCCAGCATTGCAGCACCTGACGGCAGGACACTCCGGCTTTTGCGACGTCATTCGTTGTCATTTGGAGACCACTTTCGATTGACGGGCGGTTTGGGACGCTAAACACACCTGTCGGAGACGCGCTCCAGACACCATACTTTGACGGGCAGATGAGAGTTCTGCCGTGTCTCAAAAATCACTTTTGGCTCGTGCAGGCTACACCTGCCTGAGGTTGCGGGGAGCGAGCCTGTTTGCTAGCTGCATGGACAGCCGCATCTATCGCTTCAATGCCTCCAGCTACAACCCCATGCCCCGTAAGTCATTTGCCTTTTTTTTTTTTTTTTTTGGAAGGCATTTGAGGTAGGTTTTAACCTAGAGCAGTGCACAGACTTTCGGTGTACAGTCGCCGATCAATATTTCAGACGTCGCAGGGACCGCAAAAAACGTCAGGATCATATGGCAGTCCGAAAAATCAGCAAAAGTAGCACTGTTAAACCAAGCCAATCCATGTACAGCCAACATAGAATCCAAAATGGCCGCTTCTTGGTGGTGTTTCCCGTTAATCACTCGCGATGATTTTGTCCGAAAAATCGAACTTTCGGACTTCAAGCTGTCTGAAACATTGGTCGTGAAAATATGCACTATTTCTATCTGGTAGGTCACGGTTCCTCCTTTAGGTCCAAAATATTGTACAAGTCCAAATTATCGGCATCCGAAAAATTGGTCGGCGACTGTAGTTGCCAGTAGGGGAATGAGAGGACATTGTTGGTCGATTCTGGTATGCTCACTGCTGCGGAGAAATGTACTGGCCGACCACAACCCCAGATGATATTCCTCTGGCAGTGGTGGGGCAGAACAACTATTATGCAATTTTGATTAACAAGTTTTAGTACTGTTATATAGGAATTACGAATGCCGTGCAGTCCGACCTCTGTAGTGCAGTCAGTTTTTCAGTAGAGCTGTTCAATACACTACATGCTAGGACATTTCATATAGGCACTCCGAAATTCTCGCGCGAGTGCTACTGGCATGCTTTCGGCTTTGCAGCACCATGTCCAGATCAGAATCATTAAGCTACACTCATACTGCTCGCACATCATACAGAATTATCTGTAGACACCCCTCAAGCATGTTTGAACCATGTTTGCTTCATACATACGTATGCTTCAAACATGTTTGCAGACATTTTTTTGTACGACCAATGCGACAGGATGGTCATTCGAGGAAGAAACCTGCCTTGGATAGTGTCTGCACGCCGTCTTTTGTACGACATATTGACAGTGTGACCGCGGCTTTATGCACCGCCGCCGCAGAGGCAATGTTTGCCTCCGACGTCGCCTTGCCCCTCCCGTCCTCCAAACTCTTCAAAGCTCTGCTCCCGCCGTTTCAGTGGGCCAGTTTGTCGGACACAGCACGGGATCGTTCTACGTCAAGATGGATCTCAGCCCCGACGGCCAGTTCCTGCTGAGCGGATCGTCGGACGGCCACGCTTACCTGTGGAACGTGAGTGCGCTCTCTCCTCTCGTGACCACTCCAACTCTGGAGGGGTCAGAACGGTGTGCGCAACTCCCCTTTCTCTCGGCCGCAGGTCCGAGAGCCCGGACCCCCCTCACTGCGTCTGTCAGTCCACACAGCCGAGGTGTCGGCGCTTGCCTGGCACCCCTGGGACGTCTCCAGGGTAGGGCCTCCCGTATTCTCCTATCGGAAGGTTGAAGCTGCTTTCATCCAGGCAGTAGAGTAGCCAGTTAAAGTAATATGGTAGAAACCTGCCGACGCATTGTTCGGGGACTGCGATAAAAAGGATGATCTGGGAAAACAGCAACCGACAACACTATTGGGATTCTGTAGCTAAGACAAAAGGCAACTCTTGCTCGGGAGATTTATTAAATGCGATAGAATTTCTCTAAGCAGCTCACCACCGCCCTTCTCGTGTGTGTCATCGGAAGTGGGTGGCACGATACGCAGTTGTTCCGGTAGAGGAGCATGTGCTGCAGTTGGCTCTGCTCCATAGTGAGAGTGGGACACTTGCTGGATGTATTTTAGCTGAAGTAACTGATCCCGTAGCAGTTACTTTTTAGTGGTAGCTTTTACCACCACTCTCGATGCCCCTAAAAGGGCACCGACCCTCGGGAAGTTAAGAAACTTACCGGTCAATCGAAGCAGGAATTTAGCTCCTGATGCGTGACGGGAAAATGAACGCAGAACTGCCCACATTGCTAGGGTGACCACCTTCCTGCTAGCGAAATGCAAGACACGTGCACTATGAAATGTGCCCTAACACATTTAGTATTCTGTGCTGTCCAAAAACATATTATAGACCTGCAAATTGTGTTGCGGCAATTAAGCTGAAATAATTTTTACTCCCGGTGATATATTGTTTTATTTTATTTTAATGTTAAATATTTTATTAAAAGTGTTTAAGGGGAGACACTGCCCAGAAAAAAAAAATTTCTGCAAAAAAAGTTGATTTTGAAAAATGACATATTTACATCCACCAACATCTAGAGAGTATTCCCAAAAAGCTTAATTAATTTTCACTGCATAGTTAATTTTTTATAAACAATTTTCTGTCCAGCAAAGCTAAAGAAAAGGTAGGGTTTGGAGCACTTTGAACGCATTTTTCTCCATTCCACTTTTTGGTATAAATTCCATTTTAGTCAATCTATCGTTTGATAATGGCAAAACAGGGAAGGCTCTTTCTTCCCTTTTCTTGACTGAAATTTAATAAGGAATGCGGCTATGGAACTTTTTTGTCACTTTACGAATGTCTTTTATAAAAAATGTTGACATTTTGTCGAAGACACTGAAGACCAAAAAGTTGACCAATTTTTCAGAAGAGAAAATTTATAGAAATAAATTACTTCTTAGAAAAAACGTTCCATAGCCACACCCTCTAGGCATTCTGCTACATATCTAGCGAATAAAAATCTCGGATATCGTGATAGTTTTCTGACGATAGATTAACTAAATAATGTAGGCGTGTTGCTGATAGAAGCTACTCTAATTTCCTTCTCATTTAACCGACAGACCTGAAATTTTGTTATACACCCTCTAGCATGACCACCAGCCTACCCTGTAAATTTCATTCATTTTAAGACAAGGGTTCAAAAGTCGACCCCCCTAGGGGGTGTGTCCCCTTAAGCTGAAAACATGAAAATTGACGGCAGCAGATCATAATGCTTCAAAAGGAAAGAAAGAGAAAATGTTTTTTGGCGTATTGTTTCCTGTCTGCTTACTTTTCTAACATATTCCTACACAAATTTAGAACCTTTTTTTTTTTTTTTTTCCAACCGTTGTGAGCTGCAGGCTTTTTGGCTTGTGTGGCCGTCTTCAGTAAAACAAAGCTTTCCACGGCAACCCTTTTGCCTTGATGCAGCATGATTTAGAAATAATTACAATAGTATATTTTTCAACTTTTGGCGAGCAATTTCCATGCGCAATATTTTGTCACCAAGGGGAGAGGCACAACGGCGCATGTGCTCCGGTTTTCCTGCAAGATCGACGACTGCTTCCCGCAATGCTTGGATAGAAAATGACGTACCATTGCAATTCACACGATTACCAGCGACCTCCGCTCTTCCCCGTGCCCCGTTGTTCGGCTGCGCCACGGGTTGCGTAGCGAATTTTACGACAGTGTGAAATGCGGAACATTTTGTAGATATTAGTGCTTCTTGCGGGGCGCAGGACACGAGCCCTCAATGCGAGACAGTCGCGGGGGACGGGTGGTGACCCTACACATTGCCCAACCTTGAGATAGCTTGTGGAGGTTTAGCAACTGAACAACCCCCAAGTGTCACACTTTGTTTTCAACTGCACTGAGGGCTCATTTGCGACGGCGCAGCTGGTCACCTGTGGCGACGACCACAAGGTGGTGTTCTGGAATGCCACGGGAGACAACACGGGAGCGGCGGCCACGTGTGAGCCGATGGCCGCCTCAGAGCCGGTCGCGTTGACAACACCGGGCACAGTGAACGGCGCTTGCGGTGGAACTGGCAGGCGCCCCGAGCAGATGACGCCCAAGACGCCCCGGCGCTCCAGGCAGGAGCCAACGTCGCTGGCCAACTGGCTCACACCACCCTTCAAGCGGAGACTTCACGACGGACAACCGGCGGTGAGCTCACTCTCGGCGATCTCACTTTCTTGTCGTCTCGCAACGGTAGGAAACTGCCAGGCAGTGCCAAAAGAGGCGCGTGCGGCAAATGCGACGGCAGAACGGGAAACGGACTGTGCCGCGTTACGTTCCGAGTCGTACGCGGCATTGGCAGAGACGGGCGTGCAGTTACGATCTTGCGTCCGTGCCTTTGTTAGGCCTCATAGTTCATCTTGCAGGTTGTGGGAAGCTCGTAGTAGTTTGATGCCCCGCTTGCTTTGTGATCATAGGCTCGGTCACATACCTATACCCGTTGTTAGATACGTATATCTTGATTCACTGTATAAAAATTAAATTAATAATGCTCCGCAAGGAGCCGGAACCTTTATTCCTGTGGTTTTTGAGGTGGATACGAATATGTAGTAGTCATCAGCGTTTGTTCTGCTTGTTCATTTTCGATCCTATGTGCGACTTGCTCTACCGAGGATAAAAGGTGTGTGTATCAATGAAACAGGCTGACATATTGTCTTGGGGCTACCATACAACAATCTGGATCCAGATGCTGTACTGACGGGGGTTTCAGCGTCAGCCCCAAAATGGCCCACAATGTTCACGGTGTAATGTGTTCCCACTGCAGGACAAGGAGCTGACCACTCCTCCGCGGCCGGTGGAGAGCCCCGCAGTGCCTCCCAGTGCCATCCTCACCCGCAAGGGACACAAGATGGTCGCCAGGCTCTTCCAACGCAGCATGCACCAGAACAGGGTAGGCCTTACCTCTTCCTCTGTGCTGCATCATTGCCAGGTACGAGTTTGAGGTCGTTAGGTTTAGATACTGCACTACGAGCAAGTCTTTAGGCCTACCCTTGCTCTTTATTCTCGCAACTCATTCGCATGCTCGCGCACCTGACCCGTCCACACACACGCACACACACTGCACTCTTCACCGTGGTAGTAGTACTCCTTTCTCCCATATTGCCTAGCCATATTTCCCTAGCCATTAACTTTTCTAAAGATTTCCTTATGTACCCCATCGTGACCTTATGCTGCCTCGACTACTACAAGGTGAAACACTGAGGAAGTGGAAGTCCTCTGTGCGTCACCGACTTAAGGATACGCGATGCATGGCTTCTATAGGGTTAGCTCTTCGGGACTTTTTGTCCGTGATCACACGTAGCCTCGATGGTGATGTGATGGTGTTAACGCCGGCTAGTGCCCCACCACGGTGCTGGAACGGCGACGAGGCACGAACGTCGTTGCATCACACGCGATGTCGTGGCCTCGACAATAGGGAGTTTTAGAATAACGTACGCAATTTTAGCGCACGCTAGCGCTAAATTTAGCGCTTGCTTTAGCGCACGCGACGCAAGAGAGTTTTAGAATAGCGTTTCTCCGCCGCGACGCAAATCCCAAGCATCTCGCGCTTGCAACGCCACCAAGATACAGTCACGATTTTTATTTCACACACGAAATGCTGCAACTTGAGAAAAAACAAGATTTTTGGTCCGGAGTAACAATTTTACATTTGTTTAAACGTGAGAGTGCGACGCGAGCGGTCGACTGGTCGTGTCCGCCGCATGCGTCGCCTCGGCAAGAGTGTACTGACCACCCGTGCACCTTGTTTGGATAGTGGTCATACCCTTTGGAACGGACGGTAGCTAGCGTCATCTGCCGAATTCGTCCGATTTAACCATAGCGCACCGCGCTCCCTCCGAATTAATGAGCGTTTGCTGCCATTGACTAATACATACGTTTGACGGGACCGGATCGGCAGTTCAAATTATCCGAATTTCCGAATTAGCGGGGGTTGAATTAACGAGGTTTTACTGTACTTCCACCGGATGGCACACAGAATACAGTTGAACCTCGATTTAACAAAGTCGTCTTTTGAGCCGAAAGTTTCATTAAATCGCGATTTTCGTTGGACAGAGGTTTTTGTTGTTTAGCATTGTAATTGGTCTTCCAGGCTCCCAAAACCCTCCAGTTGCCTCACATCTTCCAAGTGAGCATTTACAAATAAGATTCCACTACAAAATGTGGCGGTATTAGAAGAATGCATTTCATCAACCCTCGTTTTGTATGTTTACGGGAGCGGTGCCTAGCACTGCAGGAGAGCGTGCAGTCGGGAAAGCAAAACGAAACCAATGCACCACCGTGGAGCGGATCGCTCAAAGCTGCCGACAGATGGTGCCACGTCTGAAAACAAACATTGCTACTATCATTCTATGATCATCATCATCGGTTTTCAACCAAGCCGTTTTATTATGCCGCCATACGTTTACGCCCGCACGATAGGAGTGGCAGCTACCGTCACGTCCCCGAGAGTGACGCGCGACTCTCCCAGAAAGTCAATCGGACAAACCGTTCGTCAGCTCTCGTTTGACGACAGTTACGACTACTGTAGTTACGAATTACAAACACGGGGTAAAGTATGGGGATTACGAGACCGCGCTCGATCAGTCAACACCTAATGACAAAACAGATTCACAAACAGGAAACTATTTATTTGAAGACCTCGGCACAGGTGTTTAAGGTGCGACCATGAAGTCTGCGAGTTTCGTTTGACGTTTCCTCCAAAGCTTCGGCGTCACATGGCGTTCATATTTTGACAGAGCTGCTAGTGCTTGTTCATGCGATTGTGCGCCCGCATATGTCCGGAGAAGATCAATCCCGACCATCACCTCTTCTGACGTAGGCATGTGCGTTGGCGCCTCAGGCTCTTCATCGACCTCATCTTCTCGCATCCGTTTCTTTGTTACACTCTCAATTATCGCCTCGTCGTCCAGTTACTGTTTATAAAAAAAAAAAAAAAATTTTCTAGTGGAAGTTGTCGATTTGTGTATGTGCAATTTTCAAAGACTTCTTTAAATCGAAACTGTGGCGCAAAAGTACTTCGCTAAATCGAGAGATAAAATACATCGTCTTCAATGGAAGCAAGATGGGGAGACGAAAAAAATGTAGTTAAATCGAGAATTTCGTTAGATCAAGGTTCAAGTGTACTGGTTCTATCTTTGTAATCTCCACGCACAATTTCCGAATCCTCTTAGATGCCCTTTCAAGTTACCACCGCAGACAAAGCCAAAATGACCGGGCTCCCCGAACCACTCTGGCTTGTTACAATTCTTATTTGCTTTAGGGCTTTCCTAAGCAATTAGCGTTATCCTGCGCTCGTTTCGCAAGAATTCTTGTCCCCTAATCTCAGCTTTGTCTGTAACAAAGCAGGCAAGCAACCGCGAAAAAGTGCAGCCGGGCGTACATGCGACACTGTTCACTCGATGTTCTGCCTGAAATCACGCATTCCTAGCATGTGAAAGGAGCTTCTTTAACCGTGTTGGTAATGCGTGGGGTTGTTTCTACGTGCAACTAATTCCATTTAGCAAAAACAATTTAAAAAAAAAGGTTTTTTTTGTTTTGTTTTTTTTGCATAATTACTACATTTTTAGTTATTATTCAGACGAGAGGAAAAAACCTCCAACCCTTTTATGCATGTATGTGCTAGTTCGGAGTGTGCCCTTAAAGGAGCTGTGCAACGATTTTAACGTTGAAAGAATTGGCATCTTCTGCTTTTGACATTGTTCATCTTGTCATAAAGAACAGAAAACACACCTCTTTCCTTCGAAATGTTGCGATTCCGCCGCGCAATCGCGAGGCAAAAATTAGAATATTCCCCAACCTGCAGCCGCGAGCGGCGGCCACGAGAACCACGCGGCATGACGTCAGTAGGAGTCTTGTACAAAGATAGCAAGTTGTGCGAATACCTGCTCGATAAAAGGTAACTTTTCCATAAGTCTTGTCGTTCCAACAGAAATATAAATGCGTCAAAAACCTGGTATCATCGACAAAACTTTTGTGATACAGAGTTTTAGTGGCGCCATCTATCCGAGGTCAACAAGACCATCAGCTCTGTCTGACAGGGTAAAGTCCCCGACGTTAGGACGGGGATGGCCGGACCCAGATGAATTTCCTCCTTTCACCATATTGTTCGCGCTACGCCAGCACGTGGTCGCGAGCGGATGAGTTCTCGCTGCTCACTGATGGCTCTAGAGAGAGAGCTTCACCGGAACCGCGCACGACCCCCATTGACGTCACAGCGCACGTGACATGGTAGATGGTGAAGGAGTTGAGGTGTCGAAAAATCTTTGTCCATTTTTAAAATAAAAAAACTAGGACATGCAGGCAAAAGAGTTTTTTTGTTCTTTACTGCAGAAAGGTCGAGACGCCACCTCCCAAAGTATTTAAGCAAAGCACTGAAATTGTTGCACAGCTCCTTTAATGGCATAGATGGCACCAGAATATGCTTCACCAAGGCCACGCTGTGCCGTGTGAAATCGGTTCTCGGCATGCAAACTTTTCTATCGCAAGTATCCCCCTTTCAAGGCGGAACTCGCTTTGCTTTGTTCCGAAACAGCCCTTGCTTTTTACCTCGCCACTGATGCAAGTGCCATCCTCGCAGGCCAAGCCACGTGTCAAGAGGGCCCTGATCATCCACAACACCAAGCCCATCACCTCCTTCTTCAACAAGTGGCCCGAATAAACTTCACGCCCGCAGAGTACCAAAGGTCTTGTTTATTGACCATTCCAAAGCCTACCCCTACGTCCCCAAGCTAGAGCGACGAAGCTACGCGTCGCACTCTTTCTGGTTAGAAGCCCCTCCACCGCGGTTAGTCAATCCGATGTCCAGCCGTCGATCCGACGTTTAATCCTGACGTCAATCTGGCCGTCCGCCGGCCTCCCTCGAGCGGTGGGGCTTCACGCCGTGGCCCTCAGAGCTTGGCCGGAGCGGACGGCACCTCGCGTCAATCTTTGCAGACGGCCAGGGCCTCTTCGCGCTCCTCCATCAGCTCCTTGCCTGTGGCGTCTAGCTTGGCCCGGGCAAAGTCCGAGATCGGCAGTCCGGTCACGATGCGCCAGCGCCTCTGGCTGTCCACGTGCACGGGGTAGCTGAACATCACGTCGGCGGGTGATCCGTAAGAGCAGTCGCTGATCACCGCCATGGACACCCACTCGCCCTGCGTACAGAAAAAGCGCTCGCCGGAGGGACCTCCCACGGAATACGGGACTATGGCGCCTGTAACGCGTTTCCGACCAGTGCTCTTCCTCGATTTCCGCTCGAAGACGTCGTACAGGTGTCGCAGTCGGCGACAGTGGTGTACGCAGCAGACGCCCATCCTTCTGCAGGTCGATTTCCAGCTCGACGGTCTACGAAAGCTTTGACAACCGGGAGTTGGGACGCCGCCACGACGGCGACGCTCTCATTCTCTCGTCCTTTTTGTCCGAACTTCTACGCCAGACTGCCAGGATTGCGACATCCGACAGCGCGACATTCTGGCTTTTGCAGTGCCATTGGTTGTTTCTTCGGGACCACTTCCAGCGCATGGGCGGAATGGGACGCTAGACCCATGCGTAGCGGGACTGCGGCGTCCAACCGTGGTCGCAAAAAGAGCGCCGCCGTTTTGTCGGCACGGTGAGGCCGGCTTTCAGTGGAGCCGGGGCCACCGATAAGCTATGCTTCGGAACGACAACGCTTCGGCCATCTCCGAGCTTATCGTGGTTGCCGCTTACCTCGATCGAGTTTTATGAGAACTCGCGGGAAAATCGTTTCCATCCTCAACAAACATTAAAACGGCTTCCTGACGCCGCACATAAAACTTGTGAAGTCGCATTTTCATATTAAGGAATGGATTGCCAACATTCTGAGCATAGCTTACGTGCCGTCGTGTTCGGATGGCTGCAACTGGGACCGTTCACATGCAGCGACCGTTGAAACTTTATTTGCAGAGTTTTGCCATCGTCACCGTTAATGTTGTAATCTTTGTGCACTATTAAGGACACAAACTTGCACGTTAATAGCATCTTTTTACATTGTCTCGTCTCCTTCGAGCCATTTAGCTGTGGAGACAATCCATATCAAAGCGGAACAAAGTAAATTTCACTCTTATTATCAGTATCGCGGAGGATAGTGTGAAAAAAAAGGCTCGAAATACACCTAAGCACTTCTAACGAGTTGTGAATGCGAAAGCACGCACGCCGCTCTTTGCTCTCTTCTTTCGTCTGCTGCGTGCGGCGCGCTGACCTTGGGCATGGAACGGTAGAGCTGCTGCTTCGCGGACACGCAGCGGCATCGGGTAAGCGATTGTTTAAACTGACGCGCAGCAGCCAATGGGAGCCTCGTCGACGCGCGCCAGCCAATGGGACCGAAGCCGAAAATTCATCAGCTTTACTTCACTCCTTTGGAATCGGGGAAACTAGGTGCCGTGTCTAGGCTTTTCGCGTGGTTCCATAGCTGAGAGCTGGCTACACTTGGAGAAAGGATTTAAGGTTCCGTTTTTCGCACTTCAAACTGATGACGCCGGCTCGCTCCATGAGACAGTTAATGCTTTCGCATTAACATTCTGCTAGCGATTGGCTACTGCCTCGTCTCAGAGTTGATCGTCGGTTTTGAATTTGAGCCGATCCCGGCAATTTGTGTTGCAGCACAAACATCTGGTGAACTACATGTCACCAGCCTCCAAATTCCAGGGAAATTCGCTCAGTTTGAAGCATGCCAGTCCTCTAAGACAAACATTTGGCTTCCCCCCCCCCCCCACCCAACCCCCTTATTTGTTCCCTTGCAAGTGCATTCGGCATTACTGGTGCCTCTCTACAGACCATTTCCAAGCACCAGGTGGAAAAAATATATATAAATAAACCAATGAAGTGCAATTAAACTTTTCCCGGTGTCTTTAGGTGGTGCATTTATTATACACAAATTTTATTACAAGGTTCGGAAAAATATTTAAGCCTAAAAATCCCCATTTTTCTATTATGCACAGGGAGAAAGACTGCGGAAACCATCTGATTGGTGCTGCTCACAGACGGCACAAAATAAAGCAAAAGCATGAAAACTTCCTTGAGATACCACCTAAACACACCTTTGTGAAAGGTTACATTGCTCTCAACCTATTAGCTTAGCTATAAAATTTTTTATTTTTTTTTGCACCCTAGCAGAGTTTGGAAACATCCTCTAATCTCCGCTTCGATCCGTGGGGTGCCCACTCACCTCGGAGGTGCCCTGCCACCAGTCGTGCATGTGGTCGGCCGCCGCCTTGGCAGCCGACATGGCGCTCGACAGCTTGCGGGCTGCAATCACCGCAGCACCACGCTTCTGCACCGTCTGCAAACCCAAGTGCAATGCTGGTTTAGCAATGGGCGCAGCGAGCATACGACACGCTCTGTTGTCGCTCGCTGCGCCTGTTGGAAGACTGTACTGCGAGCAAATAGCGTCGCTAACTCAGTCGCGTCTGCAAATGCACCTGACCGCGACTTTAGGAAGTTTTTTTTGCTCTCATCTTTTACAGAAAGAATTGTGCCTCAAAATTTAACACTGTAAAACTGTCCCGCTTGGTGCACGTTCGCTGAAAGTTTGAGCTTTCTACGCGCAGGTGCCAATGTTTACGGCTCGTTTTACAGTGGAAGGTTCGCTTGGGACACCCTATATATTCCCCTTGAAACTTGTCTCTCCAAAGTCAACATACAGCTTCGAAAGCCCAACTTGCATGTCCATCCTTTCTAAGCTATTTGCACGGCTAAATAAACTGATATGAAGTTTGCCGAGACTAAAGTCACCGACAAGATTAGAACGGCAGGGGGGGAGCCTTTAGTTGCGACCACCTCTAGTGCGAGCTTCCTACTTTCGATGACGCCTTGGCACCTCTTGAGTTTCGAGCGTGCATGCGCAGCCAAAGCACTGTGGACGGTGACAAGCGCATGCGGGAGGTCGGGCATACAAGAGACGTCTGGCCGTTTTCATCCCGTCAATGATTATAGAAACATTTTTGGCTTCAGGTATGACATTCTGGTCTCTGAAGGTTAGCACGGGTGCCTGGAACACGTCTCCCACTGGTGTGTTTAGCGTACTATTCCTCCAGTGCATCAAAAATGGTCCTGAAGTGGCAACAAATGACGTCGCAAAAACAGGAGTGTCGTGGTGTCGGACGTCACAATCCTGGCAGTTGGTGTTAGAAGTCCCGTCAGTCGGAACAGGCGTCTGCCACATCTATCACCGCTGCTGCGACACCACCAGGATCGCAGCTGGCGACACCATGACACTCCTATAACCGACGTTATCGGACGAAAATCGAGGGACCACGTTTTAGGATGCAGTAAACAGACGAGTCTGGGACGCGTTCCGAGCACCATAGCAGGGGAGAGGTCATTCGGACTTGCCGTGACAAAGTCCCCTTTGAAGTAGTCGGCGTCGTTGATGGCCTCCGTAACCTTGACCGTCTTGCCGTCGAGGTTGACCGTGGCGTGGTTGGCATCCGGGAACTGGGTGGATGAGTGGTTGCCCCAGATGACCACGTTGCGCACGTCCGCGGGCGATACCTTGAGCCTCTGGGCGATCTGACCCTTGGCCCGGTTGTGGTCCAGCCTGGTCATGGCCGAGAAGTTCTCCTTGGGGATGGACGGGGCAAACTTGGAGCACACCAGGGCGTTGGTGTTGGCCGGGTTGCCCACGACCAGCACCTTGACAGACTTCTTGGCGTGCTGGTCCAGGGCGCGGCCCTGGCTCTTGAAGATCTTGACGTTTGCCGCCAGCAGGTCCTTGCGCTCCATGCCCTCCTTGCGCGGCATCGAGCCCACCAGGAAGGCCACGTCGATCGCCGCAAACGCCGTCTGCTCGCTGTCTGTCGCCACTATGTCTGCACCACAGGCGAGGAACCACAATCAGGGTTATCGGGCATTCTCTAGCGTAAAAGACTGGTATGTCTATTACAATCGGTAACAATGGCTGTCACTAGTGAACTTACCTTGTGAGACTCTAGTAGTTACGATTGTCACAATGACCCGTGGAGCACCATATTTCTGGGTGGATGTTAAAAGCCGTGGTACTGGATGTACCCACCTTTGAGCAGGGGGAAGGCGCAGTCAATCAGTTCCATGACTACACCGTTGAGGACACCCAGCATCATGGGGATGTCCAGCAGGTGGAGGATGATGGGCTGTGAGCAGAGGGCATAGAACGTTGTGTCAGGGCATGCAATGTACTTGCCAAAGGGGTGCCCCTCACCTGATCAGCCCCAAATACCTCTCCCCGGGCAATGGTAGCCACCAGGGAGTAGGCAATCTGGCCTGCCGCTCCCGTCACCAGTACACGAATCGGTTCCTTGGCCTGCAATCGACGGTAGCACAGATGAGCCGCACTGACCCTCAAGCGCTCACTTTTGAATTGGTGTGGCAATGTGGGGTAGTTGGTTCATACTGACAAAAGGGAAAACAGAGCACAAGAAAAAGGGACAAATGAACACAGGACAAGTGCTGACTCTCAACTGAACTTTAATAAAAAAAAAAGTGAAAGCCGTTTACAACTCCCTGTAACGCCGAATTAGAGCGCAGCTCTTGAGGAGGAGGAGGGAAGGGTATACCCCTCCTCCTCCTTCTCTTCCCCTCATTCTTGAATCTCCCCGGGGGGGGGGGGGTCACGTTACCTCGGGAAGAGGGGGGCCACGGGACTTAGGGGGTCACATGACCTCGGGGGGTGGGGGTCACATGACCCCCCCCCCCCCCCCCACACACACACACAAGGTCACGTGACCCGGGGGGGGGGGGGGGAGGCTCGCAGGGTGCATTATGGGACATTTCCCATAATGCACCGCGCGGTTACGCCGACAGCGACGCCGCTCAAGCCGGAAACGGGCGCCTAAGAGCTGCGCTAAAAAACCAAATCAGCAATACCAAAAACATCACGGGGTGGCCAATCAACATGTGTCTAAAAATGCAATCTCTTTGCTATGTAAATTAAGCGACGTCTGGCTGACGCATTTCATACCTTCTCTTTTAATCGCATAGGCTTCTATAATTTCCCTAGTCATGACGGGCAGATGCGTTAACCACAGATTGCAGGAGCATAACTTGTCGTTACAGTCAGAAGTGGGAGCGGTGGGGGGGGGCACTTGACCTTTCATATCGCTAGCTGTGGGTGCCGACCCATTTTCAAAAAGGTAGAGATTATTGGCATGGGCAGAGACCGAACGACTAGAGAAATTTTAGAAGCCTATGCAATTAAAAGAGAAGGTATGAAATGCGTCAGTCATACGTCACTAAACTTACACAGCAAAGAGATTTCATTTTTAGACATGTGTTGGTTGGCCACCCTGGGATGTGTTCAGTATTGCTGATTTCGTTTTTCATTGAAGTTCAGTTGAGAGTCAGTGCTTCTGTGTTCACCTCTACTTTGTCCCTGTTGTTTGCGCACTGTTTTCCCTTTTCTCACTTTTGAGTTGGGGAAGTGTGTTAACCTCCGCTTCCAAAGCACCTATTTTCTCAAATGGCACTCTGGCTCTAGCTGCGCTGCCGCCATACCATACTGCGAGACAACCGATATCACTCACTGCTGGAGTGTGCACCTCTAGTACAGGGCTGATGGACACTTTGGTGCACAATACATTTTAGGCAGGGTACTGGTATTGCTATTATTTTGGTTCAGGAGATTGTTATTATTTATTTATTTGGTTCGGGAACCCCAGAAAGGCAAGTAGCCCGTACCATGAAAGTTTGCAGCGCCGTATCTAATGATGATGCAATAACGTGCAGGTTACAGAAATTTGCTGACGATGGTTAAAGTGGCACCTATGGGCAAGGGTGAGGTGAAAACTAAAGCAACGAGTTTGGCACTTTCTGGCACCATTGTCTTGGAGTGGTCCACCTTTGTTGCAATGTCTACCCAAAGCAAGGCGGGGGTAGGCATTGTACTCCAAATTTGCAAGATGAACAAATTGGTGGCAAAAAATGGGCGTTGTGCCACAGCAGGAGAAGACGCATTCCAGAAATTAACAAATTCGCGTTTCTTTTTTCACTTTTGTCTTTGCTGACTAGGCCGTTGAAGTCCTCCGCCCAGTATCTACGGGCTGCAAACTGCCCCTGCAAAGCGCCTCCCACCCCGAATTGTTGCCGCTGGCAGGAAGCCATCAAAATGTGCAAGCAACTCCTTGAAAGAGGGAGGCCACAGATGTAAATCATTTGTCGGGTTCGCTGCCAGCTATGTAGCAGAGATCCAACCGTTCGACGAGGCGACTGCCCCTGTGCCACGCAAGCTAGAGCAGTGAACAGCGTCGATCCGAGGTCGGGAGAGTAGGGGAAGGGCAACACTGCCCCGATGCCATGAATGAGCGTCCAAGGTCAAAGAAGCGGAAGCTCATGTCTCGGCGTAAAAACATTCGATCGTGCATGACGAAGCGGCGTTTGCGTCGCTTTACGCGTTGCATGTGACACTACAGAAGCAGACTGCTTACCATCTTTTACGAACAATCGCAGCAACAGCCGGGAACGCGACAATCCCCACTATTCGTACACACCGCAAGTAAAGAGGATTTCCTCGAGCTATCTTTCAATCTCTAGACAGTTTAGTGTCTAGTGAACAAGAGTGCGGAAAACAAAGCCGGATGGTGGGGCAGCGGCCCAGTGGGTAACTTGGAAACATCGCAGAAGACAGCCGCCAAAAAAGCATAAAGCGCTGACGTCGGCAGCGTGCAGCTAGAGCAGACGGAGCCGTGCAGAGGTGGCAGAGCTACGATGTCTACTGTAGACGCTGCAGACATTGCAGACACTGCAGAAAACGAGCAAATAAAAACATGCTAATAGTGCAAGAGTTTCTTATTTTAGTTTGTTATTAGCCAACAACCTCGTTGTTAAACGACAGCTGTCTACTAGATGACGCGAGCCATCACCCAATTAAAAAGTCTAAAAATTTGTTTTTCTATATATGTCATATAGCCTGTCAATATATTCGTCGTGAATGGGCACGGCAGCTGCGGTTAGCTTAGTGCATCGGAGAAATATGTTACAACTGTCGCACAAAATGAGCTATTTTCTAGCAGGTGCCACGTAGGTGAGGATTCGTTGGCCATCTCTGCAAATCTCGACAAGCGAAGGAAGGCTGTTTGCAGTCAAGAAAACCGATCACCGGCTCCCGTGTCGGTTGACACTTTGCGATCGTCGGCGCCAGCCCAGCCAGCCTCTGGGATTTGGGCGTTCCTCAGGTGGACCATCGAGTGAGCTACGCCCTGTTTTGAGCGTCTCCGAGGTACGCCCTTTCGAGAACACATACAAGACCCCCCAAACACACTTCGCATGTTCTCTTGCCATTTGTGTTTTCGCCAATCTCGGCTTTTCTTGGTCGTACATACTGCGCTCACCCCGGACATCGCTTCTTCTCCGCATTTTGCACAGATATGTTATTGACGAGCACCAAATTTCACTGGCTAAGCTGTTGTCCCAATTGAGCATAGTTCACCGCACTATCAGTATTGGTGACAGTGCTTGAACAACTTGTCGATCGTTTGTTTATGCAAACTGTGTCTCGATCAGTAACTCACCAAATGTAACCGATGTTTAATCTTGTGTCTAAACTATTGTCATGTTATGCTGTTACACCCCGCTCCGGTGGCACGCTAACAGGCGCACCAGCGCACGGGCTCTCGCCTTTCTGTCCTAGCCTCGCAAGCCACCTCACTTCCCCTGCAAATAGAAATTATTAATATTATTATTCTCCCCAAAACGAAATCGCTGTGAACCAATCAAAGCCACGGGAATGCAAGATCGTCCGCTTCTTCCGCAGGGGTTGCGGTGACGTCAGCACGCCGAGCTCTGATTGGCTCCGGTTGGAAGGATAGTGGGTACACCTCACTGCTAGCTGCCTTGAGGTCTACCCGCTATCCTTCCAATCAGAGCCAATCAGAGCTCGGCGTTCTGACGTCACTGCGACCCCCGCGCAAGGAGCGCGAACTTGCGCTCCGCGTTGTTGTCGCTGGCCGGTCCTAAGGTGGGGAGACTCCACCGCGTGCATGGTGCTTAGCGGTTCCGACGAGGTGTGGTGCAGGTTGGGGCCGCCTGACTCCTGAGGTTATACTAAAAGTTTCCGCGAGCGGAGCGAGATGTGATCGCGCGATGCGCAATCTGTTTGGCTGCCTAGCTTGACGATCGTTTCGTATTAGGCTTCCAAAGAGGAAACGGTGAACAAGCTAGGCTGCGAAAAATATCACGCTTTTTCGCGATCACTCCTCCCTCCACTCGGGGAAACTACTATACATACCTTGCATGTGACGTCATATGGCACCGTAACAGCCGCCATTGCTCCATACCTTCTGCAGCATACATTTCATACCATTGAATTTGTTCTTCTCGGCAAGGGTTGCCGAGAGGCTCAAATCTGATTGTGATAAATCTATGCTGCAGAAAGTATGGGCACAGGAGCATGGTACGGCTGTTTTGACGTCAATATGCAAGCCATGTATAGTATAATCTCACGCCTGAAGTTGCACCGAGCCTTGTAGGAACCGCCAAGCGCTCGCAGCATGCCGGCGGCGACATTTCACGGGCCGAGCGTTGGTACTATGGTTGCATCATCGACTTCCTAAAAGTCTGACGTCACTATAGTCACTGGCAGCATGACAACGGCGGGGATGTCTTTCAGTTGTCCCGCCTCTAGAGCGAGCTTTCTAGTTTCGCTGACACTTCGGTGATCCTCCAGCTTACACTAGCAGCCAATGCACAGCAGATGGCAACGAGCACATGCTGGGTGTAGGGCTTACGAAAGAGACTCCTTGCCATTTATATCCTACCAGTGACTCTACGTGATCAGGCAATGTCCTAGTAGAGGTGCGCGCCCTTCCCACATTGGTTGGATTTTAAGCAGGCGACTCCCAGATTGCTAACATACTTCAGAAACGTGTGAACCAAAGTCTTAAAAGACTAGGAATAACAGAGAAGATACGAGTGAGCTGGTGGACTTTCAACATCTTGCAAGCCCGAGACTGTTGGCTTTGCATTTTTTTTTTTTTTTACATATCTATCTGGAGCAGTGACAGGATGCACAGTTGCAAACAAACGAGCATTTTGATTTTAAATCAGTGACATGAACAACCCAGCATAAACTGATGTGCATGTTGTGTCAAGAGATTTGTGCTTCTCTTATTCGCATCTATTGTTTTGATTATTTGCGAGTTTGAGTTATAAAGTTGGTTCTAATGTGCAGTCCCGCATCACCCCATCTTTGACGTCAGCAAACCGGTTGCCGGCTGGCCCGGCAGCACCAACACACGAGAACACTGCTAGCCACCTGGACGAAGAGGAGACAAGCTTGTGGCAAGTTGTGTTCTTGGCACTGCAAAGATGGAGGCAGCATAAAAGGCAAGACAGCGAAGCGGAGTCCCAGCAGTGTGCAATTTGGAGCATCGCTTTTTTCTGGGGCCAGTGAATGGGTGTTGGATTTCCAAATTACACCGACAAACACAAGAATCATTTTGATGTATGGTAGTCCCAACATCAGCGCTACATCATGTGTCACTGCCACAAGCTTCGCCATGAGCAGAGTGCCGAATCAGGGCGGAACCATGCTAATGCCCTTTTCGCATTAGAAACCATACTGTTTATCAGCAATAGACCCTTTTAGAAATTCATTGCCATCTAGTGTCTCAAATATTAGTGCAAATTTTTGTATGCTAATGGCGGTTAAAATTAAGCACCTATTCATCAACGGCAGACATACAAAGGCTACGGTGTTTTTTTGCTGTACAGTTGTTTTTCTGTTTGTTTTCGTTTCTATGGTACCAAGAAAGTATCACTCTGTAAGAGGCACTTAGTTGAGCAAACCTCGTGATAAAATTCACCACACATTATATATTGCCATGAGCTGTCTGGGCCGTGCTGAAGTCTGGCGTTTCAAGGATTCACATGAGACCCTCAAATGAGTAGCGCACAGAAGATTATAATTCCCGTCATGCTGACATCAAACAAAAATACAGTGAACTAACGTCTGCAATGTTCAGGCTCCGCATCAGTGCCCGTTTTCAAATTCTTCCTTCACCAGCCATCAGAAGGCCAAAATTAGCATGTACCTACTGATTATATACACTCAGATGATGATAGTTATAAAAGTGGCCAGACTAAATTTTGGAAAGAGTTTATTGCAACCGACCTCGGTGTCATTAGAACAAAACATTGTTACTTTTCTTTCTTTCTTTGTTCTTTCTTTCCCCGATTGACCGGGAAGTGGGCAGAGACTAAAGGCGTGATGCCTGACGAGATCTCCGCCCCCTTTTACAGTTCTAACACAGCAGTGTAGGGTACATACCGTTTTTCACACGAAAATAATAGAGAAAAGAAACTATAAAGTTCTATACAACTCAGAAACAAAAACAGGATCAATTATCACACGATGGTTTTTTAACAAAGAATGATGGAATCAAAGTAGTCAGAAACATTTTTTTGCACATAAAAAGAGAATGATCAAATATGGACATTATTTAATAAATATAAAATACATATGAGAACACAATGTCACTGCCCACCAAAAGTGTCTTTAGCCTTTTTATTGGAGTAAATTGCAATTAAAATCTATTAGACCTTAATTAAAATCATCTGGTGGGCTATTTGGTTAAACATCTTGGTAAAAATACCGCAAGGACAAGAGAGGAAGAACGTAGAGCCGCGCTCTTTCCTGTCTACGTTTTTCCTCCCTTGTCTTTGCGCTAATTTTACCAAGATCTATTAGACCCTTTTGTATTGTTCAAAATTTTGGAGACTTGGAAGCTTGTCGTTTTTCTCCCATAATTGGTATGTATTTTTGGAGGTCATTTGATTCTATGTCTAAGTGTGTAATTAGGGTTACCAACCGTCCCTGATTTTACGGGACTGTCCCGACTTTTCATTAAGCGTCCCGAGTCCCGCATCGTCCCTGTCGGGACAGCTGAATGTCCCGGATTAGGTCCAGACCGTTTAGTTAAACATTTTAAATGTGATCCAATGCACGCCCGGCAATTCGCGTCACGCTGGGAAGCACGAATTGTACGAAGCAATCCTGCGGTGGCTAGCGGTGGCTGTGCGAGGCTTTCACCACTTTAGCATGCAAGCCATGGGCCATGGGAAGCCGGATATCGGTGCGACACTGGTGCCGGGCAGCGCCTGTTCTCATCATTATTGTTTCTATAACACCGCCCCCCCCGTCCCGACTTCTTTCATTAAAGAGTTGGTAACCCTATGTGTAATTGGTTGTGTTTTCTGGTAGAATCGCTAAGATATTTTTTGTGCGTATTATCTGTAACAATTTAAAATAATAAATTTGATTTACTTTAAGTGGGCCATATTCGCTGAACGGCGGTTCAGTTAGGAGATCTTGAGGCTTACTGTAGTTTTCAAATAATCGTAGGATCTTTTTTTTGTAAGATGATCAACCTATTATAATTTGTTGCCGATGTCGTGCCCCATGCATAACACAGTTTGGAGTAAAATAATGTGTAATATATATTCTAAGGGTATGAGATTTCTCATCTTATAAATACATCCAATGGTTCGGGATAGCTCAGAACTCAACTTATTTATCCGAGTGTTCCGACTTAACTCTCGATTGAACCACACACCAAGAAACTTTTGTTCTGAAACCTCCTCTATAATTTCATTTTCAAATGTAAGTGAGCGAGTGAGTAAATGAGACAGTTACTTGCAACTGGATCATTTTTGAGGTTCCTATTTTTTGGGGCATCATTCTTCTTCTTAGGTCAAAAAACTTTTGACGTTATGAGTGACCCTTCCTCATAGACGGTACTTACTATTGATCTCGCAAATACCGCAAAACCTTCGTTTTAGTGAGATGAAGTTCCAATGTGACCTCGTTGATCGTACCAGCGTGTTCTCTCATTGTAAGAGATCACAAAAATCCGCTCCTAAGCAGATGCAAGTGTGTGCAATCGGCCTTATCTTTTACAGTCGTTTATCTTGCTAAGAAAGTAAAATATGTCGCTCGGACACTGGGCGGGACGTTTCTCTTTTCTAGGTCTCTCTTCCCTTTTTTCTGCTACTTTCCTGCTTTGTTTGCACTTAGGGGTGAGGGCAATAACGGCAGTGGCACTCCCAAACAGCGTTCTCGGAACGTGCCGGCGCCACGATGTCCCAGCCGGAAGCGCCGGCCGGTCCGGATAGCCACGCCACGGAAGCCAGGGACGACGACGCTTCCTGGGACAACCTGGAGTTCGAGGCCGACTGGCAGCAGGCGGCGTGCGGCAACGACGACGACGACTTTACGGATTTCGCTCAGGCCACGAGTAGCGAGCTGCCGGCAGACGACGGCTTCGCAGACTTTGCTGCCTTCGAGTCTGCGCCCAAAGAGGAAGAAGAGGACGAGTCGTGGACGGCCTTTGAGGCTACCACGGAGGTGACTCTGGGACACCTTTCAGGCTACCAGGTGAGAAGGAATGTTGCATACCGGAACCACTTGGGCAGTTCTTTTGCATTCTTTCATCACTCTGGCAGGGCTCCGTAGAAGTCCCGCCCACAGCTAGGCTTCGGAAGCGTGACTTCTGAAAGATTTTGTCTGTTGTACAGCCGTGTCTTAATAATACGACCCCCCGTTAATACGGATATCCCGCTATAGACCGACACGCTGTCTACAAACAAGTGAGCGCTTGCCCAGACCGGGTGTGGGCACTGCGCATGTGCAGAAACCATATTCGTGTGGAGTGGAGCATCTGCATATGTGCCAAGCCAACAACAATGCCACCACAGCGGTGTGATGTCAGGGACGCGTGTTGGTGTATGTATGGACAGAATCTTTGGGGACAAACCTAGTAAATACGGACATTTTTGTTTCGTTTGATGTAGACAACTTATATTGTGGGAAATCTTTGGGGTAAAGGAAGAGTTCATATTAAAGGGACACTGACAGGGTATTTATGCTTGGCAAGGTTTTTATTTTCATATGACATGAGAGCCCAACTACCCAGAACATAATTTGTGGCTTGAAATTCGTTTTCTTTCCGCCCGAAAACCGCCAATCGAGAACTGGTCGGTTTGAGTCGCGTTCACTCCCCTCTCCGTGGTCACGTGCCGTTTCCTATGGTTTAGACACAACCCCCAAATATCAAAGGCGTGGTTCATCGGAAGCACACACTCAATATTAAAATTGGAAGATGAAATATGATACCCATTTTTTGTGACTTCTAAAAAGCTGCAAATACGTTGATTGAAAACAAAAAGTTGCACAGCCACGTGACTTCTGGCAACACTCTCCTCCTCTATATTTCTTCTTCCTCCCCAGTCCAGTTTCGGTTTCAGTTTCGAGCAGTTGCGTCTTTTTTTTACTTTATTAAAAATATATGTTACGCTGCAGCAATATATTACTCGGTTTGTCTTCTGACACTGTTATGAATCGCCTGGCAAAAACTTTAAAAATAATTTTGGGGGGTGTTAGTGTCCCTATGAGACGTCGCTCGGCCCATTTGATTTGCCTGCATCAGACTACACCGGTGCAGAAACGTGCAAGGCAATGTACTTCTGGCTGTGCTCGTAAATTGAATACGGTAGTGTGCACCAAGTTCAGCTGGTGCAGGAGGTGCAGGTAAATCGAACAAGCCCACTGTAACACTTGTTACAACAGAGGCGGAGTTGTGAGGTGCCCGTCCAGTTTGGCTTATTTCTGCCTGACCAATCGACGAAAACTCTTAATAGCCAGAAGTCTCGATGCTGAATGAAAGTGGTGATGCAGTCTAGTTGATTTGTGGCTAGAAAATCAAACAAAAAGAAAAGAAGTACACGAGACGAGCGCTGACTAGCAACAAATAAGTTCAGTTGTTATTCAACACTGGTCTTGCATACTTTTGCCCTCACTCCGCGTCTTTTTGTGTGCCATGGTTATTTTTTTAGTCTCGATGCCGTGATGCATGTGCATCTGTGTCTTCACCGTTGGCTTTACAACCGACTGCCAGGATTGAAGCGATAGTAACCCCCATGGCAAGTTCGTTGCATTTTTGCAGACATATTCCAATCAGAGATGCCGCAAACTTCTTTCGAACCTGAGGTTCGAAGGATTGTCTAATGCATTTGAGCGGAGTAGGATGTATTCCCCCTAGTAAAGTATTTGGCTCCGTCGTGAAATCGACAGGCTTTCTAGAATGAAGGAGGCTATGGCAGAGTGTCGTTTCTAGCAGGAGCAGAGCTCCCCAGAGCAGCTGCTAAGGTTGGCCTACCCTGGTGGTGAAACCGGGGAGAGTGCGGTTGACCTCGACCCCACCAGCTTGCACACCAAGTGAGTAGTCGACCCAGTATTAGCGATGTTAACTGGGTCAACGTTATCGGACACCGCAAACGCCCGTTCACGCATACACCACAGCGCAACCTCAGCGCTCTTAGGAAATAGCGCCGACCATGCTGATGCAGTGCCGACTTTTCGCTATCTTGGCGGTGCAGTACTACATCAGTGCTAAATGACACTCCTGTCAGGGCTGCATGAGTGCTGTTCCTAGAGTTGATTTAGCGCTGCGATGGATGTGTGAACGAACCTTAACTTAGACGGGCCTTTCGTATCGGGCTTGAGGAATGTTATCGAGACCGTAATTCAGACAAGCCCTCTTTGTTGTGAGAATGCTATTGGGGGCCGTAATTTAGACGGCTGCGAGGAACGATACAGGGGTCGTAATTTAGACGGCCCTCCCTTCTCGGCCATCAAGAACAGTATCAAGGGCCGTAATTCTGACAAGCCTCCCTCGTCGGTTGGGGGAAAAAATAATTGGGGTGTGGGTATGTTTATACAGCCTGAACTTAGTCTGCTTCAACGGGTGACTTGTCTCTCAGCTGTAGATGAGAAATTTGGCCAGTGCAGTGCAACCGCTAGCCTGGGGCCTTTAACGTGCACCACGCAGCTAGTCATACACGACCGCACATTGGTACGATGCTCATCCAGGTCGGAACGGACCGGGGTAATGATCGAACCCAGGATCCCTGGGTTCTGCAGCACGAGCTTTCGCTCCACGTGCTCCGAGCTGATGTGCGCTAGCCCACTTGGCTACCGATTCCCCTTGTCGGTTGGGAGGAACGTGAATGTGCGCTTTGCAGGCTGTGGCTGATTCTGCAGGACTTGGACCAGGCGACCTCGCTGCACTACCAGTGGAGCAGCTCTGGCTGCTGCCAGCACTTGCTGCACAGCCTCAACATTGACTCCAGAAACATTGTGAGCCCCCGAGCCCCTCTCCTTTTTTCTTGCTCTATTCTTTTCTTTTGCTTTCTTTCTTTGGGTGCATGCCCTGGTCTCACTGATCCAGCCACCTAACACAGTATGCTCTTGTCTCGTCTGCTCTTCCCCGACAGTCGGGATGTGGTGTAGGTCGTTTTTCTGCCAACCGACTTCGTCAAAAGACTTCAAGGCGCAATGTCCCGAGGAAAGGCGAAACATTAATATGCGGAACTCTATGCGCCGTGGAAGTCGGTTCCCAGTTCATCTCCAGCAGTACACTGAACAGACCAGACATTCAGATAGGAAAATGGCCTAAGGCGTTGAATTTGCGTTCGAGGAAAGCGTTTTGGGTTTCTTTGTGGTGCCTGGAGCATGTCTCCGACTGGTGCGTTCACGGCATACTTAATTTGTCGTCTCGGTTTCTGCCTGGTGACGTCACCACAGTCTAATTCCGTGGTTCACCAAGATACTGGCAGCTGCACGGCAGCAGGGGCAGACGTGCCAGATGCCGCCTCCGTCGTAGCTCGCTCTGCAACTGGTCAGCTGGTATAAACTTCGGCATCAGACGCCGCGATGACAGTGACACTGGTGTCCACCCACTTTCTCTGTCGACTCCTCTACGGCCGACCATACTGGAATCACAATATCCCGTACAACTGTACGGCGGTTCCTACGACACAATTCGTTGCCATTTAGGAGGACACGTCGATGCGGGGGCGACGTGGGATGCCAAACATGCCCGTCGGGGATGCATTCCAAGCGCCATAGTTTCCCTGCAAACGATATGCCAGCATGTGGATCACATCCTCTATAGTCACTGAAAAAATTAAAATGACAGGGCATTTTTCTTTTAATACCCAGCCTCCTGCATGCACTCGTTGCTTTTCGCTGTGCCTTGGATGGGCGATCTCGCCCTAGGCTCACAAGATTCCGAAGCGTTATCGAAAGTAGGAAGCTGGTGGCCGGAAGCGGGACGACGGAAAGAGCTCCCTGCTGCTTTTGTCCCGTTTGTGACTATAGACACTTTTTATAAAAACATCCCAAAGGGGCGCTGTTGCATTTTACGTCCGTGCGAACTTCCGGCTAGAGGGGCGGAGAAACAATCCCTACCACAGCACCGCTCTTTGCAATGTCCGTACAATATTTCACCACCTATTCTACTAGCGCTTAGCTAAAGGATCGGTTACTGGGAGATTTGTTGGGAAGTTTCAGATACTCCCATAAGAGAATTGGTCACATGGAATGTGTTCAATAACGCGGCAGAAGGACCTCGCGGAATCTCCCAAGTTCGTCGTTTCTTAGGCGCTTGAACGTCCCGAAAATCGTGGCGCGAGCAAGCTCAAAAGGCTTAACGAAACGGAGCGACTGGCAGTTGCTCGGGGGGCGCGAAAGACTGCTCGTGTTTGTAAACACAAAGAGGGTCTACGAACTCGGAGGTGCTGCTCTCGCGTGCCCCGTCGGCGCGTTTGTTTTCGTCGGGGCGTGGTGGCGGGCGGTGCCGGCTTGTGTGCGGTGGCGGCGCTAACTCCCCCCCCGCCGGCAGACTAACCCCCCCGGTGCACTAACCCAGCTGCGTAACCCGTCGGTGCCCCTGTTTGCCTGCCACCTGGGCCTGCTGGAGCCACAGCGGGGACCCGCGGACGAGGCGCTCGAGTCCCCAGCCCCCGAGGTAACCTGCATGCAGGATATTGCGCCAAACCAAAACCAAGAACAAAAAAAAAAAAAAAAAAAACTATCTGGTGTTTTGAATAGCGGCCAGGCTCTTTAAATCGACCGCAAAAATCGGTTTCTTAACCTATCATGCTACGATTTTGTGCAGCGTTGCCCACAAGTGGTGCATTTTTTCTATAAAATTTGCAAAGAGTGAACTTACCTGAGGAAAAAGTAAGAAAAGAAAAAGGCTTAAGTCCTATGGAAATGCAGCAAAGCCACTGGTCTTCAAACAATAGGGCACCCTATTATTTGAAGACCAGTGGCTACGCTGTGTTTTCATAGGAGTGAAGCTTTTTTTATTATTTACTCTTTCCTCAGGTAAGTTCACTTTTTGCAAATTTTATAGAAAAAATTCACCACCTGTGGGCAACGCTGCACAAAATCGTAGTGCGATAGGTTAAGAAACTTATTCTTGCTGTTTATTTAAAGAGCTTGGCTGCTATTTGAGACACCCGGTATTTTTCTGCAAACCATGACGAAGAGGTTAGAAGATTGGTAGAAATTATCTACGGAAAATTAAATGAAACACAACTAAGAAACGGGGGACGGAAAAAAAAATTGGGACTTCCTCTTACATGGCTTTGGCCCAAAATCTCAATCCTGTCTCCCAGTGGGCCCGGTGTTGGTATAACACTGACAAGGCTTGGCCAGAGGAAAATAGGCGACTCCCTCACCGAGGGGACGGAGGCGGGGGTTGCATGTTTTAGGGGCGAAGCTCCTTAGGGGCTAGCCATGTCTGTCCGTCGTCCGTTGTCCGCCGTAGGCCGGCGTCGGGTGATCGTGCTTCTGCTCGTGAGATCACGTGCTCACGAGCACATGCTCACGTGCTCGTGTAGGGCAAAAAAAAAATTGAAAAAAAAAGATGAAAAAAATTATGAAAAAAGAAAAAGAAGAAAAAAAAGAGTAGGGGGTTCTGATATGCCATCCCATCGTCTGCTTAAAAAAAGAAAAAGAAGAAAACCACACATTCTCCTACTGACATGAATGAAAAGGCTCGGCATGCTGCGGCTCGGCGTCTACGCAGACAAGCACCACCAGAGCTTTGCCCCAAGCAACATCATTCACCACGTGGAGATGTTTATTACGGCGGTAGCTGTGATGACATCCGTTGTTGATGTTGTAGTTGGCGTTGTAGGGCATCCATCGTCGATGTTGCCGAATCCTCAAAAAAGAATGCTTGCCGCCCACGGGATACGAACATGGGTTCACTGCGTGCGAAGTGGAGGCGTTACCATACGCCGCGCCCTTAATAACCCGCTCTAAACTTGGGGTTTTTGTAGTACCCAATGCCCACTGCACGTGCTCTCTGGGAAAAAAAAAAAATATAGCCGGTAACAAAATGCTGTTGTAGCACTGTTAATGTCAAGAGCTCGTGCCGGCAGACGCACTTACACGCGCTCCGGAAAACAAGAAGAAACAAAAGCGTTCGCAAAAAAATGGTCAGATGTCTATTTTTGCTCCAGACGCTTTTGTTCACACACCCCATGGTGCATGAACGCAACTCCGATGTTCAACGGCTTCGCCGTGACGTGTCGCAGTCAGAGTGTCGAACCGAAATTCTTATTGGTTCGGTTCGGGTTCAGGTGCACTGCTTTCGGTTCAGTTCCATTTGCTTTTGGTTCAGTTCCGGGGAGCAAAAATAACAGTTCAAACCGGTCCAAACCGGTTTGGACTGCTAAATTGAGAATATAATTTCCGCATTGTTTTTTTGGCAATAGGCGCTATTTCCGCGGTGAAACGAGTAACTATATCCGTAAAATCCCGTAAGGGCACCCTCCCCCGAGAGATCGCCCATTCCGTTTTTCTGGTTAAATATCTGTAACTTAAAAATTCCGAAACATCGCCCACCCCCCAATTCCCGTTGGACGTCAAGCGATGTCCGACGGGAATCGCGCACCAGCGGCGCGATCGGAGGTACCGGTGTGTCCGAGAAGCGAGTTCATGGCGGGTTCCCGCGTTTTTGTCTGCGATGTGCGCGCGATATCGGCTCGCGTAACACGCGAGTTGTTCCCGCGGGTATATTGCATCGTGAATGCGAATCTGCTGCGTTCGCGATTTGCGGTATCCGTTCTCGCGAGATGCGAGTTCTCGGCGGGTTTCCACGAGTCCTTCGCACCGTGAAACGCGAATCTGCTGCGTCGGCCACTTGCGGTATTCTTCCCGTGACACAGGAGTTTGTAGCGAATTCCTCCGTGTTTATCGCATCGTGAAACGCAAATTTGCCGTGTCCGCGATATCAATTCCCACGTCACGCGATTTGTAGTGGGTGCCCCGGCGCTTATCATTAATTTTTGATAAAGTTTTGCTGTGGCATCCCCAAAGATAGCCCACCCCGTGTTTTTCACCATTTATTTCTTCATTCTGGGTGGGCGTCCTTACGGGATTTTACGGTAGTTATTTATCGTTCGTACAATCCATTTTTATTTTCAGGTACCGCAAATAAGAAATTGCATTATTTAATTTCGACACAACACTAAAAGAAAGTCTAAATTAACACACAAAACGTTGTGTTTATATGACTCAGCATTCGTTTGTTTACCTCAGTCACATATATTTTACCTGAATGAAAGGAAAACTCTAACCAAAAAAAAAATATTGATACGGAGCCCGACGTTCCAAGGCCAGTTCGGCCCCTTGATCATGGGTAACTGTTTTTGTCCTTGTCGTCGTCTTGCAAATTGCCCGGTGTTGTTGGCTAAAGTGGCCGTTGTATCTGCACGCGCTTTATGGTTCGTAGCCCCTCGCGTGACGCACCGCAAACCGGACACGTAGGCGCTTGGCAGTGTCCCAGCTGCCAAGCATCACGCTTGTTCGGCCCCGTGATCAAGGGGCCGAACTGGCCTTGAAACGTCGGGCTCCGTACCAATTTTTTTGGTTAGAGTTTTCCTTTCATTCATTGTCATTCCTAACCAGGTGGATGTCCACCAAAAGGTTTACATTTAATATTTTACCTGAATCGAAAGGTTGTCCTGAAATGAGGTAGGTCGCCTAAAAGACCCGTGATTGGTACAACTTTTTGCATCACAGTATTAAAAGTTGAATCATAGTTGTGCTCTTGAACTAAGGAATTAATTACAGCGCATAAAATCATGGAATGTGCACCTCGTCGCCTTATATATCGTGAAACATAGTTTATGAAATATGTTCACCAATATATATGAGGACGACGCAACTGAGCTAAAAGCAATAATATTTTCAAAATGTCGCGAGAGTTTTATTACGAGCCCTTTCAGTCTGCCTTTTATAGAAACACTGAGCGACAATCACAACGTTTGTTTTCCTAACCAACGTTGTTTACACTCAGCACCATGATGCAGGCAAAGAATTAGGCAGAAAGGAGTGATCAAAATAGTTCACTCTAATATATTCGAACCTTCATACTCAGATCGAATCTGGTTTATAATAGCTTGTTCTTGACGAGATGCCGGTCAATTCAATTTGTTTATAAACATCACCCTTGCTAATTGATGATTTTTTTGTTAAATAGAAGAAGGCAGTAGTTCATGCTATACTCGACATGGCAGCTACTTAATCGGTCACTTTCTGACGATCTGCGTGCGTAATCGTCATAGTTACGCCACGCGCCCCTGTGTGCTTTGTTTTTGTCCAGGCAACAGACACATAAAATTGCTGTTCATCGCATAAAAGAAGCAATAACAGACTTTTACGTGTCTGAGAAATTAAATGTATGGCAGGAACAGTTATTTAAGGGGGGACACTACCTGGGAATTTCAGCCTTTGAACCGCTCATTCAATCGGCGTGATATTTGCAGGCATAGGCGTAGACTACGGGGGGGCATCGGGGCTCGTGCTCCTCCTGGTGAGATCTGGGGGGGCAGGGCCCCCCCCCCCACGGGCCCATGGTCCTTACCGAGACACTGTTTACGGGCCATGTAACAAGCTTCTAGTAGTGGCATGTAAACAAAATAACGCACACAGCGACGGACACATGGCAATGTACATACGCTGTAATATGTACCCCCTAAAATAAACTACCGATAATTGCCGGTGTAAAAACAATTGCGCGGAAATGAACACCCCCCCCGGAAAAATGGAAAGTCTACGCCGCTGTTTGCAGGTGGTGTTTGTAGTCATATTGAATGAGGGTGTGAAAAGTTTCAGCCCTGTGAACCAATTTTATGAGGTACTCTACCCCCAGAACGTAGCTTCACATGGAATCTGCTCAATGAATCTATCGTTGAAAAATGGTGATGGTGAAAAATGGCACATATTTTTCTGGTGGAATGCTTACTGGAATATCTGTTGCCTGTTACTATAAAAAGAAATTAAAAAAAAAAAACATGCAATTTCAAATAAAAAATTATAAAGAAGAAAAATATTTTTCACATTTACCAAGTTTTGCAAATTACAAGTTTTTATAATAAAGAAGCATGAAAATGCAACGACACCCAATAACGATACAATGCATGCCCGAGGCCGTCGGAGGGGAGAGGAGGTATCGTTATCGGGGCGAAAGAATGATCTGCTAAAGCTCTCTTGTAACCGGCTCCATAAAATTTCGGCATGTAAGCCGCAAATATTAAGTCTCTCAACAGTTTCATACTGAAACAATAGTTCTATTAAGGTGGGCTTTGCTGCCAAAAATCTGAACTGAGAAAAACGCGTGCAAAGTGCTTGAACCTCTACCTTTCTTTAGCATCGATGGACAGAAATTAATTTATAAAAAAAATAACTATGCTGTGTAAACAAATGAAACTTTCTGTGAATACTCTCTAGATGTTGGTGGATGTAAATATAGCATTTTTCAAAACCAACTTTTTTTTGCAGAAATGTTTTTTTTTCTGGGTACTAGTATCCCCCTTTAAATAAGCTTCAAAATAAGAAATTTGTTTAAGGCTTCCCCAATTGCTTACCAAAGATGAAAACGGCAGAAAAGATTTGCTGAGCACCTTTCAGACAATTTGGGTGGGCATTTACTTATGATGTATATTTAAGATTATTGACCCTTTATTTATGCTGTCAAATCTTTAGTCAGTACAAAAAATATGTTTTTATTATCATCGATACATTTAGCTGTATGAAGTTCACATAACCGCTTGAGACCGACACGGGAGGACGATACTTGAAAATACACCAGCTGTTGAGTCTCCGGAAACACACTTTTTTGTTCGCTGTTTGGCAGTGTGAAACATTGGGTCGTAGGCTATGCCAAAAAGGACTTTGCACTCAGCATGATGGATCTGAAGGCAAATACACAAAACGTGCAAAAACAGAGAGATAATAAATGGCATTCTTCAAAAAAATCCGATACACAATGCCACAAAGTGAAATACATAAAGATGTTATGATATTCCTAATTACACGTAAATAGCGCGAAGAACAGTCGAAGGTTTTATATAAATCACATTTGGGCATCGGCTTTCATCAGCTCGAAACATCGCGAAATACTGTCTGGGGAGGCTAATGTTATATTCGGTTTTACGTGCACTTGTTTTGGGCATTCATGTTACAAGTCTGTGCATTAGCAGTCATGCGCTCTAACATTTTATTAGGCTGCTGCATATCATCGCGAGACTGCTATCTATGTACTATACTGCAGAACTTTACAAGTTGAACATCTACTCTTTTGCTAGTATTGCGAACATCGCATTTCACCAGGAATGTGAACTGTTCAACATTGTTGGCACGTGACATCATCGAACTGTATGCTGGTGGTCATTGTAATTTGTTCTTGCTGAGAGCATCAGATCCGGTGGGTGCAAAATGCATGCTGCAGAAGGTCCCCACTCAGCGCACGTCATGTATTTGAGAGAAACAAATTATCCTTGCTTGGTGCAGCGTCGTGAGAAATGGCGCGAGCGCCTGGCACCACAAAACCACACTTTCTGGCAAGAGTGGTTTTGCAAACAAAGTAGTTTCTGGGGATACGCTTTCTGATCTGTGCCGAAGATGCAGGGTTGGGGAACATTTACAAAACAGTATGTTTTTACCCCCCCGCCCTTTTTTTCTTTCATTTTTCGTTGCTCGTTCAGAACATACTTTTTATTCCTGGGGGATTCCCTCCTTCATTTGGGGGTGTTAATTCTACAATTAGAGTTGTGTTACTTGTTAACAGTAATCCTCCGTTGCTTTTATTTTGCACCCATAAACTGCGAAGTTTAAACAAACTACGGAGGTGGTCGAAGCTTGGGGAAGAACTTGAGGACGACACTCCTGTGAGACTCGGAGCGGCTGCTAACGTTCGGCTGTCCCTTTGAGGCCACTGGGATCTTTCTCTCTAGGCATCCCTCCCATACACACTTATAGTTCTACAGTAATACCTTGTTAACTCAAACATGGCTATCTCAGAATAGTGGTTAGTCGTAAAATTTTCTTGTCATGGAATGAACCCCCATAGGCACAATGCATTTTGTTCTTGCTTATCTCGAAAGGTTTTCAGGACAGACTTTGGATATCCCAAAATCTCGGTCAACGAAAATCACAAAAAAAAAAAAATGGATAACAAAAATTGCAACAAAAAAAAAAAGTCTGCACAAAAAAAAAAAAAAAATAGTAAATAAAACGCGCTGGCGCAAAAAAACTTTAAAAATATCACTGCGTTTTTTTGCGTTGTGCGGTACACAGAGGCGCCGAGAGACGTGCACCTCATAAACGTTCATTGTCTTGAGTTTTTTTGTTTTGTTTTTAATATATATATTTATATGTATATACGGTATATATTTTTTATTGCTCTAACGACCCCGCTCAGACAAGCCAATGACAAGCCAGAATGCTTGGCGTTCGGTACCCCCTCTCCCTCGCGCATTTTCTTCCGCTCCGTCTTCATTTTCACTTCTTTCTTTCTAGGTTCTTCCGTTCCCCTTCCTAGTCCGGTTGTCGTCTTGTCAGTCTCGTATCTCATTAGTTTCGAGGGTTTTGCTTTTCTTTGTTGCTAGTTCGCCATTTTTTTTCCGGGTGTTTCGATCGTCTTACGGCTCCGTACGAGCAAGGGTCAAGTGTTCAATTCAATCATCAGTTCTGAATTCTCTGACTTTGTTGGCGCATGACACGATTGACCGTGAAGATGGCGCAGCCCAAACAGTGCAAATCATTTACACTTGAGAGGAAAGTTGTTCTCATCAAAGAAGTTGAGAAAGGAGGAAGACAAAGTCCAGCATCGCGAAGGAATTTGGGATTTCTTCATCATGGCTATCAATACTGAAAAATAAGGATAAAATCCTTGACGGCTTTGAGCAAAGCTTTTCAAGCAAGAAGAAGAGGGTCCAGGATTCCAATGTTACGACCGTAACTTGTCATAAGAGGATGGCCCGATCGGGGAGCCAAGTTGGGCGGGTCGTGCCTCGGTAAAGCTACCCGCAATCAAAACAACTCAAAGGAAACAGACGGAGTCGACAACGGCTCGTTGGACCATACTGCCTGGGTGTCCAGTGACGGAGGCGGCGGCTACTCCCTAAGGAGGGCTCGCGAAGCTACGCTTGCTTTCGGTTGGATTGTCTGGCGGGTCGTGCCTCGACTTTTCTCGCAAGAGCCAGCTCGCAATCTGACTGCCATCTCAGCGACGGGCGTCTTCTTATAAGGGTTCTCCCTTTCCAAAAGTAGGTCTTCCCCATGAATCATTTTGGGGACAAAGGGTAACAAAGTGTGGAGAGAGGAGTCGTCTCTCGTGCCGTCTGCTAACTACTAACTACTAACCACTAGCGCCACCTGTCAACGGCCCGTGCAACTAACATTTATTTTTGTAACACCAAGTTTCCTGACGTCGAGGTAGCGCTTCTGCAGTGGCTGAAGCAAGTCAGGGCAGCCAACGTTCCAGTGACCACCGCGTTGATGATAGGTAAGGCTGACACTTTGGCCTTGTAAATGGGGTACACAAACCTCAGTTGCAGCTGCGGCTGGTTTGACCGCTTCAAGGAGCGGAACGTGATATTGAAGCCAATACACGGCGAAAGCGGCACAGAGGATGAAGCGGCTGTGGCGCAACCACCGACTCGCTGAGCTTCAGAAAACCTACCGTGAGAAAGATATCTTCGACCTGGATGAGGCGGCGCTCTTCTACATGATGCTGCCCAGTCACACTTTCACTCCGAAAGGAGAAGCGTGCACCGGAGCGAAACAGCAGAAGGACAGAGTAACGATCCTTTTTGGGTCGAATGCTACTGGCGAAGAGAAGCTGCCACTTCTGGCGATCGGCAAAGCGCAGAAACTTACGTGCTTTCGCAATGTTCGGCTGCCGAAGGATGTGATCTACCAGTCGAACAAGACGGCGTGGATGACGGCTGTACTCTTTGAAGAGTATGTCCACACGCTGGATTGGAAGCTAGACAGAGAAACCAGAAAGTTCTCTTCATCGTAGACAACTGCCCGGGGCACAGAAAGATGGACAACCTGAAAGCGATTACGATGGAGTTTCTTCTCCCAAGCATGACGTTCATTTTCCAGCCGATGGATCATGGAGTCATCAAAATCACCCAGAAGCTCTACAAGAAAGGTCTCCTCCGGCGGATCTTGTTGTCATACGACAATGAAAAAGGATACCAGGTCGACCTCCTCGGTGCAGTGCACCTTATCGACAACGCCTGGGAACAGGTTCTGCCATCGTTGATCGCGAACTGTTTTGCTCATGCCTGGTTCTCTCGTGCCACAAGTTCATCGGAGCCAGAGACACAAGAGTTCAGAGACTGCGGCAAACTCTGCGACAAAGTGCGCCGGCTGACCGGTTGTGCCGACCGTGGTGCAGACGGGGACATAGACTTTGAATAGTACACGCTCTACGAAAATGACATTCCAGTGACCGGCGTCATGACCGACGCCGAAATTATCGAGATCGCCCAGGGCACCTGAGAAGAACAAGATGACGAAGAGCTTGGGAAATTCCGACGTCGGCCGAGACCGGAAATATGCTCCTCTTGCTTAGATACAAGGTTGAATGCGACGGTGGCGAGGAACGGCTGATGTCTCCAGCAGCTTGAAGATGCTTTTTTAAAGCCAAGCACGAACTCCAAGCAAGAGCATTCTTGCTTGGAGCATTCTTTGGCACCGAGTGACCTCGATAAATGGAAAGTCAACTCACTACTCTTTGTTTCGAAAAGTAAGGCTAGGGCTACATTGATGCACCCGTTGCAAGCGAAGTTTGTGCCAGGTACACTTGTACTTCTTGTTTGCTTTCTTTAATAGAGCCTGTGCTGTTGCCGCGATTGTTAAAAGTTTTGGCACGATGCGCGATCGGAGGAGGGAATAGTTTCATACTTTGCCTATCTCAAATTTTTGCACGGTTTTTATGACTTTGAGTTAACGAGGAATTACAGTATTGAACCTCGGATTAATAAGTCTCATTTAGTCCTTTTAATGCTTCTTTTCTCGGGGACAACTTTCCGAAGGAGTTCAGCAACAACAAAAACATGTTTGGGGCCCTCAGTGATGTGTACATGTAAAATAAGTCATACAACAGTTTTTGTACTTTCAGTATATGCCGCTAAGAACTAATCTCTGATATTGATCACTTTCAAAAACACCCATTAGTTTTTCTTTCCGTGCAATGGCAGATGCAGAAAAAATAAAGGAAAACAAACGGCTTTCCCGTCCCCAACTTGCAATTAGAATGTGTGGCCATGTGATCCAACCCTAATTATGTACCGGCAGCGTTCATCATAGCCATGCGCTGGGGTTGGCAAAGCATAAGCAGGCTAAGTAGGCTAAGCTTCAGACATTGTCAGAGTATGGCTATTCTCATCTTTGAACACGAGCCATTACCCGAATGTTTGCAATACCGATTGTCATGAACCCAAGCACTCGACTCAAGCTCATGACAGTGCAACCCACTTATAATGATAATGATATAACCTGAAATTTCAATCGTTATAACCGATTATTGTTGTATCTGGACTAGAAACTGATCGTTTCCTGTCTTGAAACTCTAGAAACTGATCGTTATAAGCGGTACATCGTTATATGTGGTATCGTTATAAGTGGGTTGCACTGTATGTCACAGTGTCACGTGACTCGTGGTGCTAAGTCGTGATGTCGTGCGACGTCACGGTGTCAATAATGCTAATAAATCTAGTGACATTCTCAATCTAAGTCGACTTAACGCAGTGAGTCACGTGACGTCACGGGGCCACGTGACATGACATTACTTGACGGCATGTCTTGACACCATGATGTCACGTGACCATGTGACACATGATTAATCATAGTGCTAATGCAAAAGCGCCAGGAAAACCCACAATTTCTCATACATTGCAATTCTGTTAATGACGATTGATCAGTACATAGAAATACAGCTACCAATTTTTTATTCTCCAGTCTTCATTTTGTGATAGTAACAAAAAAGAAAAAAAAATTACCATGAACCGTTCTGAACCGATTACCGTTATATTTTGTTCTGATTCAGTTACGGTTCAGTTCTAAGATGGCGGCAAAGATTTTGGTTCGGTTCAGTTCCAGTCTGGTTAAAAATAACGGTTAAGTTCCGGTTTTTGGTTCGGCACTCTGGTCGCAGCTATCGCTGCGACTCTACTGTGAATTAGCACGAGCTTGCTAAATTTTTTTTTTTGTTATATATCCCAGGCAGTGTGGGATATCGCCATTTTGGCAATATCCCACACTGCCTGGGGGTAGTTACAGAAATGCAGAGGGGAAGGAAGTTGGTTTAGAAAGACAGGGGGAGGAATCTTGTTTTGGGTGGTGCAAGCTACACCCCTGTTATAAGGGTACAGCTGTTAACATCCATCCATCCATCCAACCGCCATGATTAAGCCAAAACATTATCAATCTTATCACTTGCCAGGGAAACCGAAAAATAATCTTTGCTGTTTTCGGTTTTACCCAAAAAAAAATTGTGCAGTGTAACTTTTCTTTTTTTTACACATTTTTGGGTACTGTGTTTGAGCCTTGAGCCAAATGACCGTACGACCGAAGGGTCTTGGAGATATTTCACGCTTGCTTTAGCGCATTAGAACCTTCCTCTGTTGGGGACAAGAAAACATACCCACACTCAGGTCATCTGCCTTATTGGGGTTCCCACACCCTGAAAAGCGTTACCCGCATAGCCCAAAACAGGCTCATTGTTTTGGTTCCACACAATTGATGAACATCTCGCAGCATTGCTCTTTTAATATTTAACATTTTGACAAAAGGGAACATGGTTTCTTTTTTGCTGCCTTCAATTTTTTTCTAGCATGGAAATATGAGCCGCTTCAAACTGGTATGAGCCATTAATGTTTTACTCGGGGCTGAGTGGACTTGGACCATTTTCCTTGAACCGAAACAAACACTATTTGGGTTCGACACTCTTCCTACGCCTAAAGTGCTGTCTGCCAGCATGTGGCAAGAGAGTAGTCGGCTACAGGAAGCACTCATTACAATTATGTATGTAGACTGGAGTAGTTCCGACGCACGGCGTGGAGCAGGACAAATCCCAGACGACAACAGGTTTGAGGCTACCCCCGCCTTCACGCGTTAGGGTTGTATGCCTTGGCTGCCCGACCTGCGCATTGCTCTAGTTGTGTCTGTGGTAAGGTTCTCGGCTTCCATCTTGCCCCTCTGCGCAGGAGTGCATCCCACCAGCCCAGTTCGACTGGACATCGAGTGGCCTGGTCAACCCTCTGGAGCAGCCGAGCAGCTCCAGCCTGCTTGACCTCGATTTTCTCACGGCACTTTCCTCCTCCTCTGCTCGGACAGACGCCACTTCCACCGGTCCCATCACCAACGGTAGGGACCTCCTCTGGAAATTTGTTACAAGGGACCACAGAGAAGGCAGTGTTCTTTGAAACTGAGGAAGTGTGATGTCTTTTAAACTTGGGAAGTGCATTTGCTTTCAAACGTAGGAAGTTGGAGGTCTTTTAAACCTAAGATGGCACAAGGCCCTTAAAGCCTAGACAGTGTCAGGTCTTTGAAGCCTCTGAAGTGCAAGGTCCTTGAAGCACAGGTAGTAACAGTGCCAGGTCTTTGAAGACTAGAAGGTGCAAGGTTTTTGAAGCCTAGACAGTGCCAGGTCTTTGAAGCCTAGAAGGTGCAAGGTCCTTGAAGCCTAGAAAGCACTATGTCTGGATCCCTGGAACCTAGGCAGTGAAATGTCTTTGAAGCCTAGAAAATGCCAGGTCTTTGAAGCCCAGGAAATGCAACGTCCTTGAAGCCTAGACAGTGCCAGGTCTTTGAAGCCTAGGAGGTGCAAAGTCCTTAGCCTAGACAGTGCCAGGTCTTTGAAGCCGAGGAGGTGCAAGGTCCTTGAAGCCTAGAAAGCACCAGGTCTAGGTCCTTAGAACCTAAGCAGTGAAGTGTCCTTGAAGCCTAGAAAGTGCCAGGTCTTTGAAGCCTAGGAGGTGCAAGGTCCTTGATACCTAGGAAGTACCAGGACTTAGGAAGGTCTTTGCACAGTGTTTCTGCTCGCCACTGCCCCAAATGGCAGAAGGTGCGTGACTGTCCATGGCCTCTCTCTCCCCCACCGAGCAGGGCTGGAAGAAGAGTTGGTGTGCCCACCAGAGGGGGTACCCTCTGTGCGGGGGGCCTGCCGGCTGCAGCAGCTTCTGGCCTCTAACGTCCCCACCCTGGCCCCTTCGCTGCAGCCCAGGAGCAAGCCCCCCCTGCTCAGCGGGGACGCCCAGCGTCTGCTGGACTCCTTGCCAGACCTGACCTTTATGCAGGCTGCCGTGCTCATGTTCCCCGTTCGCCTCGACAGTTGACCTCCAGAAACACCTCCGCTGGTGCTCTTTGTGTTCATTACAATACCCCTCGTGATTCCGACCTGGGTTCCCCGCCGTTGGCTGCAGGGCTCTTCCTGCTGCACAGACGCCAGGCTCAAATGCTTGCTTGGATGAACCTGGGAGGCCAGTGTCTTGTGGTACCCGCATGTCTCCAAGAAACATGCGGGGTCCCTGGAACCAGCTTGTGTCCAAGGGTGTGGCACAGAGGTCCTCTGCAAGTGAATAAACCAAAAGATGGTGTAGAACAGAGGTGACTGTTCGTAGCAACCGAGATCATTCCATCTTTTGTGAAAACGTGTTTTTGCGACGAGACCTCTTGTCTGGTATTTGTGGACTTGTCCGGACTAGGCTGCCTCCTGACCTCCTGTGACCTCCAATAGAACAGTGTGTGTCTTTGAGGTGCATCTGCTCTCCGTTTGGTTGCATTTCTGCATTGGATCCCGGTGCCCTTGCTGCCTCCATGTGTCTACTGGAGGCTCCTTCAATAAAGTCTAAAGACTTAACGTCGCTCCATTACTGAATCGAATTTAGGACTATTGCAGCCGAGCGTGAACAGTGAATCAGAGGCTTCCCTTTAAAGCTATGAAAATACTCGTACCTTGATATACTAGTATGGTGCCCATAACCAACATTGCACAGCATAACGTTCTAGAACTTTAAACTGTAGAATTTATTAGCTTGCAGTGTTGATATTACGGAGTTTTACGATAGCGTACGCAAAGATTAGCGTCATCACCACTGCGCATGCACTGAACACTAACCATGTTTTGCGCTTTGTGTACATTATTTCTCGGAAATTGCGTGCGTATGCAGAGTCTGCGTTCCTCTAAGGAGGATTCGCGATGCACGAGTTGACTAAAGCCAAGACATGCCAAGACGAGCACAGTTAGAAGATGATGGTTCCCAGGACCACAGTGAATGTGGCTCCATACAAACCACAGAATCGGACAGCAATGTTCAAAAGTATTGAATGACCAGTGTTGTCAGATTGCGGACTTCAAAAATCCCCTCAGCCACATTAGAAAGTCCCTATTTGTCCCTACCTAGGTGCAAAAATGTCCCAACTTCTGTCCCTACAGGTTAAAAATTTCTTCAATTCGATTAATTTTGTACATAGCTCTCAATTCTGGGGCTATTTTTAACGAACGTACACTCCATGACCTCTCTTGGAGCAGTTACAACCACTTTATATAGCTTTTTATTGGATCCTCTAGGTTTGTAAAAAGCCAAACTAGGCATTGAATAAAAAAAAGTGCAGAGTTTGCGTAATATAGTCTGAAGTCTGGTTGATATGTGAAAACTCTGATAATATTTTAATGTATTCAGGTCATTAACGTAGACAACGCTAGGTTACACAGGGCCACAGCTGCATGCTTTTTTTTTCATAAAATCTGAAAACTAAGTTTTGATGATGGAACCACAGCCATCACTAGGTCAGATAAATGTTGCTTGCTCTTACAAAACTTCAGGCGCCTTTTCTTTTCTTTGAAGTTATTGTACAACTCCGCTTGTGATTCTACAGCAAGGACTATGTGATGGATGACGTTAATGTTGTTTTCGTTGATGTGAGTGCAATGAGCAAGCCGACAACCTTTTCATTTTTGCTGTTTGTTAACAGTAAATTGGAGCTTTTTTTAGTTTTGGCATTTCGATCCCCAGAAAGAAAGGACTGACTTTTCCTGAAGGAGGGCTTTAAAAATTCACAAGGTTTCTTCTGTCATCCCTAAGACGACGTAAGGCACAAGCCCAAGTGCCGATCCCAGTGATAGCAAACCTCCGAAGACAGCGCGCTCTCTGACGACGCACTTTTGGCGTCGTTAATCTCGCGGCATGTCGCACGCCCGCTCTTCACCACTGCCCGAGCGAGGGTGTGCTCTTCTCCCGCTGGGTTTGCACTGCGCGCGCGCCTCTGCCGGTTCTTGCACAAGTAACGCCATCTCGTGGTCCAGTGGCGAACTGTGGGTTTTGGTACTTTTCGTGTTGCCGACGTGTTTTCGCTCAAGGACTGAAAGATGAGACATATAAGGCTTTCGCCTTAATAATGATCTTTAATGGCTCAGGAGAGCTACAGCATTGCAGAAAGGCAACAGCCCGTACCATGGAGGTCCGTGGTACCTTTTCGTTTTCAGTGAAAAACCAAGGAAGTATTTGCCATTCCACCTGCTTATTGTCAGGACATGGAATAGATACATTGTTTTTTGTCCAATCTAACTACACATATTAAAACAAATCGTAATTTTCTGACACAATGTGCGAAAAAGCGATAGTTGTAGCACAGCCGTGCATTGGGGTGAAATAGTGCCGACATTTACCTGAGGAAAGAGATGCGACAAAAAAAAAAAAAAACCTTCAATGTCCGTACATTTGACAACAAGACTATTTTGGTAGTCTAGAACAGGAGTCTCCAAACCCAGACCCTCGGAGGCATCCGGCCCGTCCGCGGATGGCCACAGACTTTCCATTGACATCCGGCCCGTGAACCGCTGCAGCGCAAACAAGATATAAGAAATAATTAAAGAAAAGTGTTGCGCGAATATTATAATTTTCGGATAATACATAGTTTCGAATTATTCGATATTCCTTTTGAGATGAACTCTGATATTAGTATTTTTCGAAGTGTTGACCGCGGCGGGTTAGCCCCGTTCAGCGCGCTTTTTACCGAGCACCGGTGCACTGCGGAGAAGCAACTCCCGCAGAAGCGATCTCCGCGGGTATTGCTTCTCCGCAGTGCACTGGTGCTCGATAAGAATTGCGCTCAACGGGGCTAACCCGCCGCGATCAACACTTTAGTACTCGATGAGGGGAGAGGGCCCGAGCTGCCCCCGGGTATTTCTCGGTCCTCAGAGTAGGAGTTCCCAATCTGCAAGTACCATTTGTCAGAACTGATCATTTTGGCTAGTGAGTCGTGACCACGGAGGTCGTGACGTTTGTTTCGTTTCCTCGTTCAACTCGTCAGCTGTCACTGGCTAGAGTTGGCTATAGTTGTGTCCGCCTGCGCCCGCGCCTTTCGCAGTCGGCAACAAAGACTTTATTCAATCTCGCTGGCTTTATCAGGTAAACATTTGTCTAATAAAATCTGTGGTGTTTTAACGTTTTCTCCGTCTATGCTTTTGTTCAAGAAGACTCGTTGGGCCTTTTAGCTGTTCGTTTGGTCGGTTTGGTCAGCGCCGGACCCTAGCGCCGGTTTGGTACATTGTCACCCACAAAAACCTCTCGTCTGGCAACCTAATTTCGGTTTGTCTAGTTTTTGTTTGATTCGTGTTGATTGGAGGCATTCGAGGGGAAGTTGGTTTTGTCACGGTGTTTTCGGTGTTTTGACGGTTCCCTGTGCGAAATCCAAGCCACCAACACCCTGACCCGTCACTTGCCGGACTTTTGTCGCCACACCCGTCGTCGATACTCTTCTGGGATGCTGGGAAAGGTGAGACCACGACCCCAGTCGTCGGGAGGTAGGCAGGGGAGGCTGACCGCCTTGACACCCGTGCTAGCTGGCCCATGACCCCGTTAGAAAACGCGAGCTCCCAAGATCTCCCTGGCTGTTTTTCTCTCCACCCTTTTGTCTCCGCCGAAAAAAATACCTGAGCACACGGTCTGATCGTCAGTTTTCATTGCGACCAGCGTTAGCTCGCCAAATGTTGGTTCTGCATGTCAACCTCTCGTTTCTCTTTAATTTTTGCTTTTGTTTTTCGCCAACGAAATGAGTCGTGCTTTGGTGTGTGCGCTGCTATCTGAGAAATCGCCTTCATGTCACTGTTCTTATGAGCCCGTAGTGCTACCGAATGACTTTTCCCCGATCTTGCAAGAGGGGGATGTTCCACTCTCTCGGGGTGAACGTTCGCGCCGAAGACCTCGTTTAACACCTTAAGCATAGAGGCTCTGCTGCAAATAGATAAATAAATAAATGAAAGCCAAATTAACACGGTACACACTACTACTACTACTACTACTACTCTGAGAAGAAATCGGAGCAAATGTCAGATTTTGGGCAGATTTAGCTAACGCTTTCGTTGACTGGCATGCGCGGTTTTTATTTCTTCTCCTGTATCTGTATTTATTTCAATAATAGGCCAGTATGTGTGCTATGACACTCCCAAACACAAATCTTTGATGCTTTGTTTTCTTTCTTATCTAGCTGCGTCCTTGAGAAACCTTTTTTTTTTTTTTTTCCTCCTTTTTTTAGTTAGTTTGGGTATTTTGGGGAAATAGTCTGGGGAGGAAAAAGTTAGGGTAGAGTACTTGGGGTGAGAGATCTGCATTTATCCTACCGACAGGGCACTTAGAAAATTTCAATATTATTGTTGAATTCCGTAATTTCCCGAGAGATGGCCGACCTCTGTTTTCAGGCCAGTTTTCCGCTCTTAAACGAACACTGAAAGGTAGCCAATCCTACTCGTTGTATTATAGGTTAGGAGTACAAGTTCTGACAAGTTCTTTTGCCTCCTTACATGGCAGTTAAATAAATTAGCAGTGCTTTCCCTTTGTCTTTCAACCTTTATATCTTCTGGCATGATTTATAACTAATGTTAGTGTGAGAGAATGAGAAACCATTGGATTGAATGGAATGGGATTCGTTGGCTTTCACTTTTGTGTCAAGTAATCACATAAACCGGATTCTGGATCTGGCCAGCTTCCCAGATACTTTTGTTTCCCCTTAAGACTTGTATCCTTTGCACCTGCTGCTGCAAAGGATACAAGCCTGAGCTTCTTGCTCATGGATACAACTCGGCTGTGCGAACTCTTGTGCAGCAGGTGCAACTGCCAAAGCTACGTGTCCAGTCTTCTAGCCTTCACTGAGGATCTTCTTAAAGGGCCGGTGCAACAATTTTTTTACTTTGCGCAACTACCGCTTAGAATCAATCCCTGGCATTTAGAACAGCTATGGAACATGGATTATGTTTCTCCCCACGCAATAGTCGTTGCAAACAAAAATGACAGAAAACTGAGCCATGTTCACCTGCTCAACTTGCAACCAGAACAAGGGAATGCTTGATCTGAAGCCGATTACATGCCATCAATGTTTGTCATAGCCACACTTTGGGGTTGGTGAAACACAGGACAGATGCTGTGTTCCAGACATTGTTTGAATTCTGCTATTGTCATCATTGCAGTGCTAATGTAGCGAATTGGGTAAGTTGGTAATCATTATACATGATGAAAACAGCTCAAACGTCGAAGACGAAGTGAACAAACAAACGAGAGAGGACAAAACTGTACATGAGCCACTACCCTAGTGGTTGTTGAGCTATTGATTATTACGAGCCCGAATTGAGTGCTCATGCAATGCTGGGGTCTAATCTATGAGCCACTTTCCAATATTGCCACTCGTGGGACTATGCCACCACTGCAAGCTCAGAGCAACGTCATCTAGTTTTGTGAAAGAGAGACTGAGAGAAAATGCTTGCTTTAGTCCTTGAAATCACACCGCAAACAATAAGTACCTTGGTCAGTGGCATCGCGTGCCAGCATACTTGGGTTTTACTAGTGACAGTACGCTCATGTGAAGTGAATTCCAACTGAATTTAAGGTGAAATGCCACTTGTACTACAATACCTAAAATGCATCTTTGATCGGTATGTTTACCATCCTTTCCCGCCCATACATCAAAAGTGGTCCGATTGTGGCAGTAGATGGTGTCACAGAAGCTGTTGTGTCGTGTTGTCGGATGCCGCGATCCTGACAGTTGGTGCTAGAAGTCCCGGCAAAAAGCACGAGCAGATGCGACCGTCTGTCCTCGTGGCGTCCAAACTCCTGGCTGTTGAAGCTTCCGTGGATTGTCAAGCTGGATAAGCAGAACAGGCGACTGCCACATCCACTACCGCTGTTGCGACACAGCCAGCGACAGCATGACACTTTTAGGACGTCATCAGGCGGAATTGAGGGACCACTTTTTGGATGCGATAAACACACCAGTTGGAGACGCGCATAACTTAATGTCTAACATCACAATGATGATGGTGATGATAGTCATCAATGTGGCCATACTGAATATAAAAACAGAACCTTTTCACGACTGACCGATGCCCGTGGGTCGGCGTTGGTTCTTTCCTGCAGTGGGGGTAGCAGCGTAGGATGGACAGCGCCCTAATTCAGGGGATCCGGCGTCTGCTAAGCGACTATGACAACATGGACGAGCTGGTTCAAGACCTGACGGCAGCTCTCGAGGAGTCCTCGCTGCCCAAGCGCGGTGCCACGGCCAAGTGGAGCGCCATATCTGGCGACGACTCCGAGTCCAGCCTTGAGGGGGGACGCACGGTAAGGACCGGTGTCACCAAATGTTTCTGGGATAGCGAAACTCGTACGCTTTGTTTCGTGGCCTAGTGTGGTCGCCGCCATTATGGGTCACCTTACCAGCAGTTTCCCCTTGGCCCAATAACAAATTGTATCATAAAAAAAAAAGTCTTGTACTTCAACATTTTGTTTGGTCTGCATTCGAGCAGACCATCCAAGCACCGTAAATCCTCATAAATTTTTATTTAAAAAAAATAATTGCCTCCTATACCTTTCAAAAGGCAATTTTTATATTTGTTTTACACCAAAACATAATTTATAGAACAGAAAAGAACCAGACGAATAAAAGTGCAGCTTTGCACTGCCGCCATGTGTGGCACTGGCGTTTGGCAAAGGTTGGTGGCATTGAGAAATATTTCTCGTGTCAATAAAAATATTAAAGATGATGTAATTTTAAGAAATTGGTAGAGATAGACAAAGTCGAGAAGCATCGGATGTCTAGAATGGATCCAAGCACTCTTCAACGAGCCAGAAAAATCGGCGCCTACACATAGATAGCTCGACCTTTCACCGAATGTGCATTTAGGCAGTACATTTTATCCGATGAAATTTCGAGACAGCTTTCTTTATGAGAAGAGCAAAATATTGCTAGATTCAACAACGCACATGTTCGCAGACGACCGAGTTAGTGATGGTTGTCACTTGCGGCGCCATCTCCCAATAAATGCAGGAAGCAGACAACACAGTGCGTCGTCTGCTTGCCGCGTCATGTGCACGCCACGTACGAACCACTTTCTTTGTGCATAGCATGCGCATCGCACATTAAAAAATAGGAAAAGGAAAGGGTTTTCGTGTCTCGGACCCTCCGTGCCAACGTTGTGGCGTCGTGCGCAGCGCGATGGCAGGCCACGTGCAGAGCGCAGCCAGGCACAGCCGAGCGACTCCGACGAGCTGCTGCAACGCCTGTGTGCCTGGCGCCACCGGCAGAGCAACGTCGCCGCCGCCGAATCCGACTCGGTCAACGAGAACTTCCTTCCCCGACCGCAGCGCCGCAAGCGCAAGCTCAAGCGCATGGCTGTCGACCCCCCCAGCATTCCCCAGGTACGCACCCTTTGAGGAGGCCAAATCGGCCGTTTAGTTTATCGTGACACTTCCTTTCGCACGAAACAAACGCTTAGTAAATACCACCACAGGGGGTTTCTGAGCACCAGTCGGGGGTAAAATTTTTTTATAAATAAACCATATAATTGAGTGCAATGAAACTTTCCACAGAGGTCTCTTTAGGTGGTGCATTTATCCTACCCAAATTTGAGGAGTGTAGCCTGTAAAAAAAAAAAAAAGTTGAAGCCTAAACATTCTTGTTTTTTTTTCTTGCGCATAAGGAGGAAGCGGTAAAAACCGTCTTGCTGATGTAGCTACTCATAGATGGCTCGACATAAAGCAAAAGCGTGAAGGCTTCTTTGAGCCTTCAAGGCTTCTTTGAGCCTTCACGCTTTTGCACATTCACCAGATTTGAGCGTGTGTGCTACCATCCGACTAGTGGTGTTAACCAGACAGTTTTTAAAGCGAAACATTAACTGTCCCATGGAGCGAGCCGACGTCATCAGCTTTGAAGTTGTTCTAAACGGCACCTAAACTCCTCTCTTCAAGTGACGCCGGCTCCCAGCTTTGAAACCACGTGAAAAGCCTAGCCGAACGGCACTTAATTTCCCCGATCCCAGAAGAGCGGAGTGAAGCTGATGGATTTCGGCTTCAGTCCCATTGGCTGGCGTGCATCAAAGTTTCAAGAAACGAGGCTCCCATTGGCTGCTGCGCATCAGTTTCAGCGACCGCCACCCCATGGCGCTGTGTGTCCGCGAGGTAGTGGCTCCACCGTTCCACGCCCAAGGTCAGAGCGCCGAGGAGAGCTAGTGCGCGCGCTCGACTGTCGACGCAAGTACGCTGCAGACGGAATAAGGAAGCGGAAGAGCGGCTCGCATTGCATTGGATGTCTTGCTTTCGCATTCACAACTCATAAGAAGTGCTTAGGTGTACCTCGAGCCTTTTACCAGTATAAACTAGGCGGTTTTCCTATGCATAAGAAAAAATGGGACTTCTTAGGCTAAATTTTTTTCCTGAAGCCCATGCTTCTTAAATTTCAGTATGATACATGCACCACCTAAAGACGCCCTTGTAAAAAGTTTGAATGCGCCGCTTTCGTTTATTTCATTATACGAGTATTTTTACACCCAAATAGCGCTCAAAAACGCCCTGTAGAAGGCAAGGTTTGCACCTTTCCTCCTCCTACGGTCACCGACGAGATAAGAACAGAGGAGACGCCCTTCAGTTGTTCCGCCTCCAGCACAAGCTTCCCACCTACGACGACACTCCGGTGTTACGTGAGCTTGGAGCTCGCATGTGCGGCCAGTGCACGGCGAGTTGAGGCAAGGAGCACGTGCTGAAAGAATATGAAAGAAACGTCCCGCTTTTCTCGTCCCGTTGACGACCATAGTAGATCCACGCAGCACCGGCCAGCTTGCGTCTCCGTCGCTGCCAGGGCGTCTCAAAGCGTCTCGTGAACGCGGTGCTAGCAGACGGCGAAGCCAAGACTGACTTATCTGCTGCTTTGCCGCATGCAAGCTTTAGCGTGTCTGCCGCTCGGTGTGGGCCGGAGATTCACTGACGACGATGTAACGTGCAGGCCTCGCCTTCTGGGTGGTATTGGCTTAACACCGAGGAGTCCTAAGGAAAGTGGTGCCGAAAAACATAAGGTCCGAGGCAAGAGAGACGAGACAAGGTTTCGGTCCTCGTGTTTTTCGGCGATGTTATTTTCCTCAGCTTCGAACCAACTGGCTCAGATCACCACCTCACTGGGCGTTTATTGAGGGTGGAAGAAGCGTAACTGCTGATTGCTTAGACGCATTTTAGCGGCCCTGGAAGTAAAATTGGCTAACTTCACGAGCGGACGTGCGTCGGTCGGGTGCACGAAAGTGGCGGCCCGAACGAGACCTTGGAAAGTACTTGTCTGCCGGTGTGGGCGCAGGATAAAAAAACATCACTTCTCCTCCCATCTTTCTGGTGCTCTTTCTAGTTTCCATAAAAAATAGCGAGCCTACTTAGCCATACTTCTAGTCCGACGCATAAAAACGTCCACTGTGTCTCGATCGTAGCTGGTGAACTCAGAGATGTGCAGAATCTGTTGCGAATGAGCTGGGCACGTGCTGCGCGTGGCCGCGACGTCACATCGTCACGGCACATCATGCTGCCACTGTGACCATGTCACAGTCAGGTGACCTCATGAGGTCACATGCGTCAGTAACGCTGGATCCCAATGCTGCAGCATGAAAGTTTTCTCATGGAATTCGGCTGATAAAACACATTCTGTATTCGTAGCCACTGGAAAACTACAGGAGGTGCCTGGCTGCTTTATTACCTTGCAGTGCATAATGAAAGACCTCGTCCCAAAGCCATTGCTGATACATAATACAAAAGATTATCTGCAGACACTGTCTAGGGCCTTTCTTGTTACGCTAGTCATACAAAAACTGTCTTTGGAGGTGTTCGACACAGACACTTCTGTCATCATGTCTGCAAAAAACGCAGTGTCTTTTGTATGTTGTACAAACAAAATGACTGCGGCTTAAGACCAACGCTTGTGTCGTGACGCAGCTGTCGCGGCTGAAGGGCCGGGCGGCCCCTGCGGGCCCCGGGCGGCGGCTGCCGTCGTCGTTGTGCGGGAAGCGCAAGCGCAGCGTGCGGGAACGCAGTCTCGAGTCCCTGGCCAGGGTGCACCGCCGGTCGGAGTGCTGCGACTCCATGGACACCGGGGACGCCGGGGCGGCCGGCAAGCCCCACGGGTGAGGTGCCAACTTACCGAAACCTGGTGTCTTCAATCATTTTGCTTTTTAAGCGCGGTTTGCTGATCTCCGCATGCATGTCACCCGGCATGTAAAGGAAAATTAGCTGTTTTTTCGGCATTTTCCGAACGCGTTCTAAATGCATATCATTTATGGGCCTCTTTACGCTCCTCGTTTTGCGGGCACAGCAAAGAGGGAAACTACTTGAGGGCACATTGCGAGGGTTTTGTGAATGTATAAAGTCACCACAATGTCACGTGATGTCACATGAGTGAAATGAACTGCATTTGTGTAATTTGGGAGTGGCGTGGGAAGTTATTTCTGGGAAAGGATGTGCTGAGTGAGAATAAAAGTAAACGACGTGCGAGGCTCTGCTGAGCGGAATCGGCTCGAATGCTAGGTACTTCCCCCTCACGCAGCCGGTCACCTCACCTAAAATTCCCTCTCGTGGCTCTTTTACTTGCCGGGAGAGATGCCCGCATCGATCGGCAAGTCGGCCCCATGGAACAGAGTGGGTGCCTTTGTAGCCACTGGCTATCCAGCTTTTGTCCAAGGTCACGCATACCAGAACGGTACCCTGATTGAGTCTCAGACTGATCTGTTTACTGCGGCTTTATTTTGCCCCTTCCGTTTCTGCGCGGCGACGTCGGACCCGCGTAGTTCCGCGACAGGTGCTCGTTCTACCTTGGCCTTTGGCCTGCTCCGTAGTCGGCCGGCCGACAGAAATCCCATCAACCACGGTTTAGGACGCCACAACGACGGCGACTCCTGCGTCCACTCGCCTCGTGCACCGGCGCTCGTGCAGCCAGTTGCCAGTGTCACGACAACCGATGCCTTTACCTGACAGCAACATCGGAGTGCTTCGAGGACACTCCGACGTTCGAGCAGTGTCGGATACTCCACGCACCGTTTGGAGACGCGTCGCAGGTACGGTAGCGCCGAGCCTGTGCAAGACGACGTCGCGAGATACGCCGCACGGGTGACCTTTCTCATATCTCACAAATGGAGTGCACAGCCGCTTATGGGTGCAGCGAATGACGGGTGAAAGTGCAGGCACTCCGTGTTGTTCCTGCACATGCCCGGGAGGGTTTCCTCGGATTAAAGGGGTCGTCTGTGTGTGCAGGGAGTGCAGCAGCAGCCTGAGCAGCAGCGAGAGCGATGCTGGCATCCTCACCAACGACGAGGGACGGGAAGGTGAGTGCTCGGCGTGCTCACTCCCACGATATTGGTGCATTATTTCTTTCGCAAGACTCATTTGAGCAATTCCAAACCACGACACCTTTTCAGGGGAGCGCGTTTCAACGTCACTCATGACTCGACATAAGCCTTGCAACAAGAATATTGTGTTAAAAGCGTTTCTTTTTTTGCACCAAGTTAATTTCTTGAGGTATGTGTCCTATCCAAACACGTAAAAAAAACCTGTTTCTTCAGTATCTTTAGAAGTGGTTTCGAAATTTGTTTTCATGTCGAGTCAACATGCTGACATAAACTTGCACTAAAAGAACTAAAAACTTGCAACATAAATCTTCCCCTAAGAGATTATTTTTCGGGGAGAAGAATTTATTTTGTTACACACACGTCCCATTCAGGCACCTGAAACTAACGTCACACTATGCTCGACCCGCACACGGGTCAAGGTCATACAAGCAAAATTGCTGTATGAACGTCGCACTCGGCAACGCATGCGGCTGCCACACGGAGGATTGTGGTTCGAACCCCACATGAACCCCCTTTCGGCCCAGTTCTTTTTTTTATAACTCTGCTCTCGTCTGGAAGTTTCCAGCCCGTTCTCGGCCATCGTCGAGCGTTCTTGTTCAGAACGTTTCCAAACGTACCACACGTGTAAAAGCGGCAGTAGCGCGCCCCTTAGGGGCAGTTGCCCTTCCACTTGGGTGGGAACGCTTAGTGTCCTTTTAAGTACCGCATGCCGATTTTAAGAGGCGGCCGTTTCACCCAGGGGACGACGAGCAGAGCGACTTCTTCCACGAGGCGGGCCCCGCGTGCGGCATCCCGGCGGGGGTCATGGCCTGGTGGGACGAGGAGGGGCCCCTGGCCCAGCTGGGGGCACACTTCCAGGCCATCCTAGGGGCCAGCCTGGCCCCGCACATGCCCCACCCGCACAGGGTAAAGTACCCCGATGCGTCTGTCGGACAGGTGGAGTCTAATGCGCCGACGCAGCCCTTGGAAGCGGAAATAGCGGCGCCTTTCATTGTCTTTTCGATGCACTACTGCGATCCGACATGCGGCGGCGCGTGAGGGAGTACCCGCGAATACAAGGAGTGGTCGTGTTGGTTTAGCACTTAGCAATTTCAGAACACAAAGAAAGCGGGACGATAACGAGGTAGGCTAAGTATCGGCTTTGTGATGCGATGCGTTTGCTCTTTTTTGTTTGTATTCTGAACTTGTTGTGGTAAGAGAGAAGGAAATGCGCCGCTTCCAGGATGTATAGAGCGAACGAGCTGGCGCGAGCGTCTGTCGGGACGGCCCCACGATTCCCCGTGCCGCGCAGTTCGAGTGGAATCAATGAGAGGCCTCGTGGGGTATTTTCGCAAAAGTCTGTCGGCGGAGCGGCACTTAATTAAACGAGCCACCCTCGTCAGCAAATGGCGGCACAGTACTTGCTCGTGACACACGTCCCGAGCGTTCGTGCAACAATGGTTGTCGGTACTTGTAAGAAACACAAAGCGTGAATTTTATCGAGGTGAGTGTCGGCAAACCCCCCCCCCCCGGAGGGGAAGGGAGGAGTCCTCTCTGCCAGCCCTGACTGCTGGAAACCCTGGGTTTAAAAAAGGAAGCAACTCAAATCAGGTAAAGCATTTTAAATTTAATGGTGCACGCCTCCTGCTCAGATTGGGGTGCAGGTGCGCACTCGTGTGTTGTAGCGGAGAGGACGGCGGGGGTGGAGAGACAAAGCGAGGTGGGGACGCTCGCAGACAATCGACGCTTTCGACTCTTCCTCACAGCTTGCGTTGCAAATGCGTCCTGCAAACCGCGGGAACTTGGTCGAGCAATTGGAAACGCTCTCAAACATGGGCGCACCACTCACCGCGCGTCTTTTTCCCTAGGACGGACGGGAGATCCGGTCGGGCAGACGGAGGCTGGGCAAGTCTGTGCGCGACGCTGCAAAGGTGACGCTTCTTTCTCGGGCTCCTTCCCGTATTAGCCCGCGAGATGGGCTGCGACAACTTCTGCAATGCTTTGTTTGCGCAATGTCATACCCGAATGGGGTTACAGGTTTTCGAAGCGTGCGAACAGCTGGAAACTAATGCCCGAGCCGTTTTTGTTAAAATCTGGAAAAACCGTAAAAACTGGAGTTGAAGCTGTCCTTGAATAAGAAAAACTCGTTCTGTAGGAAGAAATCTTTATCTAGAAGTTGGTTAACTGCTTGTGTTGCTGACGCAGAATGCAGCCTGTCCCGAACTGTGAGGCAGTTCCTTTTTTGGGAACCCCGGGACTTTTTTTTTTTTTTTTTTTGTGCATTGGGTTTACACGCGTGTTTCCTGGAGGTTGGGGAATCTCGTGCCTGTGTCCCGTTTTCTTCACCATAAGCCCCGACAAACGCCAATCTTTTGTCCGACGTTTGAACATATGTGCTGAAAAACTCTGAAACTGCAGAAAAACAAAAATTACACCATCTTCCCGAGGGGAACCATGGGGTGATGCGGAGCATCGTGTTGGTTCCGAGGAAAGAGTCAGTTGCATGCTGACGTCGAGAGATGGCGCCACCGACTGCCCTAGCGTTACCCCCTACGCGAGCCTTCATCGCGGCTCGCGGCAGAGAAACTTGGAACGCTCGCCGCTCGCCGTTTATTTTTTTTCACACTTGAAGGAGAGGAGACTAGAGGAGGAGAGTTGCGCGTGCGCGCGCGGTGTGAGGAGAAGCGAACGCACGCGCAGTGCACGCAGCTGGTAGAGAGAGGGAGCGGAGAGAGTAACGCGCAGCTGTTGGAGAGAGGGAAGGAGGAGAGTTGCGCGTGAGTGCCGACTACAACGCCGACGCCGCGGGACATAGACCCGAGCAAGAGATGCTCCGCATCTAAAATGCGCATGACAAATTGCTAGGCATACGTCTAGTCTGTTCAGTCAGATGCCTACGTTCACGGCGATCATCACCAAATAATTTAAAGCTTGGCATTTGTGCACTTAAAATGATGAACCTGGTGATCTTCCAGAACCTTCTAACGCACTCCTCCTCTCCCTCCTCACCTACCTCTCTTCCTCACTTCACTGCTGGTCACATGACCTCCCAGTTAACCAGTTGAGTTAACCAATCGGCGTCGTGCACCCGATTAACCAATCAGTGTCGACCGTCGAGCATTACGGTCACGCTTTTATCCCGGCTTTACCTGGGGCTTCACGAAATGCCGAACACCTAGCCAAAGAATGTTTCACATTAATAAACCCCGTAAAAACACCCCCAAATAGAAGAGATACAAGCCATGAAAACACAGCAGCTTATAGTATGTTGCTGGTTTAGAATAGCGAGGCAAGCCCCTCCCTCAAAGCTCTCTGCTTGCCGTGATTTGTGGTGTCCTTTTCTCCTCTGGCCTTCTCGCTAGCGTTTGCACTGCAATTGTGGAAAGAGAGGAAGGCTTTGTGGGAGGAGCTTCTTACGCTATACTTAGTCTACAACAGACTATAGTTGTGAAGCAGCTGGCACTCCCGATGCCAGTAACAGCGTCGGGAGCATGTGAGCACCTACCCCCACTCACTGAGCAGCCATTCCAAACTCCCAAGCTGCGGATTCACATCATGGAAGCTGCTGCCCGTTATTGGACAGAGGCGGAATGTTTTACCGGGCGGACAGGGCGCCCTATACTCAGTTCACCGCTAAGCTGACAGTGCGGCGGGAGCTACGCGCTTGCCGGACCAATCAGCTGCCTCCCTTCCATCACCTGGCCCCGCTCACTGCTGCAAAAAGCAGGTGTATGACTGGTGCAACGAACGTGCAAGTTCCACTGCACTGTCAGCGGCCATGAAACAATTTTTCCACTTTTTTCTTCTTAGCTTTTCTCCTCAACTAAAAAATTGCACAGCATTTCAAACAGTTCAAGAAGAGGGAAAGAAGGAACTCCTCTCTTGCTCGAACCCTCGTTTGCATACCCAGGCATGGCAATTCTCCCCCGAGAAGATTAGCCCGTCACTCAAACTTCGGACAAAAGTTGCTTTCTTCACTTGTTCACCCCTAAACTGTGTGCTCTGGAAACTATGTGCTCGTTGGGTCAGCCACATTTCTATCTTTTGCCACGTGATCATGCTCCCTCGCACATACCCACGCGCAGAGAATGGGGTCACGCGATGAGAGGGAGGCGACTGATTGGCCCGGCAAGTGTGTAGCTCGCATTGCACTTTCAGCTTAGGGGTGAACGGAATACGTTGGGGCTGGGTGACATGCTTTGGGTACCACGGAAGTATCACAGTGAAAAGGCAGACAGCTTTTGAAGGGAAGGAGATATGAAATAATCCATTAGGTCTTCAAATTTTCATACCGCAAATCAGGCTTTTGACTTTCTACCTTTTTTTTTCTTTTGGCCCACTAAACAATATGCTGTTAATAAAATCTCAATCTAAATTCATTTATCCCAGTCCGTAATTCGTTTTATGGCCCCTTTAAAGGTGAATGGAGAATTCACTCTCTCGCGAAAGTTGAAATGTGGTGCCACCAGTACGCAGAGTCTTTGAACACTACCGGTTTTAAGCTAGACGGCAGGTTTTGCAGTATTTGCGAAATCGAATCTATGCGCCATCTTTGGGAATGGTCGCTTATAGCACTGTCGGGACGTAATTCGCTCTTGCAATGAAAGAATGACACGTAAAAAATTGGGGAATATGAGCAGACTGAAAGTGTGCCAGAATTTCCCAATAGATGGCGCCACAGAGTTTCTTGCCAGACAAGAAAGGGCAATCAGAGGTGAGGAAGTCACTGTCCCGGGACACGAGACGGCTTCCTTTCAGCATTGCAACTCTGGGAATTTTGCAGGAGCGCTCGCTCTGAGTCCTTGTTCCTCGTGCAGGCCCTGGCAGTGTCCTTGCCCTCGGAGCACCGACTGGCCGGCCGTCTCGCAGAGTGAGTGCCGCAGCGTCTCACATCACTCGCACGCTTCGCATGTCTTGCTCTTTGGTTGCCCCAAACGTGGGCTTTTTGGAGGCGTGCCACAAGTAAAGTTACATATACTACGTGTGCTGGCGTCTGCAGCACCAACTGTTCTAAAGAAAACATCCGACTCAAATGGCACTTTGCATGTGCGTTCGGTGACATTTTTTTATTTACTTTGAGTCGCTTATACTTGTAAGGCGTGTGTGTCACTATTTATTTTATTTATTAGAAAGGCCTATTTATTCTCAAGACACTTCGAAGGGAGAAGTCAGGGGGCCTCTGGTGTCCTTCAGCTACAGACCGCTTTCTCCGCGTTGCAGGGTCCTGTCGGAGCGCGGGGCCCACGGCCGAGGGGCCGAGGTGAAGCGGCGGCGCCGAGCCCCCCCCGCAGGGGGCGGGCGCGCCCCCGACGCCTGCCCCGACTGGGGCGCGCGCCCGCGCCACCGCCCCTTCCTCGACCCCCCGCCGCCACCCCCACCCCCGTCGCCACAGCCCAGCTGAGGACGGGGGACCACACCTCAATCGACGTCGCCTCCCTCTCCTTCCCACGCCGGTGCCAGCAACGTCGGTCACATATCGGCAACGTTGACCACAGTACGGCGACACGCCGGCGTTGTCACCCGCAGGATGGCAATGTCGACCACAGTATGACATGTCGGCAACTCAATGGCAATGGGATGGCTCCATGTTGGTAACATTGGCCGGCGGTTGACTACATTCACCATGTTGGCATCATGTGGGCCGCATGTCGTTGGAGCAGACCGGTGCGCAAATGCCGAGGCACGAGCCAATGCCGACCAGGGTTTGTCTTTCGTGCAGGCGTCAGTTGGGGCCAGAGTTTGGTTTTTATAATAAATCTAGCGCGTTTCAGGGATGTTCGGACCAATGGTTGATTGCGCCGACTTCTCGCGATTGCTTTGAAGAGGCTAGACCTAGCCTCGCCCGCATGAGACAAGGTACCTCGGTGATTGTTCTTTGGAAAGATGCGCACATTCAATGTTTTCTCTTTCTTTTTCTCATACGAGCAACACATTGCTTCACTGTAATTTGAAATTGAGCCATTTTGTCCCTTCCCCCAGAATGTTTTATTAAAAAAAAGGTACTGTATCAAAGGAGCCACCTTTTCAGCATTCCTTTTATTGTTCCGAGAGACCACTGCAAGGCATTAAAACACTTGTAGCAAAGTCTCCAGGACAAAGCACACATACTGGCTAAATCACTTGCAATATCCCGGTCTTCACACACAGAAGCCTTTCTTGTGAAAGGTATGCAAAAATTATTCTCGAATGCTGCAGGATACAGAAAAACTGGTAAATCGCAATGCATTATGTAGCATCAATGATTGCAGCATGGCATCTTGTATTCCCGCCATCAGGAAAAGGGCCGAGAAATATTTGTTGAGCATTTGAGTTTCATTTTGTACCATGGTCCCAAGATGATGCATCACCACCAGTTTGCTTACCTTCGGTACACTGCACCGCAGTTGGCGCGAACACGACAATGTCCCTTTTTTTTGTTTTACTTCGGCTTGGAGGGCATCATATTTTATTGCTTAGGTTAATGCCCCATGTGAGCACTGTCCATAACACTAGTAGTTTTTGTGGCAGTTCTTTGGTACTAAGAGACAGACAAAACCAGTGACTGTTTGTGCTAACAGTGTCACACTCTACATGCAGCATCTCCTTTCTACAGAATCTTGCAAGTATATTGGTGCACTGCATGCAGTCACCAGCTTTGAAAGCATTACAAAGTTGTTCCATCTCACAAAGACACCCATCTCTTACCGAGTCGTTTAAAAAGGCTAGACCAACCAAATGCAGACAATGTGGACAAAAAACGTGTTGGCAGAGCCAGTATACCTGGAATTAACTTCAGCGCAGTGGAAGGTGTAGGGAAAACCTCGGCTCTTCACAGACAATGCAACAAAGTCGTGTGGTGTGTGGTATCCGCCTGCTACACAGCAAAAACTGCAGGCATGTTTTGGTGCAGGAATGCGTAACAGCTTTGTTTATTGTACACTCAATGGACACTTGGTTCTACCCTGGAGCTGAGATTCTCCTTAATGGGCATCCTGGGTCCATGCAGCAGTGCCCTCTGCATGGAGAACTTTTAACAGCTCGTGCAACATGTGCCTGCCCCGCTCGGTTGCAGCCTGAAACCAGGAGCGTCCCAGTACTCAGTTGACGAGCTTTCCGGGGCATTCCATCCAGTAAATGCACCCCCAGGGGTGCTACTCAGTCCAGCGGTGGGTGCAGTTGGTGTTGGTGCACACATAGTACAACCTCATTTCATCCTGCGAAAAAAAGAAGCTCCACGTTAGCTTGGCAGAAACAGAAACCTAGAGGAGTCTGAGGTGCACATCACATGCTTAGTTGTGAAAACCAAAGTCTTTCAATTATAGACATAACAGTTAAGTAACGACAACTGGCAGGCATGACCAAGCACATTTTGTGGGCAGAAATCGGCATCTTCCAGTTTCTGTTGCTGCATGCTGACGAATTCTTGCCGATATTAGCACCACAATGCCAGTGGGTGCCACAAAGAATGTAGCAATTTGTAGGAAGCAGAACCAAGAACTTCAGGGAGATTTGTTACCAGCAGTAACGCAACTTGCATCATACCAGTGGGAAGCAGATGACCCGTGGGAGGTTGCGTTCAGACCTGCACTTGCTTCTCAACATTGCTGAAGAGCTACTTGTAAAGTGAATCCATTGTTAATTGCTGAGGTTAGTTAGTTCATTCCTTTGCATGGGGGTTCTATTCATCTACTCTTGCAAGGTAACCATTGTGTGCCACTTTTTTTTTCCACCAAGTGCAAATGATTACCACCAAAGCGAACAACTCTGGTGCTAAGCATTCAACAGAGCTGGTAGTAATGAAATTCAGCGATTAAGTTACTTCGGAGAAACAAATCATTAGTACTTCAGTACATGATGTAATGCACATTCACTTTGGTTTGCAGCAAGTACTTCGTAATGTTACTCTCAATGAATTTTTAAGGAACCTGGCCATTTCAAATGGAAACTGACCTCTGGCATTCATGCAATAGTCATAATGAGTTTTTGGAGCCAAAACCTTCCTAAAACTGCATTCTTTTGAAAATGGCGATGGCTATTGTTCTTCTGAATCTTCCAGGCTTCTAATTTCGTGGATGAATATTTGAGCTATAATTCAATCTATAAAATCTATGCGGGCTGAATGTGTATTGAAGTTGACTCTAAAACATTGTTTTCACAAAACACAAATTTTGGACTCAGTTGAAAATTTGGAGGAGGGCTATCTCAGCATCTAGCGCAGATAGAAATATATCCTTTCCTGAAATGTGTAGCTAAATATGTGACGCATACAATGTTGAGAGTAGATTTTTTAATACAAGCCTAGAAAATTTTCTATTGTATCTTTTCTTTTAATTTTTGTTAGCCCTACACTGAGCACTGAACTTCAATGTGTGGTAAAATCGGCTGTACAACACTAGAGCGCACGACACACGAGCGCCGAAAGTAGAGCGCCGCGACGTTAGAGCACGCCACTAGAGCGCCGGGACGTTAGAGCGCGCGACACTAGAGCGCCCGGCGACGTTAGAGCGCGGGACTCAAGAGCGCTGCGACGTTAGCGCGCGCAACTCTATTGCGCAGCGACATTAGGGAGTTTTAGTAGACCGTGTTTCCACCTCCACTACGAAGAAGCCGCCACTGCGCCTGCATGCCGATGGCTTTCGCTGTAGAGCTCTGGGTAGCGGAGGGGGTTAGCGGAGGGGAGCGCCCGTCACGAGAGCGCACAGCCAGTCCAGCGCGAGTGGCCCGACCGGACCGACTACTTGTTCAGGCATTGCGTGTTTTATGTAAAATTGGCAGGGATTTATGCCGCGGAATTCAGCAATGACACTGCAAAATGAGTCGACGAAATTTTTGCGTGTGACAAGCCAAGAAGTGTTACAAAAAGCTGAGAGCAGAAAAAAAAAAGCATATCTGTAGCGTGCATTTTCGCAGAAAAAAACAATGCAGCTGACCTAGCTTCATTAGTTCTTTGAGTTTCTATATCACAGATTTGCAGGGGAGGTTTTCCTGTATCCGTCAAAAGACTGGAAAGATCTGCGTCCGATAAAATTGCGCTGAGCTTTCCTTCGACGAGTGTTTTACTGATACATTTTTAGCGGTGAGCTTTCTTCTTTACGGACATGGACGTCAGAATACCATTTAAACTTATGCAAGGGACGTCTAAATAGCCACCAAATAGATTGGAGCCCAAATGTCTGTCAAGAATAGACCAAATATAGCAAAAAGTAAACTATTTATAGTATATCCGAGAGGCGCACCGCAGCACTGTGAAGAAATCTTAGACTCGCTGCTCCCCTCAACTGCAAACTTTGCCGGTACCTATATATGCCCCAGCCCACTCCCCTGCCCCCTTTTCTCTCCGATCTCAGTAAACAATTGGTTAGAAATTTCTGAGTCATACCCTTTTTATTTTTTATTAAAGGCATATTCAATCAATCAAAAATCACCAATGCTTCAATCCGATGAGTGGTACATCACACATTTTCCGGTGTTCGCTCAACTGGAGTGCGCTCTCGCGTCTCGCGCTCAACTGGTCATGCGCCCTCGTGACGTGCGCTCTAATGTCAAGCGCGCTACTGTCGCAGCGCCCTCGTGTCGCGCGCTCTAAAGGCGCTCTCCCGGTAAAATCACTAATAATGGGTTTATCTTAAAAGTACTTCCAACATTGTATTCTGTACACTTCATAGTATCTAGCCAGGTGTTAAAAAGGATATTTTGTTGAGCAGTTTTTTCCCTATCGTTGCTCCAAACTAGGCAGGCAAGTTTTAATTTTCTTGAGGACAATTCTACTGACTAAGAAAATGACCAGATATATGAAATCAGCACTAAAAGCTGAACAAGCATGTGCAATTTCATTGGGTTCGGCCATAAAATAAGGAAAAAAGAGCTCCAACACCAGTGTTCCACCTTAAAACATAACATCCAAATTTCTTTGTTGGGACAGAACTTTTGCTAATGAAAGGAAAAAACCAGGCATTTTTTCTATCACCAGTAACCATTTCATAGTTCTACGCACTCTTTATTCCTAAGCTGACAACAGCGTAGGAATTGTGCGATGGCTGGACCAATCGTCAAGTGTCGTCTACACAAACGTTCTCGCACCGAACCGGGAATAATTTTTTGTTGTGTGCTACAGAGCTGCGTTCAAGCAGAGCCATGGTTGTCGCTCGCTACTCGGTCATTCCTATAGGGTGTGCACAGCAGATCAGGTGCTGTAATATGAGTTGGAAAAATTGGCACCTATGCTGGAAAGCTCAAACTTTCGTTGAATGTGCATCGAGGTGGTACATTTTACCTCATGAAATTTGAACACGTAGCTCTCTTTCTGTAAAAATTCAGACCACCAAACTTACCAAACTCAACGACGAACCCGTTTGTAGACGACTGAGTTAGCGATGCCTTTAACGCGTGGTGCCATCTCCCGATAGGCGCAGTGAGCAGACGACACACCATCTCGTGTTTTAGCTGCGCCCGTCGCAAGATGGCGCCACACGTCACGAGCATTGCTAACTGTCGTATGCAAACACGTCCATAAATGACTTTGGCAAGTTTGTTGCTCTCATCTTTTACAGGAACAGAACTACAACTCAAAATTTCAGGAGGTAAACCTCAATGCACATTAGGTGGAAGTTTGAGCTTTCTACGTGCAAGCACCGATTTTTCCAATTCACTTTACAGCGCATGATTCACTGGGCACACCCTATATATTTCACAAGCAGCAAACATGCACGCGATAAAACATACAGCCCTCCTCCAAAGAGAATTTCGGGAAGCGAGGAATACACCGACTCCTTTGCGGCGCGAGAGCACCATGCTGCCACGGATGCAACGTTTCCCGTGGTGATTGTCTCCGATCTTGGCTCACGGGTTGAACTACGGTGCCTAGAACGCACCTCCGGCCAGGGTGGTTGGCGTCCCATTTTGCCCGCGCATCAAAAGTCGTCCCGAAGCAACGACAAACGACGTCGCAAAAGCCGGAGTGTCGCGCCCTCGGATGTCTTCATCCCGACGATCAGGCGTAGGGAGTTAAGGGAAAAAAGGGAGAGAGAATGCGAGCGCCACCGTCGTCGCAGTGCCCCGACACCCGAAGTTTCCGCGGACTGCTGACCCAGCGAGCGGCCTTCGGCAGAACGGGCTCCCATCACATCCACCACCGTTGCTGCGACACCACCAAGATTGCAGCCGGCAACGACGCAACGCTTCTGAGACGTCGCCAGGCGAAAATCGAAGTAGCTCTCTCGAGGCCGCAGCGGACTCGTCAGTCCGAGACTTGTTCCGGGCGCCGTGGCCGAGGAGAGTACAGGATGGGGACTCACCTCCGCCCTGCGGGACTGTGCCTGGAAAAAGACGGCCTCCCGATGCGAGCACTTGGGGCACGTGTGGTCCTCGGTGCGCGGCAGTGTCGGGTCGTGCACCACGTCCGACACGATCTGGGTCAGCTCGCTGCACGTGCAAGGGCATGAGCCGTCAGTTTCCCCGACCGCAAAGCGGGGCAAAGCTTATGCCACCTACAAGACGAGGCCCCCCCCTCGCCACCCTTCTTGAGGCACTTTTTTATGCAACACCTTTGCTCTAAACAAATTCTATGGAAATATTGTAGAGCCCTTCCACTTCACGTGAAGATGGAGGACCAACGAAACTTATTTTTACGACGTCTACGACTATGCCTAGGGAACGACCTCAAGGACAACTTCTAGGACGACCTCAAGGACGACTTCTAGGACGACCTCTAGGACGACGCCTAAAGAACGACCTCGAGAACGACTTCTAGGACAACCTCAAGGACAATGCCTAGAGATGATAACAAGGTATCAGCACCTCACTATCTAATAATGCCAAGGAAGGCTGACTCACGCTGGTTGCCCATCTGCACGTGAAGTAACAATAACAGCTTCGCTGTGCCTCCATCTTCACGTGAAGTGGAAGGGCTCTACAATATTTTTAATTTTTATTTATTCATACTTGCTACGACCAATAGGGAGTTTTCTGTAAACATCCACGGACGCATTTTTTCTTGGATCCTAGCACATAACAGCTTCGCTGTAAAATACATTTTGGGGTTTACACGCCTAAACGACGAAGGACATCTACTATGTACCGGCAAAGGACGAGACATTTTCAGTGTGAAACCGAAATCTTGGTTGCACTGTGTCTTCCTCGTAATAACCTTCCGACATATTGCGGGCACTTCGGCAGTGATCAAAGCGCAGCTAGAAGAATAATGCTGATGGAATTTGAAACGAGAGTGAGGAGACAGACGAGCTGGTTATATTTGTAGTACTGAACATTGGGAAAGCCTAAAATTAGAGACCCAATAAAATAGACAACACATGCCCTGCACATTTTCGTGGATCCCCAATCTTGGGTTTTCAGTGTTGTAACAAAATAGGCCATTCGCCAGATTCCTGCCAGCTCATCGCGCCATTCGGAGCCACCATATTGAAGAGTTTTTGCCATCTTCCATCTGGGGATGAGGCACATCTGCATTGAACTGGGCGTTCATAATATTGCGACAATGTAGTTGTAGGTTCAAGGGGCTGCTTCTTTGTTTGGGTGCAACGAAGAAAAAAAGACAGCTGCGAGATTGTGGAAAAGGGATTGTCAGAAAGGAGGTTGCAAGACTCGTCACTGAAGTAATAAACCGAGTCATCTAGTAGGCAAGTGATTGGTCTTTATCGCAGACGCTGCGTCAAGGGTTTGGACTGGACTGGCAGTATGTCATCATATTTTAGATCTACGACTCCCACTTTGCCGAGGCAGTTGTCGCTCGGGCAAAACTATCAGTATGAGAACCCCCCAATATGGCGGAAACAAAACAATTGATTGTGAGTACACTAGACGGCACATCTTTTTGAATATGGTCTATTAAACGGAAGGTGTATCTATCTTGTGAGCTCAAGCAAAACGAGAAGGATCGTGTTTCGCTCTCTCGGCAGCCCTTGCGCAATTGTTGACTTGTTATTACTGAAAATTTCTACCCTTCCACCTGAAGCTACACTGTTCACCTATTCCGAGCAGACGAGTCAATACAGGCATGAGGTAACATTGGTTCAGAAGTTTTTCTGGCTCTCGCAATATTTCGAAATGGGAGCTTGGGCGTGTTGGTAAGGCATGATGATTAAAACGTACAGCGCAAACAAACGGGACTGAAGAGAGAAGAGACAAAATTGTGTCTTCCCTCTTCAGTCCCGTCTGTTTGCACTGTTCGTTTTAATCATATCAACATTCGTTCGTTTGTTTTTTACTCCAGAAATCTCCGTGGTAGACTGGTCGAGTTTATCAAGCCGGCAGGCTGGCCCGCGTGTTAAATCTGCGACTCACTCGACTTCGTGCGTGATCTTGTTGACGTAGATGCAGTTGTTGTCCGCCACCTGTTGGTAGTCGCAGTTTCGGCACTGCAGGAAACAACAAACATACTTATATATATATATGAAAACGCTCGAGCGCTCGAGAGGACAGATTGGTAGACGCGGGCATATTCACTCACCGCATAGAGAAGCACCCGGTTTTCCTTGTCCTCCTTTGGATAGAGCATGTTGTTGCTGCGCACAGAAATACGCGCGAGTGAATTCGAATAGGTGCGACCGAGAAAGAACTAGACATAACTCAACCCCAAACGAGCTGGTGGAGATTACTAGACATAACTCAACTCCGACACTGCAGGATGTAAAAACGAAAGGGGAGTTGTGTGTTCGTGTCGTTTTTGCTTCCTGCATTCTCGGGGTTGAGTTATGTCTAGTAGTCTACACCAGCTCGTTTGCACCCCAACCTTCTGTTCGTGAAAGAAGCTGCTTACCACTCCTGACAGAACTTGATTCCCACAAAGCCCGGTCCCTCGTCGCCGAGTCCGTCGAAGCTAATGCCCATGGTGTCGGCCCTGATCAACGTTACTCCTGCCTCGAAAGAACACGGAGCACAGCTCGCAGGCCAGGAACGTGCCGAACAGATCGGACCAGTGAATGGTCAGAACCTCTGCTCGGACTCCTTTCGAAGTTCCGAAGTCCTGGAAACGAAGACAGATCAACGTGTTTGCGTACCTGCGTCCCTGCGTCACCTGCGTCGTTCCAAGCTGGCCACTTTTGAGACGATGGTTACGATGCCGCCGAGCTGCTGAATTTGTCCGCCATTACTGCCCAATGTGCCATCCTCATGCCACTCTATTACTCCATGACGACGCTGCCGCAGCGTAGAGCGCTTTCATACAAACACGCGGTTTTGCTTGAGTTGTGGCACCTCAGCCAATTTTCCCGCCCAATCGTTTTTTTCTTTTTTCTTGTCTTTCAAAGAGCGCGTCATCCGGTGTGACTAAGCTCGAGCGCATGCGAAGCCTTGGCTGTTGCTTAGACGCCATTTTTGCCGCACACTGAGTGAGCCAGCGCTGGCGCACTCAATGCAACAAAGGATGTCCTCGCCCTGAGACAGACAGCCATGTAGGCACCTTAGTTCAAAGTTTCCCGTGGAGACGGGGAGAAGTAGAAGCTTGGTTGTCACGAACATGATAAATAATTTCACAGAACACACAACAAAGCATGCTGGGGTGTCGACAGTGCTCTCAGAGGACAAGACGTAGGCCACGTTTACACATTTAGTTTTATTTCTCCTAAACAGAGGTACATATTTTATAAAATGAAAGCAAACAATTAAATAAACTTTGCCCACATTAATTTCTTCCGTGTCTAGCGTAACGCTAGACACCTCGAATTAATCATACGGAACCAGAAATAAAAATTAAAAATACGTCCAACGGAACTCGAAATAAAAGTTAAAGTTAGCTGCTGTTACCATCACGAGCGTGTTGGTAACGGCAATTAAACACGCTTTTACCCCCTTTCTATGTATCTTCCTCATGTTTAATTACCTCAAAGTTTCAAATAACGTCCCAAGTAAAAAAAAAAAAAAAAGAAGAAAAAAGTATTATTTTTTTTATGCTAAACAACACGGAGTTTTGAAACGAAACATTACTGCAACATCACGTCTTATTTGTGCATGCGCTTCACTAACTTGTCCGGGGTTAATTGGTCCGCATTACTCCTTGAAAAGTTCCCGCGCAATCTCTTGTTAGTAGTTCAGCTTCATCGCCGCGCACTGATCCGCGTACCAGGTCGGAACGCTGCTGTCCCAGCACTTCCCCAACATTTCCCCGGACATCTTTTTGGCGATTGAACTGGGTTCCAGGCACGTCTCAGGCCACGTTGCCCAAATTTCAGCCGAAACCGGCACTTGTGTGCCGCGCAAATCAATTAAACAGACGCGGTAATAATCGCACCGGGATCGACTGGGGCGACGCCCCGAGAGTTGCGGGAGAAGCTAGGAGAAGCGGAGCTCACGTGACTGATGCGGGGCCAAGAAGCGCGACGTCACAAGAGGCGCGTCAGCGATTGGTCGAAACGAGAAACGTGCCCTCGGTCACGTTTTGGTTCGCGATTTTTAGGAATGCTGTTCTAATTTCCGCTTGAATAACCACGAAAAGTATAAATCGAACCGGAAATGATTACTAAACCATAAATAAAGCAGCATAATTGTTTTTTTCTTTGCTACGCTGGACGCGAAACGGGCAACGAGCAACTATGGGCAAACAAAATAAAAAAAAAAAAAAAAAAAAAAAAACCGGATCGCTACCGCTTTCCCCTCGGCACCTCCCTCGCGTCCGTCCTTCGGCGTGCGGGCTGCTCATTGCCGGCTGGGCGGTCTCCGTCGGGTCCGCCACACACGTACTGTACTCCCGTTCCGTTGGTGTTCGGTCAGTGAACGGAAACTCGAACTCGCTCGCGGGAGCGGCATTCCGTCCATGTTGACAGATTCGGCGAAACGACCGCGCCACCGCGCTGCTATAACCCACCGCGGTTACCAGAGTCTCGATCTCCTAAATACTACCGATACCGACTATTCACACTTGACGTCACTCCCTACTTCACCTCCGTTTTCAGAGGCCCAGAAACGAGAATGGAGATTGTTCAGTTTCGGTTTCTTTACTTCTTTCGTAGGCACAGAAATACGCGTCACAAATGTCTACAAAAAATTGGGCACCATGTTATGTTCCCAAGAAGCATAAAGACACCATTAAAAAAAAATTAAATAAAATCGCCCCTCTAGTTCAACTGCAACACATGCGCCTCCGTTTCACGCTACCCCCTCTGAAGTGCCTGAAGGCAGATCAGGAGGGCAGAATTTCCGACGCGTCTGTGGGCGTTGACGCGGACACACCCCGCGGAAGACGAATCTCTATTCTCCGGGGCAGACGAATTTGTCCTTGCCTGCGTTCGAGAAATGCAGTGGTTCCTTGCTCCTCCCCGCTTGCAGTATGTCGGAAGCTCGCTGCGCAGGGTGACGCGCGGTGCCCGGCAGTTCGCCTACCGTTGCTTTGTTTAGCGCTAGACCATAGCTTCGAGCGGGCCACGTAGGTGTCCATGCTTTTCAGACAGTACCACCGAGCGCAAGAAGCTGCAAGAAATGCTAAGACGCGAAAGAGCAGATGTGCAATTGATATATATATATTCTTGGCTTATATATTCGAGCACATATGGTGGCCTCACTGACATCTTCATATTATTACGTTAAATCTGCGTAGAAAAACATAAATAAACTGCTAATCGTCGATCTCGTCAAACAAATTGAATTTCGGATGCAATTCCAAAAATCCAAGTCAATCCAAATCCTGATCCAACGTTGTGTTTGGTTTGGCACCGTAGTTTGGTCGGTTCCGTCCGTTCCGTGGGTTCGGTGGATTTGGATATTTGGAGAAGCGTGGTGTTTGGACCGCAAGACACAGTCGACACAGTCACCACAGTCACTGGTGCCGGTATAACATCTGTTCAGTTATGTCGAGCAGCGACTACGCAGAGATGCAGTCACGTGTGACCACGGACGCCACGGGCGTGTGACAGAAGAGCAGTCCGTTAGATCGGCGACTGATGTTCATCGCCGACGCTGAAGAGCCCAGCGCTTGAACCTGACCGCAGAAATCTGAGGGAGTACGCACTACTCGTTATCACACCGCGTCCCGGATCATTCATAACAATGCTTCATCTTAACTCACGACGTAGTTCTGCAGGGGTGGCCCCCAACCCCGGCCTCTGCTCGCTCGCCTTGCTCATTGCTGACGATGTCGGTGTTGTCATTGCAGGCACTCCACTGGATCCCAGAATGGCTTCGTCCGTGAGCGTGAGCGTGGAAGCCGGACAAGAGTACCAGGTGCAAGAGATCACCTACGATGGGCAGGAGGTCTACGTGCAGTGAGTATCGCGTCTGGCGGGCAGCTTTCTCCTCAAGGCACGTTATCCCGGGGATCGGGTTTTTCAGAAGAGTAAAGCTATACGCACTCCGGAGTGCACTTAGGTCGGAAATGGCTATACGCACACCGCGGAGAACTCATGCCATTTGGGTCACCCTTTTCGAACGGCGCGTGTATCACTGGGGAGCTCGTTAACACAGCCCCCCGCCTGCGTTCACGCCGCCTCGCGGCGACAGTCTCGGCTGCTAATTACAAAACTTAACCAGTACACGCCGCCTCGCGGCGTCCAGCCAGCAATACAAGCCCCGCTGTCCCGGATCGCACCTCCGGAAAGGGAGTCCCATACCATTTAGTTCTGCGAAGTTTCGGCGACAACATTCGGTTTTCTTAATGTTCATCGCAAAAAGAAATGTCGTAAATATCGCCAAATGCCTCGACAAAACAAAATGTTCCAGAAAAGAAAAGGAAAAAAAAAGTAGACCCACCGTGGATCGAACCCGCTTCCACTTGCGTAAAGAGCGGACGTCTTAACCCCTACGCTATGCCACCGCTTAGAAAAGTCGCTGTGACCATTCGTTTTATACGAGTTTAGCGGAGTGCGTATTGCCATTTCCGTTCGAAGTGCACTCCGGAGTGCGTATAGTTTTACTCTTTTCAGAAAGCAGCAACTGCAGAACGGCGCAGAAGTCTGTGGAAGGCTAGCTGGCATCGTGCAGGAGTACAGGAGTGGGACTTACAGCCATTCCATTATGAGCCTAACTTCGTGCCTTGTTCACACTTCCGGAAGACAATCTTGCCACCGACCGAATGCGCTTGCCGGTCGGTGGTCCCGATGCTCAAAGCACATGCGCAAAGATAGCCTCTATCCATGCGGTGTTTCATAAACGACTCGAGCAGGCTTCCTTTTGGTATGCCCCTTTACTGCTGCACATTATAAAGTAGGTTAAAGTGACCAAGCAACTTCCGAACGGGAGACAATTTGAGTATGTACCCCTCACACTTAATTCTGTGCCAGTTTTATTTCACCTAAACTTTTTTTTGTGGGCACTGTCTTTGTAGCTCAGATGCTTCTTGTAAAGGATGGGATGTCCTTTAGTCTCAGTGGACATCTCTGCTGGTGCACTAGAGTTATGACATGGCAACGTTTGCAACTTGGGAACTCGGGGCGGCTTGTGCAAGATGTGACGCCAGCAAATGCCATTTTCTTCACGCATTGTTATTTGTTTGCAGCAAGCAGAAACTTTTTATTAGCAGAAGAAATCGGTCTCAAACTGATTTAATTGCTTGCTGGATACTCCACCGAATTTCGATGTCTGGAATCAAAATTAGTGCGGATCTCTGAGTGTGAACGTAGCATTAAACGAAGCAACTTTTCCCACCATCCTGATGTTGCAACACCAGCAACACAGGCCTCCTACATTCACACACAGAAACTCGATTAGTTACGTTTTGTCATCATTGTCCACATTAAAATTGTAATTTCTTGCACTGCTTTGGCACAATCTTGCTCATTAATAACATGTTTCTATATTTTTAAATGATGTTGAGGATACTAATCATCCATCCCCGCAACCGTTTAGCCTCGAAAGCGAGCCAGAAGCAACAAAGTTTAACCATGTGTTCAGTTATCATCATCATCACCACTGCAGGGGGTCGCATGGAACTATACTATTCCTAATTGGCTGCTGCCACTTCAAGCATTTTCGAGTTTCTCGAGTTGCTCCTATTTCGGTCTGGGCCCGATTTCTGTCGGAAGCAGGCCTAAGAAGACACAAAATGATAATATTGAGAAGCTACTGCAGAACGTACAAGAAAACGGCGTGGAATAAACACTAGGGATGAAGATAGACCTAAACAGAATTAGGTGCTCTTTCTCTTCTGTTCTCTTTGTCCGTGCGTTTATTGGCACCTATTTCTTGTACATGATGAACCCTACACCACCACTGTGCTCTGTAGAGAGTTTCAAACGGGAATCCGTAGCCACGTGCGGTGGTGCCCAGACACATCGGGGAAGCCGTCTGCCCTGTTTCAGGCCCTGCTCCATGTCAGAGAACCTCACCAAGTTAGCGCAAAAGATTGACTTTGGCAAGTCTGCGGGCGACACGAGCGGAGACGTTCCGGAGAGCCCGGCGGAGGAGCAGAAAGAACTTGCCTCGTTCCAGCCCTCTCTCTGGCCGTGGGATTCTGTGCGCACCAAACTACGGTGAGTACCGGAGCTACCAACAGGTATAATAGTCTTTATTTTAATATGTCCACAAACAGCACTAAGCCTAAAAGGTGATCATACAGTCATAGGAATAGAAAGAAGAGAAAACACGTACAAAGCAAGAGTCATAATCATACACAGGCTGTAGTCCGTTGTAAGTCAAGAAGGTAGGGCGAGGGTAAGACAGGCCGGGGAGGAGGAAGCAGACGGAACACTGGAGGAGAGGGGGAAACCTCCTCGTCTCTTTAGCATGTCGTCTGCTTTCTCCTCCCCAGCCTTCCCTTCCTCGCCCTACCTTCTTGAGTTGCAATGGACTATAGTGACTCGACTGCTTGTCGGAAAGTGTTCATGTCACAAAAAATTATCTATTGCTGCCGACAGATATAATAATCGTAATAATAATCTTTATTTTTATGTGTCCACTAACAGAACTAACTGTTTATACAGCCGTAGGAATAGAAAAAAAAAAGAAAACACATACAAAGCAGAAGTCACAACCATGCACACACTAGTGGCTCGACTGCCCGTCGAAAAGTGTTCATGTCACAAAAAAATATCTATTTTGACGAAAAAAACATATTTTATTGACTTGGTGCTCGGCAAAAAATAACCGACTTCTGTTTTTCGAAAAACAAAAAATGCTTTGCCGTTGCGGAAAAAATTGAGAAGCACTCTCGGTCCGAAGCGCTTTCTGTGGATTGCGCAAAGTTGGCACTTCGGGCACCTCCCCCAAAACGACTGCTGTGGCTACACGTCTGAAAATTTCTACCGACAAATTGTGCATCAGGAGGATTGACCCAAAGTATTTACCAGAAAGTATCGACGTTGTTAGTTTGCAAAGAAAAACCGCAAACATGGCACATAGCGCAATAATGCTTAATCAGAATGACAAGGCTGAGCATGTGACAGCTCTCTACGGGAGGAGGGCAACCAGAGGGCGTGTTGTCACATGCGTACGCGCTCCGATTGGCTCGCAGAAACCAAAGCTTTTGCGTTTCCCAGGTTATTTGAAAACAAAGTATAGTCGAGTTAAGGGCTGATTTATGGGTTAGGCTTGGAGGGGGGTTGGGATTTGGTCTCGAGGGGTGGGAGGGGGGCTCTCCACAGAGATCTAACGTCGCGAATGAAGACAGTTGCCATTTCACAAGGAGAAGGCATTTCTTAGGAAAAAGACAACAACAAAAACTGCCGTATTCCTTTTTGTCCGTTCAAAAAAGTTGCCCTTAGGGACTGTGGGGGGAGAGGGCGGTCACCTCTCTATTCTTTTCTTAAATCAGACCCTGGTCGAGTTTGGGCCAAAGCGGGGCATGGCTCTCGTCGGTCCGGGCTTCCGAACGTTGTGGTCCGCTCCAAACCCGAGCTGGGGCTGCCTCCATTTGCTTGCAGGCATGCCCTGACGGAAGTGAGCGTGCTCTGCGACGTGCTGAACATCGCCAAGCAGAAGCACTACATGGTGTTGGACCCGGTGTCCCAGGAGCCCGCCGAACACAAGCCGGTGGCCATGCTGGTGGCCAAGAAGAAGGTGCGTTCTAAGCTCGAGAGGCCGTAGAAAGCATGGAGTTCATATCGTGATCCAGGGCGAAAAGTCCCATGCATCTCGACCGCTTCGGAACAGCGGTTTAGAAACAAGGACATTGATGGTCGTGACGGGCCTATGTTGCTGGCGACACTTTCGAGATTGTCTTTTTATGGCGCAAGCTTAATTCGTGCGCTCTAAGCATCCTAGACAACCCAGAACTACAATCATGCGTGGTCTTTTCCCCTATTAAAACTGTTATGAAACCTAGCAAACAACCTCTTTTCTAAGATAAATCTCGGGAAAAGGGACATGCCACGATGTTTGCTCATTTTTGATAGAGAAAGAAGCCATGCACGATTGTAATTTCTGGGTTTGCTAGGATGCCCAGGGTTCATAGATTGAGTTTACGACGTAAAAAGACAATCTTGAAAATCGCTTTAGTGCCCCTTACTAAACGCAAAGAAGCAGCAAAGCATCAAGTGCAAAGTCTGTAACTTATTTTTTTATAGCTTTATTTTGCAGGGAAACACCGGTGTCACGCAATTAAAAAAAAGAAATGAAGTTGACGAGCATTCGAAACACTTCAGGTCGTTGCGGCGGACAAAAACGAATGCGCCTAACCCGTTGTCCGCTTTCTCTTTCCGCTCTTCCGTCGCTCTCTTTCTCATTCTTTTGCTCCCGTGGACTACTAAGCTGGAGAGCAGCCTGCAGCGGAGCAGGCGTCTGCCACATCGTCGTCGTCAGGCACAACTTGAGGCACCAGTTTCTAGGACGCGGTAACCGCTCCAGTCAGAGGCGCATTGCAGGCACCCTAGCATGACAGCAAGATTCCGGACCGGGTAATCCAAGGACCGTGGCGTCTCCGTGCAGGCCCTGGCATCGGCGGCAGCCATCATCCTCAACGGGGCGGAGTGCCTACGGGCGTCCCAGGCGGAGGCGGCCGGGCGCAGTCGCCTGATGCCGGACTTTCACGCGGAGCTGCTGCACATGCGCCAGAACTGGCGCCTCAAGAAGGTGGGCGGCACCATCCTGGGGGACCTGTCCTACCGCAGCGGTGAGCCACCCGCTTTTCAACTCGGAACTTGTCGCGCGGCCGGCTAGCGCGAAAAAAACAACGCGTCAAGGCTGGTTGCTGCGCTCGCGACCGCTTACGATCGGGCGCCTTAAAACCTTTCGGGACTTCTTACGACAAGAGAACACACCGGGGCCTTTTGTCGGGTGGCCGTGGACCGCTCGGCATTTCCGTATATTTCCCATTTCTTTTCTCGCGTCGTTCTATCGCCTTGGGCTCGGAAATTTTTGACAGCTATAAACTACCGTTTCTCGCAGATATTACATACATTTGGTCTTATATATTGCAAAACCTTCGGTCTGCTGAGACATAGTTTCACGGCCGCCTCATAGATGGTGCCGTCGTGCCCAAGTAAAGACAGGAGCAGAACGCGGCAAACCCTGGGCGCCGACATTGGCCGTTCCGAGAGAAAGAACGAGAAGGAGAGTGACAGACGTGTGGAGAAAGAAAGCGAACGAAAGGTTAGGCCCGTTCACTTTACCGCGACGAGTTGAGTTTGCTCGAGCGCTTGTCGACTTTATTTAGTTTTATACAATGCGCCATTCCGGCATTTTCCCGGAAAATAAGCTAGAAAAAAAATGAGGTACAGACCTTATAGGTGATGTTTTTCCGCTTCTTTGTGCATATTAAAGGGGCTCTGCAATGACTTTTTAACTGGTTTTTAATTTGCACCGAACCTGAGTGCACTGAACGTAGTAACTTAATAAAACTTTTCTAGAATTTCGCTTTATTTTAAAAGTTATAGGCAAATTAAATTTACAAACACAAGCAAAAAATAACCTCCTTCATGATGTCCTTGATCGTGGCTGGACTGGCCGTGAACTAGAGGAAGGGTAGTGAGCTCAGCAAGCACTCACGGCTGCCGCACTGCATGTTGTCGGCTTGAGAGGGCGCCACTAAAGCATGTTCTGGATAGGCTAGATGAAGCGGGCAGCCAGGGCGGCTCGCATTGCATTTGCTGCGCGATTAAAGACTAATTCGGCATGCCGCTTCATTGGCCACAAACGACAGCAAACACGGGGTAAAGATCAGTTCAGAACTGGAGCCACTTCGCGCTGCCATACCGCCAAACAGCCAAACCTGCTCTCCGAAGGCGCTAAGCCAAACCTGCTCTCCGAAGGCCTTGGGAACGCTCGGAACTGGTCGGATCCTCGAGCCCGTATACGACTGCAGCACCGCCGCATACATCCGGGACCTTCCTACGCTCGCCGCTCGTCGGTGCCCGATCCCACAACCCCTTTCTAGCATGCGCCGCCTTTTCCACCGCTTGGTGGCGGGTATGTCGACGAGTCATTTCTTATTTCCATACTTTATAACCTGTATTTGTTTCTTTTTTTATTCGAAATACTGAGCAAAAACTACTTTCATAAATAATTGAAACAGCTCGCACCACTTATATTTTGTATTTCAACTAAAAAGAAGCTTTTAGCGGCTCTGACCAGTAGTAAGGCCAGGACCAAAGACGTCACATATCGCGCGCTTTCGGCACTGCGGGTCGCCCTTGTAGGTGAAGGAGGTTTCCGCGTTGTCCGGTTAAAATATGACACACTGATATTTAGTTACTCTGTCTGTGCCCGCTGGCTTGCCTGAACCCCAAGAGACGGGGAAACCACAAAAAAGTTAGATGCTTAAATGTGATTGCAGGGCCCCTTTAAGGGGTCATCAGCGATATGGGTCCGTTGGGACCGCCAGCTGGTACTGCCGATGTCCGCGTCTATGCCCCAGCATTCCCAAGCGGCTCCAGTGCATGGGGCCTCTCCCTCTAGATTATTATATTAACTCTACAGTTGTGCCAGTGTGGTCTTTGGTCGCAAGATATCACAAGAGGTCGTGACGCACTCGACCGTAAGCAGTCGCGAGTGTGCGAACCAGCCTTTAGAAGCCCACCCTAAGATGCTATCTGCATTAGAACGGTGAACAGCAGCAAAAGAAGCGACTTTTCGGACGGTATGAGCGGGAACATTCTCTCTCCGTCCCCAGCGGGGTCCCGTTTCTGGCAGAGCGGCACCTTCGAGGTGTCCAAGAGCGCCCAGGCCCTGGCCGCGAGCGGGGCCTCCCCCTCAGAACTGTCCTCGGCGGGGCCCCCGAGGGGCAGCTCCATCAAGGTGACCCTCCCGTCGGAGCTGGAAGGCATCTCCTACATCCAGGTCACCATCCAGAAAGGTAGCCTCCCATGGGGGCAAACTCGGGGCAACTATACCCGAACGGTTCGGTTGGGAAACTCGCGTTCAGCTAAACGGAGGCGCCGCGGCCCAGTAGAGAGCCTAGATTGAAGAAAGGAAGCTGCTCGAACCGCGGAGAGCGTCTGCAATTTAACGGCGGACGCCTCCAGGGCATGTTGGTTGCAAGTGTGTTGCAATGTCGCGGGCGGAGAAGCGTGGACGCTTGCAGACGGTCGACGCTCTCGTCACCTCCTTGCAGCTCTCGTTGCAAGTGCAACCCATACACCGCGTGACCCCGATCAGAGAAGTTGGAAACATTTTGCAATGTAGGCACACTGCTACCCTGATTCGATTACGGCGCCGCCCCTTGCCGGTTCGTAGTTCGTTGGTTAGTTGGGGGTACATAATTCATTTTGATACAAGAGGATCAGCAAAACTTTGCTTTGCAGACACAGGTAAGATTTACATGGTTTTTTTGTTCTCCATTCCAGCACATGCAGGGTGTCTCCCCCGAAAAAATCTACAGGGTCTTTTTTACCGCAAAAATAAACTGTGCGCCACCGAATGCTCATTCTCCGCCCAAAAGTAGCCCCAGTGTTCCGAACCAGATGCCAAAGTTTAAGAACTAATAGTTATCTCGGTCGAAAGTTATAGGTGATATCCTGAAAATTTCAATGGCAAAATGGGGCCTGTTTTTGGTGACTGGCGCCATTCAGCTGCATGTATTATAAGAGGTCCATTGGCCACCTTTTTCCCATTGAAAATTTCAGAAAATTGGTTAGTGGAACCCCGATTATACGACTTTTGAGGGAGCGCGCGAAATCGTCGTATAATCCGCGAGTCGTATCATCCGGAAAAGTTATAATTACGGATACAATGATCGGCCTCGCTCGAAAAAGACAGGCGGAGGTTTTATAAAGGCTTCGTTTCCTTTTGTGCACCACGCTGAAGGCGTCATGCTGTTTGTGGGCACATATCAAATAAATAAATAAATAAAGAAATAAATATTATGTCTAAGAGCCTCGCAAGATACAGTGCGCAGCACTGGGCCAACTTCACTGTGCATCACATTGTTTATGTTCGGAAGCTAATCCCCCCGGTTTTTCGTCCGGCCCACTCCGTTTCCGCTTCGTGGCGATTTGAACCGCTTCAGCGGAGAGGTTGCCAACCCCTGCTGTAAACTACTTTATTTTCACGGGTTGAATATTTCGCATATTCTTTTGGGTTGTGGGTTTCGAAAATGCTTTGCAGGCACAAATTTTTGCGATGTGGAGATGTGCTATGTATGTTACCATGAGGCAGTATATTTGGGATATAAATTTTTTCCGACACTTTTCAAGTGGCAAAACTTGGGTTAAGTCGCTACGGTAGTTCTCAGAGTGGTTGCTGCGGCAGAGATGGCAAGCTCAGCGTTGAAGTACGGGTTGAGGTCAGTTCTCCAAAGCAGGCTTCTCTGGCAGTTACCCAACTGAGTTGTCTTAGTGATGTTGACTCGGGTGGAGGAGTGCCACCGTCCACCGACCGTGCGCTGTGCCGCGCAGATACGGAGACGATTGCCAGCGGGCAGCTGAGCATCAACCTGCCGCAGAACGCCTTCTCCAACCCTGAGACCCACTGGCAGCAGCGCCTCGAGGCGGCACAGAATGTGCTCTTCTGCAGGGAGCTCTTCTCCCAGGTGGGTGCCCTCCCTTTCACTGCCGCGCAAACAGGATGCTCACCCAGCATGTTCCTTTGTTGCCAGCTGGCCCGTGAGGCCGTGCAGCTGCAACCGTCCATCCCCAACCTGGTGGTGGGCAACCAGATCACCACCTCTCTCTTCCCGGGGGTCCAGCTCTGCATCGGACTCTGCCACCGCACACTCCAGGTGGGTCGAGGTCGGGAGGGCAGGCCGGACTGTCCCGATTCGGGAAGGATGCGTGATGTAGCGCTGCATGGTGCTTTGTATTGATCCGAAGGCTGAAATGCAGCAGCTGTGAACTGCTGTCGCCCTGTAAAATCAGTGTTTTGCTTGGACTGTGGAAGTGGCATCCCATTCTTCCTTCCTGGCAAATGCATATGAATGAAACGAGATCCCCCCTTTCGCCGATGCTCCTGTCGAAATTAGGCCCACGTAGAACATTAAGTAGGTGTTGTGACGAGCTATGGATTCCCTTTTGGCGGGTTCCAATTCCAGCCGAGGTGCCTGAAATCTGACAGGCTCGTGAAGAAGGGCTCTTTGTAACCGAGATATCGTTTGCACACCAAAAGATTCCCAGGTGGTCGAAGTTAATCCCCAGTCTTTCATTGGGGCGTGCTAGATGCCCTTCTTTAGTTTGGCAAGTAAAGCCCCCATATTTTGACTGTTTTGGGGTGTTGTTGCGAAAATCCCGTCTGCACCCTCACCATAAGAACAGAACTGCAGGCAGCCCGATTTCGTGATGTTGCGGGGAATTTTACTGAAATTAAAACACACAGGTCGTGTTACTTAATGTGCAAGTTGAATAACAGCCCGCTTTCGAGAGCTACATTGCGTGGCCGTATGGATGCGTCACGGGGTGCAGGACCGCAAGCCCGCCCTGCAGCCCTCGCGCCTGGACCACAAGCATGTGCTGGAGCACTCGCTGCACCAGCTGCTGCGGGAGTACCACTACTCGGCGTTGCACCATGCCACACCCAGGCCCGCCTCGGCGCCCATGGGGCTGGGCAAGCGGCGCCACCTGGCGGGGCCCCACGCCTACGACCGCCAGCGACTCAGAGACACCATGCACAGGTATGGGGGCCGCCCCGCACACCTGACTGAACCCAGCATTCTTGTTGTTGGGGGGGGGGGGGGGGGGGAAACAAAGCACTATTGTTAGCCGAAGTGCCACATAAAATGGCTATTGTTGGCCGTAGTGACACTTAGAACAGCATTGCTGGCCGAAGTACTAGTGGATACAGAGTCACCCACCATTGTTGCCAGTTGGAAGAGGTGGAAGTCTTGAAGTGTCCGTGCGCTTTTTGTTGCAGCGAGACCATCTTGGAAAAAATCATCGCCCAGACTCAGCACGTGGTTCTGCGACTTCGGTGAGTTTCCTGTGTCTGTCCATGGCCGGCATTGGGGGGCTTCCCCTCCCAGTCGGTTTTCTTTTCTTGCAATATCTCTGGCAGAGGTTGAGACAGTTGTGAAGTCACGATGCAGAAATCAAGAAACCAAAAATGAGAATGTGGTAAAATAAAAACTCTTAGCCTTGTTCCAGACGTCGGAAGTGTGAGAACAACTGGGAAGCAAACTGATTTTTTGGGCCTGGCCTTCTCTGTTCTGGACATCTGGTGGTCTTGCTCTCGAAGAACAGCCATATCTTAGAGACACTGACACACTTACAAACATTTGTTATTTTTGCCAGGTGATTTAATATGGTGTCGGGATACTACCCAATAAATATTTTGGTGCAGTCAAATATATTTTTATGAAGCCAAAAACTCAACTGCTTGAAACTGAAACACGAGCACGGAAGCTAATGGCTGGAAGTCATGTGTCTACACCCGACCACATTTTTTTCTTTTGCTCGTCTTCTCCCGTGTGTGAAGCAGACGACGACGACGACGACGAACTTGCGTACACTGTCCGTCACACTTTTATCCCTTTCATTCGATGTTCTGCGCTTGAGCATGGATTGTAGAGTAGTGGACCAAAGTAGTGAAGTAGTGGCCCTACATCTGTCGCATTGTGCACTGCCATCGCGTCGTCTAGCCCGTGGTACGTCGCCATATTGAGAATGACTTGTACATGTAATTCCCGTGATCTTGTACATGTAATTCCAATGATCTGTGCAACATTTTTTTTTTTTTTTATCAACGTATTTGCAGTTTTTTGGAGGCCAGAAAAATAGGGTTCATATTCTTTTCTATTTTTAATAATGAATGTGTGCCTTAGATGACCCACGGCTTTTAATATACTTAGTAGACATACTAGTTTGAATGCCATACGAAAATGGAAAATTAGAGAGCTCGACTGAAACCGGTCAATTCTCAACCGGCTGTTTTTGGGCAGAAAGGAAACGAATTTCGAGCCGCGGATTGTGTTCTGGGATGTCGGGCTCTTCTAGGTCATGCTCAAACAGAAACCTCGGCGGGCATAAATACCCCGTCAGTGTCTTTTTAAAGGATCAGTTATTAGGGCCACCAAATGTTTCCAAAATACCGCGTTTGCAATTGGTTGGCGTCAGCCTTGTTGAAACCGAGAGAAGAAAACTGCAATTATAGTAACTTTTGTAGAACATTCATGCAGGAGCTTTCCATAGACGTTCGATTGGATGTTGATAGGCCATTTTACACTGGTTACATGTTACCTGCATCAGCAAACGAAGAATGCCGGTCTATGTTTTACACTTTCTACGTGACACTGGAGAGAATGGGGGGGAGAAAAGCTAACTCTGTCGCTTACCTGCCCTCACCCTCTCGCCTGCATTACCTCCGTCGTCTGCTACAGCCGGTTCTGTACAGCAGATTCCCAGAACACCTTTTGATGCTGCCGGAGAAGGGTGTTGCACATTCTCCGGATGGTCTATTGCGGTGCCTTGACGCGATTCTCGGACGTTTCGTTGTACTCCCGGAGCTTGAACGTGAACATTTGACAGACAGTCCAGATGTCTGCTCCTCAACGGCCATCGCCACAGTCACGCTTAAAGAAGAGGTCGAGGCGGTCTCGAAACATTGGGTTACTCTCGGAGCGTTTGGCGGCCCTGTGACGAAACGGCGCATGCGCAGGACCATGTACGTGATCGACCAGTTTGCGTGCGAGACAAAGGACCCCCTGGTGGTGGCGCACTGGATGTGCATGAGCAGCCCGACGCACAACTCGGTCAAGATCAACATCGTGTCCCAGGGCTACGAGACCATCTGCAGGACGCCGCTGGTCATCCACATTGAGGAGCACGCCCTCAAGGCCATCTGCCGCGACGGCCGCGTCATCCACCTGTCCTACGAGCCCCAGGAGCTGCGCTACCTGCTCATGTGCCAGGTGGGCCCCGTTCCGGACGGGCGGCAAAAGCCCCTTGAGTCGGGCGGCGACTTGCGCCCTCTAGCTGACATTCTGACCGCTAATATTTATGGTGAAGTTATTAGCTACACTGGCTGAAGGCAAATCTCTTTCAACGTGCCTTTCCACAATGCAGCAGCTATCACTGTCAATCGCAACATCCTTTGTTCAAATTAAATTAAGTTTAAATTATGCTATACTATGTCAAAATCTTGACTCTTTCAGTACGTCAGATGCCTGTCTGTGTTTTTCCTATGGGGAGGTTTTACCGTAGCTTTAAATTCTAAGCCCATCCTAAAAGGTGACCCAGCTCATTTCTCGAGCTAAACATCCCTAGGCTGAAAACCCCTGAACATCGCCCACCCCCCAAAAACTTATTTATTACAGTGGAGCTGTTAAGGGCCAGGCTCCCGAGGATCGTGTCCGGTACCAAACAAATGTCGACACAAAACTCTGGACAGCTACCGCCATCTATGAGCGACGGCGGCAACCAGACAACCGGCTTGCCGGCCTCGCTCATAGATGGCGGCAACCTTTCCAGCCTTTCCACTCTGGTTTTCACCAAAGTGGAAAGGCTGAATTTCTCTAGGCGTCGTCCTAGATGTCCTCCTAGAAGTCGCACTTGAGGTCGTCCTTGAGGTTGTCCGAGAGGTTGTAATCGAGGTCGTCCTAAAAGTCGTTTTTGAGGTTGTCCTCGAGGTTGTCCTAGACATTGTCCCTGAGGTTGTCCTAAACGTTGTCCTCGAGGTCGTTCTAAAAGTCGTCCTTGAGGTCGTCCAAGACATCGTCCTTGAGGTCGTCCTAGACGTCGTCCTTGAGGTCGTCCAAGAAGTCGTCCTTGAGGTCGTCCCATCATAGTTCAGCTTCGCTGGTCTTCCTTCTTCACCCGAGTGGAAAGGCTAAACGTTTTGATGATTATTATTTATTAGTAATAATAATAATAATAATAATAATAATAATAATAAATAAATAATTTGATGCGATGTCTGACGAAACAATGTCCTTCCCCTGGTGCAGGTGTCTCAGCACCAGGTGAATGCGGTGCAGACCCTGGCCAAGTTTGTCGGCTGGAAGGTGCTGTCGACGTGCACCAATGCGGGCGTAGGACCAGTCGAGCCCGTGGGCAACGCCTGCTCCATCCTCATGGCGTCGCCCACCGGAGACAAGTGAGTTCTGTTCAGAGACAAACACAAGAGGTTCAGACCAGCAGAGCAACCAGTCGAGAGTATTTGAGTCACTCCGATCCCCAGGTGGCGGGTTTGAGTCACAGCAGAGGTATCCACAATCCAACGGAGGCTTGTTGCAGAGAAGGTAACCAGGATTTCGATTGCGCTACAAAAGATCCCCAGGCGATCGAAATTAATCCTCAATCCTTTGCTGGGGCATGCCAGATGTCCTTTGCTGGCACATAAAGCCCCCAAATTTGACTTTTGAGTTACTGTAATGCGGTAGAATTTTGGCGACAATTATTTTTCTTAACGCGGTCTCAATGTTGGTGGTGCGTGCCAACGTTGAGAGCCTTAAATTATGCTGCGAGGAGAGTCGTGCATCAAAACGTAAATGTTTCAATATCTTTTCTGCATGGGAAGCCGAACCATTGGTCGGCAGTCATGGCACAACTCAACATCATGGGGTATGAAAGTGATTAGCAAGTGACTTGGTTACTTTTTGTGAGCAACTGTAACTGCAGCTAATCTGAAAGAATGTAACTTGATTGCATGTCAGCTTCAGTAGCTGCAACCTCATCACCTTTAACAGTAACTACTTAGCGTGAAAAAGTATAACTGCAGCTAGATTGGTACATCTGCAAGAACATAACTTCAATACACTTCAGCTCGAGTAGCCGTAACCAGGTTAATTACGTTTTAGCTCAAGTAGCTGTAACCTAATCACTTTAAGGACTACTAGCTTTACGTTTTGTGAGCACCGGTAACTGCAACCAGATACATCTGCAAGAATGTAACTGTACTCGTAACTTGTTGACATTACAGCTCGAGAGCTGTAACATTAATCACTTTTAAGAGTTGGTTCACGCACTGGTGCCATCTGTCGAATAGCTGTGGAACACTTGGCATTTCCGTAAATTTCCCATTTTTTTCCACCTATCATTCTTTCTTTCTTGGCTCAACAAACTTTTGACAATGTTATAGACGACCATTTCTCGTAGTACGTACATTTGATTTCGTAAATACAGACAGAACCTTCGCTCTAGTGAAATACAGTTCCAGGGTCATCTCATAGACAACGCCAACGTGCCAGTGTGTTCTTGTCGTAAGAGATTGCAAAGACTCTGTCCTAAGCAACGCAAGTGCGTTAATGGGCCTTAACTTCTACAGCTCCGAGGTGGCGGCGTTTCACCGACACCCGTCTTTCTCTGCCGCACAGGGTGATCTCGGTCCGGTGCGGGCCCCAGTCCGGCATCGAAGTGAGCGTGTCGTCGTCCCCGCAGCAACAGGACTTCTACCCGTCGACGCTGGTGCGCGACCGCAAGTGGCACAACCTGAGCGGAAGCTTCCGCGAGGTGTGCCTGGCGCGCATGCAGGGCCGCTCCTTCCTCTCCAAGATGGAGCACCTCATGGCCGCACTCACCACCTAAATCACCCCCCGCCCTTCCCCTGTAAATATAAGCGCAAGTTGTCACGACGCTACTCTGTCTCGACTCCGGTGACTCAATGCGCTGCAAGTATGGCGCTTAGGGTATGTGGCTCTGACAAGCCGCATTCTCTAGGCTGTGTTGCTAAACCTATATCTTTATTGTGTCAATCAGTCAGCCACCCCAAAAAATGAATGTGGCGTTTACTCTGCGGCGCGCAATTTAGTTTCGGAGCCATTTCATCTACTCGCACGTGCCGGCTCGAACTTGACTTTTATGTGGAAGCAAACGTTGCAGCGACGTCAAGATAGAAGTTATTTTAGGGGCCTCCTATTGGCTGGGAGTAGCGAGCAGCAGAGGCACGCCCACTCTGTGCTATCTCGGGTGCGAGAAAAAGAAGTGGACAGGTGGATGGTATGCACACTGCAGCTATGGTTCCACCTAAATCGCGTGTCGTAGCGAAAAATATTTAGATATCTTTTTATTGGAGGGGGGGGGGGGGGGTCAAGTGTAACAAATACATTTCGTTACAAGCATGATCTACCTAGGCAGTTTAAAGAAATGTTCTTTGCAAGCATCTAAATGGGTAATTTCAAAATAATTTGGTGAACAAAGCTTTTCCACCATGGAAGGCGCTCGACAGAGTATGCAATGTGAGGCCGATGCCACAGAAAAGTACGAGCGACGGCGTGCTCTGGTAACTTGACATCTTTATTGCCGGAACGCATTATATCACACTTTGACTGTACATCCTATTTTACACTTCCAGAGACCTATAGACAGATCTATGTTACAAGGGCCACACCTCTCTCGGAGATGAAACTGACGACGAGCACATGACATTCTTTCGAAGAACCCTTATTCGCAAACATTGGGGAATGTTCGGTCACGACACGAGGGACGTTGACGAGACGAAAAACTAAGCTTTTCTTTTGTTCTGTTTAGAAACGGGCGCAAAGCAAACTTGGCCCCAACGACTCCCTGAAGCAAGAAGACGATGTCGAAGAGTAAAGGCTGCGAAGTCGAGGCTACACAGACGGCTTCTCTGAACCTTTCGAAGCGAACTCGAGGGCAATTTTCCCGCGAGGTGCTTGGCCTGGGGGGACGCATGACGCGGCATAAAATAATACTGACTGCGAAACCCTATAAAATCGAGACCCAGGAGACTGGCTTTTCCTTCTAGTCTACCTATATGTACAACTCCGTATCTCTCGCGCACCGACGCGGGCTCGCCACAACTCGGGACTAGGAGTAAGCTCGCAAAAGTTCTCGGTGCACACGAGGAGCCGACGGCGCCGCTCGCAAATCGGACTCGACGTGTTTTCCAACGGGTGCCACGCTCACGAATCCAGACTGCATGCCAGGAAGCCACATTGGGACCCGCCTCGTCGACGCGACTAAAAACAAATGTAACCCAAAAAAAACAAGCTTCGATGTCGCACGGCCCTTTATACGAGACGCTCCGCGACACGTCCGCCGGTTTGTTCGACGCGGTAGAAAACAAAAGTGCTCGAGGGACGGAGCGCGCGAGGCTAGCTCCGAGTCCGATCGGACGCAAGTGAAGTTGGGGATGAGTATTAAGTATGCGGTGTATCCGCCGTACCAAAAGAAATCGTACACGCTTTTAAGAGAAGACATCCATTCCTTCTGCCCTGCGACTCGGCAATCGCTGCTTTCTCCGTAAGACTACCTCTTGGCTTTGCGGGAAAGACGGCGTTTGATGATGACGACGCGGCCAGAGATGCGGCGACCTCTGTAACGAGTCCCCGTTTACTGTCGAAACCCTTCGAAAAATACGAAACATTCTCTTTTTGGCAACGCTAATAAATACCGGACGCCGGATTCGAGAGGCGGATCCACGCCCGTCTCCGAAACTACGACGCAAAACCACGACGCGACGCAGAACAGGCACGCGTCGCGGTTGCTTCTGGAAGACGGGCAGCCGGTCGTGGAAGGGGACGGGGCCTAGCTGGACGACGGGGCGGCGACGTTGAGCTCGAGGGTGCAGCGCCACAGGTGGCTGGCGTCCTCGTCCGTGGCCGAGGCCGAGAGGGCAGCTGCAGCGAGTGCGCTAAGCGAGCCCAGCCCCTCGAGGTCGAGGGAGCGGCAGCCCAGCTCCAGCCGGTACGTGCCGCACAGGAAGAAGGCCACCGTGAAGTCGTGCACGTACGTGTCCCCCGGCGCTACCTGCGGGGGGACCAGCGCGACATTACGCGTGTATCCACACGATGGACCGGTCCGCAGACCGACTGGTCGCGTCACAATAAGGCCGCGGATTGTCCGGCTACCAGGGCGAGAAGGCAAGTCCCTCCCCACCTTCCCTCCAGCATTCATTCTGCTAAAATGGAAAAAGTGGAGGGCTTCGTGGAAGGAGCTTGTCCTGTACTCTTAAAGGGGCCATGAAACGAATTTTGGGCTGGGATAAATGATTTTAAATTGGGACTTTACTAATCGCATATCGTTGAGTTGGCCAAAAGAAAGAGGGTAGAAAGTCAACAGCCAGCTTTTCGGTACGAACATTTCAAAATATAGCGGACTATTTTGTACCTTCTTTCCTTCGAAAGCTCTCCGCCTTTTCACTATGATACATCCGCGGTTCCCAAAGCGCGTCAGCGGTGCCAATCTGACGTCAGCCGAGCCCAGCTCATGCATTGGACATGAGAACTGCGTCACTCGGACGTATGCGCTCGTCAACAATAAATCCGTCGAGGAATATTCGGATTCGCGTTCGTGGTCAATGAGTGCCCTGACGGAACTTATCGTCACTGGGGGATGACAAGTTCTATGGTGTGCATAAAAAGCACGGTGGAAGCTAGGAGTCATTGCACCGGTGCCGAAGAATATCACAACAATGTATTTCACAATTTGCATTTGAGTTGAGGATTAAAGCTAAGGAGGAAGAAGTAGGAAAATCGTTTCATGACCCCTTTAACTTGTCACGGACTATTGGCGACGTGAGCGATCGAAAGTGTCGCTGTGGTTGGCCTACCACGGTTGGCCGAATGCTGATTATGACGTCAACAAAGGATTTCTCATCGATAGAAATAAGAGTAATGAAAGAACTTCAATTTTGACGCTGTTGACAGTGTTGCTTTCAGAGCGCAATGATTTCAAGCTTCCACCATGCTCATTGCAAACACCATCGAACTTGTTGTTCGCAAGGTAATGACGTCAGGAGAGGAAACCATACGAGGGCGCCATGGAAACATCTTGCCGCTAATAGTTGTGTGCGGTGTTATCAAAGGTACAGGGGCAAGTAGTGCGAAGAGTTGTAGAGGTGGTAGGAGGAGGAATCCCCCCCTTACCCAAACACCCCGCTGCGTACTCCAAACGTCGCTTTTGTCCCCCACGGGAATTAGCTTATCACTCAAAATTCATATAAAAAGGGGCTTTCTTCCCTCTCCCACCCGTGTCATCCGCAGCACTGTGCCAAACTTCGAATATGGTGCGTAGCTCTGCCAAACGATAGCAGCGCAATGCTACGAGGTTAGGTGCCAGACCTGTGCCTTCAGTTGCTCCGAAGGTGTTCTGCCGCCAAAATCCACGAGAACAAATGCAGTGGCATTTCCGATCATCACGGTCTGTGAACCAGTGGCGGACCTCGCAAACCGGTGACATGAAATTGCGCGATGTGCGGTTCGGAGAGCATGACGGCTATTTGGTCCATTCTGTAGATGTAGCGACGACGGGCAGGTCTGAGGCAATCCGTACAATGCTAAGTGGAACAATGCCCGCCAACTGAGACTGCACAGATGCCAGCTAGTGCATGCTCGTAAATGGGAAGCACGCTTGTTTTCTGGCAATTTTTTATTTTAACCATAATTGGAAGGGTTTGTACGAACATACAGACATTGCCCCCTTAAAAGTTCTCTGGTTGATCTGAAGACCGCTGCAGGCACCCTCTGGGACGAAATTTGATTTGCATGGTAATAAAAGTCGTGTCTATACTCCACTTCACGATAACTTAGCGAACTGTGGAGGTGACGGCCCCTGCGACCGAATTAGAGCGCCAGAGCGAGGACCGACATTGACTGAAACAGCGAGAAGCAAATGAGAGCATGCGTGTCACTGCACCAAATGCGAGGACCGGAGGAGTCTGCTGTCGTCTGCCGGCCAAGAATTGTCTGCTGCGAAACCAACCAATTTCGGATGAACGCAACATTGCTGTCTGCTAGAGTAGGGAGCTTTTCGGGAAAAGTTCACGAGACAACCGTACGCTCAATTTACAGTGCGAGGTTATGAGCGGAAGTGGTCGATTACGGGGCTACAATCGTTCAAACATCGTTCAAAAGCCATATTGTTCTCGGAAAAGGCTTGATCCAAATGAAGTATTGTTGAAAAGTAACATGTCTCTGTCTTTCTTCAGTGTCGTGCGAGTTCAATTGCCGTTAAAAGAAAAAGAAGCCTAGAACTACTTTTTGTCTTGGATGGTGGTATTGCTGTGGCAGTAGCGAGGCCTCCGTGGAGTGTTGTCACGTGCCTTGCTCCAACGCTTTTATTGGGTTGCGGGGGCCGCAGCCTCCACAGTTCGCCAAGTTATCGTGAAAAGAATTATAGAAAGACACGCGCTTTTAAACTGCCATTAACACATTCCAAATCGAGGTCAATGGTACCGTAAATTCAAAATAAATTGATGCTTTCAGAAAGAAAAAAAAAAGGACGTCTTCCAGTTAAGGGGGGACGCTAGCTGGGAATGTCAACTTTTGAACCGCTCACTTAATCGGCGTGATATTTTCAGGTGGTGTTTGCAGCCATATAGAAGGAGGGCATACAAAGCTTCAGCCCTGTGAACCAATTTTGTACCCCCAGAACAAAGTAAAGCTTAGCTTTGAATGGAACCTGCTCAATAAATCTGTCATTGAGGAATGGTGTTGATACCCACATATTTTTCTAGTGGAATGCATCCTGGAATACCTGTTGCTGGTTACTATGAAAAGAAATTAAAAAAAAAAAATATGCATTTTCAAATAAATAAAAAAAATGTATGAAAAAATCTTTTTTTAAATTTTTTTTTTACATTTACCAAGTTTTGCAAATTACTTTTCATAATAAAGGAACATGAAAATGCAAAATCTATGTTCCTAGTGACTGGCTCCATAAAATTTCGGCATATAAGCTGCAAATATTGAGTCTCGATAGTTTTATACTGAAACGATAGCTTTTATTGAGGTGGAATTTATGCCAAAAAGTGGATTGGAGAAAATGCATCCAAAGTGCTCGAACCTCCACCTTTTCTATAGCATTAGCGGACTGAAAATAATTTATAAAAAGAAATACTATGCACTGTATTCAAATGAAACTTTCTGGGAATACTCTCTAGATGTTGGCGGATGTAACTAGGGCATTTTTCAAAATCAACTTTTTTGCAGAATTTTTTTTCCTGGGTAGTGTCCCCCCTTCATAACACACGGCTTTCACGGTACAATTAGCAGGCTCCATCGTCATTTTAGCCCTTCTCAAAAACGGACGTTCGCCCAGGTGCAAAAGGTGCACCGAGAGAGCAAAGAATGCAGCGGCACACACCTCGTCAACAAAGACCTTGTTGCAGCCGACAAAGGCACACTTGGAGTCGAGGCGGTAGCTCAGCGTCCCGTTCTGTCGGTCTTGGTAGCCGCCGGCCGACAGCCACAGCCGCCTCAGGGGACGCTCTGCACCGGGAGACAACCAGACGAGCCGTTCAGACCCCTCCCCGCTGCTGGCTATGTTCGACCCATGCAGCTGCCACCATCAAACTCGAAGGACGGAAAAGACAAACTGTCCTTTCCTCTATTTCTTTTATCCTTCCTTTTTGTGCTCAGGTGGTCCTACCCAGTTAAGTTCAACCAACTAGCTCAACTTGTTTAGGTTGCTAGCTCGCACTCACCCGATATGTTGCGGATGGAGACGCTCAGCACCAGGGGCTCTCCCACGTCAAACACATACTCCTGTTCCAGTTCGTGAGGCTTGTTGTTCACTCGGATCTCTGGCAAGAAAACGGGGTGGGGGCGCCGTTGAGCCGCGGCACCGGCGCCAGTCGGGCTTCGAGGAGCTCGAGCCCCTTCGGTAACTAAAGGCAGAGTTCTCTGTGTGAACCAGCGTTAACAGAGTCCAACCGTCCCCAGCCAGTTTGTCATCCCCACTCACCCCACTGCAGCGGGGACAGCAGGATGGCATCCAGCATCCGCGGTGTCCACGAAACCTCGGCGATGCTGGCCTTTCCGCTCCTCTCAATGCCATGGTGAGGTACGGTTAAGGAGCGCCGGTGTAAGCAAAGATTGGACTGAATGGGAACTTCCACCAAACCCGGACGGTACCCTGCCACTCGGAAACTAACGAGTGAATGTTCTTTTGCACCCACGGTGCTTCATTTCTGGGTTAAGATACCATTCTTCCCAAAACTTTCCAGCCAGTGGCATAACCATGATTTTTGTTTTTCTTTTGGGGAGGAAAGGGTGGGGAGGATTTCCATGGGGTAGTGTGGGTGTGCCTGTGCATACACACGTGCATATGTAAAGGAGGGGGGTGTTTGACCACCGACACCAAAAGCCCTCTCTGCCTACACCACTGGTTCTAACGTCTGCATGCTGTCCAAAGAAACTGCTCTAAACTAGGGATGCTTCGTCATATCGGCTGCTTCATTAAGTGCAGGCTCATCTTCAACGGGCTTGACAGCAGCTCTCCTTCCTCGAGCATTCCACAGAAGAGCTAATGCGCATTGTGTCATTAATATGCAGCTGGAATATATTCACATTCACTTCCAATATTCCGGTACGGTCTGCATTCAAACTGCGTAGAGCCAACGGACAGGGTAGTTAAACTAGACACGTCTAGATTTTGAGACGGAGAGCCAAATCGAAACTGCAAATTGATTAGACTAAAGGTGTGCGAATCCTGGTTCCAATCAAATAGCGCAGCGTCACCTCTGGCTTTGACACTGTACGTCGTGGCTCTCTCTTGCACTGTGAAGACTGTGAATGATGCAGCGCTATACATGGCTTGCACATGATGTTGTCACGCCATGCTGGTGGTCACTCCTACTTGTTCTTGACGAGAAAAATAAATAAATGTTGGTGCAAAACGTGTATTGCAGAAGGCACGCACCACCACAATGGCCGCCGATGTGACGTCGATGCGAGCCGTGTATTCTATTCTAACCATTATTCGCACACCCTTAGTTTAGAGCCGACTTGTCCTTTGAAAGAGCAACAGTTAGAAGAACTCGTTGAAAACCACGAAACGCCCACAGCATTGTGACCAAAGTCCTAAAACAAGGAGCGTGTGGAGTCGAATCAAGTGCATGCAGCCGTCCCTCTCCGTCGTCTGCTCCGGAGCAAGGATATGAGGTGCCAGCGCAGGTCGACGACCTCCAGGAGGTGGGTGCGACAGGCAGCCTCGAGGGCTCCCAGCGGGGCACCGCCCCCCCGGTCGTGCTCTTCCGCGGTTGGAGGAGAGCAGCGTCGGACCGTGACAGGGATGCGGCACGAGTCGTGGGCCTCCATGAGCATGCGCCGCTCGTGCGGGTACAGCAGCTCCATCTCTTGCTCCGTGCCGTTGGACACGTCCAGGACCAGGTAGCACTCGCTCGCCCTGAAACACGCGACAACGAGGCTTCAACGTACGCAATGTGCGAAAGCTGTCGCACAAGCGCCCGAGGAGTTGGTCCTCTGTTACCTAAACTATGGTGCTTGGAATGCATCTCCGACCAGTGCATTTACCGCGACCTAAAGAGCGGTCCCTCGATGACTTCGTAAAAGTGTCGCGTTGTCGCAGCGGCGGTGGTGGATGTGAAAGGCGCCTGCTTTGTTGCAGGTTGCTCCCTAGCTTGACAGTTTGCTTTACGTGGCGTGCACTGCACTAGGCCCTAATACATACTACACCTTTTTCAAGAGTCGGTCTATTCACCCCGACGCTCTAATGGTGGCATCACTAAGCTTCTCCACACCAGGAAAACGAAACACCTCAAGATGCATAGAGCAGAGCGCAGAAAGGTGAATCAATTCCCATGTATTTGCCACGTGAATGTCGCCTTCAATTCCCGAAATCGAGGGTGCGCGATCAAGCCGTTTTATGCCCCCTTTATGGCTTTATGGCTTCTGTGACTACCACTAGATGGCTCTAACTTCTGCTCTATTCTGTACATTAAGCGGGGGCTAACCGTCGACATTAAAAACACTGGCTAGGTGAAGGAAACCACCTAGCCAGGTCGTAAAGGGTTCAGCCATATGCATCCATCCATTCTTCCAGGTCTACTCACACTTGGGCAGGCAGGACGTCCCACTGGCTGATGAGCAGTGAGGGCTGCACCTCCACCGTGAGTGCCACGCTGTGCTGGCGGCAGTAGCGGGCACGCAGGCCGGGGCCCCCGCTGTACTGGAACTGGAGCACCGCCTCCACCGTCTGCATGCACGGACATTTCTTCCTTGTCATGTCCAAACTCCCTCTAAGTGGGTCTCTAAGCGCAGTGTAGAGTTGTGATCCCTATGATGGAGAACACTCAGTCGTCCTCTGCTCTGTACCGGCTGCATTGTGAAGCAGTGGCTGTGGCAGCATGTCTGCTTTGCAAACCAAGAGTGGCAAGGCACTCGATTCATTACTACAGAGAGGCTTTGCAGTAAAGAAAAAGGCACCTTCCTGGTAAGGGCCGAAATGTGGCTTAGACAGAGTGAGCCCAAACTCAACATTTCGAGCCACAGAAAAATTGGCAGAATGAATGGGTAAAAAATTTGACCCGACTCTTGGGTACATCCCAAAGGCATTCACAGCATTGCTGTGTTCACTTTGCGTCTGCGCTCGTCGTCATCGCTGTGCCGCTGCTTTTCTGACATGCCAGGTGACACCATGGTGTTACATGGCGTCCCGTCACATTAGTGTCATGTGACATCATGCTGACACCTGAAGTGATGTGACCTGACCTTGACACTGTGATGTTAAGTGACACCATGACGTCACGTCATGGTGTCACAGTGCAGGCATGTCCCTGCGTGCATCACTCATGATGTAAAGTGAACACCGTAACGTCATTATCTGACGTCACCATTGAGGCTTTCGGATGATGTCAAGGTGTCCCGCGAATCTGCGACCTCATCGAGGCTACATCCAAAAACTCAAAAACCCCAAGGGCTGGCCCTATGAATGCTTTGCATTTAAAATTAAATGGCAGCGAGTAGAGACTTGTAGGGCAGGTGTGGGGAAATGGCATTGGCGGGCATGCAGCGGTGGATCCGGAAAAGAGGATTTGTGCTCCGTGCCGACGGGTCGCGGACTACCTTGGTTGGACAAGGGTCCTGATGATCCGAAAGGGGTGGCTGGGAGCGGCTCGAAGCAGACCTCCGCTTGGGCGTGCCAAGGGGGGATGCCGACCCCTGCCGGCTGCTGGGGACTCCTGGGGGAGGGGGATGCCAGAACTCTCTCAGCAATGCACACTCCACCCACAGTCGTATCGACATTCCAAGGCATGACTTGAGGAAAGGTAAAAGGTAGAAGTTGCCCGTTTCCAGCAGAAGAAGCGTGGACCAACACAAGCCCACGAGACGGCACAGTAGCTGTCGCTTCAGTTGCCCGAGATCTAAGCCAAAAGCGTCGATACCCTTCACCCCCATTGCCTGATATAGCCCTGGTGGCCGTCAGGATATTCACGTCGTTACATTTCTCCATACAAAGGACAGCACTTCCTGTGGTTTCCATTGATCAAGTTGTCGAGAGACAGTCCCCACTGACAACATTGATCGCATGCATCAATGGGGCCCTGAAGCTGTCAGTTTCCCAAAAGCACAGACACAATGTCCTAATAAGACTTATTAGAACAGCAGCAGGAATGGCTTCATTCCACGCTGTAATGGAATCACCGTGCTCCACTTCGTATCATGGTTTCCCAGCTAGCTAACTTTAAGCCAGAGACCACAGAAGCATAGCTTACTTGGTGATTCCAGCTGCTACTGCGAAAGGACTGCAACAAAGTGTGCACGAGGAGAAAGTTGTGGCGCAAACTGATGCGGCAGCCTTGACACGACTGTGCTTTGCGCAAAGGTGCGACATACGTCTGAATAATCTATACCAGGGGTGGCCAAGCTGCGGCTCTTCGCGTGTAAAAGTGCGGCTCGCGGCTCCCTCCCCTACCTACCCCCCCCCCACTTCCCCCAAAAGAGAAGTGGAACGCGTTTTAAATCGAGAGACAGGTTGCGGTTTTGTAGTCTTGTTCTACTGCTACGTTACGTACAGCTGGACTGCTTTTGGCTCAGACAGATTTAAAGTAGTTCGAGTTTTGTTTATTGCTCTAGACAAAAGTTTGCCCCCCCCCCCCGCGGCTCTTGGAAGTTTTATGGTTGTGTTTGCGGCTCTTAGGCCGAGTCAGCCTGGCCACCCCTGATCTATACCCTGCCCCTTCCTCGTGCCGTCTCTCGACAGTGGCCAAGAACCCATGTTGGCCCCCCCTCTCGCTCACCCGGGGCCAAGTGGTTCTTGCTGGCCGTGGGCGCGAGAAAGTGTCCCCGACCCGTGACGTGAAGCGTGAAGCTGGCACTGCTGCCGGCTGGGATGGGCAGCTGCGACGTCAGCTCCTCCGCGCCCCATGCAAACATGGCCTGTTCGCTCTCTGCACGTGCAAGGAAACGAAAGAAGGTTCCGGTCGTTACTTTGATACGCCCCACATCTGGAGAAAATCTCGAGGATCGTTGTGTCGGCGTGCGACGGTTTTCAAGCAACGGCATGGTGAGCAATGGGATGTCGTAGGAGGGTATTCGGGAACTTTGAGAAATTTGTACGTTGAGCAGCTGAAACAATTGTGGTACTTTGAGGCAACACAAGCACAGTCGTGGTATGTTTTCGATGCGGTTTAATCTAACCTCGGCCAGACAGTAGTCCGGAAGTATTATCGAACATTTTTCGACTGCTTTTGGGCAATTATTTTGCTGTTTCTGTCGATCTAGATTATATAGAGTGTGTGCAACGCAGAAGCCCTTACACTACAAGGGTGACACTACAAGGGTGACACGGCTGTGGACCCAAGCAACCCAGGGACCTGGACAACAGCGGAAGAGAAAAAGAGCCAGGGACTAGACCATCTATATTGATCCCTGTGACGAAGAAGCAATACTCGGCATTAACTTTTCTTTGCTTGTCAAGGCTAGCGTGACTTCCACAGTGCTGCACTGTCAGAGTTCTTCGAGCTAGCAGCTTTCTTTGGCACCTCCCTTGCACGAGAGCCCGTGTATGCGAGACGCAAGACGAAGCTACGTCTTCTCGCAACAGTGCGGGGCTGTGGTGCCGTCGCACCACGGTGGCCGTGACAATGTGGTGCCAAATGTCGCTGCTGAGTAGAGTACCGTGGTGGGAGCGGCCCAGGCAACCGATCCGACGCGTCGCCGTACGACCGACCCGGGTGGACTCGCAGACGCACCTTTGTCCAGCTTCGTCTGCAGCGTGGTCTCCAAGCTCTCGATGGATTCGTTGCCCGTGTTGGTCAGGGTGAACAGGCACTCGTGGCTGAAACAAAGAGCCACGCCCACCGTTCCACACTCGTGCGAGTCGGCAGACGACAAGAGTCTTGCTCTGGCTTAGAGTTATCCCGTTAAATCGTAAACTGGAGTCGTAGGTGTCCTCTGCTAGCTCATCTCGTGACAGCCCTTGAACTACTGAACTACCAAAGAATTTTTTTTTCTCATTGCCTGTATAGAACACTTATGCCATAACATAACTTTCTCCCCCCCAATACAGAAAAAAATCATGAGCCATTCCACTCTGTGAAGGTGCAGCAAGCACTTGGAACGACGACAAAGAGAGGGTGGTGCAAGTGTAGACATGGCCGATGCGGGTCGCACAGCGGCAAATCATTGAGAAACCTTTATTATATACCTGAGAGTACTGAGCTTGAAAATGGTGCCTATTGATAACTACTCTACTGAATAGAGTCAAACCCGTTTATAACGGGTTTGACTCTAACAGTAGGAAACACTACGATCCGTTCGATATAGCAAGTATAGTTCGATATAGCAAAAACCATTTACAACGAACTTCCACGATGCATTCGTTGTAAGGCGACACCACCAAACAGGTGCAGCACCTGCCCCCCCGCCCCCGGATCACCAGACAGCCTGTCATACACCCACGGTGCTAAAGACTACAGTCAAACCCCTTTATAACGAACAGCAGGAAACGCTACGATCCGTTCGATATAGCAAAAACCATTTACAACGAACTTCCACGATGCGTTCGTTGTAAGGCGACACCACCAAACAGGTGCAGCACCTGCCCCCCCGCCCCCAGATCACCAGACAGCCTGTCATACACCCACGGTGCTAAAGACTACAGTCAAACCCATTTATAACGAACAGCAGGAAACGCTACGATCCGTTCGATATAGCAAGTAGTTCGATATAGCAAAAACCATTTACAACGAACTTCCACGATGCGTTCGTTGTAAGGCGACACCACCAAACAGGTGCAGCACCTGCCCCCCCGCCCCCGGATCACCAGACAGCCTGTCATACACCCACAGTGCTAAAGACTACAGTCAAACCCCTTTATAATGAACAGCAGGAAACGCTACGATCCGTTCGATATAGCAAGTAGTTCGATATAGCAAAAACCATTTACAACGAACTTCCACGATGCGTTCGTTGTAAGGCGACACCACCAAACAGGTGCAGCACCTGCCCCCCCGCCCCCGGATCACCAGACAGCCTGTCATACACCCACGGTGCTAAAGACTACAGTCAAACCCCTTTATAACGAATAGCAGGAAACGCTACGATCCGTTCGATATAGCAAGTAGTTCGATATAGCAAAATCCATTTACAACGAACTTCCACGATGCATTCATTGTAAGGCGACACCACCAAACAGGTGCAGCACCTGCCCCCCCGCCCCCGGATCACCAGACAGCCTGTCATACACCCACGGTGCTAAAGACTACAGTCAAACCCCTTTATAACGAACAGCAGGAAACGCTACGATCCATTCGATATAGCAAGTAGTTCGATATAGCAAAAACCATTTACAACGAACTTCCACGATGCGTTCGTTGTAAGGCGACACCACCAAACAGGTGCAGCACCTGCCCCCCCGCCCCCGGATCACCAGACAGCCTGTCATACACCCACGGTGCTAAAGACTACAGTCAAACCCCTTTATAACAAACAGCAGGAAACGCTACGATCCATTCGATATAGCAAGTAGTTCGATATAGCAAAAACCATTTACAACGAACTTCCACGATGCGTTCGTTGTAAGGCGACACCACCAAACAGGTGCAGCACCTGCCCCCCCGCCCCCGGATCACCAGACAGCCTGTCATACACCCACGGTGCTAAAGACTACAGTCAAACCCCTTTATAACGAACAGCAGGAAACGCTACGATCCATTCGATATAGCAAGTAGTTCGATATAGCAAAAACCATTTACAACGAACTTCCACGATGCGTTCGTTGTAAGCTTCTTTTTTTTTTTTCATGCGTGCAGATCTGTTTTTTTAGCTTATCTCCCCTTCTGAATCACTTCTCTTCCTGGGCAACCGCTTTGGGATGAAGTTTTTTTTTTCTGTGCGTGCGTAAGTGTTTTTTAAGCTTTCTCCCCTTCTGAATCGCTTCTCTTTGTCAATTTTGTTCGCGGCTTGAGCTTTTGGAACTTTCTTTCCTTCTTTTTTTCTTGTTTTTTTTGCGGGGGAAGGGACAGGGTGGACGACGATTGTTTGTGCGTTTTGGAAGCCTTCTTGGGGGAAAAAAGTTTGATATAGCCAAAGTAGTTCGATATAAAAAGTACTTTTTGCATACATTTTTTTATTAAATTTTCCGTGTGTTCGATATCGACAATAATTCGCTGTACTTGGGTTCGTTCAAAACGGGTTTCACTGTAGACCTATTGCTAAATTACCCAAGCATCAGGGAGAATGCAGGGGATGGTGTTCTACGTGCCGCATGTGCCGGCGTCTGCAGCAGGAACTGTTCTAAAGCTAAAGCCTAAAACAAATGGCATCTTGCGTGCGCGTTCGTCAATGCTTTATTTTGGTTATTTACTTTGAATTTTTTATACCGGGAAGGCGTGCGACGCGTGCGGCGGTGCGAGCGTAGAGCTCTTGGACCCACGGAACCCTAGTAGTCTTGTGCGAATTGTGGATTTCGATGTTCAAAGTGAATTCGAAGCAAATAGTGATTTTGGCCAAATATTTTCGATTAGAATATAAAATAGTTTTTCCACGCCTTTCACTACCATTGCATAATGCTTAGACGAAAACCCAGCTAAACTCATGAAGGTTGTTCCACTTGTTTATTCATAAGCTAAGTTTAATTATCTATATTTATGAACTAGCCGCCTCGGTGGCTCCGAGGCGAGAGCGCTGGCCTACGGATCCCCATGTGGCGGGTTCGAATCCCGGCCGAGGTGCCCGCAATCTGACGGAGGCTTATTGCGGAGGAGGCGCCGTGTAACCGAGCTTTCGGTTGCACGTCAAAAGATCCCCAGGTGGTCCAAATTAAGCCTCAGTCCTCCGCTGGGGCGTGCCAGATGCCCGTCGTTGGTTTGGCACGTAAAACCCCCAAATTTGACTTTTTATATTTATGAACTGTGACCTAAGAAGGTCTGGCGTCTTGGGATGGCAAGTAAACGACGGATTTGACATAAAATTAATCCTGTAGAGATGGCCAACTATACCCAATGGAGTGAATTTACAAGTCTTGCTATATACAATATTCTTTAATATCGAGTTAAAAAAGAATGAATCGTGCATGATGAACGCAGGTTGTAAGGGCATCTCTGCCTAACACAGTATACTCTTGCATAACAGTTTAATTGTGAAACTTTTACTACAATGTAGACATAACTTCCACAAAGTCTGTCATTATTTGCAAATACAGTCGGCCACAGGTGCAACCATCCCGCTTTGAAATGTTGCCTTACCTTCCAAGACAACGCAAATTGACCGATATTATACTTCTTCAAGTTTCCCCCCGCCCCCGGATCACCAGACAGCCTGTCATACACCCACGGTGCTAAAGACTACAGTCAAACCCCTTTATAACGAACAGCAGGAAACGCTACGATCCATTCGATATAGCAAGTAGTTCGATATAGCAAAAACCATTTACAACGAACTTCCACGATGCGTTTGTTGTAAGGCGACACCACCAAACAGGTGCAGCACCTGTCCCCCCGCCCCCGGATCACCAGACAGCCTGTCATACACCCACAGTGCTAAAGACTACAGTCAAACCCCTTTATAACGAACAGCAGGAAACGCTACGATCCGTTCGATATAGCAAGTAGTTCGATATAGCAAAAACCATTTACAACGAACTTCCACAATGTGTTCATTGTAAAGCAGAAGCTTCTCTTTTTTTTTTTTTTTTCTCATCTCTTCACTTCCACCTTGTGACAAAGTGCTAAAAAGCTTCTTTTTTTTTTCATGCGTGCAGATCTGTTTTTTTAGCTTATCTCCCCTTCTGAATCACTTCTCTTCCTGGGCAACCGCTTTGGGATGAAGTTTTTTTTTTCTGTGCGTGTGTAAGTGTTTTTTAAGCTTTCTCCCCTTCTGAATCGCTTCTCTTTGTCAATTTTGTTCGCGGCTTGAGCTTTTGGAACTTTCTTTCCTTCTTTTTTTTCTTGTTTTTTTTGCGGGGGAAGGGACAGGGTGGACGACGATTGTTTGTGCGTTTTTGGAAGCCTTCTTGGGGAAAAAAGTTTGATATAGCCAAGTAGTTCGATATAAAAAGTACTTTTTGCATACATTTTTTTTTAAATTTTCCGTGTGTTCGATATCGACAATAATTCGCTGTACGTGGGTTCGTTCAAAACGGGTTTCACTGTAGACCTATTGCTAAATTACCCAAGCATCAGGGAGAATGCAGGGGATGGTGTTCCACGTGCCGCATGTGCCGGCGTCTGCAGCAGGAACTGTTCTAAAGCTAAAGCCTAAAACAAATGGCATCTTGCGTGCGCGTTCGTCAATGCTTTATTTTAGTTATTTACTTTGAATTTTTTATACCGGGAAGGCGTGCGACGCGTGCGGCGGTGCGAGCGTAGAGCTCTTGGACCCACGGAACCCTAGTAGTCTTGTGCGAATTGTGGATTTCGTGTTCAAAGTGAATTCGAAGCAAATAGTGATTTTGGCCAAATATTTTCGATTAGAATATAAAATAGTTTTTCCACGCCTTTCACTACCATTGCATAATGCTTAGACGAAAACCCAGCTAAACTCATGAAGGTTGTTCCACTTGTTTATTTATAAGCTAAGTTTAATCTATCTATATTTATTAACTGTGACCTAAGAAGGTCTGGCGTCTTGGGATGGCAAGTAAACGACGGATTTGACATAAAATTAATCCTGTAGAGATGGCCAACTATACCCAATGGAGTGAATTTACGAGTCTTGCTATATAAAGTATTCTTTCTTTAATATCGAGTTAAAAAAAAATTAATCATGCATAATGAATGCAGGTTGTAAGGGCATCTCTGCCTAACACAGTATACTCTTGCATAACAGTTTAATTGTGAAACTTTTACTACAATGTAGACATACACATTCACAAAGTTTTCATTTATTTTCAAATACAGTCGGCACAGGTGCACCATCCCGCTTTGAATGTATGCCTTACTTCCAAGCACGCAATTACGATATTTATACTTTTCCAAGTGTTTATCGCGGCAGGTTACCTCGTTGAGTGCGCTTCTTACCGAGCACCGATGTAATGCAGAGAAGCAACACCCGCGGAGCTCGCTTCCGTGGGTATTGCTTCTCCGCAGTACACCGGTGCTCGGTAAGAAGCGCACTCAACGGGGCTAACCCGCCGCATTCAACACTTCGAAAAACGCGAATAGTGCAGTTCTTCTTGAAGCGGATATCGAATAGTGTATTATTCGGTACTATTCGAAATTTCGAATATTCGCACCACCCTGAACCCTAGCCATTAACAGCTTCGCTGTAAAATATATTTTTAGCGAATGTTTACGCTGAGAATGTTTACGCTGAAATACTATGCTTCTACTTCAACGCGTCGACCCCGAAATAGAATGCCTTGAACTGGAAGTGGCCCAATTTTAAACGCACCTTTCCCCAAGAAAAAAAGAAAAACTTGAAAACTGCCTGCGAGTTGGAATCGGACACGAAACCGAAATAGGGCGCATGTTAGAATCTGTACCCTTGGGTAAATAAACTGGGGGTGCGCTAGAATCGGGTAAATACGACAAATACTGTATTGCACTAAAATTTTAAAAATGTTTTCGGTAGAAACCTTATTTTGTGAGATATAGGTGTCCTATCCAGGCACCGTCAAAAATCGCGCATGCCCGATCATGCTGACGAAGAAACAGACGCATAGAATAAGTCCTGCACCAACCACGCTCCGTGTCTGGGTTGTGCTCGATTTTTCATTGTGCACCACAGATGTTAGCCAGGGCAAGGCAGAGCGAACGAGCGCGTTGCACGGGCGCTACCTTATATAGTTCTTGCGTGAGAGCAATGAGGCGAGTGGTCACATGGTACGACGTCGCACTGCACTCGCCGGCACGTTCTACCGGAAGCCCATCCTTCGGAGAAGCTGTGGTATGCAGCTTGGTGGCTATAATATCCGATTGCCACCGCACCGACCCAAGTTTGAGTCCTCCCGCCGGGGCTCGAACTTCATATGTAAACTTCATTTGTCACCTTAACGTCGTGTAACGATCCCAGTGTGTCACTCACTCGTGACGCTCGTCCGTGACGATCGTTCGCGACGTATGCTTGTGATGCCTTTTCGTGTTGATTTTCTCAGAAAACGACCCATAAAACATATACGTTCTTCAGCGACCCGTTAAAACGAAAAGTTACAACAAAGCGTGCCCACTGACCTCTCCCCCGCGTACAGGGCAAGGGCATAATGCTTGACCACGTGGGAGGTGTCCCCCACGGTGGAGAAGGTGGCGGCGGGGCTCAGGCCCTGGGCCACCACCTCCAGCTGGGGCAGGGCGGGCACCACGGTGAGGACCAAGGCCCCGTCCCGGGGGGCGCCCCCCCTCGACCGCTGCAGCTGGGGCAGGTCGCGCACCCGGCAGCTGCTCTGCACCCCCAACACGCACGTTGCGTAGCCTGCACAGAGACGCCAGTCCGATCCAGAGGGATTGCAAAACGGTTTCTTTCGCTTTGGCCAACGAGTTCTCGGAATGAATGCGACCAATTCATAAGGCGTGGAGCGGGTATATCAACGGGGCAGTGAACAAGAGGCGCTTCGGTCGGCTGCTAGTCGGCATGGCTGGTGGCCAAGAAGGGCAACTTTGGGAAGGCCGTGTCATCGAGCGATTGGACACGAGCGCCGCGTCACAGTTCGAAATGGTGCTCGGAGATTCGAGATCGGGTCCAATGATCGAGGCCACGGGCAGTCTCAGAGTTGCAAACATTCCCCATAAGATGGTGCCACTTGTCAAACCAAACTTCACTGCCCGGTGGGTATTAGATTTTCTTCACACGCGCTGGTTCAAAAGATTTTTGGTTCCTTGCCATATCCTGCAAATGAATTTTGGCGATGGCCAAGACACAGCACGCTCTGTTGCGCACAGACTACAAACGACAACACTGCACAAAGGTATTTTCCCTTGAAATGTAGCAAAGAAACTTTCTCACTACATTTAGCGTTGAGGCAGGAAAATGCACAAAGTATTTGCCCACTAAGTTTAACAGAAAAATCTTCCCTGTTTGGGAACATTTTCCCCTAAACAGCACATTGTTACGGGACATGGCGACATCACGTGACGCCTTGACGTCACAGCGATGCGTGACAATGTGATGCCATGTGGTCATGGAAAGTCACATAACACCTCAATGTCACGTGAAGTGGTCATGTAATGTCATGTCACATAACCACTTCGCTGATGTCACATGACACCACGTGACACTCTGACGTATGTGTAGTGAGGCGTGTGCGGTCCGCCCGCAAGCTCCCTGCCCGCTCACCGAGGATGTGCAGGTCCCCCGTGCCCCGGGGCGTTCCAAGCAGCTTCACCGGGTACGGACTTGACTCTGGCGGCAGCTCCAGGGACGAAGGGAAGCACTCAAAGGGCAGGCCATCCACCAGCAGTGACTGAGGGACAGGGCAGCAACACACACGGACGTTCCGAATGGCCGGGGCAAAATATACAGATCCCTCCCGCAGGCGTATTGGAACTCTCCCACGCAGTAAAACCATGGAGCATATTCAGGGCCCGGATTGGCCTATTTGAACGTCCCGCTCTTTTGCAAGCAGGAGACGACCGGGACCTTCCGCACTCGTTCGTTATTGGAGAGAAGACTGCTCGCGACAGTAAATCGAGCAGCATTGACGGTGCGACCTACAAATTGATTGTAAGCAAATAAATCTCCGAGGCGGGTGTTGCCTTCGAGGCAGCACCCGTACATGCTTGGAACACTGGCAAACGTTTAGCTAAGCCTCAAGTACCCGCCTTCTCCCACATAAACCAGGTTAACGTGTGGAGTCGCAAAAGAAAGCCGCCAAATTGGGGGCCCCGGATTCACCTAGCGGTTCTACTCCGTGAGGAAATAACTAAATGCCTCTTGCGGAGAGTGCAAGACCCCTAACTTTTGGGTCGGCGACCCTTTGGAACTGCTGCCACGGGACGGGTCACCCACCATGTGGCTGACCCTGAGCTCGAAGGGCATGGGGTTGCAGAGCTGCAGGGCCACGGCGCACACCTCTCCCTCGACCCAGAGCAGGTCCAGCTTGGCCGAGCGCCCCGAGCGCCTATGGGGCTGCAGGGGCGAGAAGATGAAGGGCGAGGAGGTGCCTTCCGCGGCCAGGCCCAGACGCAGGGGGCGCAGGTGGGCCGCCGCACGCTGGGGCACCAGCGACCTGCGTTCAGCCCCGACGGGACATCAAGGAGGGGCGCCGCGAGAGAAGCCTGGACTACGCTTCATCTCGCTAGTTGCGCGCTCGACTTAGGTGCAGGGACAGTCGAGAAATTTTGGAGATGGGGGAACCCACAAGGGTACTCTGGGTAACCCCCATGTTTCTAGGAACCCACTTTGAGAAACCTCGCACTAGAATGCTGCTCTTCGACAGAGCTACATGTGTAGATCGTCAGCTGCTCTCTATAGAGGAAATGATTGACCTCATAGTGAACAATAAAGAATTATCTTCAATTTGCATTCTCGGAAGTGAGCTAGTGATGGCTGAACGGCAGGCAAAGGATGCCCTCCGGTTCCCACGCCTAACCCCAATGCTCTAAAGGCCTATTGACGCACTTGCGACTGCTTAAAACTGTGTGCCTTAATACCTCTCGTGACCTCTTACGACGAGGGAACACACTGGCCCCACCTGTTGGGTAGCTGTGGAACACTTGGCAGTCCCATAGATTTCCTGTTTCCTTTATTCCTCCTTTCTTGGCTTGAAAACCTTTTAACAATGTTATAAACAACCATTTCTCATAGGTGATACATACATTTGATCTCGCAAATACCACAAAACCTTCGTTGTAGTGAAATGCAGTATTAGGGCCACCTCATGGATGGAGCCAGCGTGCTAATGTGCTCTTTTGTTGTACAGTAAAACCTCGTTAATTCAACCCCCGCTAATTCAAAAATTCGGATAATTTGAACTGCCGATCTGGTCCCATCAAACGTATGTATTAGTCAATGGCAGCAAACGCTCATTAATTCGGAGGGAACGCGGTGCGCTATGGTTAATTCGGACTAATTCGGCAAGTGGCGCTAGCTACCATCCGTTCCAAAGGGTATGACCGCTATCCATCCGAGGTGCACACGTAGTTTTGTCGGTTTTCCCATGGTTCTCCGCTCTTCCAGTTCTCCGTGTTTCGCACCAGTTTTGCTCTGGATTGCCGTGCTTCAGCGCGCTACCCGCTACTCTCCTGGCATGGAAGCGGCAGAAGCATAGCTGCAACGGGATAAGGGTAGCACAAGTGACTGACGACCGGAATGGCAAAATCGCGACACGCGGGGCTCTTGTTCCCGAGCGCGCCGATAGCGAGAGTGACAGTCACGTTTCATGGCTCAACGCAGGGATCCTAAAGCCCGCCATTTTAACCGGCCACCCCCACGTTGTAAAATGCAACGTGACCGGCACTCTCGCTGTCGGCGCGCTCGGGAAAAATAGTGTAGGGTGTCGCACTTTTTGTCGCTCCGATTATTGGTCAGTTGTGCTACTCGTTTTCCGTTGAAGCTGTACTAGGCTAAGAATTTAGTGACAAAAGTGCAAATACTAAGGGCCCTGAAGGACGGCGTCTCTCAACAAGTGATTGAAAGTTACGACGTCAAGAGAAGCAGTTTGGCCACGTACGTGAAAATTGAGGCCGATATCCTACGGGCTTTCGAGAGCGGGAAGTTCAACGCGAAAAGAAAGCAGCCGTGGAAGGTGGTGCACACGAAACTAGAAGAGGCCTTGCTGTGCTAAATCGTCAGCGCACGGGATGCGTAGCTCCGACAGTGCGAGTGCGGTGGAGCACTCGACCGCGCTAAGGAAAGTTGCCGTCTCCGCCCAAGTGTCGTTCAGAAAGCAGGCGGTAATAACAGATTTCTTCACAAAATAAAGGTATGTCAAAGGGAAACGTTTTCGCGCAGTTTTCTTTGTCCTTTCGATATTTCGACTTTCGGATAATTCGGACACTTTTGCCAATCCCATGAGATCCGAATTAACGAGGTTTTACTGTAACAGATTTTAAGAGGTTTTAATTAAGGCACATGGTCCTAAGGAGTCACAAGTGCGTGAATGGGCCTTTAGATCCATCAACTGACAGGCTCAACGGAAGACTGTCGTTCGAAAAAGGGTTCTTCTCCATCGCCCACAAGCAAGCAGATACAAGCAGATGGCATTCTTGGCACCACCCTTGACAATGCCTCCACGGGCAACGGAGAAGGGCTGTTTTTGAACGACGTCCTTTTAGGGGCGAAGCTCCTTAGGGGCTAGCCATGTCCGTCCGTCCATCTGTCTGGTGTCCAGTGCTCGTGCTCCTGCTCGTGAGCTCACGAGCACGTGAGCACGTGCTCGTGCAGGGCAAAAAAAAAAAAAAAAGATAAAAAATGATGGAAACAATTTTTTTTTTTTTTTTTTTGCGCAGTCGACAGGATTCGAACCTGTGCGGGGAGACCCCAATGGATTTCTAGTCCATCGCCTTAACCACTCGGCCACGACTGCGGGACGAGTAGGGGGCTCTGAGATGTGGTAGTAACTCAAGAGCTGGGGATGTCATGGATGAAATGTTGCATGTAGCCGCTCAACGTCTATACAGGAGAGGGCGCTGCGGTCAAATGCGTATATAATCGCGTTAAACTTTGCATGCATTGGCTCAACGTTTATAGACGAGAGGGCGCTGCGGTCAAATGCTCAAATGCGTATATAACCATGTTCCATACCACAATTGTCTTTCTGACATGGATGAAAACGAACGAAAGGCTCGGCATGCTGCGGCTCAGCAACTATGCAGACAAGCACCACCAGAGCTTCGCCCCAATCAACATCATTCACCACGTGGAGATGCGGTCAATTTTTGTGCACTCTTTATGTTCGCCATAAAGATCAAAATAGAATCACTTTCCACCACAGGCTACGTGCATTCTACGTTCCACCAGTTTCGTCGCTTTCCGTACGAGCGAGGTCGACGGCATAAAGAGCGCCACGAAGCGGGCGTGCAGCGAAAAGGCGCCGGGCGTTCTAGGAAGCTCATCGACCGACTTCAATCTAGTAACGTTGCCCACCCCCAACACACGCGTGGCTCCCGTACAAACGGGACAGAGGGACGTACCTGACGTAGGGCAGCTGGAGCAGGTGCACGGGGGGCAGGACGGTGCCGCAGTCGAGGGCAAGCGCCCCCGGCACCGGCTCGCACTGGGACGCGAGCGACTCCAGCTGGGCGCACAGCTCCTGGCGCTCCGCCACGCTCAGGTACTCCAGCATCGCGTGCAGCAGGTAGCTCGTGTGCCTGCGCGGCAGGCGACGGACCGGCGAGGTGAGCGGACGGAGATGCCGCCCGACGCCAGTGAGGTGCCTACAACGCGTCTCCGACCAGTGCATTTGGCAAACTATTCTGCCCGCGCGTCGAAAGTTGTCCCGAAGTGGCAGCAAATGACGTCGCAGGAGCAGGCGTGTTACGCTGTCGAATGCCACGATCCTGACCGTTGGTTGTGGAAGTTTCGGCAAAAAGCATGAGCGAACACGAGTGCCGCCGTCGTCGCAGCGTCCCAACTCCTGGGTGCCGAAGCTTCCATGGGCTGTCAAACTGGAGAGCAACTTGCAGCAGAACAAGTGTCCGCCAGATCCACCTCTGCTGCTGCATCACCGCCAAGATCGCAGCAAGCAACGACATTACAATTTGGCGACGTTGTCGCGCGACATTCGAGGGACCACTTTCAAGGACGGAGTTAACACACCGGTCCAAGACGTGTTCCAGGTGCCGTAAGAACGGGGATGCCTCACCGGACGGCAACCTGGAGGTTGCCCATCTTCTTGGCTGTCACTATCAGGTCCTCGAGCAGCTGGATCTGGATCCTGGGCCAGCCGTTCATGCAGTCTGCGAGCCGACGAGAGAGCGCCGGCCGAGATGTCAGACCGCGCGGGCCGCTTCCCAACTCGGTTCAGCCGTGACAACTGAACTGATCGGGCACGAGCCGCACCGGACCAGCTACACTCGGTGACAAGCCAAGAATTCGGTAGGTGCACTCTGCCTCCAACACACGCCCGGTGCTTTCCGCGGTGCTTTGGCTGCACGCACGACGAATATTTATCAAAAACAGAAAGCTCATGCTTGAGGCAGGGCATCTACTGAATTCTTGACCCGTCATCGACCTCAGTGCCTCTTTAAAAAAATTTGAAACAGCGTTACCTAAATGCTGCTTCGCTCAAAACCAGTTTTCAGAAAACCGCGTGCACAATTTCATAAGGTCACTGTCATCGTTGGCGCTCAGAAAGGGGGATGATGATGATGCCTGGGTAGCACCATAAGCGTGGTTTTGAACGCAAAAACTGTCCCCCGTCAAACTGTTTTATCCGTGTCATTCTTCGTTTATTTTATTACTTTGCCCATTACCAAATATTACGCCCATTATAAAATTATACCCACTTTTCGACTGTCGGGAGGGATCCAGGTTCAGCCGATACCCGTCCAGACTCTTCAGCAGAAGCTGGTAGCACTGCAAACAAGTGGATCACACACACACAATTCTGAGAGAGAAAGAAAAACACTGCGCACCTATGCAGCCCTCGACGAACGTGAGCAGCAAACTCCCCAAACTCAACGCTCCTCCCACCGCATTAACGCCATTATAACCAAGTTTGAAAGAACAGGTAGTATTCACTGGAAACGCTTGAACATTTCATCTGTACCACATGCCCAGATTGAGCTCCCATTTGTACTTACCCGATTCTAACACATACCTTTTTTTTGAGAAACGATTATCTAAAAACTGCCGGTGCGTTGCAATAGGACATAAAACCGAAATCAGGGCCATGTTTGAAACATTATTCTTGGGTATAAAAACTGGGTGCACGTTAAAGCCAGGGGCACGTTAGGAGTAAATACAGTATCATCTCCCAAAAGCACCTATCTTCTGGGGTGCAACACACACTGCAGGGGTGCTGTGGCACCTTGCATTCACCGTATACCCACCAGTGAAGAACTCTGCTATGGATGCCGGCAAACACCACACATTGGAAATTTCTGCAAGGCCCTCCGCCACCCGTCTGTCATGCTTGATGTTCTGAAAAGCTCGGGGTCTTGCAGACTGTAGAAAGCTCAACCCACCTGGGAGGGGTTGGGACCCGGCCCAGCCATGCACTTGACTGCGGCCACCCGGGTGTAAAAGGCAGCCTTGCGCTGGAAGCCCACCTCAGAGTACAGCCGCGCCAGAGACGCATACCACTCCACCTGGGCGGAGAAGACCCCCACCCCCAAGGACCGGCGCTATGGTGACTCGGCAGAATACAGGGTGGGCCTTGCCACATCCACTATGTCTCTACTTTCCAAATTGCTTGAACCTAATCTGGAGTGCTATGTCCCTAATGTGAAGCCTTTACAACTCTAAAATGAATCTTCGAGGACAGGCACTTTCAGATAGAAACGGCTCCATGAGCTTTCTGTATTCTTATTCCAAATGACCCGAGATGTCTTGGACATGACACATTTCCAAGAGCCAGCCGATTTAATGCTGCAAAACTAAACAGACTAGACTCGTTGGCACTATCTTGCCCCTATACGTAACATGCTGCAATGCTGCTGGGGCAAATAAGCCATCTGTTGTGGGTCAACCCCATATGATACGCCGCCACGCTGTGGGCAAACAGGAACGCCTGTCGAGACGTTGGTCCCACCTCCTGCAGGCTGGCAATCTGTGGTCCGTCGGAGTTTGCGGATAAAGGAACGCTTCCGGTGTTGAGGAGCCTCACCTTTTCCGATTCTGTTAACGGCAGGTTCATGGAGACGGCGTTCTGGAGGAACTCGGAAGCACTCATGTACCTCTGAAAACAAAACCAAAAAATGCTTGCAAGTTGCACCGGTGGGCCCAGTTTGGATGCTGACAAGCTCACAATAACAAATGGCATTCCAAGTTTGGACTGGACGGTTGGAATGGTGTCTGGTCCCTGATCCTTTACGACAAGCACCCGACCACAAGTCCGCCACAATGCGACACAAAAACTGTTTGTCACGCACATAGTGCTCCACATGGGGGCAGCAACTATAGTACGCTTTAATGCGAGTAATCGCCTTACTTTTACTTTTTAGATAACAAGATGTCGTAACCTGCACAAAAACGAAGGTACAACCGTCTCGGATTGCGTGAGCACAGGCCCATCGTCTGAGGGGTGCGTTTTTCTCGACGAGCTGATGCGCTGCTTGGAAGCGTCCTCCCCAAAGTCGAAGGTGCCGGTTCGCAACGGTGCGCCTGTGCTGCCACGAAAGCCTATTCAAGGGGTTGCAGTAGTCCGCAGCAAACTCGAGAAAATTACTATCGAAGCCAAAGGTCAAATCAAACGTGTTGACACCTGAACTGACATCCCAAAGTTTTCAATATACCGTCACTAAAATACAGCAGAAATGCCCACTAGTATTAACATCTCCCAAACTTGGGAATTCTGCAAATTTTACGTTAACAGTCCGATTTGACCCGACAAGCTCCCATGTCTAGATTAACCCCGGGTTTTTAGTGAAAATGGGATGGCCACTCCCCCGGCATTTTACGAGTAGGCGGGTGTACTTGCACTCTCGCTGATCGTAGGTGAGCTTACGAAGTGCCAAACACAACGGAATCTCGGAACCAGATGAACATTCCGAGCCAAGAAACATGGCCCCTTAGATCTCCGATCCATTTCCATCCGAATCTTGCAAGCTTTTTTGGTTGTAAGACCCGGGCACTGAACACGTTGCCTGGTTCTGAGATCCAGGCAAAAAACATTTTGAATCAAAATTAACTGTTGGGCTAGTTGGCTATACATTGAAGAGGAGGAAAATAAAAATTTTCCTCCTCTTCTTACCTTCACATGTCGTTTCTTCTTTTATGTCTTCCTCGAGGAATGCATTAAACACTCAGTCGGAGTAAGCGCTCTGTCCTGTCCCCTCTTCTTTTCTTGGTGTCTGCGCTTTTGATTTTAACAGAGAACATTTTCTCTGGTTGTGACATTCAGACATGAAACTTGTTCCACGGTTGCGAGATGTGGGAACGGAATATCTTTCCTAATGTTCGAAGTTGGACACACGGCAAGAAAGTTGGCAAGACTGCTGACTACCACGACTGGCCAGCACCAAGGTCGAGCGCAGTGCTGACCAATTGTGGCGGTCAGCAATCTTGCTGACTTTTTTGCGGAGTTGTCCAACTTACAACTTCTCAAGATCCAGACGTGAATCGTGTTCCCCGTGACCGTTCCGGCAAGCGATAGTGAGATTCCACAGTACCTCGTGAGCAGCCAGGAAGCGTGCGGCCTTCATGTTGCACTCGGTGTGAACCGCCACGACGTGCGAGTACTTAGCGTAGTGGGCCGTGGCCTCGCGGAGCCGCTCCGTCATCTCGTCCAAGCTCAGCACCGCCCGCCCGGCCGCCTTGTACTCCGACGGCTCGGTACCGTTGGGTAGGCTGCGACTCAGGGACCCTGCGCACGACACGAAGGGGTTACGAATCGCTCACGAGTTCAAGGAGACAGTAGCAAGATTTTCAATTGTTCTTTTAACACGGAAAAGAAGAAGAGTAAACGACACTTAAATTAAGAAACAGCTGTTAGTCAGCGCTGTGTGAGTGTTCCCTTTTCGTGTGTCCGTGCAAACTGTGTGTCTGCTTTCGCGAGCCGTAACGTCGGAGGTATTTAGCGGCTCCGGCCAATAAGCCCCACCTGGCCTGGGCTGCCTGGCCTTGGGGAATGAAGCGTTGCGTTGCAGGGGCACCGCCTGGGGGCTGCGGGGCCACTGCAGTGCCAGCGAGGCCGCTCCCTGGCCCTCGTAAGCCGCCGCCAACCACAGCCAATCCGGCACTGCCCGGAGCAGCTCGATGGCTTCGCCGTACAGTAGCAGGGCCTCGTGGGCGAGCCCCAATTGCAGGGACAGGTCTCCCAAGTGCTTGCGCATGCGCCCCTGGCACCGCTTCTTAAATGGCCTGCACGTGCAACAAAAAAATGTATGTTTGCATTTATATAGCAAAAGGTGACACTGTTTCGTGCCGTAGACGAAAAGCTTAGCATGTGCAGCACCACTGCAATCCTTGGGTCTTTAACGTGCACCCCGAACTAACGATACACGGCCGCAAGCCAGTACGATGCTCATCCAGGTCAAAACGGACAGGGATGGGGATTGAACCCAGGATCCCTAGGTTCTGCGGCGCGAGCTTTTGCTCCTTGTGCTCTGAGCTGCGGTGCACCAACACACGCGGCCACCGATTGCCTCAAGCCACGCGGGAGGAGACGTGCGAGTATAGCTCGTGGAGGCAGTGGATATCTCCACAGTAAAGGACAGTATAGACCGGGGGTTCCCAATCTCTTCAGTTTCGAGGAACACCCATTTCTCTCGGTTGCTAGCCGAGGAACCTCTCTGGTGTCAGTACTGAAGCAATAAAAGCAATAAAGCGGTACAGGAACCTACAGATTTTGCTAACATTGGTGCACCTACTATAGAGAGAGTTTAGCAAATAATTCTGCATCAATTGATGCGCAGACCTTCTAATTGGTCCTTAAACTGGAAGAACACTTTAGGGGCGGGGATGGCTAAGGAAATTTGGGAGCTCGGGTAAACTCCCCGACGGTGATCTGGGGTCTGGGGAACCCGGTTTGAGGACTTGCGAAGTAGAGACAACTGCGAGCGGGTTGCTCACCGGGACTCGGTGTCCAGGCCGACGAAGTCCTTGCTCTCGAAGGGGGCCTTGAGGAGGGGGAAGCGCTCCAGCTTCTCGAAGGAGCGGTCCAGCCTCCTCGACTCGAGCACCCAGACCAGGGAGGCCGCAAACTCCTGGATGTCCCGCTCCAGCTTGTCTCCCTCCAGGTCGGGGTACACCTGGGCACGCCACGTCCATTACACACTCGAGGCCCCGGGGGGGGGGGGGGGAAGCTTACTTGCGACGCACGCACTCTGACTCTGCTGTGTAATGGCACCTAGAACCAGCCAGTAAGCTACGCTTCAGAGTGGCGACAATACCTCAAAAGCCCATTCACAGGGTGCCGACCAAATTGCGTCTCTCAAATTCCCCGACTTTTACAGGTTTTTCCCGAATATTTCGATTAAATTTCCCAACCGTTACAGACCAAGAAAATGCAGAGGGTGGGGTTGCAGTGGCTGTCTGGGCTATTCCCGTTTAATCCGTCGTATTCGATGATGGCTTAGACTGCCCAGCGACGCCTCAAGTCACCGTTACTCGGTGCAAAAGCCATCCCACGCCAACGTACACCACACTTTCCCGCTTCGTCGAGTGTCACTACGCCGTCCACATCATCCGTTTTCCCCGACTTAGCCAACTTTTCGACGATTTCCCTGACGATTCCTCAATGTTTACACATCTTTGTAATTCCTTCACAATTCCAGGTTGGTGAACGCCTGATTCAAGGCCACTACACGAGGGGGGGGGGGGACTTTACAACATAAAGATTAAGCTGAATGCAACAATAGACAATGAAAACAAACAGCACTCTCAAAATGCTTGTACGAAAAATTAAGAGGAAGACAAATCGAAGAAATTAGATGTAAAGAATCTTAATACTGATTATCCAACACGTGTTCACAATGCACAAAAAAAAAAATTATTTCAAGATGAGAAAACATGAAAGACAGACGTGTACTAGAATTGTATATTGTCAGCTAACCACGGGACTCAGCCACTGAGCAACAAAATGATGCGGCAAAAATAAAAAAGCGACATAAAAACAGTCAGCAGGCGGAGCCCTATCATGGTAGAAAGAAATGATTGCAAAGAGCACGACGGCAATCGTAAAGCGATTGCCTGGGCTGCACATGAGTCTGCGCAGAAGACATCTCAATCACCATCTGAGGCCCCTTTTTACAACAAGACGTCCGGAAAGAGCCACAAAAGGGACAATCACTCACAATGCACTGGGTGCTCCGCAGCTTTCCCGTGAAGGGGGTCCTCTGGACGCGGTTTAGTCGGGGTGGAGAGGTGCTGCCGTTGGCCAAGGGCGTCGCGTCGTCACACCCGCTGCTGCCAGACGCGACCACGTCGGGGACCTCCCTGTGATTGGTCAGAGCCTCCTGGGGGCGGAGAATTCGTGGCTTACTCCCACAACTCGGTGCACTCAAAGCCACCGTGTAAGCCAAAAGTAACGACATTCATTGTACAAATAAGCGCGACACAAGCCGAGCCCCACATCCAGGTACAGAATAATGCATTCGTGTTTCAATACACGTTCAGGCTTCTAGTTTATTTCAATGGCTACTTCCGCTACAGTGCCGTGCCGCTGTGATTTTTGCAAGTGCTATATGAATCACGTGCAATGAGCAATGACGCACCTGGAGCAACTCTTAACGCATCAGGTGCATTCTAGAGCCACTTTGTGGCATCGTGACGTGTCAGACCCCGCACAGTAAATCGCCGCGATCCCGCGAGCATGTTTATTTCAGCTCCGGTTCCCCTCGTTACTACTCCCGAGTTTATTTCTGCCACTTTCGACGACACGTTTCGCAGCAACCTACTCGGATGTGGCATTCAGATTGGCAGCCCTAGAGAGCGAAACGGCGGGGAAGGGGTGTCAACGACCATTTCAAGAGAAAAAGAGAGACGCAGGATGTTTACCCCGGGCTGACCGTCGCAGCCGTTCATCTCGGTTGCTTTGGCTTCCTGGCTGCCCTTGGACCAGCGTCCGACACCAAGCGGGTCTGTCTCCTCATTGGGTGATGTGGGGCTCGCTTCGTCTGCTGGACAGCTTCCCTCTGCCGAGTTACTTGGGAGAGGTTCCTCCGTGCTGCAAGCAGGAGACACGACTGTCCTTTCACGATCGAGCAAGTCAAACGCCCGGGCAACAATGAACGCTCGACAAGAAACCGAACTGACCCCCCTCCCCCCGAACTGCGAATAAAATTACGAGAATTCTTTCTAAAGACGGCGTTCTTTCACTGCCTAGGATGCTGCATACGCCGCCAAACACTTTTTACAAACATTTTAGGCGAATATTGCTTCACGAAATAGACTGTGTGAGAATCCTGTCGCTTCTACAGGCTGTTGTCACGGTTGGGGGAGGAGGGGACCGCAATTCGACAGAACTCCAGGCGTGTACACTAGGTGAGACTGTTAGCGCAAATGCGAAATTGGCCCTTTTTTGCATTTTACTTCAAAAGAGTACTAGCATGCACCAATTTTTACCAATACTTCAGCTTTAGCGAGTTGGTGGTTCGTGTTTACACTTCACGGTGCACAAGGGCAGACGCACTTCAAAAGTTCATTCGCACAAAAAAATTACACTCACACTACGCTGACTCTCAACTCTGGTTTGTATTGTGCTTCCTCTTCATCTTCTTTTACTCTTATATATAAAGAACTAGTTCAAGCTATGGTTGATATAACTAGGTAACTTTCCTAAATAGTCTAACACTTTTTTTTGGTAAAGCTATCGAAGGGGTGCTAACACATAAGCTATCCAGCGTGACAATGTTAGCAGTTTCTATGATTTCTTGCGTCGGTTTGTTATTGCTCCTACCCAGTACAGGACAGTTGGCCAGAAGTGGAGAACACCCGCAATCTTGACAATGGATTCCTAAATGACCCGAGTCGACCTCGATGGCGTTGTTATTGTATTCACCTCACAGATGGCGCCAGTATATTCTCTCGCCATAAGAGGTCACAAGAACTCGGCAAACACAAGTGTGTGAACGGGCCTCAAGATGCACCAAGGAACTAACTAAACAACAAGTAGATCAACGACAATTAGATAATTAAACACACGTCGACCTCAAAGTAACAAACGCCTCACCCGTCTGCGAGCGAGTCGAGGCCGAACACGAGGCAGCGAGAGTCGATGGCCGTCTTGTACTGCTCCTGCAGGGCAGAGTGCAGACGGCACACCTCCTCCAAGCCCGCCTGGTCCTTGCACTGGCCTGGAACCGCCGGCACAACTCCGTTAGCATTACGCTGCCCGGAACGTTTCTCCGACCGGCGTGTTTAGCGTCCTATCCCGCCCATGCATCGAAAGCTCTTACGTCGTCGTCGGGCGGATATCGAGGGACCACTTTTTTTTGGACGCGGTAAACGCACCGATCGGAGATGTGTAGACGACGCGGGGGGGCGGCGAAGCGGGCACTTACCGATGGTGAGCAGGCCGAGCACCCTACGATGAGCCTGGAAGTCGCCCCAGTCGCTGGCCTCCACCGGGTATGAGCGGACGTAGCGCAGCCATACCGTGCGGCTCCCCTGCTGCTGATCGTTGAGCCGGGTGTGGCACAGCCGCGAGATGCGCTCCCATGCGCGCCCGAACACCCGGCCGCTTGTGTCCGGCCCTGAAGCGACGTGCACTTTCTCGTCAGACGACGAAGACGACGCGGCCCCCATGACGGGGTCTTGGGCACGACATGTTCGCCAGCCAGCCACATTGAGCAGTTGCACGTCATAGGAACACACGCAGACTATACTCCATTTTGCTTTAAGTCAGGTAGCAGCCGAGCGTCGCATGCGATCAGAGTTTGAAGTGCATAGTTACGGCACTTATCACTCTTGTGCATTGGCAATCATTGACTAGTACAAATAGCGGAGTGTTAACACAAAAGTGTTAACACATAAGTGATAACACTTATGTGTTATCACCCCTTCGATAGCTTTACCAGTCACGCACAGTGAAGCTGCAGTGATCCCGTGCAGTCTTTCCGCGCGTGATGGTTCAGCCAGTGATGGCAAACCCAGAAAGAAAAAGAGCGCTGTGATGATGCACTGCGGCGCTGCTCGACTGGCTCCGTCGGATCACGGCGTCGGCTGCAGTCGAACTTAAAGGGAAACAGAGCATAGTGCAAAGCGAAGTACAAATAGCGTCACGGACAAGGATGAGAAGAAGCAGTCGGGAGTAGAGCCGCCACGTAAACTATGCTTCAAAGTAGCGACACATCAGCCATCTTGTTGCTTAAAATCACCGCTGTCAGTTGTCTGAAGCCTCGTCTGATATTGCAAAAAAGGATTTTACGTCTTCCGAAAATGTTGAAACAGTCCGTGACGGAGAAAAACGATAACGGACAAGCTTCGTGACGCCGTATTAAAAGCGCAGAAGTCGCATTCTCCGATTGTAGGCATCGCCAACTCTGTGCACGCCCTACACTAGGCAACAGAATGGCGGCGTCCACGAGGCAACCGAGGAATGAGGCGTCGATATTTGAAGCGTAGCATATTTGAAGTCTCCAGTTGAGAGCACAAGAGTACGTCCTGTCCATAATGCTATCCGTGTTTCGGCTTGTTTATCCAACTACCTTGGCAGTTCATTTTGGTTCAGGGAAAAGGTTTACACCCAGCTGCAGCCAGCACTGCCAACTGGACCTAGCACCAAATGCAGTGACCACCCCTTGCTGGCAACCACCTTTAAGCCAAGATGACCCACCACTGCCCATTGCACACACCTCCAGTAAAAGGGCCAGAAACGAGTCACTGAGCCCCCAGTGCTTTCCAGTGATGGCTGTGCGCAGTTTCGCATGCTCGCACAAGTTAGAAACAACACGGGATAGAACGGACGCCGCCATTGACTAGCCGTTGTTGGAGGAAACGCCACGAGCTCCCTTTGCGCCCCATCCAGGCATCTGTCCTCCTGTCTAGGATGGATGTGTCCATGGGCAAAAACAACAGGTATGTGCTCGGATCATATGCTGAGCCAGCACAGTTCACCTTTGGTTATTCCTGCTTACTGCTCGCTTCGAAAAACCTGTTCGATGGTTTAAAATCACCGTGGTAAAGGCAACGCTCGTGGCAGCTACACCCACAGCACGAAAGACCGAATCACGTCACTACAACCTCACCACAGACGCTTTGTGTGACGTTCATACGGCCCACAGCCACTTTTGCTGCTGACAGCGCATACTTGCGACTTCATAAACTCCGTGCTGGTCAAGTGGCAGCTCTCAGTAGGCTCAAGGTAAGCCCGTGACTTGAATACCACGAGCTAAATTATCATCACTGGACCGGGCGCGCGCAGCACGGCACCGCTCGAGTGCGGATACCAGTGGGGGCGTACTCACCGAGCGTCCTGACAAGGACCAACAGACACTGGTGGTCTTCCACGCGGGCCTCGTAGTCCACAAAACTCATCGCGAACGGGTGGTGGAGTACTCCCGCGTCCCCTAAAACACCGTCACTCTGGTGTCAGGCGTCCACTACCGCGTCCTCATCGCCTCGCGACCTTGTCCGACGTCCAACGGCGGCTGGAACTCGCGACCACTGCATGACCGATGGCAACGGCCACGATTGCGTCCTCCGACATGGTGGATTCCCACCCTTTCGATGCTTCTTTTCTTTTTTTCTTCCCCCGTTCGTGCAATCGAGCAGTGGGATGCTCGTTGTTTTTGGAACAGTCGTCAACGCGAGCAGTCTAGCTTCCTCGGGGAGGTTGTGTCGAGTACGGGGGTGCGATGACTCATCGCAGTGGTCGGCGGCGGCCCCGAAGGCCGCGTTGGTGCACGCTCGGTTCGGCGCTAGGGCTTTGGGAGTGCTCGTCGACTGGATCGCGCACTTTCATCGTCGCTTTCCGCTACTCGAAGAAAATCGCCGTGACATAAAGAATCAGAACGGCCCTTACAACAGCACGGAAACGTTCGCCATATGATCGACTTGGGAACGCACAGCGGTCGCAGCAGTAACTAATGTTTCCGCCAAATTTGGGTATAGTTACGTGCGTTTGAATCGAAAGTAATTTGAAGCAGTTTGTTTTAGTCGTATATTAATATATAGATGCGAGTTATGATGATAAATAAAAGCAATTGCTTTGTATTTTTATGGATGTCAAAATACACGATATTCGTTTTGACGTCGGTGGTTTCGTTTTTACTCGCGCTGTGCGTGTTGACGCTGCGCTTTATGAAAGGTAGAGCTACGGTTCACTACACGGTTACAACAAAACATGTCAAACGCAGGACTAAAGGCGTAAGTAAAAAAAAGAAAAGAAATATGAAGACTGTGGAAACTCCTAAGCGTTAAGCTTATATCAGGCTTTCTTATTGGATTTATTTGCTTGTTCTTTGCAGCAGAGCCGGTCAATTATTTACCTCGAACTTTCGCAAGCCTTCTCTCTCTGCCTCGAACTTCGCCACGGACTCAATCAGCTACTGAAGCTCCCGCAACTACCTAGGTGCAAGCTAAAGAACTGTTTTTTAATTATACTTTAATATCTCAATATTACGATTATTCTTAGTTGTTAGTTTATTGTTTAGCTTTTAATAGACTATCGTCTCTAACATCAAACTTTTTTTACTCGAGTTATAACGTCTCATCGAACACGAAATTTACGTGAACGATCGGTTGGGTATAATGAATGAAAAAAGTAAGCAGTGAACTGTAGATATTACGCATATATTAAAATAAGAAAATAAAGTTTAAAATGGTATTATTTCATCGGGCTATAAGAACGGAATCACGTCAACAAATCAAAATTTCGAGATATTAAATTACGAAGCATCCTTCGATATTACATTTTCCAGAACTTCCATATCGATATATTACACGTGAGGTTTAGTATTAGATTTAGACCTCAAACGTTTCTCATTCAGTTACGGCAAGTTGCAGTCTTCAGACGCGCCTTCATTAATTTGACCCTGAAACCCGCTTCCACCTCAAGAAAAAAAAAAAAAAAAAGTTTTGCATATTGTTCATACGCGGCGCGCAGTAGTTCTTACGGGATTTGGTTGTATGGGGAACATGCGATGCTTTTAGCGTTTGGGACGTGTACGTCTTGATAAAATAATATATATCTCAACTACAATTCACCTACATGTATACTAAGTCTCTACATAAAGGGGGAAATCAGTAATACTCTGCGAGAAGCCGGACCTTTTCTACTACAATTCTTAAAGGGTAACTGCAAAGAAAAAAATGTTTTTGAAACAGCCTATATGGGACAAGCATGTCACAAAACAAATCTTCCGGGAAAAAACAAAATTTTTTTAGCAATATTTACGCCACAGGACGTAATTTAGTCGGAGTCACAACTTCTTCACATTTGAAACTCCCGCTCTTTCGACGCGCGCGGAGTGGCTGTTCTACGACACTCCGTGACGTGTAGCAGCCACTTCGCGACGTATAATACCAATTTTGTGGCGCGCGATTTAACACGGACGAAATAGCCACAAACTAAAATCAGTCTCGCGCAATAAATATTGCTGTAAAAAATTTTGTTCTTGGCGGAAAAATTGTTTTGTGACATGCTTGCCCCAATTAGGCTGTTTAAAAATACACTTTTTTTCTTTGCAGTTACCCTTTAAAATAAAAACTTTTTTTTTATAGAGAAGCGCGACACTTTTTTTTTTTAGAACGGAGGGAGCGCGCAGTGAAACACGTGTCAATTTTTTTTAGAATTTAGGGTGCTGTCCTCTATCGAACATGATATCAAACACATTTAAATTAGGGGTGCTCGGAAGCGGCGCAAAGCTTTGACAGACGCGCAAATCGCGTCGCGCCAAGCCTGAAAATATATTTTTCTCCGGACCCACTTATGAAAATACCCGTATTCAAGATTTTTCAAACAATATCAAACGTTTAAAAAGCCTCTCCTCTTCTGTGTACTTCAACACAAGAAGAAGCAACATGTTATTCTCACAGCCATTCTCGCTACTGACGCTGATGATTTTGGAGTTTCATTTACTGACCCATTACAGGATGCGTCGTTTTCTGTGTTTTTTTCTGCCCTTCTGTTTCTAACGGGTTGATGTATATTAAACCCACGCCTCTCTGTAATGCCCTCGGGCCCTGAGAGAAAATGAATTAAATTAAGTTTTAGAAAACAAATTCAAATATTTACTGCAAAAGCAATTTTCAAGATTTTTCAGTAAAAGGTTTTCCCAATGCATGGTTGCACACCCAAAAATTACTCCCCAGTTAGGGGGTTAACATAAAATACAGATCGTGACACGTGTTCAAGAATAGCTTGATGTGCATTTGACGTCGTGTGCCGCTGAACGCCACGTGAAAGACAGAAAAAAGCGCAAGATGTTTGGGTGTCAGATGCCTTCGCCATTTCGGCTCATGAAGTGAGCAATTTCTCCTTGACCTCTCCATTCTTGGTGAGCCGATCTAAATTCGGTGGTGACTGGTAGCTTTATAGAGATGTATACCTAGATTTGGCTATCCAAACACCGGCGAAACAAGCGTACATCTTCGTATACCACCACCACGTCCGGTGTCGGTGCTTGGAGGCATTGAAGAATAATTTTCCTGTTTTGAAGTACGCAAGAAAAACAATAGCCTTGTGAGAGATCCGTGGAGATGGATATGATTGATCAGTTGATTGCACACATAGTGCAAAAGACGTATATATGGGCGAGGAACGCATTGAGTACGATGATTCTCCATGGTGATCTTGATGTACCCTCAGGAAGCTTCGAAGAATTAAAAGGGGCCGAAATGGCGAAAAGCCACATGCTGTTACCGTACCCAGGCAGTGTTTTCTTTTGTAAACAAGCTCGCTATCGGGCGTACCCCTGCGCGCTTCCGGTTTCAATCTTATTTTATTCTTGTCTCACATCCTTCTGTTATTTCTCCCGCTCTCAATCCGCGCAGGCGCTTACGAGCCAAATTTAAATTAACATTTACTTCTTCGATAAAATGCCGCCTTTCCCGACCGCCCTGCTATTGAGAAAAAAAGCAACAACAACAAATAAATGTAGGAAGTCTACTGGGCCAGAAAATAATAGAGCGACCTCCTCGTGCTGAGGCGGTCACTTACCAGCTTTTAATTGTCGAGCAGTCAACGGTGTCGTGATTGCGTGCACGCCTCGGGGCGTTTGTATACTTGTTGTTTCTCTTCGTTTTAGTGTGTGCATAGGGTGGTGCCTGGTGATTGTAAATCGTGTGTACAGCACTTTTCTTCCGGGTGTTCACACCAACAAGAACTTTCAGCCTTTCCACTTTGGTGAAGAAGGAAGACCAGCGGAGCTGTGTACAATGGAAAGTAATGGCCGGCCGCAAGTCGGCAAGCCAGAGGGGAAAGGCTGCCACCATCTATGAGCGACGGCGGGAACCAGATACGTGGCTTGTCGCCGTTGCTCATAGATGGCGGTAGGTGCCCAGAGTTTTGTGTCGACATTTATTTGGTGACGGACACGAAACTGGGGAAACTAGCTTTTAAAAACTCCGCTGTAAAAGGGAGCTGCTAAGCAGGGGTACAAACGGATTTACACCTTTAAAACCGCAGTCAAGGTGCTTATACATCGCACAAAAGATGTTCGCTGCAAACATTATGTCAGGATTGTCTGCGGACACGCCTCGCGCACGTAATTCCAAGCACGTTAAATTTGCTTCATACATGTTTAGGCTTCTAACATGTCTGCAGACTGTTTGTATGGCCCATGTGAACGGACCGTCATACAAAGAAGAAACATGTCTCTCTGCAGACTGTCTTTCGCGCGATGTATAAATTTAGGGTTCTTCGTTTTCGGGTAAAACCCGATGTTACCCGATTTTTGCACCCCGAACAGTTTTTTTTTTTTTAATGAAAATCGGGTCAAACCCGATTTCTCCCCGAATACCGGTCTTGAAATCAGCTGAATTTATGGAAAATAATAACATTTTTAGATCTGTGTCAGAACTGCTTCCTCGGTCACTCGTTTTATGGTAACAAACTTCTTCGATTTGCGTTACCTCTGCACATGCTCGCTTCAGAATGAGAGCACCATTGCTATTCCGTATACTTTGTTGACTTTTGTTCGTGTAAATAACACATTTCAGGTACTTGCCCTTCATAAATAAGACCCGAGAAAACGATTTCCTAACGTCTTCAGAAAGACCCGATTTCTCCCCGATTATCAGCCTGAAAAATAGCGCCCGATTTTTACCCCCCCCCCCCCCCGATTTAAAAAAAAAAAAATAAAAATAAAACCCGAAAACAAAGAACCCTATGTATAATGCCTGAGTCCCACTGGAGCATTGTTGGCGAACAACAGCGTTACCGCTAACGGGTTACTTTTTTTTCGGTAACGTAGTAATTAACGTACTCGTTACTTAAAAAAAAAATAACTGTGACGGGTAACGGGCTTAGGTTACTTATCTTCATTAATGGGTAACGTAGTTACGTTATTCGTTGCATCTCCTTCCCAAGACCTGAAAGGTGTTCGTCATGCTTCTGTATATGTTCTGTCGTCGCTGAACCAATCATAAGCAAAAAGGCCCAGTTACATGCGTTTTTGACGCTGCCCGATTGGTCCAATTTGCTCGTATTCTGAGGAGGTTTCCGATATCGCCTAAATATGGCGACAACTCAGTCTGCGCGCTGTAAGCATCCTATAAATTCATAAATCATAAGGATGCGCGGCCTATTTCCCTAAACAATCAACTATTCATCTCCGGCGTTGGGAAGAGCATTGTGCCGGCAGCCAGGACGGCATATGCGACCAATGAAACATGCCGTCAACGAAATACGAAATTTCGTTGTGCAAACGCTGCTATTACAAAATGTGTATGCTTTTGTAGATGATAGAAGTAAGTAAGAGTAATCGAAAAATATTTTTCGCGGAGAAGGAACATAATAACGCAATAGTCGTCTCAAAAACAGCAATTTTTTTTTTCTTTTGTCTTCCGCGGGAGTGATGTGTCCGGTCGTCAGCTAGTTTGTATGTAGTCCGGGCTGCATGGGCAACAAGCCGCGCGCATTCGAGATATCACTCTGCAGTTCCACCGGTCGAAGGCGCGAGGATCCTTCGCTAGCGGCGAGATGTTTTGGTGGCGCCCTTCTATGGTTCCCTCTCATGACGTCATTACCTTGCGAACAACAAGAACCATGTTGTTTTTTACAGCGGAGCTGTTAAGGGCTAGTTTTCCCAGTTTCGTGTCCGTCACCAAATAAATATCGACACAAAACTCTGGACAGCTACCGCCATCTATGAGTAACTCCTAGATGGCGGCAACCTTTCCAGCCTTTCCACTCTGATTTTCACCAGAGTGGAAAGGCTGAATTTCTCTAGGCGTCGTCCTCGAGGTCGTCCTAGAAGTCGTCCTTGAGGTCGTCCTAGACGCCGTCCTTGAGGTCGTCCGATAAGTTGTCCTCGAGGTCGTCCTAGAAGTCATCCTTGAGGTCGTCCTAGACGAATTGTCCTCGAGGTTGTCCTAGACGTCGTCTGAGATTCTCCTAGACGTCGTCCTTGAGGTCGTCTGATAGACTGTCCTCGAGGTCGTCCTAGAAGTCATCCTTAAGATCGTCCTAGACGTCGTCCTCGAGGTCGTCCTACAAGTCGTCCTTGAGGTCGTCCTAGACGTTGTCCTCGAGGTTGTCCTAGAAGTCGTCCTTGAGGTTCTCCTAGACGTCGTCCTCGAGGTCGTCCTAGACGTCGTTTTTGAGGTTGTCCTAGGCGTCGTCCTTGAGGTCGTTTTAGAGCTCCCTAAGGTCATCCTAGGCGTCGTCCTCGAGGTCGTCCTTGAGGTCCTCCTAGACGTCGTCCTCTAGGCGTCGTCCTTGAGGTCGCCTGAGAAGTCGTCCTTGAGGTCGTCCCACCATAGTACAGCTTCGCTGGTCTTGCTTCTTCAGCAGAGTGGAAAGGCTGAAAGTTTTAATTAGCTTGGTGGAAGGTTGAAATCATTACGCTCTGAAACAAACACAGCCAACACCGTCAAAATTGAAGTTCTTACATTACCCTTATTTCTGTCGAGGAGAAACCTTTTGCTGACGTCATAGACAGTATTCGGTGGATCAGATCTTCTTTCAATCGGCACGTGACTTTCGAAAGAGGTCTATAGACCTTTCCAAAAACGAGCTTGTGGCCGGTGCCATTTTGAGCGTTCGTGCGTATGGCGCGTGCTTTGCTCGCTTTCCGAAGCGACGAACACGCACGTGCTGGGCTGTGAAGATCGCACGCTGGACTGTGATTTTGTAAACATTGGAAAGGTCTATTGACTGAGAGTGGTCCTGGGGGGCTATGTTGCGCTTTTTGGACTCCCAGGAGACTAGGGAGAAGGAAGTGACGTCAACAACGCAGCAAATGCAGATTGGATGTTGATTTTGTTTTCTTCTGTCAACATCCAATCTGCGTTTGCTCTAGTCGTTGACGTCACTTCCTTCTTCCAAGTCTCCTGGGAGTCCAAAAAGCGCAACATAGCGCCCCTGGTGTCGGAACATGCTCCTCCCATCGTCGGAAATGAAATCGGTCTGTTGCGATCTTTGATTGCTTTTTTAATAGAGAAATCGGCCGCGTATCGTCATGGTTTAGAGATTTCTAGGATGCGTAGAGCCAGCAGAGTGAGTCATCGCCATATTTAGGCGATCTCAGAAAGCTCCTCAGGGCACCTTTAAGCTGAAAAGTCATTAAATTTCGCACTAATTCCACACACCTTAAAAAGTTTGCTTGTCTTTTCCCCACGCAGTGTCCCACTTTAAAAAAACCTCAACGACCACGCCCTTTGTCCCAGTGTCAAAAAACGCCGCCGCAAAAAAAAACAAAAAAACAAGAACGCTGTTACCGTCAATTTATAAATAAAACTTTCAGCCTTTCCACTCTGGTGAAGAAGGAAGACCAGCGAAGTTGTACTATGGTGGGACGACCTCAAGGACGACGCCTAGATCGACGACGACGTCTAGGACGACCTCAAGGACGATGCCTAGGACAACCTCGAGAACGGCGTCTAGAACGACCCCGAGGACAACGTCTAGGACGACCTCAAGGACGATTTCTTGGACGACCTCAAGGATGATGCCTAGATCGACGACGACGTCTAGAACGACCTCAGGGACGACGTCTAGGACGACCTCATGGACTACTTCTAGGACGACCTTGAGGACGACGCCTAAAGAAATTGCCGCCATCTACGACCGCTCATAGATGGCGGTAGCTGTCCAGAGGTTTGTGTCGACATTTATTTGGTGATGGACACAAAACTGGGGAAACTAGCCCTTAACAGCTCCGTTGTAAAACGTAACGCAAAAGTAACTTGCGTTCAGGGGCGGATCCAGGAATTTCCTGACGGGGAGGAACCCCCTCCCCGTCTCCTTCGTTTTCCGCCCTAAATTTTACACATGCAGAAATCAAGAGGGGATGCAGAAATCAAGAGGGGGGTCAGGACATCCGGACCCCCTCTCTAAATCCGCCCCTGCTTGCGTTACCTTTTGTCGTTAACGGTGACGGTAACGCGTTCATTTAATTTTAAGGAAACGTAGGTCGGTAACGCGTTCCTTATTTTTGCAAGTAACGAGTAACGTCTTTCGTTACTTTTTTTCAGTAACGCCTACAACACTGCACTAGAGCGACAAACCAGTCAAACAGAACAAGCCTACACCGACAAGCCGCAAGCACGTGCAACGCGCACGCGACGGTAGGCTTGCAGTTCCTTGGTGCTCGTGAACTAAACTCAAGAGTGATTGAAAGTGCGTCAAAGCATAGCCTAAGAAAAGGGGAAAGGGCTACCGGCGCTTTCCCCTCGCTGGGTCGGTAGAAAGAGTAAAAGTCCCGGATGAGAGGCTCGGTCGGTGTTGGGTGTATGCATTGCCCGAACTTCGTTCGTGCTTTCTTCTCTGTTTTAAACTCGCAAATTTAATTAGAGCCACAGGCTTCGATGGCGACAGTTCCCGGTCATCGAAACACCATTGTTCGGTGGCACGAATAACGGCAGAAAGCGTCGAATACTGTCCGAGGACCTATGTAGCTTGCATGGAATCCGGCAAGGCGAGTGCGGCTGCAACGTTTTTAAGCTCCATCTTAAGCTCCAAGGGGAAAGCGCCGGTAGCCCTTTCCCCTTTTCTCTCTCGCTCTCGAAATGGCGCTACCCACGATAAAACGGTGGCAGATCGCCACGAGACGCGGCCGCCGAAATTGAAAAGGTAGAGCGGCCGACAACGGATGAGAGAGAACCTTATGATGGATGGATGGATGAATACGGCTGAGCCCTTTGGATCGGGCGGTAGCTTACGCCACCTAGCCATTTTGTCTTACCCTTTAAGCTTAGAATATTTAAATGTGAAAACTATATTCACTCCGTACTGAAAAGAAAGTGAGGCTATAAATCCCCCTTGCCATCAGTTAATAAGAAAATGCCTAGTGTGTTTCGGCGCCCCGCTGCGGCGAGACGCCGAAACACACTTCTCTCGAGCGAACAAGTGTGTTTCGGGTCCTCGCCGCTGCAAAAGCTGTGCGCTTACGTCCAGGTTCCCCGAGAAATGGCTCTTTGATGCTCTGTGCTACCGTATCCCCGCGCTCCAAATCTGCGAGCGGGCACTCTATGGCTCCGTCGTCGAACTGCCAGGCTTTGTGAGTATAGAGGAGGCTATGACTGTACCAACGCGGAACGCGAGAATGGGCAAACCTCGCACTTGTTAGAATAAAGTTTCTCTCTCTCTCTTCTTCTCCACTGTTCTCCTTCACATCAATGGGAGGAGAAGCCAAGGAGCTAAGCAGCGCGGAGGAGAGACTACGAAACGGCTCGTGCTCTGATACCACTGTGACGTTAGCTTCATCTTTAGGAACCACTTTTAGGCCAGCGCGCTCGAGAAAAAAAACAAAAAAAAAAAAACACCCGGTTTTGCGCAAAATAAATATTAAGTTTATGTGTTTTTTTTTTCGTATTCAGCGGAAGAATTTTTAAAGGTGTGCCCTCAGACAAACTAGGGGGAATGTCCCCCCCCCCCCCCCCCACCCCCCCACCTTCCTCCCCTAGGGGGTAGGTAGGTGAATCGCTGTCCGGCACTCTTGCACACAAGGCTAGCGGCGCGCGTGCGCAGTAACGGCGTCTTCGTTGCGCAGAGCACAGCGAAGAGGGAAAACGGTCTAGGAAAATTCCCTATTAGGGAAACAAAGAGTAGATCGCACGTGCTTGAGGCTTGTCGGTGTCGGTTATTTTTGTTTGTTCATCTCACCTTAGCATGAACCATTGTTAACCGCGCATTTGCTTTAGATGAAGCCTCGGCGGCTGCACGAGCTCTCGTGCAGCGAGTGCTCCAGTCAGTGCAGTCAAGTCTAGCCGCTCGTGCTTGCATGCAGCCTTCGCAGTTAGTCTATGCTAAAGAGAGACGAAGTATAGTGGGACTCGGGCATTAGTAGTGTGACCGCAGCTTCAAAGGCACACTGACCGCCCGCAGCTCGGAGCAGGTGGAGCGAAAGTTCGCGCTGCAGAACCCGCAGGGATCCTGGGTTCAGTCCCCACCCCTGCCCGTTTCGATCTGGATGAGCATCGTACCGGCGTGCGGTCGTGTATCACTTCTGCGTGGTGCACGCTAGCGGTGGTACTTCACATGTGTAGATTTCTCATCGACAGCTTAAACCCGAGTTAGGAGAATATAATTAGAAAAGGGAAAAGAAATTCATCAATTATGAAACTCAAGGCGCTATGGAACTATAATAGATATGAAGTGGTCAGAGGTATATGGAAAGGAGTGATGGTACCAGGGCTGTCTTTTGGCGAATGCGGTGCTGTGCATGAAATCAGAGGTTCAATCAGGATTAGAAATTCGACAAAGAAGCGTAGGCAGGCTGGCACTGGGAGCACATGGAAAAACACCAAATGAGGGAGTACAGGGGGACATGGGATGGTCGTCTTTTGAGAGCAGGGAGGCAGTTAGTAAGTTGAAATTTGAACAAAGGTTGACCGAAATGGATGATACGCGGTGGGCACGGAAGGTATTCAAATATTTATACATGAAAAGTTTAAACACAAAATGGACAAACCGAACCCGAAAGCTTACATTTAAATACATAAACACTGGTGATGGGGCTGAACAGACTACTTCAGTGAAAAAGGGGGTGAAAGAGGCAGAGAGGAAAATGTGGGAGGAAAGAACGCAGGATAAATCAGCTCTAACAGTGTACAGGTCACGAAAGCAGGACATAAGAAAGGAAAATGTCTTTGGCAATTCAATAGGAAGTTCTTTGCTGTTCGAGGCGAGAACGGGGGCTTTGAGGACGAGGACGTATAGGGCTAAATTTCAGGAGATAGACACATTATGTGCTGCCTGCCATAATGAGAGTGAGACACTTGAGCACTTGGTATTAAAGTGCACGGGGCTTCGTCCTGCACTCCCTGAAGGGGTAACAGATCTGGCCGGGGCCCTGGGGTTTGCTGGCGACGATGGAGGGACGGAGGAGAAGAGGATTACAGTCACAAAGAGGCGATTAGAAGATTGGTGGAAATTATCTAGGGCAAATTGAATGATGCAGAACTAACTAGCACAGCTGGGACAGGCGGGACAGAGGAAAATTGGGACTCCCTCCCGCGTGGCTCCGGCCCAAAGTCTCAACCCTGTCTCCCAGTGGGTCCGGTGCGGGGGTAACGCCGCCGCATTTCGAAGGCAGACCGACTTTACGCTGTACAAACACGAACGTCCATTTCTTTTTTTTTTTGGTTCCGCCCCACAAAAAAAAGAAAGAAAGAAAAAACGAAAAGAAAACATGTTTTTTTGGTGCTTGAAAAGAAATAATACAATGTAAAAAAAATCGAAAAAAAAGGGGAAAAAAGGAGAAAAAGGTGTCGCAATATTTACGCCGTGAGGTAACATACCGAGTACGAACGAAACTGCCTTCTATTCCGAGGCCTATCTCAAACTGGGTCTCGCTTCGTAAATATTACGCAAATTATTTTATATTTCTGTCAATTTAATTTTTGGCATACGCCCAGTCCTATTTTGTAAGGATGTAAAGTTTTTAGGGTGCAGGCTTCTGTAACGTCACTGGATCCTGGGAAAGTAGCGCCAAGCTCCCCGTGTGGTCGCCATCTTGGTTCATGGAATGAGCAGTTTCTCCTTGACCTATCTGTTCTTGGTGAGCCGGTTCGAATTCGCCGATGACGACAAGCTTCATAGAGACATTTCTTGAATACCGAGATATTGTTATCCCCACACCGGCGAAACAAGCACACATCTTCGCACCGTCACCCACCACATGCGGCGCCGGTGCTCGGCGGCATTGAAAAATAAAATTCCCGTCTTGAAATGCGCGAGAACAATGCAATTGTAAGAGATCTGTGGAGATGAGCATAACTGATTAGTTGATCCCATGCACACCACCAAAGACTCTTATATTTGCGAAGAATGCTTTCAGTACGATGATGGTTCGTAGCGATCTTGGCGCAGCTGATTCAGAACGACCCTTTCGAACAATGTGGTGAGTTGGGCCAGGTGGTATCGAGAAGACATGATGAAAAACAACGCACAAAGGACAACAGGAGAGAGAGAGAGAGAGACATGGAACACGCAAGTGCGCTCGATGAATGTAATTTTCGAGTCAGCGCTTGTGGGTTCTATGCATACATGTACGTAACGCGTTACAAGTAACGAGTTACTTGTACCTAGTTACTATTTTCGGTAACGAGTAACGTATTTAGTTACTTTTTTAGAAAAGGAACGAGTAACGGTATTTAGTTACTTTGAAGGCCAAGTAACGAGTAACGGTATCTCGTTACTTTTGAGGAGTAACGTGTACAACACCGCTTAAACGGCCTTGTTTTTATTCTAACCTGAGTATGCGTCTATTGTGACAAAGGCAGATGGGCAACCCGAAAAACAACTAACCAGTATGACAGTACTGCAACGTATATCGCTGAACACGTCAGTCGAACGGTTCGACTGACGTGTCCAGCGATAAACGTTGCTGTACTGAACTCTACAGCTGGGAATGTCCTTCACCCAGCGAGCACAATCAGGTTCGTTGGTTGAACCTTCTAGAAACGGGTACGGACCTAATGTAAACCCGGAGGCACATAACCCATTACCCGCTGTCCTCAATGAAGGCGCGGTTCTCGAAGATTCACCAGCTCTTCCTGAAGCACAACACTGCCGTTCCTTCGAGCGCGTCGGTAGAACGACTCTTCAGCGTCGCCGGAGATGTATTTTCAAGGAAGCGGGGAAACATAACTGATGAAAACTTCTACAGGCAGCTGCTGCTGAAGGGCAATGACTACTAAAAAGAAAACAATAAACCATGAAACAAAACAGTTGTGTATTTGCTCGTCAAAGTAACGTGGAAAGTAACTCGTTACTTTTGAGGTAACTCACGCGTTCCTTTTGAGAATCGGTAACGAGTAACGTATTTAGTTACTTTTTGAGCGAGTAACGAGTAACGGTATTTAGTTACTTTTTTTGGGTAACGTGTACATGTCTGGAACTTCTATGTGTCTCTCGCCCGTTATCCTGTCCTTTGCGCTCTGTTTTTCGTCGTGTCGACCTCTTCGAAGCTTCGAAGATTTTAATGGACCGAAATGGCGACTGCCATGGCAACTGAAACCGATCAGCCAATCACCTTGCGAGGTTTAGTCGTCTGTATGTTAGTATCTGTTTGCGTCCGGCTGGCAGGCAGGGAAAGCAATAGCGCTATACTTTCGCAGGATCCAAGGCATCCGGTACGATCCGTCTGTGGACATTGCCGTACGAGATCAGAGCGTGCACTTGCCAGGTGCGTCCAAGTATTTGGACTACATCCGTGCGTTCTCGTGTGCCGCGCTTAAAATAGATGGCGAACGCAAAGCGTGACCGCGCGGAACGAACCGGAAGAACGACCATCTCGATATACCGTCTCGTCAAAGCTCAAAAAAAAGAAAAAAGACAATTTTTAGAACACATACGACGGTGAATCAAAACCTCCGAACGACACGTATTACCAGTCGACGACGGTGTGTGTGCGTTTTTTAACATGCACCTCTTCCGGTCACAACGCCCCGAGCAAATTCAGAGCTGACGGCACTTCAGTAACGTGGCCAGGATTGTTTTTTGGTTTGTTTTTTCGTGGGAAGACGGGGGGGGGGGGGGGGGGGGGGGGCAAAAGACATGTGTGTATTATAGATGTTTTCACTCAGATGCTCTTACGGATAGCAAAGTTGCTGTTCCTAAAATCATAAACCCTATAAAAAAAGATCTAAAGCCAAAATTATTATTTGGCTCCGATTATATTCCAAATTGTACCGTCAAACGCTGTTAAAACGCGTTTTCTCCAGTATTAGAGCATATCTTTAATCTCTCCTTGTCTGCTTGTGTTTTTCCATCAGTGTGTTTTGTATCTTTGCTTTGTTCTTTTTCGTAAGTATTTAAGATTGTAATGCATGCAAGCGTGTTTTTGTTGCCGGCCGTGACTGGGGAAGCAGCCAAAATACAATTCTAAGCCTTTCTAGGGGACTTATTGGAAATCGCTTTCTCTACGCTCTTCCTCTTCTAACAATATCAAACGTGCAATGGAAGAAGCTCGAGTTTTTTCACATGAAAGCTTTACGGATATGCTTAGGCCTCCCCAAAAATTCGCAGTGCCTACCTACACTAATCGAAGCATGTAATTCACCACTAGAGCTGCATGTCCATGAGAGGGCCTATGAGACACATCACTATAGACTTCACCGCGCCCAGACAACCTCCAAATTAATCGACAAACTTGCATCCCGTTGTTATTCTCGCTTTGGTCAAGTCGCCAAAGCTTTCCGTGTTTCAATCGGCTATCCGGAAAACGTCCCACCTGTGCCACCACCGCATCAAGATTCACTTTTCAAAGTTGACACGGAGATTTTTGACCCACCGCCACGTCGGCGAGTAGTAGCGGTGGTATCGCGAAAAATTGCACTGGACCTAATACACACAGTTTACGACAGAATGTTACATATTTACACTGATGGCAGTATTAAGAACAACACAGCTACAGCAGCGTCGTCCCGGAGCTGGGCCCGAGCAACATGGGACAGCTTGATACTTGCTTCGACACCACAACAGCTGAATGGCTATCTGGCTAGCTATCACCGAGACAGCACTCCCTCCGGCTCCCAGATCGGTAGTGGTATTTACGGATTCAAAAGAAGCCTTACGCCAACTCATAAACCTGGAGGATGCCTCCCCTCTTGCTCGGATAACCGCAGAACTTGCAGAAACCGCAGGCAGAAATGGAAACACCTTCTATTTTCAATGGATTCCTTCCCACGTCGGAATCCAAGGTAACGAAGATGCCGATGCTCTTGCCACAGTTGCCTACTCCGACTCCTCACCGAGCTTCTCTATGCACACAAACAATTCGGCCAACTCTCTTATTCAAGGGGGCATTAGAATGCTACACCCTGACTTTGAGACAGCAGTAGGATCTACTCCACATCTCATTCCGAAGAAAAAAATTTAAAAGAAAAGAACGGGCTCTTCGTCATTGACTGCGAGTCGGATGCGCCAACACGAAAGCAAGACTCCACCTCATTGGGCGCTACTTTTCCCCGCTATGCGAAACCTGCAATTCGGTGAAAGACCTTGACCATATTTTATGGACATGCTCATTGCTTGCAGACTATCGTAAAAATTTCCTTGAAAATGTCAACATAGCCCCCATACCTTTTCCGAATACGACAAAGAAGTTTGTTCCCAACTGGATCACGGGCAGGGCAAACAAGAGTTCTTCGAGCGGTCCTCGAGTGTTCGTCGTCATCAGGACTTGCATCCCAACTGAAGTGTACCAAACATATGCGAAAGAGTCAGACAAAGAGGACGGAGAGGACAAATAATCTTTCGACTTTGAACACATTGAGGTCTTTATTGCCAGGCCGACAAGCAACGAGCTGCCGAAGATTTGGGGAAAGGGTTAGTGGTTTTACTGAAGTGTACTTCCCTCCCCTCCTCACCTCTGTTCCTCTTTCACCCCACTTCCCAGCAGGATGATACAGCTGTCCCCTCTTCTGGGGGACTAACCTATCACCCTGCATCCCACCTCTTCCTTTGTATTATTTATTAAAACTAGAGTTCCTATTTAAGCTCCCTACCGGAGCCAGAGTTGCACGTTCATCCCCGTAGCGCCGTCTTTCCTGCACGGCAAGTTGATCCAGCTCCTCACGTGACTGAATTCGGCGAATAGCGGCGCCGCGCTCAAAACCAGGGGAACGTATGCCGGGGCGCGTGCAACGTCTACTTGCCTGCACGGCATTTGAGTCTGCTCCTCACGTGATCGGATCTCGGCGAATAGCGGTGCGGCGGCACGTGGAAAACAGACGCGCATAGCTGTGTGCTCGGCTGCGGAGCGCGTGCTGAACGCGAGCTTCCACAGTTCTTTCGCCACGTGTATTCCGCACCACCAAGATTGCCGGTCTTGGCAGCCTATTAATGCGAGCTCGTTCTGAGCATGCGCTCTAAACAGTGACCTCAAATATGGCGGCCAGTGAATACCTCCTATAAGGAGCTCTAATTAAAACATCACCACCACCCCGTTTCAGCTTAAGTCCAGACGCAGCCGATGCTACAAGCGCGAGCATGTGGCCCTGAACAGTGCTCGCACTGCACGAGTGCGCGTCCTTGGCTGAAAGCCCGAAGCTCGAGCTCTTCTAGCATCGGCTGCGTCTGGACTTTAAAAACACTGACCCCCCCGCAAAAAAAAGAAAATTGCCAGGCGATTTACTATTGTGTCAGAAGACTACCCAATCAATATTTTGATAGATCGTCACTTATATTTTTTTCTTAATAAAAAAAAACAAAAAAAAACGCAACTCCTCGAAAGAGAAACCGAAACTGAACTGGTTAGGGAGAAGAAATGTAGAGGTGGAGAAAGTTGCCGAAAGTCACGTGGGTACAGGCGACCGCGTCGTTTTTTTGGTTGTGCGAAGCAGACTTATACCCCTGTCAGGCGGGCACGTTAAATGACATTTAAGCAAAATGACATTACAGCTCGGCCACTGAGCGTGAGCGATGAAGAACCAGCATCACGTGAAGAACCAGGATCACGAGCTGATTCGCCGAGCGGTGAATGACATTCGATCAAAATGACATTTACTTTCCCGTCTGACAGGGGTATTAAAACGCGCACGTCGCACGTCACACCAAAAGCGCAAAATTAAAGCCCTTCGTGCTTGACGTTTACGCCTTTTTCAAGCTTACCACTCGTGCAGCAGGCGCAAAGCTAGCAGTGGTGGAACGCGGTGATAATCTAATCATCCGCGTTTTGCCGTTTTGCCACTGCTAGCTTTGCGCCTGCTCCACGAGTGATAATTTTGGTGCGCCCCCGAGTTCCCCACGAGCTTCAAGTCGTTATAAAATTGACTGATATGGTGGTTTTCGATTAGGCTCAACATGTTTCTAATTGATACCATATGATTATTTTTACAAATTCAAAAGCTAATTAAGAAAGGTGAGTTAATTATCCGACTTATCGAAAGATTAGCCACCTATATGATGTCCCCCGGCCTGGCCGTATAGCTCACCTGCCAAAATGTATTAGTGCACCTTTTACGAATTTTTTGTAATAAATCTGTTCGAATTAAAATGGAACGTGTATATATATATATATATATATATATATATATATATATATATATATATATATATATATATATATATATATATATATATATACTGAAGAGTTTTTCAGATGGGGGCATACTAAAGTGGGAAGCCTGATATCTGAACACCATGTATACCATATACAAAATACGTGCGCAGGAAAACTAGCAAACTGCCATTTCTGTTTTACCTCTAAAACATATATATATGACATATATATATATATATATATATATATATATATATATATATATATATATATATATATGTCATTACAACGCACGTCAACTGCAAAAAAAAAAGGGGGGGGGCCTGACGTTCTTTTTGATTATATGTTCTAAACAGATGTTTTTCCCTGCTGTATTTTTAGCATATCTCCATGCGTGTGATGATTTCCGTCAGATAGTATCGTATCGCACGGAAACACAATTCGTTTTTATAATCCTGGTGAGTTGTCTTAAAACGCCACTAAAAAAATGTTTTTTTTTAAACAGTTTGGTTAGGACAAGCGTGTCCCAACAGTCTGTCCCAATCAGACTGTTTTCGACACGCGTGTCAAAAAATAAATTTGAAGCGAAAAAATTTTTTTTTTAGAAAAATATTGTCGACGAGATTTACTTCAAATTCTGCGCGCAAAGTTCATGACGTCACAGAATGGTCATACACTCTTTCCACCACAACGATATGGTCATACACTCTCTCCACTTCAACGTGATGGCCAAGCCGATCCACCTCTCCTTCACGCACCCGAAATGCCGAGAGAGAAAAAAGGTTCAAGGTACACCTAAGCACTTCTTATGAGCTGTGAATGCGAAAGCATGCGTGCCGTTCTTCCGCTCGCGTGTTTCGTTTGCGGCGTATTTGCGTCGGCCGTGCGCGCGCTCTCCCAGCTTTCCTCGCAGATCTGACCTCGGACGCTTCGTGTACCAGAGCTACCAGAGCTTTTTACAGGCGCTAAGGTGCCTGGATCGCGTCTCCGACTGGTGTGTTTAGCGTCCTATCCCGCCCATACATAAAAAGTGGTCCCGAAGTGGCAACAAATGACGTCACAGAAGCCGGAGTGTCATGTTGTTGACTGTCCCGATCCTGGCGGTTGGTCGTAGAAATGCTGGCGAAAAGCACAAGCGAACGCGAGTGTCGCTGTCGTCACGGCGTCCCAGGCGTCCCAACTTCCGGCTTCTCTAACTTCCGTGGGCTGTCACAATGGAGAGCGACCTGCAGCAGAACAGGCGTCTGCTACATCCACCACAGCTGCTGGAACACCGCCAGGGTCGCGACCGGCGACAGCATGACACTTCTATGACGTCATCAGGCGGAAATCGAGGGACCACTTTTTTTGGACGCGGTAAACACACCAGTCGGAGACGCGTTCCAGGCACCATAACAGGCGCGCTTGCGGCGCGGACTAATGTACTTTAGCGCGGACAGACACGCAGCGCCTTGGGGTGGCGGTCGTTGAAACTGACGCGCGCAGCGACCAATGGGAGCCTCGTCGACGCGCGCCAGCCAATGGGACCCAAGGCGAGATCCATCGCGAGGTCCGAGCTTCGAATGCCGCGTGGCAATGGGCGCGTTCAGTAGCGGCTCCCTTAGCTCCGAACGGAGTCACTCGAGTCGGAGTCATCGGAGCGCCTACTGAACGGCAAAAAAAGCCGCGGCTCCAAACCTGCTTCTACGCAATTTCCGCTTCCTCCCCTGTGCCAGACGGTCTCCGAATAAACTTGAAGCAGACGATGGCGAGCACGATCGCTTTTATTTGACGCCGGTATTGAAGAAGTCTTGACAAGGTCGTTGAGGAAAAAGCGAGTGACTGTACACATCAGCGCTGTTGCTCGAAGCGATGCAACGCGATCGAGCCCTTCGCTCGGCGGTGCAAAGGCAGTATAGTATACTGTTATAAAAACCTACAAAAACGTCGTCAGCACACGCAAAATATAGAGCTCGGCGAATCTATACGCCGCCGGTTACGATACTTTTATACGGCCATACGTTTGTTCTGCCCTTCGTAACGAACTTCCTATAAAATGTATTCGTATACACACGGGAAGTTCAGCCGCGCTCGGCGATCAAGGTTTTGTCGGCCGAAGCGAGCGTCAGCCAACGTGCACCCCGATTTAGCCACGCAAACAAAACATCAACCGGGATCATGCTCTGCGTGAGTGTCCAACCGGCTACCGAATTCGCGTTCATACCCTGCCTTGCTATGTTCAGCGCGGACAGGACTATCGTCGATATTCACCGAGTTTCCGTGCAACGGCGATCAAGACACGGCGTCAAATGAACGTTTACGTTTATTAGCATATTCAAACCAAACAAAATACTGTCCAATGCATTTTCCGAAAAGAGCCTTACCTGAAATTGAAATTTTAACGCGTTATTCGTCTTACCTTGAGCACTTTTCATTAACAAAAGCAAGCAAACCGCACCCCCGTGCCAGAACCGACGCAACTTACCCCGCCATTTTGTTTGTTTTTTACTCTTTTAGCGCCGGAAATCGTCACCAGTTAGTAAATGACGTCATCTTTAGCTCCTTTGACTCTACGTGCACCGTCTCCGGACTCGGTGCTTCGGAGCTTGACTCCGAAGCCCCGGAGTTACGTGCACCGGAAGTGACTTTTGGCCGTCCAGTGGAAGGAGTCAGTGACTCCTTGACTCCGGGGCCGTTACTGAACGCGCCCAATGAGTTCAAGGAGAAAATTTGGCACGCGGCATTCGAACCAGGGATATCGCGGTGACTCGTGTTTGCGGATTGTCTTTTGTACGATCTATGAGCAGTGAGACCCCGGCTTTATAGCCTGCCATGTTCCAAATAAATACAAAATCGAAATCGTATCATCGTGCAAACGAATAAAACTGTTGCGGGCGGCATACTTCAGTCAATCCGTGTGCGTTCGTGATGCGTTTGTCGTCTGCAGCAGGCATCTCGTAAACGTAAGCGCCCCTAGAAACGGTTTGTTTGGAGCGGTGACGTCAAACTTACGGGGTCAATTACACAGAGAATGCACAAAGTGCTTCCGGTTCTTTGTGTAACTTTTTTTTTTTTTTAGATCAACGTATTTGCAGTTTTTTAGAAGCCACAAAAGATGAGTATCGTACTTTTTTATATTTTTAATATTGAGTGTGAACCTTCGTTGACCCGGGACTTCGGTTATATTTGGTGTGTGTGTCTAAACTTCAAAGAGCGGCACGTGACCACGGAGAAGAGAGTGAGCGTTACTCAAACCGGCCAGTTTTCTATCGGCGGTTTTCGGATGGAAAGAAAACGAATTTCGAGCCGCAATTCGCGTTCTGGGCAGTTGCGGCTCTCATATGTCATGTACAAATAAAAACTTTGGCGAACATAAATACCCCGCCAGTGTCCCTTTAAAAGCTCAATTGAAGTATAGGTCATATCTATACGCACCATAAATGAGCAATGGTCGCTTACAACATTGTCAGAAATATTTCGAGCCCAGGTGAAATAACGATGAGTAAACAAAAAACTATTTAAAAAAATACGCAGGGTGGAAGGTGTCCCAGGGCTACCCGATGGATGGAGACTGTGTGTTGTCTCGTCGTTAGCAGCCACAAGCGGTTGCAACGCAGTCGGTCACACCAACTTTACCTAGAAGACAAGGCCTGCGCATGACTTCATCGTTAGTGGATCGCCGACGCGGCCCAAGCGGCAAACATGCATATACTGAAGGTCGACGAGGGCCGCGTTCGTAGCATCGCCAATTGTTATGAGACGCTGCCAGACGCACTGGCCAGGATGCTGACACGAGCAAGGGGTCGTTGCGTTAAGGCTAGCCCACATGGTGCGTTTTTCTCCGCGTCTGCGTCGCGTCTGCGCTTTGACGTCACTTCCGGCGCCGGGACGAAACGCAGCGTTTTTAGGCGCATTCCGGCGTATCTGGAGGAGCCAGATATTTTGCGTCCAGGCGTCGCGTTTCGCGCTGCGTCTAGAAAGCAACAACCAACCAACGGCCGTGTTCACTAGTTGCAAGGAGCGTTTGAATTTTCTCTACTGTTTTCGCCACTGTAGGACTGTAGTTTTCGCCACGGACCTAGCGAAAAAGGTGATAAAAATAATAATAATTTTTATTTGCACAGATTGCGATACCTACTCGGCAGCGTGCAAGGCTAGGCAGACAGGTTGAGACCCCTACGCAGGTGCGCCTTCTAGCCCACCGCCAAGTAGGAAAAGGGATACGGGAGGGGAAAATAAAAATGCAAACACTCAAAACAGAAAGATACACATACAAAAACGAGTAACAGCACTGTGCCATTCCACGGCAGAGCGCCCGCCAACGCTCGCAGCAGGGCGAACATGGGTAGTTACGTCCTTCCCCCCGCGGACATCAGTTTACAATACCTTTTGCACAAATCCAGGGACCTCTCCCTGCTCCGCGGGAGACGCTGACGCCCCTTCAGCGGAACAGAGAGGAGCTAGCGAAGTACAAAAGCATCCTGCACTCTTGCAGGCGAAATTTAAAGAATACAAGGACACCGAGAGACAAAGGAACAAAATTAGTACTATCGGCAACAGCCGCAAGAACACAACCTCTGTAGCGGCCAGCTGTAAATGTTTTGGCTCGTGAGATGGTGATGCCGATGGCGTACCGAAAGGTGGATGAGGCGTACGCACTAAAAAGGATGAAAATGAGTGAAATTGAGCTTTATTGCATTTTATGTAATAAAAATGCGTGCTTACTATTAATAAAATTAAATATTTCGGCATGTAGCAATCATTTAACGCGCGATTTTTATCTAAAATTTGCGTTTGTTTCTTAAGCGCGTCTGGCTACGTTGGGCAGACGCTTCGGAAACGCAGACGCGAACCGCTGCCCGGTAGCGCTGCGTGTGGTTTGACTGGGCGCACGCGTCTGGCTTCCAAGCCGAGACGCGCGTCTAGACGCACTGAAAAACGCGCCATGTGGGCTAGCCATTATGGTGCCTGGAACGCGCCTCTGACTGGTGTGTTTAGCGTCCTATCCTGCCCATACATCAAAAGTGATCCTGAAGTGGCAACAAATGACGTCACAGAAGCCGGAGTATCCTGCTGTCGGATGTCGCGATCCTGGCGGTTGGGCGTAGAAATGCTGGTGAAAAGCACGAGCGAACGTGATTGTCGCTGTCGTCACGGCGACCCAACTCCTGGCTGCTGAAGCTTCCGTGGGCTGTCACACCAGAGAGCGACCTGCAGCAGAACACGGGTCTGCTACATCCACCGCCGCTGCTGGAACACCGCCAGGATCGCTCCCGGCAACAGCGTGACGCTTGTATGACGTCACAAGGCTGAAATCGAGGAACCACTTTTTTGGACGCGGTAAACACACCGGTCGAAGGCGCGTTTCAGGCACCATAGTTGCGTGGACCCAATGCGGAACGCAAGTTCGTCTGATTCTTTTGCAGGGGTTGCGGTGACGTCAGAAAGACGCCGAACTCTGATTGGCTCTGATTGAAGAATAGCGGGTAGACCTCAAGGCAGCTTGATTTGAGGTCTACCCACTATCCTTCAATTAGAGCCAATCAGAGCTCGGCGTTCTGACGTCATCACCAACCCTGCAAAAGAAGCGGGCGTGCTTGCGAAGTATGCCACAACATATTCGTGGCAATATCTGTTGTATCCGGTGTCGGGTCTATGAACGCTGAAAGTGGCATTCGAGTGGGGCAGTCGCATTCTGGTCTTGGAACGGCGCCAGTTTGTACCTGCGTTTTACGCGACGCACGCCGCAGCATTCGCCGCACGAATCCGAGTTTGTTTTCCAAGTTCTCTAAGCCGCTGCAGCTGGCTGGCTGGCAGGTTCCCCAAAAGTGTACCTTGCCGGTATGTCACGTGCCGGTCAGTCCAATACCACAAGACAAGGTCTAGGCGATGATTCGATGACGAACGGGAAGAAGGGAGGAAGGCCTAGAGGCCTTGTATTCTATGTGGTGATCATGCAGTCTGAGGTTTCCCTCTGATCGAACGGCTTCGAGATCTCTGCAAGTTGTTTTGTGTTTTTCTTCGGCTACAAAGTGACTTTACAATCGTTCCACGCTGCTACTGGTGCCCCAGAGTTTGGGAACCGCCATCTGGTGGAGTTGCCTCCTCGCACAACCCAAAGTGAGGGTATACAGCGATTTCGTTACTGCCGTGTGTGTTGCATACGCGCGGCGTGAAACCCGCGACATGCCAAGCTTCCGTAAGCTGCGATAATGAAACCTTGGGCGCGTGAGGACGGAGTCTATATCCAGTAGATCGAAGTTAGGATCCCTGAAAAGCCCCAAATGCGCGTGCATGACACCGCGAAGGCGCCATTTCTAGTTTTCGCAAGTCCCCTGAATTCGTATACGAAAGGCACAGGATAGTTGAAAATGCTTTCTTTGTTCGCACCTTCGCTCACTCTCTAGAGTCGCGCCCGTGTCCTCCAAATAATATCACACACATTTAAAAAAAAATAAAAAATGTCATTGTCTTGTTAGACGCATGCTGCGGCTTTCGCGATTGCAGGTGTGCATATTGGCGCAACGGCAATCTTGGAGACCGAGCGTGTTTCTACAATTCTGCTTTCGTCTGCTTTAAGGCCGGTTCACACATACAGCGGAGCGCTACGTTAGCGCTCCAAGGAGCGCTCATGTGGCGCTTCCTAGCGCGTGATGTAGCGCTCGGTTAGCGCTCTGTTAGCGCTTCAGAAGCGCTTTGTTAGCGCTCGCTCCCTGTGCCGTGCTTGCTGCTGCGGAACAGCGCGTGCACGGCGATTCCTTCGTTGTTGTTTTTCCTTTGGCATTGAAAGAAAAGGAAGTAAAAGAGCCGCTCTCCAAGCAAAGGGTCGGCAGGCGGTCCAGAGTCATGCACCTTTTCCACAAGGGCGCAGCCATCTTGAAATGTCGTCACTTCTGGTATGCGTTAAAAAATCGTTCTGGGCTCTCCACGCGGCTGGAAGGTGTTCACGAAAGATGCGTGATTGTCACACATTATTGTTTCGCCTCACCTATATTTTTTCGTGTATGCCAGGTTCAAATGTTTAATTATCTCTTCGTCCCGCATACCGGATACGGAACCCGCGTGACTGAGAACGAAAGGAAACGGAAAATGTCTATAGTTGATTGATTGTGTACGACCTCATCGCTTTCTATTCGATATGCGTGACTCCGGTTTCAAAGACACGCATGCAGCTAAAAATAATCGCCTTCGAAAGAGCTGTGTGTCTCGGTCCCTCAGCCTAGGAACAAGGTTCGTCGGGTACCCGTTGGTATCTCGGTGGCGAAAGATTTCGCGCACCCAGAAGGCTCTTCTAGGCGTTAAGCCGTCCACACACATATGCACTAATCGCGTATGTATGAGCATTTGTCGCAGTTCTATTTCAGCTTCCCACATGTCCGCCATGGTGCTGCTGATGCACACTCAACCACAGGAACCGGAACCGCAGTGCACGCGCTAATCCGCAGCACCGCGGTACAAGAAGCGCTACTGAAGCGCTAACACGGCGCTACTGAAGCGCTAACAAGGCGCTACTGGAGCGCTAATCACGCGCTATATTCGAACGAAGTCACGCGCTAAGAAGCGCCACATGAGCGCTCCTTGGAGCGCTCACGTAGCGCTTACTTAGCGCTCCGCTGTATGTGTGAACAGGCCTTTAAGGCCTGTTCACACATGTAGCGGAGCGCTACGAGCATAGCGCTGACCTCGCGCTAAGCGCGTGCTGACGGGAGCGTTCACCAGCATTGTATCGCACCGTCAAAAATGTTGCTCATGGCAGACGATAAGTAGCTGACGACACGTGAGAAGCGCTACATTAGCGCTTCGCTGCATGTGGGAACCGGCCTTTAGTCAGACGTCTGAGTTACCTATGCGGAGCGCAAGTTCGTCTGCTTCTTGCACAGGGGTTGCGATGATGTCAGAACACTGAGCTCTTAATTATTGGCTGATTGAAAAAAAAAAATAGTGGGTAGGCCTCAAGGCATCTAGCATTGAGGTCTACCCACTATCCTTTCAATCGAAGCCAATCAGAGCTCGGCGTCGTTCTGACGTCACTGCAACCCCTGCTGCGCAAGGAGCAGACGACTTGCTCTCCGGATAGAGACACAAGGGAGATGCACCGCAGCGAAGGCCTGAAAACCCGAGTACATAGCCTTGGCGATGGTTGCTTCTGCAGTTCTGCTGCGTGAGAGTTCGTACACTTGAGGTATGTCCTTGTGCAATCAAGCTCGCGCTTGTGGCCTACTATGCGGAAAGAAAGTGGGGAAGGGAGGAGGACACGCCTAGCTTTGATTGGAAGGATTAGGGGGTAGACGCAAAGGCTATAGCTGCCTTTGTCTCTACCCGCTGCCTCCCTCCAATCAGAACGAACAAGAGCGGCGTCTGCACCTCGCGCAGTGTCTCTCAATAAAACGCCGGACGCCGGTGTTCGGCGTTCGAACAGTGAGCAGAGAGAAAGGCGAATCGCACATATTCGAAAATCAGTCGCGATCGCTTATCCGCGCGGCGAGGTTTCTCGGTTTCTTCACCGAATCGCAGAAAAACAGGCGTATCGCCAACTTTAATACCGTTTTTAGTAGAGAAATCGGATGCGTATCAATCTATATATAATCCTGGGTTTTTTTAGAACGCTTAGGGGCCGTAGATTGAGTTATGACCACGGTGGAAGAAGTGAGGTGTCTGAACGGCACCGCCTCGCCGTGAAGCAAGAGTGACGAAGATTCACCAGCAGTGTTGACAAGCGCCTTGAGATGGCGTTACTTGTCCTGGGCGCCAAACGGAGTCCCGAGCACGTTGGGCTCGGGGCTTGGCGCATCAGAGATGAGCATACTACATTTCTGGAGCTTCCCTCCTTTGGATTTTATTGAGCGTGTTTACCCGATGGACTCTCGAATTAAGGAATTTGCGCCGCAGAAATACCTTCGTACATACGTAGGCGGTTCGTGAGAGTCACTGGAGATCCACTCGTTGCCACGTTTTATATTGTTTGGTTCGTCATTTTGCCATGCTCTTGTAATGGGCAACACGTGCTTTGGTGCCCGGTGCATGAGGAGAAAGAGCTGTCGCTAGAAGTTCTCGATATTCTCTGCTTCTAAAAACGCACAACTCACAACGTCTGGCGACGTGCAATTTCAAAGGAAGGATCGCTAACTTCAGGCGACAAACCACGTCTTTGAGGGACAATTCGAAGCTCTAAAAAAAAAAAAAAACTACGCACTATCCGAACGCTCATTCTCCGCCCCAATGTAGCCCTGGCCGTCTTAACCAGATGCCAAAGTTTCAGAACAAACCGTTATATCAGTCAAAAGTTATAGGTGATTTTTTTTTTTTCGCCCGCCCGTTTTCGGTACTTTGCACCATTCAGCTGCATGTATATTAAGAGGTCCATGGCCCGCCATTTTACCATTGAAAAAATAAGAAAATCGGTTAGAACTTTTGACTAAGATAGCGATTAGTTCTGAAAATTTATCATCCGATTCGAATGAGCGTTCAGTGATGCCTAATTTATTTTTGTGGAAAAAAAAAAATCCCTGTAATTTGTTTTTGGGGGGGGGACAGTCTGTATAAAATCTGGATGTCCGAATACGATGGAAACGTATACTGATCAGCGCAACACGACACGCGTCCTTGGCAAGGAAAACGCCGTACCAACCAAGTTTCTGGATTTTCTCTTTCGTCTGGCAAAAATTCCTCAAAACCAGCTTTCGGCAAGAGCGGAAAAGAAAAATGTCGCATCTCGTAGCAGCTGTAAGCACTGCGATGTTGATCGACCACGTTTATTCGAGTTCAGGAGCCGTGCTTCGCGAACCCCCGCTGAAGAATCTGTCGAGGTCGCGAGTCACAATTTGGAAAACACTGGCGTACGGAAAACACAACCGAGGCACGTCGAACATTTGAGCCGAAGAAAGGTTTTCGAGGGAAAGGAAGCCCGAGGAGGAGAAAGCAGACGGAACGCTGGAGAGAGGAGGAGGTTTCCTTCTCTACTCTCCGGCATTCCGTTTGCTTCCTCCTCCTCAGCCCTCGTTTCCCTCGAATATCTTTCTTAACCTGTTACTGACTCTAGCCGGGACCGGTATGCTATTGACGTTTCACCAAACGCAATATCAAATTTTGATATAGCGCGAACAATTTAATAGGAAAGTGTCGTCGTCAAACGGGGTGTCGGACGAGTCTGACTCAGTATCGCACCCGCGTGCCAGAGTTGAACGCGAGTGAAACCAGTGGTTTATGCGGTTTCTATAAACAATTTATTTTAAGGAACTACAAAAAAAAAAAGGAGGGTTCGGTACATTGCAAGACAGCTTAAAATGCACGTGGCTCTACAAGAACTATCCGTTTAGACGTGGTGCAATCGCATTCGGTCTATTCATAGCCTCCTTTATACTGACAAAGTCTGGCAGATCGCCACGAGAAGAGGCCGCCGAAATGGAAAAAAGTGCAGCGGCAGACAACGTATGAGAGGAGAGCCACGTGACTGTCGCCCCGCTGCGGTGAAACGCCGAAACGCAGAGTCTCGCCGCTGCCGCGAGACGCTGCGGCGAGTCGCGAGGACCCAAAAGTGTGTTTCGGGTCCTCGCCGCTGCAAAAGCTGTGCGCATCCGTCCAGACTCCACGAGAAATGCTCTGCGCCACCAGATCCTCGCGCTCCAAATCTGCAACCGGGCACTCTATGGCTCCGTCGTCGAACTGCCAGGCTTTGTGAGTAGAGAGGACGCTATGGTCTATTTGAGCGGTGCCGTTCTTATCCGCACACACATTTACGAGGTCCTATGCGCCGCGCGTGAGCGGGCGAGCGGGCTTGCGAGCTCGCCCGCTCACGCGCGGCGCGTAGGACCTTGTAAATGTATGTGCGGTCTTGCGAGCGCGCGGTTCGATTCGAAAGCCACCAAACCACCCGGGCCCGTAGCAGGAGATCCGGGAATCTCCAGCGAAAATTCGCCACCGAGGCTTATCTCGTTCAAACACCTCTTTCTACTTCGACCGTGGTTATGACTAGAGTTTTGTGTTTTCGGTGTTTCTTTTTTTATTTTTCTTCGGTGGGAGGTTGGGGGGGGGGGGGGGTATCCTTTATCACATATTCGTTGTTGTTTGTGTAAATTGGTTATAACAAAAATTTTACACAAAAACACCGAATCTGTGGGAGAAAATGAACCCCCCCCCCAAAAAAAAAAACAAAAAAAAACACCCGAGAATTTGAAAACACACACACACACACACACACACACACACACACACACACACACACACACACACACACACACACACACACACACACACACACACACACACACACACACACACACACACACACACACACACACACACACCGGAAACACGGAATCCTATCGTTATGACTACAAATAGACAATCTCAGATACCACTTTAGTGCCCCCTTTTAAGCTGTCAGTGCCTACAAAGGCCTGTTCACACGATGCATTTTTCTCGCGCATCTAGTGTCGCGAAATGTAGTTTCGCGAAATGGTTGCGCCGTCTGAACGAGTCCGAAAAGGACGCGCGCATCTCAAAAAAGTTGCGCGCACACCTCGCTTCTGGAGCGAGCTTTTGCTGAAACTTTGCCGAGTCCTGTCAATCACTCTGAGGGCGCCGCCAATGGCCGCTGAGAAACGCTCTCACGTGGCCTTTGAGGGGGGAGCGAGCTGTTTGAGAAGACCACTTCACTGCCGGTGTTGTAGCCGAGCCAAATCAGAAAAAACCGAAACCACGAACGGTGGATACTGCCGGCGCTTCCGCAAGCACGTCAAGCACCACTGAAGGAAAAATGAGTAGCATATCGGAACAAAAATCCAGCGATGGACGAAGACAATTAGCGGGAGTTGGCGAGATTAGAGTAGTGCTCATAGCGTTGTTGTCGTGACGATACCGCTAGATAATACCCCTGTTACAAGGGCACCCTCAACCGTGGTTAACTCAGCTTTAACTGCTGTTACGTGGCACCACAGTTACCGCACTATACTTTCAGACAGCTATTTTAGAAGAAGTGAAGAGCGCGTGTGCACTGCTTTGATGGGTGATCAAAATGCTCAAGCGCACGTTCGCCAATAGCTTTGACTGCATAGCCGCAGAATGTTGTCCGCAAGTATTGTGCGCTAACTGTGGCTTAGCGTAACTGCGCCCGTGTAACAAGGGTATAAGAGACCATCGAGTAAACTGAAAACAAGTTTGCTTTGTTTACAAGCGAACGTGAAACCATTTGCGCTCTCTGAAACAGTGCACAGTAAAATCGGGGCAGACATGGGCGCCGAGAAGTAACCAGATTGGGCACGTAGCGTTTCTATGAATACCATGTGCTTTGGCAAAAAATTGGCTGCGTACGGGCTCGGCGCCGGCACATGTCCTGCACGTAAAGGTGTCCGCCTCAATCGGCTTTGCGCACATGCGAGATCACTCCAAGTAGTGCAGTATGTGAGAAAAAAAAATATTAAAGTGAATTGACTGCATAAAATGCGCAAAGCAGGTCCCCAGATAAATAGCGATCTTATTCGGAGCGCCACATCATGGTCAACACCGAAACTATTTTCGCGAGTCTAAACGTCATCGTTGTTGCACGTGAAGCGGTACGTGTGAACGAGCACATTTCGCGAAACTTGAGTGTCGCGAAACTGTTGCGCGCCTAAAAGATGCATCGTGTGAACAGACCTTAAGAACTGCCTGCGCGTCTACTCACCAGGGTCGCTAAACTCGTCAAACACAAAGTTGGGCACGAAGTTCGCGGAGCGTGCTGATTGGACTCCCGCGACGTTGGCGTCACGCGGGACGAGATGTCAATCATCCAAGCTCTCTCGGTGCTTAAATTCCATCGAGAATGTTGGGCACAAAGTTGTAGCGAGCTTCCTCGCAGCGCGCGCGAGCAACACCGTGGGGCCAGCCGATTGAACGGCTGCACTGATGACGTCGCGCCCGCGTGTCCCTACATCCCTACGCCGCGATAGAGTCAATGAAACGTAGATTGTACCTAGGCGGGCTGTAAATACTCTGAACTTTCTCGTCGCAAGATCGTCGTTTGTGGAAGTTATTGGTGACGACAAAGTGACGTTTCACAACTTTGGGAAGGAGTTATTTGAGGCCAAAATCTTCGCTTCGGAATCGAGGCGAAGATTAAACTTTGTGATGTTGTGGAGCCGTGCGCGGTGCACGCGGTTTCAGAGCTCATCTTCCGCCACTGTCAACAACGCCACCGGGGTCACCCACAGGCGTTGTGTATAGAGACGTCGGTAATGTCTGAGAGATGAGGGGGCGAGGGGGGATGGCGAGAAAAAGCCGGGGAAAGGAAAAAAAAAAAAGGTATAACCAACACAAACACACACTCAAATAGGGATCAGGAAGGGCCGTAGAAATTGTTCGGGAGAGAGAGAGAAAGAGAAGGGGGGTGGGGTGATAGTAGTGAAAAAGGGGGATATCCCTTCCCCCGAATTTTTAGAGCGCAACTCTTATGCGCCCCTTTCGAGCTTGAGCGGCGTCGCCGTCGGCGTAACTGCGCGCGCGTTGCATTATGGGACGTTTTTTCACTACATTTAGCGGAGAAATTGACGTCACGTGATTTTCACACCAATTAGGTTTCCCCGCTAAATGCGAAAGCAACAGGATAGGAGGAGGGGGGCGGAGAGGCATACCCTCCCCTCCGTGCCCTCCCCTCGTCCTCCTCAAGAGCTGCGCTTTAATTCGACATTATAGAGAACTGTAAACGTCTGTCATTTTTTATTATAACTCTCTAAAATGCTATAGTCCGGGGCTGGGGCGATATCCCCCCCCCCCCCCTTACGCCCTTATGCCCTTTGCGCCCCCTTATTGAACGCCACTGAGGGGGGGGGGGGTGAATCGCCCCCCTTCCCGTTCTTCCGTTTCGACGACCCTGCTTAGAGGCGTTCCAACTGAGCGATGACGAAAAACAGCACAGCGTGCAATTTTCTAAATTATGGCTCTAGAGATTCTGGAATTAAAACGGGGCGCGTTCCATGAACTTACGAGCGGCCATGACAGGCTTTCAATCGAGAGGCTCGTGCCAGGGCTCGTTGTGTGCAGGCGCGTTCAGTGACGTCCTTTTATAGTTCATAACTTTGACGTCAGGGTCAGGATGATCAGTTGTGAACGACAAATTTGATGGTGCGTGTTTGAGTCGACGGTGAAAAGTTTGGTTGTGTACGATGAAAGCTTGGTGTCCTCGCGTTCTCGAAACATCACCGTCAATATTGACAAACTGACATTACTCTTATTTCAGCTGATGAACGCAGAATTATTCCCAGTTTGGCTAATCTTTGAAAGTCTATCATAAAATAATTTTATCTCCGGCTGATGGGGGACAACTGCCCGGAAGCGAAATCCGTCCAAAGATGGACAATGCTACACGGCTGGTAGTGACCTAGCCACGTCGGGCTACACTCTGATCAAATTCAAAAGGCCGAGATAAATAAAAGGGACGACAGGGACGTTTTTTTTTTTTTTAGTAAATTCTTCTTTATCGGCGGAAATAAGAACAATATCAGACTATCAAGTTCGACGGTGTTGATTTTAGAATGCAATTACCCAAGCCTCCACTGTGCCTTTTAGAGACCATCAAGGTCGCAGCTGATAATCTTCATCGTGACATTATACGTATACGAACCACGTTCGTCTCCGTGTGCTGCTCTAGCTCGGCGCCTAGGGAGTAGTAGGGATTTTTCCCCCTTTCAATGAAAAACGTCACGAAGATATACGGATCTGCAAGTTTGTGAGAAAAGAAAACTTCGCAGCAATCTTTCGGCTCCTCCCCCCGCTATGTCATAACACGAAGAAAGTTGTGTCTGACGAGTTTAGCGACCCAGCTAAACACTCAAAGAGCCAATCTCTGCGATCTACGAAATCAGCTCAGTGAATGATGAGGCGGGACAACCATTTAGACCTCAAAATTAAGTCGGCGCTGTGGCATTACGCAATGCAAAGCGTCATGCTTGCATTGCGTAATGCCACAGCGCAGACTTAATTTTGGGGTCTAAACAGATGTTCCGCCCCATCATTCGCTGAGCTGATTTCGTTGATCGCAGAGATTGGCTTTTCGAGTGTTTTGTGGGTAAGTAGACGCGCAGGCAGTTCTTAGAGTGCATGCCATGGCAGCATGTCCTGCGTACAACGCAGCATCGTGAGGCCATCTGAGCAGCAATCGTGAGACGGGTGAGCAATACCGCGACCCAGCGGGCATTCGGGCTTAGGCGCCCGGAGTTTTTGTTTTTTATTTTTGGATCATGCATTTTTAAACATTGCTGAGTATATATGCATGAGTAAAAATTCAACGTAAGTTACACAACGTCGACATTGGGCGATTGCATTATGTCCTTCAACGCCATTGGGTCGTGCCGATACCAAGCGAGCGGTCGCTTTAGAAGCGCGGTTTCACTGGATTCCTTCGAGGCGCTTCTCCGCAGCGCACGGCGTCAAGTAAGAGAAGTCCAACTGCCGGCGCCGTCCTGTGTCCGGCTACTCAGGGCTGTTTCTGAGCTTTCCAGCGCGATGCCAGGCAATCTTTCTGCGTCTATCGCCGCTTCTTGGTCTTTCGCTGCTTGCCTGACAGATCGCCGGGACTTCCAAAAACACTGACAAAGGTTTCCGAGGTCTCAGGGGAGAGCTTTGCAGTTACAGGCTTTTGTAGTACTCATTACGTGTAATCAAGTTACTGGTAATCGATTATTTTTAAATTGATTTTGTAGCCATTTGATTACGTTTCTTAGGAAGTAATCAGGATAGTACTCTCATTACTTTTGGAAGCCCGAAAATCACTTGCAACCGTTGCTATTTTTTTCCTCCCCTTTTCTAACGGCGCCCTTTTTTCGCTCAAGTTTCCTAGCATAATGTATAATAACATAGACCCGTTTTCAAACCGGCATTTTGAAAATCTGGTGTAATTTGCGGTTACCTTTCCAGGTGACGACCAATTGCTTTTCGTCTTAAGTAATCAAGTAATCTAAATGGATACGTTTTTTTTTAGGCAAGAGTAATTGTAATTGTAATCGGTCACCTTATTTTTTTTTTCGAGTAACGTTTACAAGACTGGTCTCAGGGAAGAGATTATTTGCAGCTACTGCTCACTGCGATATCCCGAGCGTCTTATCATTGATCCGCGGGCAATGGGATTGCAGCATCATCCGATAAGAACGCCGCAGAGCCAATCACGAAGCGAGAACCACGAAAGAAAAATAAACCACACCCTGCGTTTCTCAAGCTGACAGTGACTCCAAGAAATATGGTCCGTCTACTTCCAAACAAAAATTTTAAAAATGCAAATAGCTGCAATGTATAGAGGGAGAGCTCGGCGAACAAGCGAAGCTCTAGGCATTTAGTCATCACCGGAGACTTTTGGTGTGGAAGAAATGAGGACACTTTGAAGTCGAAGGAAGAAGACAACAGCATAGAGGAGAACGCGGGAGAACGCGTGTCTCCTGAAACACTCTCCTTTTGTTGTCTTTTTCTTCGACCTTAAAGTTTCTTGATTCTTTTTACCGCACCACAGCCTCAGGTGTTACATTATGATTAATTATCACCAGCTCGCCGGCACACTCACTGTAGCTAGAAATATGTTTAGATCTAGGAAAACAGTCTTCTGCGCTGTGACCCTAATGATGTTAACAGACGAGGAAGTTAATAACGGGGCGATTGAGTTAATCGAAACACTATACGTGCAAAACAAAATTGGATTGTGGGTATGTTTATACAGCCTGGACTTAGTCTTCCACAACGGGCGACTTGTCTCTTAGCTCTAAATGAACAATATAGCAGGTGCGGTACAAACCGCTAGACTGGGGCATAGCCTCCTTTATACTGATAATGCCTGCCCAATGGTTGGCTTCCCCATGCTTCGTCGTCGTTGCGCCTGCTTCCCAAATTTGCCACTAGAGGCGCCAAAACCCCATACAAAAATGCAGACGACGCTTCTCCGCTGCCCGCTGCTACAGTCCACTGTGACGCCATTTGGAAATTGAATACATTTGTAACCCGTGCTACATAACTAGCGCAGGGCACCGTCAGTATAGTTTTCATATATAAAAGAAGTCTTAGCATTTCTTTTAGCTTTCACTTCTTGGTTTTGTTTCTATGCTGAAATGTTACCAGACCTCTGGTGCTTGTCACAGCGACAACAGTAATAGTCAAACCAAATTAAAAAGGAGACAGAGAGGCTGGCGGACTTTCATGACGTTGCAACAGCAGCCACTTGGCGTTTTTATTGCTTCTGGAGCAGAGCCGGACAACATACGACCCGCGGACCACATGCGGCAGTCAAGGGATTTTTCTCAGGACCGCGAACGAGCCTTCGCTGACCGAAAACCTGCGCACCCGTCGGCAACGCACTGACCGGGGATCTTAAAATACATTTTCAATTTAAAAAAAAAAAAAAAATATTTTTTTAAGCTCACAGTTTTTTTATGTTTTGACCGGTTTCTTCTGGTCTGCACTGTTTTTCATGGATGCAGTTCTAGAGCTTTAACGATTTCCTAGATAGTGGCTTGTTGAAGAAGATCTTCTTGAGGTCACGCTTGTCAGGCACGGATGCAGAGTAGTTTGTGGAAATTGGCCTGAAATACTTAGTAGACAGAATTTGCAGGAAATCTTTGTAGTGGTTTACATCTTTATCTGCCTTTGCGCATTTCAGAACACCATGGTGCATAAGTGTATCTACGCAAGTCTCATCAGCTACATACAAAGGCGTTTTCAGCATATTTGGTGTTTTTCAGTAAAACCTCTACGAAGTTCTTCAGCGCATACAGCCAATACCACCTAGAACACAAGGCCTGCGCGTTTCCTCCTCTAAACGTCATCACTAGTAGATCCCCTCAGCGCCCCCTAGGTAGCCCGGATGAGCTCCGTCGTCTGCTACATCGTCTGCTCCATCGCCTGCTGCATCGCCTGCTTCAGTGGTTTGTGTAGCAGATAACGAAACAGATGCTCACGCCGAGTGTCTGTTGCTATAGCATACGATGAAGTTAGACGTTCACGTGGAGCGTCAAATGCATGAGTCAAAATGCCTTACTGCTGTGCGAAGGGCTGCAAAGCCCTTCGCTGGACGCTGGACGCTGGCACTGGACGCCATTTTCGAGGGCGCTGTTTATACTCCGGGTCGCTGCTTTGAAGCGTTCTTCCGCAGAACGAGCGCGCGCGCTAGAAATGCTCGTCTCAAAGCAAGGAGCGCGTGCTAGCTCGCCCTTGTGGCCAAGGGAGTGTTCGCGTGCGCGTTGCAAATGAACTGGAAGCTCGCAATCAGCTCGCGCTCAGCAGTCACGCACACAGCTGTGGCCGCAGGTGAATACGACGTAGTTGCGACGCGGCCCATACTCTCGTCAAGCTTCAGCCTGTTTGCCGCTTGGGGCGGGTTGGGGATCTACTAACGAAACGTCATGCGCAGGCCTTGTATTCTAGGTGGTATTGATACAGCACCCTCACTAGCTTCTCCGATGGATATAGTCCTGCCCTGTCCTGGTGCCTGATGATGGAATCACTGTGAGCCGTAGAAGCCTGCTTAATAACCAGTAGGAAGCAGTCACTGCAGTTGACATGTTCATTCACCACCCGTGCCAAATATCCACCTTCTACTACGTGACGCCACACGCACACCGTGTGGCGTCACGGTGTGCGTGCCGGGAGCTGCAGACAGCCTCGTGCTATTGAGCTATGCCGGCTATGGCTAAGCGCTCTAGAGCTCTAAAAATCAAACGACAACCGAAAGAAGTTACTCGTGTCACAAAAAAAACTACGTGATCACGTGACCTATTTAAACACGTAAGGTCACGTTACCGCGTAACCTAACATGGAAAACTTACGTTATCACATAGCTTAACGTGATAACGTAGCTTACACTATAGCTACAGTGAACTGTAGTAGCAGACAGCGGACGAGCGTCGTCTGCTTTTCTGTATGGGGTTTTGGCGCCCCTAGTAGCAAATATGTGAAGTAGGCGCGACGACGACAAAGAAACCATTGGGCAGGCATTTTCAGTATAAAGGAGGCTATGACTGGGGGTCTTTAACGTGCACCGCGCAGTGGTGATACACGACCGCATGCCGGTACGATTGCTCATCCAGATCGAAACGGGCAGGGGTGGGGATTGAACCCAGAATCCCTGGGTTATTATTGGCGACGTGCGCGACCGAAAGCGTCGCTGTGGTCGGCCTTCCACAATTGGCCGAACGCTGACTATGACGTCAGGAAAGGATTTATCATCGACGGAAATAAGAGGGATGAAAGAACTTTAATTTTGACGGTGTTGGCAGTGTTCCTTTGAGAGCGCAATGATTTCAAGCTTCCACTATGCTATTTACAAACACCATCGAACTTGTTGTTTGCAAGGTAATGACGTCACAAGGGGCAACCATAGGGAGTATTCACTGGCGGCCATAGCTGTGTGCGCGAATGCTAAGCGCGTGCTGACGGCGAGCTTCCACAGTTCTTTTGCAACAAGCATTTCGCACCATCAAGAGTGCCGGTCTTAGCAGCCTATTGATGTGAGCTCGTTCTGAGCATGCGCTCTAAACAGCACCCACAGATATGGCGTCCAGTGAATACTCCCTATTGGCGACGTGAGCGATCGAAAGCGTCGGTGTGGTCGGCCCGCCACAATTGGCCGAATGCTGACTATGACGTCAGCAAAGGAATTATCATCGACGCAAATAAGAGGAATGTAAGAACTTCAATTTTGTCGGTGTTGGCAGTGTTGCTTTGAGAGCGCTATGATTTCAGGCTTCCAGAATGCTCATTACAAACACCATCGAACTTGTTGTTCCCTAGGTAATGACGTCACGAAAGGTAACCAAACGAGGGCGCCACCGAAACATCTCGCCGCTAATTAGCGGCGAGAAGTTTTGGTGGCGCCCTCCTGTGGTTCCCCCTTGTGACGTCATTACCTTGCAAACAACAAGTTCGATGGTGTTTGTTATTAGCATGGTGGAAGCTTGAAATCATTGCGCTCTCAAAGGAACACTGCCAACACCGTCAAAATTAAAGTTCTTTCATTCCTCTTATTTCCGTCAATGAAAATCCCCTTTCCGACGTCATAGTCAGCGTTCGGCCAATCGTGGAAGGCCGACCACAGCGACGCTTTCGGTCGCGCACGGGGCTAATAGACGTTTGCAAACAAGGTGTCCCGACTGGTAGCCCGCCCGTGCAAGCACGAGCAGTATGCGCGTGAAGATAGCTTTGGCAGGCCTGCAAGTGCACGTGCCTTCTCAGACGAGGAGGGCGGCCGCCATATATGCCCGGTTTGCAATCGTCTATAGGGGGGCGCCACCAAAACATCTCGCCGCTAATACGTGCACTTACGTGCCTGTAGTGTTTTTCAGTATGACCCTAGGCATGACGTTCCACGTGCTCGCGGCACGCTCGGTGCCACAAAGCAGACCGTTTCCTTGATACATTTTCAGCATCGCCGTCCGCCGAGCTCCCGCTATGAATTGCAGCGACTGGCTCTCCCAACTGTTTTGAGAAAAAATAGACGTTGTTGAAGTTTAGAGCGCGTTGGGAGCAATTCCTCGATAGACCACGTGACTGCCTCCTGGAGCGGAACAGCGCCGAGCACACCACTAAACTACATAAAACAAGAAAATTAATCGTTCGGCGAGCTATGGTTAGTGTGGTCATTATCTATTAGCCCGTGTAGACTAGCGTGCTGAGACCATAACTTCTACATTCTCACTTGTGTCGTTGGCGATTAAAGTTTAAGCTAAAGATGCGGGTGAGGATTTGATTAATTTAACTAAAGGACATTATTTATGTCGTTTAACTAAATAAATAATGTAAAATGTAGTAAAAGCCCACACACAAGACATCGGGAGGGGTCTTGGTGTTGGCCAACAATACTCATGCCCCCGATTATTAAAATGAACATAGCTATCACATTGACATATTAGGATTGCGCGCTGGCAAATGACCACGCAGTGCGATTTTAAAACAATTATGTCTCCCCTATTTTTTGTCTCCTTTTATGAAGACACAAGGTCAGGGGTAACGTGGTAACATCGCAAAGAAGCAGATTTTATGTGCTTGACGAGGCCTCGTCAAACTACAACTTACACCAAATACGATTACCACGTAATCCCGCAGTTTTAATCTACACTGTTGTATATGGGGAAAATATATATTATATATTTATAGGAACACCGAGCCAGACATATACACGCTAGTGGAAAAAAAAAAACAAATGCAGCAAAGGACTAAGTACTGTAAGTCATTACACGCTAAAAAAGTAACGCCTTACTTCACATCAAAAGTAACGAGTTATTTTCTTGTTACTCTGGATGTATCGTTTTCCTGAAGCAGTAGCCGTCTCCCAATAATTTGCGTCGTCAGTAATGGGCAGGTTTTTACCGTATTCATTGGATTTTTATTTTTCTTGTTGCCGCTTCTTTGCCGTGAAAGTTGCAAGCGCGAGCTGGGGTAAAAACTATGTAACTTGTGTTGTACACGTTCCTCTCCCGAAGTAACTAAATACCCCTTCCTCGTTACTTTATCAAAAGTAACAAAAATGCGTTGCTTGTTCCTTCTCTCGAAAAGTAACTAAGCCGTTACTTCGTTACCGCAAAAGGTAATTTGATAGAAGTAACGCGTAAGGTTGTTACGTATAAATCTGCACGGAGCCACGTAAGTGCATGTTGCATGTGGTATGTACAGTAATACGGCACACTGCGAGCAGGGGTTTCCCCAGGAATTGAAATCAGGGGGGGGGGTCTAAATTTTTTTGGGGGGGTTAAAGGGGGGGGGGGGGCATTGCGAATATAGGAGTCGTTGTGAAAAGTGAATTAAGGGGGTGCCTTCGGAAAAACGAGGGGTGGTCTGGGGAAATCCCTGATTGCGAGTGACTTGTTCCGGCGAGTGCGTACGGCGCGTAGCTGCGCCGGTGTCCACGTGACCCCCCGAAAGAGCCCGCCGTGCCCGTCAGACGGCGCTGGCAGCCGGTCTTCGGCGGCGCGTGCCGTTCAACCTACTTGGGAAGCTTCCTTCACCCCGTGCTCTGATTTGCAGCAGCGGCGGCCTTTCTGGCCACCCTTTCCCAGCGCGTTCGCTTTCTGGGCCGGCGCGTCGGTTTCACTCGCGAGCGCGACGCCGCACCGAGTGCCCAGACAACAGCAGCGCGGCTCCGCAACAAGGCTCGTCGGCCAGCGCGTCCAGCTCGGCCACTCGGGTCAGCGGGATCGGAAGCGCCTACGGGCCAACGCAGATCATGACTGGATACCCCTCTGCCTGGATTACCCGTGCGGGACTCGTGCTCGTGCTGCTCTGCACCTTGGCGCCGGAAGCAGCCGGTGAGTACCTTTGCAGACAAGAGTTCTTCTTCCACTAGGCCTTGCAGATATGCCCGGAGCCCGGTTGGTGTGCTCGCTGATAAGTAACCGCCATCGTGTCACTGGGTCATAAGCCACTGGTGCAGTGCCGGAAGCAGCCGTTGAGTACATTAGCAGACGAGAGACAGGTCTTCTCCGTTTGCAGATATGCTCGGTGGCCCGGTCGGTCACCCTGTTCTCGCTGATAGGCAACCGTCATCGTGTCATAGGGGCATGAGCCCCTGGTGTCGTTCGTGCCGGAAACAGCCGTCATGTGCCTTAGTAGACGAGAGATCTTCTCCAACTAGGGCTTGAAGATATGTCCGGCGGCCTGGTCGGCCACAGTGTTCTCGCTGATAAGTAACCGTCATTGCGTCACTGGGTCATAAGCCCGTGGTGCTGTGCTGGAAACATCCGTCAAGTATCTAAAAAAATAGAGGTCTTCTCCCACTAGAGCTTGCAGATACGTCTGGTGCTCCGGATGGTCACAGTGTTCTTGCTGATAAGTAACCGTTATCGCGTCACTGGGCCATGGGCCCGTGATGCCGTTGACGAGCCCAAAGGCGTGAGCAGGTCAATGGAGTTAGCGCCAAGCTCCTCCTCGTGGAGTTGCCTCATCTTTGGAGATGCGCAATTTTGTGGCGCGGCATGGGATGTTGTCATCGGTGGTCGTATGGACATTGCGCTGAAACATCAAGAGACGCGGGTACTTCCTGTTCTACCGTACCCTTTCCAGATGAAGCTTATGGTGATGGGCAAACTGTGCTGTTAAATAAACACATTGTCTGCAAGAGTACCATCCTCAAGACCTCAGCTGAATAATACGAAGATGCGTTGTGTGGTTCAAGAAGTATCGTGGTGCGCGGGTTGGAAATTTTTTATGGGGCGCTCGGTTTCTAAATCTGTCGTTAATTTTTTCTAACTCTCTCTCTTTTTTTTGTGATGAAGTTTGCCGTATTGTAATTCCGCTGGGGGTTTCCCGAGTCGACAAAAAGGCGTCAGGCAGCGGTCGATCCGCGCCGGAATGGCGCGCCGATTCCGGTCGGTATTTCAAGGAGTTGGGGGCAGCTGCGGCGATTGGTCCGGCGACCTTGCCTATAACCAGTTTGGTCCGTGAGATAACGGGACTCTCTCGCGCGCGCCGGATCCTTTTCCTGTCTGCAGAGCGTGCAAAGATGCCGTTCGACCCTTCTGCCGCCGCGGAGATACCTTCGTCTCTTTTTTTTTCTTTTAAATTCCCCGCACCGTATACAGCGCTCGATCGTCGTCTTGGCACACTCTGGCGGGGAACATGTGCGCGGCATATGTTTAGGATCTTCGGCGGCGTCTTTTCCCCTCCTTCGATGTACCGCAGGCAAGAAAGGCGTCGCGCTTGGGGACTTCCGTCGGTAACCAATCTATTAATTGAGTCGTTTCTCTCGAAGACGATAGTCATATCGTTGACGTCATTGAGCGCCGAGTCTTTTCATTAACAACTCCACTTTGGCAGCTGGCAAGGGAAGTGAATACACTGAATCTGCGGAGGCACGACGTAATGGGCTTTGTTGGCTCCTGCCCGAAAAACTGGATTGGCCAAGAATGGGACACACAGAGAGTGATGATGGATCAAACGCCTAGCGAACACTTCGTGAGAAAGTGCGAGCAACCCGAATCCACACGAGGGCCTTTGTCTCCGAAACAAAGCGATAAGCGATGGTGAGAACCGCCTTGGAGCGAGAGCCAAATTGAACGCGGCCTCGGTCCACACCGGTCACTCCGCGGGTTTCCCTCTTTTTCTAGGGCGGTGCTAATTAATTGGTCACTCCAGCTGTTCACGACGGAAAACAAAACCGGAAACCGTTTTCTCCTTGTCGATGCATGACACGATGCAAGTTGAAGGACGCGTACTATACCATAGTGTCCATGACCAACTGGCTGCCCGCTGCACCTAGTCCGTCCAATAGGAACAGTCCAACATGTCGTTTACTGCTATCTATAGCCTTGGCTCTTCGGAGCCTCCTGGAACACTGGATAGGGCAGTGCCAATTGCCGCGGCACAAACGTAACTTGGAAGTAGGGATCTCTAAAAGACAATGGGTTGGCAGAGAGACGCTGTTGGACAGTGATGGCGCGCTATCCATTTCAGCCTTGTTCGCAAGTGGTCTTGCACCGTCCTTGCCCCTTTTGTGCCTTATGTGTTTTGTGTTATATACATTAGAGTGCTAGCCCCTCTTTGTGTCCTCACCATCATTCACACTCTGTCTCTTGGCAATCGGTTTCTCCCTATCCCACTCTCGAGTGTAGATTAGCCGACAACACCCGCCTGAACGAATTCACGTCGCACTGCCTAGCTTGCGTCCACGTTGCCGGCAGCGCGTTTTGCAGCGTCTCACAACGGGCACGACGCTATCACGCGGCGACGCCAGACGCACGCGTCTGCCACTTTGTGGCGTACTTTCGTCGAACTTCAGCGTGTTAGCCCCTGTGGGCGGGTCGATGATCCACTAGCGATGGCATAATCTGCAGGCCTTCTTTTGTAGGCGGTACTGTTTTAAGCCGCCCACTGCGGTGCGGATATCGGTCAAGTATATTTCTTGTGTCGATCCCGTAAGTTCCACGCAAAGAGAGCAGCGAAGCTTGACGACCCCAGTATGGCGCCCGCGTGTAAACGAAGGGTATACGGGCTTTGCTCAAGTGAGGGAGATGGATCGTGCTCAGTGGGTACACGAAGGAAGAACACTTATCCTTCGTGTGGTCCCGAGGAGAACAATTATGCCGGTTTGTTTGCGCATCTCCGCGCTCGTGTAGAAGTGGAGAGACAAGTTTCGACAGAGACGCTTCGTCGCAACGAAGCGTAGGTAGCGATGCAACCAAGGACTGTGCAAACGGGCTCGGGAGGACCGCGTGCCGAGCCGAGCAACAAAGGGCTTCATCAGACTAGAGCGACAGACGACAAACAGACAGGTGACATACGCCTAGTTAGTAATGTTTTGTTCGAGGCGTCTGTGGGACAGTTCGTGGTTTGAGACTCGAAAGTTACCAACTGGCTCCTCGGCCGCACGTTTCTTCCCGCGGAGGATGGGATGGAAACAGTGGTAGAATTTAGGAAGAAACGCTTCGAGTACTAAATACTGCGGTGTCAGGAGCCATCCTGCAGCGGCGGTAGTACAAACGTCAACGTCAGTTGCCCCCCCCCCCCCCCCCCTTTTTTTTTCCCATACAAGAAGCTTTCTTTCTTTGTCCATCAGTTTTCGCTTTCTTCGGATATACATATACCTTTGCGCGAGTCGGTAGAATTATATATTCTACTCGCAGGTTTCTGAGCGTTCAAATAGCTCTATCCCTCTTCTACATTGGACTCTTTTCTGTGTGTCATTTACCCTTGTCCCTGTGTCTTTTTAAATTAGTTTGATCGCCTCAATTCTACCTGCTGGGCTAGAAGGCATCATGCGGTTCCCGAAGACATCAGGTTCGGCTGCGTAAGCCCTTCGATACAGAGCTCTTATTGCCTTATCCATCTACTATAGCCACCGATAAAATGAGAACAGTAAGGCGTGTCTTTCGAACGCCCGACCTCCAGCACGCTGCCTTCCGCCGTGCTTTTGTGGCGCGCGCGCTCTCGAGGTGGCGCGAGACGCCGAAGCCTTCTCTAGGGTAGAAAGCTCGCGCTGGATTCGGGACAACTGAAGGACCTCCCTGGTGTTCTTATTCTGCCAGTGACTAAAATGCTCGTTTTGTCGCGCTAGTGTGATTTCAACATGTGTAATCAACTCGAGTCTAGACCACCAGATGATTTTGATTTATTTGACTTTTATTACAAAAACAGTGAGCGCGAAAAACAAAGGGCAAGTAAAAGTCTGAAAATGACAAGCGCTCACTGTCTTTGTGGGGTCTAACCAAATAGACCGCCGTCAACTTATATTGTTAAAATAGCTTTAATTACAATGCGCAACGTCGCTCAACGCCTCTCTCGTCGCTCAAGAACTACACGGCCTCTATACACGTCCTCAGATGCCTCTATCGGCGCCGCCGCCGACGTAACACGAGAAATCAATGTTCGATGGCTCTCGGGAGGAGCTGTTTCCTGGCTGCTTGCATCTCGAGGAAGCGACAAGGTTGTTCTCTCTCTCGGCGGCCTCGCGCCCGAGAAGCTTCGCACGGACGCCCACCGCCGTACCCACTGCCGGGGCAACCCCACGCGTCCGACGGTACGACGAAGAGGCAGAGGTTCGCGGGCGGACTGACTTTCCCCGCACGTTGCCTACACTCTAGACAGTCTCTTCTCGTCTGTGCACTGCCCCGTGAAGCGCTCCCAACACCCATCATCAGTTTCAGACAGCCCTGTTTATCGTTCAGCTTGTGTCGATTAATCGATATTGCCAATTAAAATCAATCCCAAGCGACGGCGTCACTCGACGTGTCCATGGGGCAAAAAGGCGTTCTTTGTTCCTTTGGTCACTGAGACCTCGTGGCTATTGGAGGATGGTATACCGATTGCCCTTCCCATAAAGGAAGGGCGATGATCGGTGTCAAAGGCTGGACTCCGCGGAGCAAAAAAAAAAAAAAAAGCGTCGAATTTCGTCCGGCAGCGTTTGTCTGAAGAGTGTCTGTTGCGCCGTGCGCAAAGCAAACGCGCCGCCGGGCGAAGTTCGTCGGTTCTTCGCCGCATATTCGCTTCAGGAACCTTGAAGGACATGGCCTTTAAGGTCGTGAACCTTAAGGCCATGAACTTACAGGCCATGGACGTTAAGGCCATTCCTTAAGGTCCATGGCCTTAAAGGGGTTTTCAGGCAATTTTTGCATGGTCCCCGGTCTGCCTGAAAATTTTCTAAACACACCTACGAACATCGCTAAAATAATATCCCAAATATTAGGTTAAAATATTTTTTTGGGCGAAGTTATTACATTTACAATTTTGGTCCTCACCGCGTTTTTCCAACTGAAAGTCCCTACTGGCAACAACGAAAAGGTGACGCGAGCGGAAGGCTTTAAGCTACTGGCAACAACGAAAAAGCACGCCAGCGGAAGGTTTACTCTTGTAGTCTAGAATTCGTTCCCCACTGATTTCAAGCAGTTTCATTGTGTCCCATGATTGCTCTGGAAGGTCGCTCCAGTACCCGGGCACCAGCACGGAACAGATGCTTGGCATAGTACCCGGGCACCAGCACGGAACAGATGCTTGGCATAGTCTATATTTTAGACTGCTTGCTCGACTCGCAAGCACGTCAATGGAAGCTTCCCTTCCATTGACGTCACTGCACTGAAAAGTGCGGGTATATTTGAATGTTGGTTCTTGTAACATTATATGTTTTTCCGGTTCAGTTCCGGTTCAGTTCTAAAAATGCGGCAAAGATATCGGTTCGGTTCAGTTTTGGTACGGCTAAAAATAACGGTTCGGTTCCGGTTTTTGGTTCGTTTCGGTTCCGTTTCGGCACCCTGCTTCTGTGAAAGTAGCCGCAAAGTCTGACAATATTCGTTCCTCGTGTTCTTCTTCATATAGGAGAATCTCGCATATGATATTGAGATAAAGGGAAGGCGGAGGATGTTCAAGCCCCCTATTGTTCTCCTTTTGATTTTGCTGCCGAGACAATGTAATTAACAAGGTCTCACTGAAGGGGTCTTCCAATTACGAAGATGTCATCGACATGGAACGATTGAAGGGCACGTTTGACGGCAGGAGGTCTTCTGACGTTTTCGACCATCCGGTGGTCTAGGCCATGATTGCTTCCACGGGTATCAACGAGTACTCCACAACATGTTAATCACTTGACGGGCGCATGTTCAGTAACGGTCAGGAGCAAGTGAAACGTTATTTCCCACCACCAGGTGACCGCGCTCAACGTTTACCGGTTCGGCACCTCTATCTAGACCACTCAATAACCGGAAACAGTGCCTGACAAACGTGGCACACCGATCGCACAGAAGCGTGCCCTCAAAAATGAACGTTCAGCTCGTTTGCGACGAGAGAAAATCCGCTGGGTGCCTTGGAGTGCACGAATGTCCGCCGTGTGTTTGTATACATCGAGCATTTGAGAATCATCCGCAGCTTTGACGAAGCTCGTCCAAAAGCGCCGGTGACGCGCCGGAAAATATGTCACGTAACAATAGGAGCCGGGTGACTCTCGTTGCGCAGGCAGCTCGATCGCGACGAGGAGCAGCGACTGCCGGCCAAGACAGCTCGCGAGCCTTTCAGAGTCCTCCGCACGACGTGTCCCCGTCGCGGCAGCCACAACTTTTGGCACTCTTCTTGGGAAATTCCGGGGATGCCTCGATGCCCACAGCTGCGACATCTTCGGTGTTGCTGCCAAGATGCCGGACAGCAACCTAGTGCGTATCGGTGGGTGGAAGGCGGAAACGTGGGTCCGCAACCGTGATGCGCGCGTGGGTGCTATCAGAAGCATGGCAGCACAGTGAGTCTCCAAACGCCTTTGTTCGTGGTTTCTCGATAATACGCGGTTTTTGTTTTTCTCTGGAATGATACGAGGAGATTTCCCAAAGTGCCCCGAATACAAAACACACTTGCTACGTAACGCACGTGATGCTTCTCCGGATATACGTGGTTCGCACTGACGTGACGTCAGCTCCTGCCATAGTGGTGGTGTGTGGGTTGCCGAGCGCATATACCTTTGGCAGAATACTACTATAATATGCACCGCCAAATATTTTTTTCTCATGAAGAAAAAAAAAAAGGATTGGCCACCAGCATGGCCGCCAGCATTGATAAGGTACGAGGGTCTGGTTATTGAACATGGTCAGCTGATTCGGTGGTCGAAGAATGCCTTAAGACGGAACCAGGTATGAATGTGCAATATGTATGCTTAGACACCTGGAAGTTAGTCTGCCTCACTGCGCGACTTGTCTCTCAGCTGTAGATGAGAAATTTCGCCAGTGCGGTAGAACCGCTAGCCCGGGGTCTTTCCTAACGTGCATCAGGCAGTATAGTGACACACGACTGCACGCCGGTACGATGCTCATCCAGATTGGTACGGGCAGAGGTGGAGATTGAACCCAGGTTCCGGAGCTCTATAGCTTTTGCTTCACACCCGATACGAGTTTCTGAACTACGACTCTTCTTTACGAAGCACAAATCCCCAGTGCTAATACATCCTACAACTTAGGCTAGGTGGCGCAAGCTACCCCCATTACAAAGGGTATAGCCATTGTCATCCATCCATCTATCCATCCATCCACAAAGGCTGTCTGCAGATGTGTTTGAATTACACATATGTATATAAGCAAACATGCTTAGAACATGCCTGAGGCGTGTCCGCAGACAACAACAGCAACAAGAACAACAAAAACAAAGGATGCCGAACGGCACGCGCATCGTATTTAATTCGTTTTATTTCATTTATTTACCTTGAGGACCCGTTTCCGGGTATTACACAAGGGAGGGTAAAAAAAACTCTGCTCAAAAAAAAAAAAAAAAAAAAAAAACTAGAAGGGAAGAAAACATGGTACAAATATTAAGTGACGGTAACAACAAGTTAAGGAATCACTATACAATTTTAAGACTCGTTCATTTGATCCGAAGAAACACTGAGAAGTTCACAAATCTTGGAGGTATTAATTTTTATTGCAGTGTCGTTGGATAAAGAATTCCAATCGTCAATAGCGAGGGGTAGCGTGGTATTTGCGAAAAACAAGGATGAAGAGTGGACGAATTTGATTTTACGCGCATTGTCAACCTTAGAGGAAACTATCTGGAACGCTGAGAAAGGCCATTTTCATCTGCGGATTGTGATCATATATTTTATGAAGACGGGCAAGTCGGGCGAGCCTTTGACGAAAATGAAGTGTCTGGAGACCATGCCCGATTACGAAGTGAAGTGATACTGGTATAGGAAGAGTAGTCGGAGTAAATGTACCTTGGTCCTCTGTTTTGAATTTCTCCTAGTTCGTTAGAAAAATAATTTTGAAATGGTGACCAAATCGATGATGAGCCTTCTCGCGGGAACCGAACCAGGGTTGTCTAAGCTAGCCTTTTGATTTCAGGTGAACGGAGTCCAAGGTTACATTTTAAGTATCCAAGTGTGCGGTTAGCTTTTAGGACAACTTCGTTAACGTGGTTGTTTTATGTGAGATGGGTGGAAAGGTCAAGTCCTAGGTACAGTGCGCCTCAAACTTAACGCCGCCACGGCATTTGCCGTTTCTAAAAGTTACTGCGGCGGCCGATTGAACTATCTCAAGAATGTTTGGGTTTCCTATTTCTATCCCATCCTGAGAAGGCATGCCAAACGTTTGGGTGACAAATTTAACAGTAAGTAGCCGACACGAGCTTAATGTTTGGGAACCCAGTGGCGGCGTTAAGTTTGAGGGGCACTGTACATATATGATGTGCAGTGACCAATGTTATTGATCCCTAGTTGGTAATAAAAATTAGCCGAGGAGGTACGCCGAGCGAATAGTAGTAACTTGCACTCTTCTACGTTTAGGCTCATCAGCCAATTGTCTCTGCGTGTAAGATTTCTTGTAAACACCAACGCTTTTTGTTTTCATCTTTTAGGATGTTTTGCGTCCTTGCGGGGACGCCAACCCACACACTCCCCCATAACCTACCTACCCCTGCCCGTCAACTTATTATGGTTACAAGTAGATCCCATACCGTCTTCCTGGGAACCGCACCTTTTCTTGAGTTAGATAAATATGAATGAACTATAGCTACGTCGCTCACTTCCCGATCACGGCTTCTTTAGACTGCCTACGTTACTCTTTAGACTGCCTACGTTACGCGTGGTGGACGTTTCTTGGCTCATTTCCCAGTCGAAAGAGAGACACGTTCTATATGTTTTCGTATAGCCTTCAGTCCGGCGCACACGGAGATTTCACTTCAGTAACCTGAGCTGCCAACTTTAATTCTCGGTTCGCCTTTGTCCCTACCCTACTACCCCCGCGTTTTACCGCGTGTTCTCGTATAAGGGCACCTTCGGGAAGCCTCGAACCGGCAGCCAACCGTCAAGTGACATATCGCTTTTTCTGGCCGTAAAACCTCCAAGGTTCTTTGACAGCTAGCAAACGGCCAGTCTAAAGCCGTATCACTGCTCATACACCCTAAGAAATGCCTGCGCGTCTACTTACCCGCAAAACGCTCAAAGAGCCAATCTCCGCGATCTACGAAATCAGGTCAGCGAATGATGAGACGGAACATCCGTTTAGAGCTTAAAATGAAGTGTGCGCTGTGGCATTACGCAATGCAAAGCGTCATATGCTTGCATCGCGTAATTTGTTTTGTCCTTGTGCCGTGACACGATAGAGCGCGGGCGACGATCGATCAGTATCGATAGCACGGAGACGAAAAAGACGATTTAATGTCTTCAGGTATACGCGCCGTTTGGGCTGTTTATACGGAACGCATATTTCCGGAATTCGTCCCGACACGTCTTCCGGGCATCGGAACGCGTGCATCCGGATGGGTAGCCATTGGGGCACGCTTTGTTTTCTTTTCTTTTCTGTTTCACGCCTGCACGATTCACAGCCCCCCCGAGAGAGGGGGATGCGCTCTTCTTGACAGACGCTCGGCGGATGCTCGTTAGGCACCCTGCGGCTGGGAAGCGTACACCAGGAAGCTAGACGCCGGCGGCAGCGTCGCTCACGAAGCCGGCAGTTTTTTTGGCGTCACTCCTTGGCGCGGGGTAGGAAGCCGACCTGTTCCTGCCAGAGGCCCGGCGTCGCCAGTTCTACCGGCCACCCCGAACTGTCCTTGCCGACTGCCTGCACGAGCGTCCCGCGGCTTTCCGGGCAGCAACAACTTTGCTAACACTGTCATGGGGTAGGTCACACGACAGTCATCGGCAGACAGTCTCCAGACCACGAGGCGTGTCAGCAGTTAATTGTGTCATCGTGCCTGCAGCGGACACAATGTTTTTTGTTTTTTTTTTCATCGTGTGCAGTGTGTGGTCGTGAGGGTTAACGCATCTGGCACTCCTCGAGAAATTCGAAGTCCAAACGTACGTACCCGAAATTGGCACGCGAGCGCAGTTTCGCAAAAAGGTTTATGGGTATTTTTTTTTTTTTTTCTGAGCACACACTTCGGTGGAGGTAAAATATTAAGAATAGAGAAAAAACGGCTGCCGTGCATTTGTTGTGCCCTATACTGGATGTTGGTCGTCTGCACGCTGGTTTGCGAGCTTGCTCCCAGGTGGCATTGTTTGTAGATTTCGTTAAAAAGTATTCATTACCGCGATTATCTCGCTCGTCGCCAGCCTCCGCTATTGTTTTTTTTTTTTTTTTTGCGTTTTTGCGTTTATTAAATTACCCGGGAGCGAGCTCATAAACCAGTGTGCATAAGAAATATGCGCAGCCGCCATTTTTGTTTTATTTTTAATATTTCGCTACTACAGAATCGAGCTTTAAAAAATATGCATAAATACTTTTAACGAAACTACGTTCGCGTGTCCGATTTCGGGTATGTACATTTGTAATTTGAATTTTGCGAGGTTTGCCAATAGTGTTAGTGCTCACGATTCCACCCTGTATATGAGCATTGTGACTAGGGCTTTAGAATATCGGCACTCCGTGGATACCCCAATTATCTCGATTTGGTGTGATGCGCTGGCTTTGGCATTGCTTTCGTTTTCCCCGTCTTAGCTGAGACGTTGTTTCTAACTGGCCGACTCAGGACTCACGCGCCTGCCGCTTTCATATTATTGAATTTAATTTCAATTGCCCCGATGGGGGGATACGAATTCGAGAAGAAGCAGTTACACACGCATTAGTTAAAATTCGGTAACGGCCAGGTGATATGTTTGAAACGCACATCTGAGATCGTATGTATTAGATATAGTGGCAATGCTATCAGGCAGCCTCTTCCACAATGCGGTCGAAATTTGCCATGGCGAATACTTACGCGGAGCTCCAGTTCGTCCACTTCGTTTGCAGGGCTTGTGGTGACGTCAGAACGACGCCGAGCTCTGATTGGCTGTGATTGAGAAATAGTGGGTAGACTTCAAAGCAAGCTGCCTTTGGTGTCTACCCACTCTCCTTCAATCAGAGCCAATCAGAGCTCTGCGTTCTGACGTCACCACAACCCTCGCAAAAGAAGCATACGAACTGGAGCTCTCTCGTCGAACTTCATCGTGTTTGCCGCTTGGGGCGGGTCGGGACTCCACAAATGATGACGTCATGCGCAGGCCTTGTATACCTTCTAGGTGGCGCTGGCGGCGGCCAGCATCCACGCCCCAGGAATAGCGCGCGAGTGTCCGAGACGTAAGCGCGCGCAGGAAGTTCCGAGGAAGTGTCTTCTTACACGACGCTGCAGGAGACCGCGAGGAAGCGGTCGCCCACGGAGGAGCGTGGCTTCCTCGGCCACTTTTCCCGGGGCGGCGGCGTCTGCACGTCGTGTCGCGCGACTCACGACGAGGACACTTGGCGGCAACACGCGTCCCCCACACTTAATCTCTTTGTCCCGACTTGGACGCGCCCACGAAGAGTGCGTGTTCACCAGAAACAGAAACTCCTTGTGTTAGGGTCTATCTTCCGAACGAACTATAGAGGCTGTTGCGACAGGCGTTTATTTCATCGAACTTGTCGAAACTGGTAGGAAGAGCTCGAAAACGAACCTCCTATGGTGGGAGACAGGTTAAAAGCCCAGAAGATGCTCCCTGTCCAGCCCGTGCTTATTGACTTCCGCCGTGCTTTGACTGCGCGTACCACGAAGTGTTATCGAAGGCAGAAAGCCCGCGCTGAAGGCGGTGCTGATAATGTTTTCTTGTGCTATTACCAACTATAAAATCCTCAAAGTGGCGGCTGATGCTTTGCTAAGAAACATAGGCGCTTCATGTCCTGAAGAAGCTAAAACGGTTAGCGGAACGTCGGATGCTAATATGAAGCATCTATAGTAGCCTTGCACCAGCTTCGACCACCCTCACGTGTTTTGTTTTGTTTTTTGAACGCAGTAAACTATTTGGTTTGTGTGAACGTTTCTGCTTTGAAGAAAATGACTTGCTCTCTTTGCATGGCGTCAATCATGCCCAGTAACATCACCAAATTAATTTTCTCGAGATAGTGAACCGATCAGAACAGCTGCCGTCTAGGATGATTGATCATATATTTGTTTTTGCTTATAGAAATGGCTTGGCAGACGAAAGGAAGCGGCATTGATTAAACATAAACACCCCTATATCTATTGAAACGTGCTGGTGCGTATTTAACGTAATGCTATACGGGTATCGTGAGACAGCATCCCAAAGTTGGCATCATTGCAGGAACTCACGTGTCCGAAACTTTCTTTCACAGCGATAGAATGTTTAATCTGCCCTTTAGTTGGCCATTGTACTTTTACGAGACGTTTGGCGTTTACAATGTACATTCCCTCACGTATTTGAGGCAAAGTGATAACCCAAGTGATAGCTCACCCGATCAGAGCCCGTTCTCACCGAAACTTGGCGGAACTCAAGGTGCACTTATTGCCTTTCTTCTCTTTTTCTCCGAAAAAAAATTCTTTTTATACGCGCTAAAAATATCCCCCGTGTGAAGGAGCTACACGCCGATGTCCAGGCGCTCTAAATTAGACACTCGTCGACTTTCTCGCCGAGTGTTCAACTTGGAGTCCCAGATCCGTGCGCGCCTTGATCGGATCGTTTCGCACCAAGGGGGCACGTTCTAGTGTGGGCTCTTTCTCAAGGTGGGGTTAAGGGCCGATTGGCATCGAACCTCGCCCGTCTCCACTGGAAGACGCGGAAGAAACCGAGCTGAATGAAATGGAAAAAAAAATGTAGGACTCTCCGCAAACTCGAGGGAACAGAGGCGCGAGATCTCCAGCACGTCTCGCGACGTATCTTACAACTCGTGGAGCCACCAGCCCCATCCGTGAGCGAGCGAGCGGCGGTGGCAGACCACGCTCTCTTCGACTTCCTCCTTCACCGACGGCGGCGGGATACCGCGATAAAGCCTGTGCTGCTCGCTCCACGGACAGACTCGAGCTCGCTTCTCCCCATAGCACGCGAGCTATGCGGGAAGCCGACGCTAGAGATTGCCGCGCCGTGCGAGTTTTCTGGATCACGATCGTCTGCGTTTCAGATACGAGTTATCTCAGCAATGTGGTCCCGCCTGTTGTTGTAGTCGTTGTTTTTTTTTTTTTTTTGTGCGTGTGTGTGTTTTTTTTTCTACTTGAGGAATGCGGCGCGGGAAGGAATTTCGCGGAGATTTCTGACGGGCTTTGCATACGCGCTTGTCGCACTTTGCTGTCTGGTGCCGTTCCACGGGTGGAGCGCAGTTGTGGATGTTTACAACGAGCGATCATCAGAAAGTCACGTATCAACCACCTTCTGCTTGCTTGTTTTTTCTAGCGTAGCAAAAGTCGTTCGATCGCCTTCCCGAAAACAAGTTTCGTTTGTAGATTGCTATGTAGTACGTGTGCGTGAACGGAGGTTGCTGACAAGGTTGTATTTGACGTGTTTGTGAAATCTTTAGGTGCACAGACTAACTAATTAGCTTCCTGTACAGCAACGACTCAGTGGCAATAGTCATATATTATACAGAAGATACGGTTTTTTTTTCTGTAGGCGTGATGACAAAATTATTTGAGGACACACCTCAAATATATTTCGAGGCATGTTTTCTTCGTAGATATGATATGCTTCAAACATTTCTGCAGACAGTGTTTTTATGGTAGATGTGACAGGACCGCCATAGAAGAAAAAAAAACACGCATAAGAAAGCGCCTATAGACTATCTTTTGTATGATATATTAGTTAAGTTTGTTCAAAAGGTTTTATTTTATGTGTTTGCGGAATCTTTGTTTGTACCGACCGACTAAGCTGTCTCTAGACCGTAAGGTCATGCAAGGACCAAAGTCTAGGCTACAGGCGGAATCTAAATGTTGGGCATCCACGGTAACAGTTTAGAAGGTTATGTTCAAGCGTAAGCAAAGTCACTTGACGTGTTTGAGGCACCATTCGCTCGTCGCGTTGTTTTTGTAAAGTGCGCTTTTCGCCTTTTTATAGGCGTCTATCGTTAACTCGGAGTGTTTCGACGTAGGATACTGCGACGTATAGTCAAACGTTTTCAAACGCTACAGTGTAAATGAGTCGAACATGCTAATTTTAGTTTCGGTCACCGTCGTTTTTTTTTTTTTTGTGTCTTATATATTGTCGTCGAGCCGGTCGTGGACGGTGGCCGGATTAATTTGAGGCACATTGGCACTGAACTCGTCTTAGTGGGATAAAAGTTTCGGTCACGGAGAGGCGTTTCTTCGTGTGCTGAGCACGTAAGCAGCGACAGCTTGTTTTTTTCTTTTTTTTTTTTTCTAGCAAAGCAAGTTTTTTTCTTTTTTTTTTGTGTGTGAATAAGCGAACGAAAGACGTTGTCCGCGACGTGGTTATTTCGAACGAGACGGCGAAGGACAAACCACACATCCTTCACAGTCCCCCCGTGTGTCGTATCGTCCTTCGATGTTCTTCGGGTCGGCGGCTCAAGTCAAGTGTAAGGCGATAGTTGAGGGATAAAAACGGCGACGTTTTATACTTAACAAAGCAAACCAACAACACAAAATAAAGAATCAAGGTATCATATATTGCGGTATTTTAAGTCCCTTAAAAAGAAAAGTAACGTTTTTTTGTTTTGTTTTTAAACTTGTTTAAACAATTTTAGGTGTCCCCCTATAGATCTGACCACGACAATGTTTCGAATAGCACAAAGTGTGGTGGTAAGATTGCAAACAGGTCAACCTGTGTGGAGAGACTGGTCAACTATTTATTGAAAAATCAGAAGAAAAAAAGTGTATGATAAAAAAGAAATAGAAAGAGAAGGAGAAGAATAACAAGTCACATATTTTCCGTACTAGCGTGGTCAAGGCAGTGGTAACGCAGATTGTGATGCGTCAGTGTGGAGAAATCATCCACACATGTGGAGATTGGATGCATGCGAATTGTAGCCGAGTGCCATCTTCCGCGGCGGCTGCGTAATACACGATCTTCTCAGAGCCTGTTGGAGTGTGAGACGCAGTAGATGAAACGTGCGGAAAACAGAACAATTAAAACGGGGCAGCGCCGAGCAGAGCTCTGTCGCCAGCTAGTGGCAGAAGAGAACCAAACACTCGAACATACCCCAATCCGCTGCTACCGTTGCGGCAAAGTAAGTGCGCCTCGGAGCGTCTGTTTTGTTGTTGTTTTTTTTCTGCTTTTTGGTGTTTGTTTGTTTTTTCGCTCTTCCTCTCTCGAGATTTTCGTTGGACCAAGTATACACTTCGCACTCCCGCAAAGCCCTTGGGAGAGCCGATCTCTGCAGTCTGCAGCGGAGGCTCGGCCAATCACGAGGCTGGAAGTATTTGCTGCCTCTTCATTGGTTCAGCCCCCTTAGTATACAGTGCGGCGAATGGCTGTCCCGAGGGCCATGCGGGAAAGAGGACGCGGTGGACATTTTACGTCCCGTTTCGCACAAAGTCCGAGCACGCACGGCCGAGGATTGGATCCGATGGAGACAATCAAGTAGAATAGCCAAAATGTGCATCGTCAGGGCTCTCGCCTTCGTCTGCGTGTTTGCTGTAACCGGCTCAAACCAATCACGCACAGCGAACGCGCGGTGATTCCGCGCTCTTTCATGCGCGTGATTGGCTTTGCAAGGGATAGGCTTATCCGGTGATTGGTTTAGCCGTGACGGTAGCCTCTTGGCGCCGTTTGGTTGGTTCCATGGAATCGGAACCTCAGCTGCTCTCAGATTCGATGGGAAACGGAGCATTGGCGACTCGGACGAAAACCGCCGGCACCTCGTGGCTAGAACAGAAAGCTGTGGCGATACGCAGGTTCGCTCGTCACAGCCTTCCAGAACGAATCCGGTGTTCACGGCGCCTGGCGGTCGAAACGCGAAGCCGCGAAAGTACAGGTTCGAAAACGCGTGTACGCGATGAAAATGAGCCCGTCGAGCGCATATAGCGACGTGCCGTGCACGTGGCCACCCGCAAACACACGGACGTCGGCGACCGCCAGTCATTCAATTTGCAGCTCGGCGTACGTGTCTTTCCTCCACCCTCCTCGGTGGAGGTCACAAGCCGGGTTCAAGGTCGATTCGCCGCAGCGCTGCGATCGCGAGTCAAGCAAAGCAGTCGAGGGCGCACAGCAGGACGACTCGGTTTCCTTGTTTGCTCAAACGCCGCTTTTTTTCTTCTTCTTTTTTCTTGCGCCTTTAAACGTCGCAAACGCAAAAGAAAAAAAAAAAAGATAAAATAACAAGCAGCGATAAGTAAGCACTTCTCCGCCGTCACTCGAGCATACAGCCTCGCTTGTACTACCCCGCGAAAATTTGGAGCAGAAAATTCCAGGAAAAGCAGCAGCTAACTCCATTCCATTCGAGATATCGCGCATTTTTTTCTTTCTCTCCTTTCTTTTTTCTATTTTCTTCCTTTCTATTTCGGTATCTTAACGTTTCGCGGTCGTGCCTGGAACACCTGAGAAGAGAGGGCAGGGCTCCTGCGCCTGCATCGTCCTCCCAGACAGAAACCCACCTATAGAGGGACGAGCCGATAGCAATCTTGGCATGTCCAGCTCATCAGAATTTATTCGGATGCCAGGAGCGTCGCCTATCAGCCTTTTTTCGTCCCGCGTATTTTAATTTAATCGCGTCTTCGGCTGAAAATTTCCGAACGTTTGCAAATGAGGTTCTCTGAGAAAGGTAACCTCTGTCCGTGCGGAGGTACGCATCAAGAAGAGCTACGCGTCAAGATAGCCATCTCCGTCAACAACCTTGATTAATGAGACAGGAGTGCGACTGCAGACGGACACTGAGAAATTCGAGCTTTGCGCTCTGGCATGTCACTCCACGCATGCGCTGTAGATGGACGACGGCACTGCGGCTGATTAAGCGAACGCGTTTGATGATCCTCTTCGCGGTTCATGGCGCCGGGCACCCACTGAGATGATGAAGTCGTTTAAAAAAATAAAATGTTTAAAAATAAAGTGATACTCGAAGCTCCCGCTGGGCTGAATGCTTGACTAGGGCACCATTATGTATATCTTTGAAACAGATTGAACGAAGTCTATAGAGGCGCGACGGATCACGTCCGTTAGGGAGTTTAGCGGCACCTACTGGCGACGGTCGATGCCGGCGACTCGTCTGGCATCGACTGGTCTGGCATCGACCGTCCTATGACTAGCTGAGGACTTGTCTTGAATAAGAAATTTGGGAACTCAAGATGTTCTAATGAGATCAAATGATTATACTGAATAATAAAGCGTAAGGGTACAGACGAGGTCATAAAGTAGAATTCAAATAAAGGGATGCTTTGGGCTTGTTTTAAGAACACAAGTTAAAGCTTGAAATATAAGAAAAAGATATTCCCATCTTCGAGCACAATACTTTACGGGAGAAAGTTTCCTTGTAGGGTTGTTTCATATCCAGGCACCTACTTAAATGCTTTGTCCTTTTTTTTTTTCTTTTCTCCACTTCGTTCTTTGAACGTTATGCGGGAAGCATGACCTTAGAGGAAAGAGATACACCTCATTATAAACACAAAAGAAACGATGGTATCGCAAAAAGAGGAATTAAGTTCTTGGGTAGTTCATTCTCCCTATACTTGGACGCATTCTTGAATACGATCACTTGTATTGCAGCGGCCATATACATTCCTTTCTTTATTTTTTTCCAATCTGACTGTTTATGTAGACAAGCTGGTCAGAAGGTAAGACAACTCTGCATTCGAGACTATGGTCACGACGTATGCTGGAAGGTCCCCGAGGGAGTCCATGGAGGGCGTTCAGAGGATGCTGTGAGTTGAGGGCTTTTGGAGAGCAGTGCGAGGTCCTTTGTGCCACTGAGACAAGACTCTTGATGCGCAATATTGCTCGTTTTTCTCATTGGCCGAACGGATTAAAGCTCGACCAATGATTGTTGTTCGGAGTGCATCGTGATGCAGCATACACACCAGGCTTTTTGAGAGTGTTCTTCCCGAAGTATTGTCTCGCTACACACCCGACCTTACCATCAGATATACGGTTAATTTTAAGACCATCTGTTCTCGTGGGCGTGCTCTTTTGCCCTTTATATGCGTGCGTGCATATGTGTGTGTGCTTGCGTAATTGCGCGTGCATGGATGTCTGTGCGCTCGCGCGCGTGTGCGTGTGCGTGTGTGTGTGTGGGAGGGGGGGGGCGAGGGTGAGAGGGTGTTTATCTCAGTGCGACTTCGGGTTCTCCATCTTTACGCATATAGGAAGTGTTTAAACGTACGAGGAAAAACAAATGGCACAGCTCGAGACGGGGGCTCCGGTTTTGGACGCAGCAACTTCGCAAACTGCCGATCTTTCTTCTCTTCAACTGTATCTCTCTTCCTCTCGCTCTCGATGTCTCACGATAGGCGATTCCTCGACGTCTCGTGTGACAGCGGAGCTACCGATCGGAGCACTCGCGCGGGGCAGTTCGGACAGCGCGCTTGATGAGCGATTATAGCTGCCCGCCAAGTCCGCCTTTTTCTTTCCGCTTCCGTTTTCCCGCTCCGGGCGGACACTCGGCGGTTGCACGGCCCGACTTAGCCCGGCCCCCGCTGCACCGCACGGGCTCGTTCCTGAAGATACACGGCGCGGAAAAATGAACAGAGCGTCGTTGCGGAGCGGAAGAGAGCCCGAGGAATATATGGGGGTGGGGCTAGATGGACCTGTATCGACCACTGAATAGCATAATTAAAAATAAAAAAAAATGATCCCTTTCCTTTTTTTTTTTTAAAGAGAGCCGATTGCTGCAGCATCCCGAAGGAACGCACACTCCCCAAAAATAGCGGAAAAAAAAAAAAACTTTATGGTGGACGATTTATTTGGTGATGAGCGTTCGTTCAGGGTGTTATGGTAATCAGAACCGGAGCCCGACCAATAATTAAGTCTTTCTGCTATGAGAAGCTTCAGCGTGTATAGTCCATTCCAATAATCGCGTTGTGCGCGTTGCCGTCTTTGTCCACTGGTCTATAAAACATGCTGTGAGCATGTTCTGCCGCTCCCTCTTGCGGAATACCATGAACCTCGCATGCGGACACTCGGCATTTTTGGCTCGCGGATAAGGGTTCGAAAGGTGTATACACTAGAGCTACTAAATAGGCTAAGCTTGGAGTATCGACATACCATTCCCCGGTTGTCTTCTTCCCCCATTGTCAACCATTTCATTTTAACGCGGCGACGGCCACTGCGGAGCGCAAGTTCGTCTGCTTTTTGCACAGGTTTTGCGATGATGTCAGAACGCTGAGCTCTTATTGGCTGATTGAAAAAAAAAATAGTGGGTAAACCTCGATGCATCTAGCATTGAGGTCTACCCACTATCATTCCAATCAAAGCCAATCAGAACTCGGCGTCGTTCTGATGTCACTGCAACCCCTGCGCAAGAAGCAGACGACTTGCTCTCCGTATAGTCTGCGGAAACTCTTTACGGACAAGTTGAGAAATCAGCTATTTTTATTTTAATAGAGACTCGACGTAGTTAGTGTTGAGTTGTCTCTTTAGATTTTCAGCAATATACGAAATATTTCTGTAAGGGGTGCAAGGTCATGCTCGGAGTGACGTCTCGCGGACTTTAATTTTTACGTCTAAACATATTTTCGTCCCCGTCATTCGCCAAGGCCCCTTCGTAGATCGCGATGATTGGCTCTCTCCGGCTGCTCGCGGGGAAGTAGAAGGGCGGGCATTGCTTCGGGTGCTTCGAAGTCACTCCATGTGATGCCCTCGTGAGCTGTCCCGTTGGGAAGCGATTTGTCCCATGCGTCTGTAGGGCCAGTCGAAGCTGGTCTTTCCAACTCGAGACCTAGGACAATGCAGGTCGCGTTTATTCCAGGTTTGCAGATAAACACGCGGCTTTGTTTCGATGGAGGTGCTTTCGAAGATGGTCATTTACTCTCCTGGGAGAGAGGGAGTCTTTCGGGCTCTGGCAACGCCATCTATAGAAGACGTGACCTGCGCCTTCCATCCTCTATCATCTCCATAGTGGACCCATGCCCGTTTACGCCTAAGCCGACAGTTCGGTAAAAGCTACGTGTTCGTTGAATCGGTCCTACGCCTTTCTTTCGCCTCACGCTCCGGCCCATACCCACGCGCAGGGAGCGCGGTCACGTGATGAAGGAGAGGCCGTTGATTGGTCCGGCGAGCGCGTAGCTTCCACCGCACTGCCGGCTAATGCGGGGCGCGAGTTCGTCTGCTTCTTTTGCAGGGGATGTGGTGACGTCAGAAAGACGCCGAGCTCTGATTGGTTCTGAATGAAGGGTAATGGGTAGATTTCGAGGCAGCTTGCTTTGAGGTCTAGCCACCATCCTTCAATCAGAGCCAATCAGAGCTCGGTGCCTTTCTGACGTCACCGCAACTCTTGGAAAAGAAGCAGACGTCTTGCTCACCGCATAGGTGTGAACGGGGTGTAGCCCCCGCGTCTGCGTCGCCGCGAACCGCCCAACTAGGCGGTGCTCCGTTCATCTTTTAGCGATGACGTTCGGAGGTGGGGCACGGCATAGTGACCGTGGGCCGCAGTGGTTCTCACGCACCGCTCGCCGCGCTGTCGGAACTTCGCGTCGCGTCGGTGTTTCGAAACTGCGGGGTGGCGAGCGCGCACGGTGTCAAGTGCGCGACTCTGTCCCGGAAAGACGTGACAGAAATTGCGCGCCGCCGTTGTCCAGCGACGCCGCGGGCCGGGAACGCGTGTTCCACTTGTGTCAGCGGGCTCTGAGGCAAGCGACGGCGTGGGACAGAGCGCCGAAAACCCTCCGCGTGCATGTGCACGTCCATTGAGACGCCAGTCACGACGATCAGATGTCGTCGCCGAGGGCTGTCGTGGAGCGTGTTACGGTCGGGTTGCAGATGTCTCAACTATAACGCCGAGATCTCCCGTCCCGTCGTTCGTGCTTCCGGCGGCGTGTCCACACGGTCGTTTTGTACACCGGGTGCACGAACACCAGATTAGGACACGAACTGGACACTTTGTTTCGGGAGCCCAAGCAGAGTTGTACGGCACTCATCACGAGTGATCAAATTACTTGTAATCGAATACTTTCTGGAATAATTTTGTAATCATTTGATTACCTTTATTAGGTAGTAATTGCATCAATAATCTTCTTACTTTGGAAAGTGATAAAATTACTTGTAACCATTGCTATTTTTTACCTCCCCTTCACAACCTTACTACCAAAGGTTGTGGATTTAGAAGTTGAGTAGTTTTTAATTCGTTGACTATAACCCAATAATGGACAGTACTAAACGCCCGTTTTCGAACCGGGTAGAAAGATGAGTAGTTTTGAAATTATCAAATAATAAAAAAAAGTAAGGGATACTGTTTTCGAGTAGCGCTCATTTACTCTTCCTTTCGAGTTATCGAGTAATTTAATTGAACGTTTTTTATCCGACAGTAATAGTACTTGTAATCGATTTGTTTTTGTAGTAATATGTACAAGACTGAGCCTGCAGGCGAACGACAGGAACATATGAACAACTCCGATTCATGACTGCTTTACGAGCGACGAAGATGCACTTTTTCCATTGCTTGATATGTCCTAAACGGTGAACAGCAGAGTCGCTGAATAAGGAGAGGAACGACTCTTGAGCCCTCTTGATGCATAAAAGCAATGCTGCCTGTTGTCGCAAGCTTTATTTGAAATAGCAGAAAACGCTATTCCGTCATCCACAAATTTTGCATTTTCCGGAGAACGGACGCAAAACGATATTGCATGAGCATCCTCACACCGTATTTAAAGTTCAACTATTTTTTTATCGTAAGAATCGCCAATGACCGCACCCGCTGTGCACTAGGAACCAAGATGGCGGCACCCATAAGAAAATCAAGGATCAGAGTGCCGATTCTCCACAGAAGGGTAGGTTGTTTCGTCACGCTGATCTAAGCTTAGTAACCGGCTGTAGTTGAGCTTGTTGGTGCATAATACTATACTAGGGCCAGCTGAACTTAGGACTATTTTCTTAAGTTCAGCTGGCCCTAGTATAGGATCTAAGCTTCGTTGAACTCTCCAGTTCCATGGCGAGATGGCGACACACAGCGAGAGGCATGCAAGCGGTCGTTCTCGCTTTAAAAACGCCGGGTCTGTGAGACCACGAAGTATCTTTCGGAGCATGCAGGATCCGTGCGAACCATCCGAGAGCCGACCCACACACGATATACACAATCGGTAATTGTTCGCATAATTTCCTCATGGCGTGTGTATACACTTGGCCCTTCCCTGACCGGGCACGTGTTTGGACTCGCGGGCCCGTGTTGTGCCAACACCACCTAGAAGACAAGGCCTGCGCATTACGTCATCGTAGGTGAATCGCCGACCCCGCAAGCTATAGGCATGCATTGCGTGGATCCACAAGTGACAACGTGTGGAGGAGGATAGGCGCCGGCCTGGTCATCATGTGGGTATTGGTTGTTCGCGCAGCAGGCACCCGGATGAACGACTTACCCATGCATTGGAGAAGCGGCCACCTACCTTCGCATTCTTTCTCTTTCCATCTATCTTATCAAACAGCACGACCAGATCTGAGTTCAACTGTTAAGGCTATCCCGGTGATTTAGAGGCAAAGGAGGCAGGTTCTGCGTGACGCCCTATTTAATCGTAAGAGGTTGGTGGGTTGCCAGTGCCACCAGAACCACCGCCGGCGGCCGCCGCCATTTGACTTTCGCAGTTCTGCCGTAGTTCACGACTAGAGATTCCGAAAGGTGTGTAATTGCGCTCGTTGCGTTGATCCGCGCCGCGCGGTTTCCGGGTCCATTGTCTCGGCCGTTCCCACCGACGTTTGAAAGATACTGGGACAGTTGCGCGTCTCCCATACGCGCTCTCATGCCAGCCCAAATGGAGTGTGGTGGGAGTCGGCGCCACTTCCCATTGTGGCTGGATACGCGGATGGGTGGATAGGGTCGAACCCTTTTAATAGGACGACGGCTTACGTCACCTGGCAAAAGCTTTTGATTTAAGCAATTAACTAATCTCCAATAATAAAAATAAAAAAAATCACAGTAAGGCCAAGCCTTTTAGTGGTATATTTCTGCATATTAAAGAATCCCACATCGCTAATAAACACGAGCATTCACTCACTTAACGTTCTTTACAAAAAAAATTTACAATCCGTGTGTTGGTAACGGCACCGGCGTGCAGCGCCGCAACGGGCAAAAAAGAATGTTTCAGCACCGCTTTTTTTTTTTTTTTTTAACGTCATATTAGGTTTGCACGGTGCATCCGCCGCACCCATAGATTTGGACACGTCTTCACCGGTGCACGGGACACCGTGGTTTTAAAGGATTTTATTTATTTATTTATTTATCAATACTGCCAGCCCAATATATGGCCAAGGCAGGAGTGGGGTGATACAGTGTCATACACGCGAATTAGAAACACCACAGTTCTAAACAAAAAGCAATCTTAGCACCGAAAAATAATATCTACGACTTATTCGAAAGAAGAGAATCAATCATTATCAATAATAATACAGTAACCAAATGTAATACTAGTAATAGCAGTAACAGTATAGCAGTAAATGTAACAGCAGTAATAACAGTAATAAAAAATAAAGGCAGTGCAATAATGTCATAACAGCAATAAAAGCAATCTTAGCACTGAAAAATAATATCTACGGCTTTTTCGAAAGAAGAGAGTGAATCAATATGGACAACATCACCGGGAAGGCTGTTCCACAAATCAATTGTATGCACAAAGACAGATTGTTTATAGCTATTTATTCGAGCTTCAATAGCCGGGCTACGGTCTTTGAGTGATGCAAGCGTTCCGAGATCCGAGGATAGAACTCTTACTCTAAGCTCTCTTTCACGTTACGATGTACCGTAACGGAGGTTACGCTAGACAACCCAGTGATCCATGCGTGTCAAGTGACGGGACGCTCCGCTCAACCGGAAGGACACGTGACAAGCTTCGCTCTACGGATTGACTCCATAGCGGGCCGTAGCGTCCATTGACCCCATAAGTGATGACGTCGCATCTTGGCGCTCCGCTCTAAACAAACCGTTGCTAGGGCCGTTGTTATGGACGAATCCACGGGGGCTCGACGTGAGGTTAGAAATTGTGTGATAAAAAAGTAATTAATTTTTTTCGTAAGCATCGTGTCTTCTCAAATCTAATCATGAAGACTTTTTCTATCCTCTCAGTGCCATAGAGCGATGACAATAGCCCGTAATAATGTTTTGCAACGGGTTTTGCCTTGCCAGTAGACGACACGATGGCTTCGCGGGTTCAGTGGCTCTTTCTGAGGGAGGGCACTACTGCTTTAAATGAAGCTGGTGACGATCGACGAAAACTTCTACTTTCGTGGACAACTTTCTGTGGGATTTTGGAAGCCAAGGGTGCCCGTACACAGCTTTGATCGAGGCTCGAGGTGCGCGAGTGCGCGAACTCCTTCCCGCGGAGCTCGCTTCGGCAATATTTGAGAAAGTGGAAACACTGCGAAGCCGAATCACGTACGACGACTACGTGAATTGTATCAAGGTCGAAGTGCAGGCCAGCACACGTTTCAAGAATTTCTGACTGCACAGTTGCTTCAATTCACATCTGCGCGATCAAACGAACTGTGCATGATCGAGATGGAACGCTTTCCCCTTTACGCTGCACCTCCACCACAAATGTCGCGGATGAGAAGGCTCGCCCAGGGTAAGCTGAAAATAAAAGGTTTAATCGGCGAACCTGCGCCGGAAACAAAAGAAGGAATGCGTCGAAACAGCAGCAGCGTACGTCGCGCTGTCGGCAGGACAGCTGGTTGCAGGGCGAGAGTGAATGTGCCTCGTCGTCGTGAGAAGTGAGTGAGCAAAGCTCGCGCTCGACTCCTCATCTACTACACTTGGCATCTCGAAGACTCGACCTAGAATGTTCGAGACTGACTGGGCAAGATCATCCTGGGCTCCGTATCTTTTACACCCGGGGAAAGAGTCAACAAGAATCTTCTACTTGTAAGTAGAAGCGTTCCTTCTCGGTCATGGACGCGGCAATACAACTTACCCGATGCTATTATTATCCACCTCCTTCGCTATTTTGCTTTTACTTAGAACTGACGAATCAGTAGGATTTTTTCTCGGTGTGATGATTACATGCAGGTACAAAAACACACCCATATTGCGAGCCTGACAATAAAGTTAGGGGTCTCAAACCGCTAATGTTAAAATCCAAATAATTGTTCCTCCATTATAACGCAGTATTTTTAGAAGATTTCCACGCCTGTGATTATTTTCGTCAGGTAGTATCTTATCGCACTCAAATACTATTCGTTTTTATAAACGCGGAGAGTTTTCTTAGGCCTGCCATGTTCCAAATGAATACGAAATCAAAATCATATCATTCTGCAAACGATTCAAACTGTTGCAGATTTATGCTTCGGTCATTCCATGTGCGTTCGTCACGCGTTTGTCGTCTGCAGCAGGCATCCCCAGACGTCTCGAGGACCGGAAGTTGTCGTCGCAAATATTCCAGAAACGGCCGATTCGCGGCGAACTACTGCCATGGCAAGTGTGCAAATCAAGGCCCCTTACGTCTATTCCTTATATATGCTTATATCCAACGTTCGATTTTTAACCGATCCTCCTTTCGGAGCGAAATCGAGTCCCACGTATTCGTCCGTAACAACGCCCCTAGCAACGGTTTGTTTGGAGCGGCGACGTCACACTTACGGGGTCCATTGCAGCACGCCGGAAGCTGAAATGGAGTATGGTCGATACCGCCTAGAACAATCAAAGCCTGCGAAGCCTGTGCGTCCCTCGACGCGTTGATTGAACACGAGGCTTAGCCTAACGATGACGCACTATTCGTGACCAATCGGCGTCTGCCCTCGATCTCGCTGCGATTTCGTCGAAATTCTAGTGCACATTTTTGATTATCCTACGTGCTAATATGTATAATGCACTTCTTCGCGATGGTTTAAAGCGAAGGAAAGAAGAAAAAAAGATATCGCACGCCAACCTTGTTTACGAACCCACGGACAAGCTGGGCCAAAGTTCGAATCATCTCCGAAACTTGGCGACCCTCCAGACTCTGCAGCCAACTTCCTTTTCGGGTTACGTTGGCGTCATCTTCTGACGAAACACGAACTGTTCCCATACGCGGTGGATGAAGTCATTTCGCGAGGACAGCTCGGAACCCTTTCTTGAGTGAACATAGGATGGCACCATTAAGCTGCAATCACACTAGAGCCAGTCGTCTGCTTCTAGCGCAACAGTTGCGGTGACGTCAGAAAGACGCCGAGGTCTGATTGGCTCTGATTGAAGAATAGTGGGTAGACCTCAAAGCAAGCAGCCATGAGGTCTACCCACTATCTTTCATTCAGAACCAATCAGGACTCGGCGTTCTGACGTCATTACAACCCAGGGGCGGATCCAGAACTCCGTTTTTTTTTTTTTTTTTTTTGGAGGGGGGGGGGGGCGGAAATTTGTAAAGACACTATTCTCCCATTCTTTCTTGTGCACCGGCGGGTCCACCCATGTCAAATTGCCCTCCGAAAAGAGGGGAGGGGAGAGGGTCAACATCGTTTGAGGGGGGGGGGGGGGCGGCCGCCCCCGCCGCCCCCCCCCCCCCCCTCTTGACTCCGCCACTGTTACAACCCCCTGCAAAAGAAGTAGACGAACTTGCGGTCCGCATACATAGCACGAAAGATATAGTCTGGAGAGTAATTACTTCCTCGTATGACGGTCACATTGGTCGTACAAGAAACGGCCTGCAGACAGTTTCGAAACAGGCGTATGTATGAAGCAATGATGCTTCCAACAAGCGTCATGGCGTTCCCGTAGATACGTCTGCCATCATGTCTGGAAAAAATATCGCGTCCTTTGTTCGGATGTATGGGCAGTGTGACCGCGGCGGATTTAAGATATCTCGATCTCCAGAGCATCTGTGAGCAAACGGACTCTTGATAATCCCGGAAGCATCTCGCGTGCGTGGCAGTACCCAGCTCCAGCGTGTATACAATCTACGAAAGGCTGACGTCTGTAGGGGTTTCCCTGTTGCGCGAGCACAACGCTCTTCTTTCTACCACCCTATACGAAGTGTTTGTTGCGCGTTATCGTCCGTTTCTGTAATGCCCCTATATTTGTGCCAGAAAAGCAACGCACATTGTGTGTTAGCTTTATAGGGCAGTTCCGGAGACTGTCTCTGGATCGCGCAGTCTATACGATCACAAAGTCAGAGCGCAAACGAGTTGTAGAAGATTAAACGTGACACAACCGCGAGACTGCAGGTAAGCGAAGGACGACGCACACCCACAAAAAAAAGTCTCAAGCACAGCCGAGAATGTACGTCGCTCGAAAAGTACTTAATAAAAGCCAAAAAGAGACAGAACATCGCAATATAAAGAAAAAAAAAGCAATACCTCTTTTTTTCACACCGGCGTTATATACTGCAGTTACGCAATCACTGCGAACGCAAAAGAAAACCATTTTGCCCCTTTTCAGCGGTGTTTGAGACTCTTTTATGCGCGTGTCGACTTTATATTGCCTGCATTCTCTCGAAGTTGTGTTATGTCGCAATATATGGATAGTGACAGAAACTGCGTCTGTTGGAGAGAAAAAAAATAACGCAAAATGGATCAAATAAAAGGGGTTTGCTTTGGGACACATTTCATCATCTGACCTTGGTCTGTGCGCGTGAGTAAATATGGAACGCGGCAGCATGGTCATGTGGCAAGAGACAGACGTATGGTGAACAGAAAAGCGCACAAAAAGACGAGGACAGAGAAAAGGAACATGCACAACACACGGACAACAGACAGACGCATGTACGTCTTGTTCAACATCCAAGGTTCCTGGGCTCAACCTTCACCCGTGCTCTTTTTCGATCTGGATGAACACCGTACACTGGCGTGCGGTCGTGTATCGCTACTGCGCGATGCACGGTAATTAAAGATCCCCAGGCTAGCGGTGCTACCGTCTAAACGTAGACGCACCACAATTACTTTTACCGGTCCGACGAGCACGTATTAGCTTCTGTCAGTTCAGGGGCGGACCGGGAGTCTGGTGTACGCTGTCCTGTCTCTTCGACCTCCCCCCGGGTCACATTGTGTGCCAAGGCCCAAGGGCGACTATGTTTAGCCGAGTCGGCCGCCACCGCTCAATCCGCGTCGTCCCATCCCGACGCGCGTCAGTGTGCCTAGATTACAGAGTGCTTCCAAGTGCTCGGTCGGGGATCGCAATACGATCTGCAAGGCGGTGAGGAAAGCGTCGTCCGTCTGTAAACGCCTCCACCTTTCCGGCCGCTTTCCCCTTCAGCAAGGAAACAACGCCGCGCATGCGCGCTTGCGACCAACCTACGCGAGAAGCGTCCAGTGTTAAATTGCAAAAGCTCTCCGTCCTCCCCCTCCCAAGTCTTGGCTCTCTGGCGCGTCGTCGTCGACGTCAGCGTCCCCCAGTTAGGAAAAACAAAGCTAATGGCGGCGGTGTCTCGGAGTGAGCGGCTATCCTGGGAAGCTGGAGCCGCAAAGCGGAAAGGGGAAGCGAACGCGGTTGGCGCGGTTATAATGAGATATGACGTCCAATGGCTCGAGCAGAAGACTGGCCTTGTGTGCTACCCTATTAATAATCTCGGCTCGTTCCTTCGGTGCAATTATAAATGACTTTTTTTTTTTTTTTTTTTTTGCCTCGGAGCCACGTGCTTAAACTAACCGTTTTGTAGGGCTGACTATAGTGGCCCGTCGTTTTGCCTTTTAACGCGGAAGTTTGTTCCGGTGTTGGGAAATTGTCGCGGGAAGTTTTTTGCGCGAAGTGGTTGACCCTAGTATAGGTATAGTCACCGGCAGCAAGAGAACGGCAGGTAGCAGTTTCGGTTGTCCCCCCTCCAGCGCGAGCTTCCTATCTTTCGGTACCACAGCCTCCTCTATACTTACAAAGCATGGCAGTTCGACGACGGAGCCATAGAGTGCCCGGTCGCAGATCTGGAGTGCGAGGATCTGGTAGCACAGAACATCAAAGAGCCATTTCTCGGGGAACCGGGACGTCAGCGCACACACAGCTTTTGCAGCGGCGAGGACCCGAAACACGCTTGTTTGCTCGAGAGAAGTGTGTTTCGACGTCTCACCGCAGCGGGGCGCCAGTCACGTGGCTATCCTCTCATCCGTTGTCTGCCGCACCACCTTTTCCGTTTCGGCGGTCGCTTCTCGTGGCGATCTGCCAAGCTTTGTCAGTATATATATATATAGGAGGCTATGTCGGTACCGTCTCGTGAGCCTCGATCCTGCACGCACGTGCAGCGAAAGCACGGTAAAAGCCAGCGACCATTCACTCACTCTGATCCACGGCAAAAATTCACTATACTCCGTGTCACTAGTTGTGTGCAGTGCAGGCGAGGGCAACGCCAGCTGAAGAGAGAAAGGGCGAGCACTAGGAAGGCGGGACGAGAGAGGAGGGCGCCGGAGGGCGTGGGGAGAAAGGGAGGAGACTATAAGAACGGATAGAGAGGAGAGGAGGTTTCTTTCCTCCTTCTCAGTCTTCCTGGTGCTTGCTCCTTCTCCCCTCTCCTGGTGTTGCCCTCGCCCGTACTGCACGCAACTAGTAACACAAAATCTAAATGCCGGAGCAGAAAAAAAACATTTTTGCGCTGTGGCGTTTAACATGACGCTTTAGGGGATACATCACAGACCTTACCTTGAGGTGGTAACGCCTTTCTTGTCGACTCCGCGAGCTCACCCAGCTCTCTCCCGGGAGAGAAGACGCACGGACAAGTTTATAATCACCTTTTGCGCCCTGCCCTCTTTATCTACTAGGCAGTGAAACGCGTTCCGTGCGCACGTGCAGCCGCTCTCTACCGCGGAATACCAGGCTCCGCGCACGCATCCCAAGTACACCGATTCGAAATTTCTTAGCCGGGTGATAAGCGCTGGAAGGGTGTGGGCCGGGCTTTAATGCAGGTAAATGGAATCGATCAGAAAAGGGGCGTGTGTGCCACGAATTGTCTCCCTGAAACTATAGGCAAGCCCGCCGACAGCTTGATGCATAGGTTACCAGGAAAGTATAAACAAAAACAAATATATTCCAAACGGCAAAAGAGAGAAAAAAAAAAGACTAATTTTGAGCGTGAATTGCGAAGGCGGTATACGTGCCACATTTTGTTTTTCTTTTGTTTCTTTTAATCGAAAGTTCGTCCAGCCTGGTTTACATGAAGCGGTGGGACGATGGCGTCTGGTTCGTGTACGTTTTTTTTTTCTCGGCGTTGAAAAGACAGAAGGCCCAGAGGGTGTGCACACGTGCGCGTCCAGCAACCACGCTAAGCCGTTGGATTCTGTTGGCTTGATGGATCGGGGTCCCCGTAGGGCCGAGAAGGGGTTGAGCGGATCCGCACGAGGCTAGGGCGACGACGTCCGGAAGACTGCATGCAGGTCCGGATGGCTCGAATCGTGTCAGCTTCTCCATTTAGGGATGGGCTTGTCGGGCCCTTGAACCAGGGGGCCCAAGACAAAAGCAGAACGTGGCAAATCCCGGGCGCCGACACCGGCATCACGAGAGAAAGAATGAAAAGAGATAGCGACAGAAGAGCGGAGAAAGAAAGCAGACGAAAGGTTCATTAGGCGTGTTCGTTTTGCCGGGACGAACTGAAGTTGCTCGAGCGCTTGTCAACTTTATTTAGTCTCATACAGTGCGCGATTCGCGTATTTTCCAGCAAAGTAAGCTGAAAAGTAGCAATTGGGTACGGACCTTATACGGAGAGCAAGTTCGTCTGTTTGCTTCTTTCGCAGGGTTTGTGGTGACGTCAGAGAAATGCCGAGCTCTGATTGGCTCTGATTTCAAGGATAATGGCTAGACGTCAAAGAAAGCTGCCTTGATGTCTATACTAACTATTCTTTAATTAGAGCAAATCAGAGCTCGCCGTTCTGACGTCACCACGAACCCTGCCAAGGAAGCAAGCAGACGAACTTGCGCTCCGCCATAAGGTTACTCATACTTATACTCAGCCTTCCTTTCACCTAGTCTACGCTGCATATACATGGAGGCGATCGTAGCGTATTGAATCGAGATTTGAGAATTTTGATTGGTAGTAGATGGGTAGAAGAGGAAGAAGTAGAGAGACAGGATGCGTGTGATTGGTCACTGCTCGATTCGATGCGCTACAATTGCATTCATGTAAACCAAGCCCATATAAACACAGCCCATGACGGTCAGAGAAATTTGAGTAACAATAGAGTCCTTATTACACAGACGTTTCGGAAAGAAAGGGAGAGAGAGTAACGTTTATTGGTCCAAAGAGATTACGTGATTTTTGCCCCTCTTGGTTTCCTTGTAGCGAGCAGGCGATAGCTCCCCAAGAGCCTGGCCTTGCTTTCAACTCTTCCTCGGTAGGTGATGATGGGCGGTGGGTGATGATTTCATGTGGGCTTATGGCGACAGTCTGGCTCTTTCGGCCTCCTGTGAAGTTCGGGGATGTAGGTTCAGACCCTCAAGTCTCAGTGGGAAAGGTCCAGCAGAGACCTCGGGATTCGGGTTCTTCTGTCGGAGTCACCGGTGAGGTGAGTCCTCTGTCATATGTTCGCAAGACGGTCGCCCGGGGATAAGACATCCTTCCTTCGGTGGGTGGTCAGGGCCGAGCACTCCACTATAAGGTGTTTCGATCGCGGGATGGACCTCCTTCAAGTGTGTAATGCGTAGTGCGACGCCTAGAGTGTTGCACTGCACTTCACCGACTTTCTTGTGAGTAAATTTGGTGGTCGAGGTATCACCCGCCGAATTTAACGGCCAGAATATAGTTCCGTGACGTGGTCCGCGTGACGATGGTCATGTGACGTCAAGCCACATGACGTCAGGGTATAACGCAGTATCGTCAGTGACGTCACGCCACGTCTCATACCAAGTCACGTGACGTGACATTGTCAAGTCACGGTTTCCTGTGACGGCAAGTGACACAGTGTCACACGACGTAACATTACGCGATGCCACGACTTGGTACCGTGACGTCACATGACCTGACGTTGTATCACGTGGTCACGTGACCACGTGACCCATAGCCGCATTAACCACCTGACCGTCGCAGAAACCCAGCGTAGCTCAAAACACAGTGCACATTTTCGTCTTCCAGCTTAAACCGGAGGATTAAGATGCACTATAGTCTTTTTTTAAAGATGAGCACTCTCTCACGGTTGTTACCCAGACGCCTTTAAGAAAGGCAGCTGACCAGCACGGAGGTGGCCCTCTCAAAGACGTGGAAGGTGGACAGGCGGGTTCGGGTTCTTGAACTTGGTCCATCCGTGACCGGCCACCTCGGCGAATCCATCATGGTCAAAACGGACGCCCCGCGTCTCCCCGTGCACCTTTTCCAACCGCTGGTCGTTGGCACCTCCCATGGGCGCCCTGAAGAGCAAGCTGCGGGAGGAACTCACGCTATATGACCGCGCCATTACACTCAAGGAAGCTCTTTCTTGCCAGCAAACTACAGCGAACACCAATCGTTAATACTTCTTTGATCAGGTTAGACGATGAAAATCCGAGTCACGCAGTCTCAGCGGCAAAAAGGCACCCATCTTTTTTGCCACAGAAACCCGATGGCCTTTGGAGGATAATACCTGGCCGGTCATTCTTTTCGTTGGTTGAAAACCGGCTAAAGGAACACCAATGATTGGCGTTTGAAGTGTTTCGCCGCGCAGTTTGCTTTCAGCGACACTTCTAAGAGCACGGTCGCACGTCAAGGCCGTCATTTCCTGCGCCGCCAGCAGGGTATACTGGAGTCTCCAAGGCACATGGTGTTTTAAAGGAGCGGTGCAACGATATTCAATTGAAATGTTTTACACTTCACACAAGCTTACTGGCACAAGTGGGACTCAAAGATACTCGCACGCAACGCCACTGACCAAGAAACGTCTTTGTTGGGGTGTAATTTTAAAGACAAAAGTGATCATTTTCACTCAATCTGTCCTTTGCAAAATGGGATGACGTAACGTGGGGATCGCAGTACACCCTTGTGACGATATTTGAATGCGGTTCATAGATTGGATCCGAGCATTGCGTGGGCACGCGATTTGGGCTCGTGATAATTAATAGCTCGAGAAGCATTCGGGTAGTGGTCCGTGTCCAATCGCTGCAACGACGACAATAGCCGAGCCATAACAATGTCTGGAACCCAGCGCGTGTCCTGTGCCTTGCCAACCCCAGCGCGCGGCTGTGATCAACAATGGCGGCATATAATCGGCTCCAGGTCACGTGGCCGCTTGTTCTGGCTGCAAGTTGAGGGGGTGAACGCTGCTCGTTTTTCATTAATTTTTTTCGAAGACTTCTATTGCGTCGGGTGAAGAACGAACGCGTGTTTTATAGGTCATTAACGTCAAGGATCCGTTCTTAACGGTATTTGCGCAAATTCAAAAAATTGTTGCATCGCCCCTTTAAGGCCGTCACTTGGTAGCGCCATGCTAGCCATCGCTAACTACAAGGATTAATTGGCGTGATGCCCAGTCATTGAACTGCTTGACGCTTCAAGCGCTTGGTACCGAGATCTGCTTGGCAGAATTTGCGGATACTTCCAATCTATGCACAATGCCCGTTGTTTGTAAACAAGAAAATTTGTCCAAAACAATTATCGGAACTACGCAAACATAGAAACTCAGTGCTCTGAGGCCGACAAGCCACAGTACTTCGCCCCTATAGACCCGACTGTAAAACGTCTCGAGTTGCGACTCGTATATAATTAGGCGATTTGGGAATTGCCTTCGCTGTCCAAGCGTGTCGAGAATCAGTAGTGCGTCGCTAATGGCGTACGAGAACACGGCGCGACACAGTTAACTCGCGAACTCGACATCGCCCTTTCTTGAGTGTTTCACTCAGACAAGTTAATGTCGGACATTGCATTTTACCGCTTAGACGGGTGTCCCCCGTCAAGGCATTCCACCATGATTTCAAATCTGTTGCCACATGCACTTTGAAGCCGCGTACACACTGATCATACATCGTACAAAACATGATTGAGGTATGATGTGTTTTCGCCAACGAGGTAAAGGGGCTTAGAGCGATAAACTGGCAGCTGAAAGTGAACCTCAACCGGCAGCCGCCATGTTGCACATTTTTGACCAGTAGACACGGGACCTTATAGTTTTACGTTCTGATTTTAACAAAGTATCTCTCGCAAATAATTGCTTATTGATGTTGAATAACAGTACCGACGAGTTAAGTTACGTTTCGTTTGTTTTAAGTCCAAAATGTGGTTTTACGACAAAAACTCGGGCTGCTTCGCAATGCCTCCGCTAGATGCCGTTAGCCGCGGTGCTGTATTTTGGGTTTTTTATCGGAGCTAGACACTGATCTCTGGGGCTAACAGTATCGAAAAATAGTTTGTCATGTTTTTACAGCAATCGCAATACAAATCTCGGCTCAGTTTTGCGTAAAAGCCTCAGGATTTGGTACGTTAACGTGTCTGGTGGTCAAAATTGTACAACATGGCGGCAGCTAAGTGGGGGTCAGTTTTGCCTGGTGAACGCGATACCAGTTTATCGCTCTAAGCCCTAATACCTCGTTGGTTTTCACTCACACATCTGAGCGAAATCACATCAGAGATAAAGAGGAGGGCGAGAGAGAAAACATGGGGAAGGAGGACTTAAAAATTCCAAGTATTTCAGCGCACTTCTGTTGTAGGCAGCCAAACTACCATTAAAGCGTATTTTAAAGATGCGTCTCCTTTAAAAAAAAAAAAAAAATGAGTAGCGGTTTTGTGGTGAAGTCCCAGAAAAAAATTAAAAAACAACGAGCAGCGTTCACGCCCTCAACTCGCAGCCAGAACAAGCGGCCACGTGATCTGGAGCCGATTATATGCCGCCAATGTTGATCATAGCCACGCGCTGGGGTTGGCAAAGCACAGGACACGCGCTGAGTTCCAGACATTGTTATGGCTCGGCTATTGTCGTCGTTGCAGCGATTGGACACGGGCCACTACTCGAATGCTTCTCGAGCTATCAATTATCACGAGCCTAAATCGAGTGCCCACGCAATGCTCGGGTCCAATCTATGAACCGCATTCAAATATCGTCATACGGGTGTACTGCGATCCCCGCGTTACGTCATCGAATTTTGCAAGGGAGAGATTGAATGAAAATGATCGCTTTTGTCCTTGAAATTACACCGCAACAAAGGAGTTTCTTGGCCAGTGGCATTGCATGCGAGTATCCTTGAGTCCCACTAGTGCCAGTAAGCTCGTGTAAAGTGAAAAACATTCCAATTGAATATCGTTGCACAGCTCCTTTAAGGCTGGTTCAACACCTGCGTTAGTGCGACTGCAACGGCTTGCGACCTTCATCTTTTTACGGGTTGATATGGCAACGGGGCGGTTGCAAGCGGCTTAAAACCCCGTTGCCGTGGCAACCCCTAAAAGGATTAATGTCGCAAGCTGTTGTAGTCGCACTCGGTCCAACTCACGCAAGTGGGTGAATCGCCCCCTCTTGCAACAGGAGCTCAAGGACCGAGTGGAAAGTCGAGTTGGTCGGCGGAGCCGGAACTCCAAAACCTCAACGCGGAATATCCAGCGCTTCTTTTGCAGTACGCGGCAGTTAGAATACTTACGAAAGAAAGGCGTTACAAAAAGGAGCGGGTGATAAGAAAATAAAGCGAGAGAGCAAAACGCAGCGGCACTCCAAGTGCGCGCGGTTCTCGGCTGATCGTGGAGGCATGGTCATCGTCGGTCGGCGGTGTCGCTGCTTTTGCGGCGAACTTCCCGGCGAAAGTCGGTCGCGCCGGCTCGGACAAATGTTCTCGTCGACGCCGTCGTCCTTGCGCGAACAACGGGCACTGCTTGACAACGGGCCGTCCCTTTGCGTTGCAAAGAAGGCGTCGTGAGAGCGGACATAATCGCTGCTTTACGAGAGAGCGGCAGTGCAGCAGACGGGTCGTCGCGTCGACAGCCTGGCCCCCGTCACGGGTGTTGTAGATACACACCGACGCGCGACTCGAAGCGGCGAAGCGCGCGCGTCGTCCTTCCAATCTGGGTTAGGGCTCTTGGAGTCGGCGAAAACTGTCAAGTCGGAAAGTGACCCCCGAGCCGACAGATTGCCTCCTATAGCTTTCCCCGGGAAGTATTGTGGAAAGAAAATTGGCAACGACGTTTACTTTCAAAGTCCTAAATTCATGAAATGCGTTATATGGGGAATCGGTGCGTCACGTGATGGCAGGGAGACTGAATGGATGTTTTGGCCTCAAGGCGTGAATTTTTCCGCTAAATTTAGCGGAGAAACTGAGTTTACGTATAGGTCACGTGCCGTCAATTTCCCCAAGGTATATAGGTCACGTGACGTCACGTGACGCCACTTTCCCGCCAAATTTAGCGGGAAAACTTAATCGGTGTATATGTGACGTCAATTTTTACGCTAAATTTAGCGGGAAAACTGAATTCGTGTATGGGTGTCGGATATCAATTTCCCCGCTAAATTTAACAAGAAATTCACGGACGGACTGAAAAAAAAATTGGGAGGGGAGGTAACGTTAATAAAAAGCTTAAAAAGAAGAAGTGTTGGCGACGATCGGGCTCGTTGAATTCGCTGTGTTACAAGGGGAATTGTATTGCTCGTCCACACTCCAAAACCCCGGTTAAGCTCACTTCTAATGCATCGTACAAAAGACAACCTGAAGACATGTTGGAAAGATACGTGTGTATAAAGTAAACCTGCTCCGAACACGCTTCAATCGCACATGATTTTTGTCATTTTGTCTGCAACGAACACCGTGTCTTTTTAATGCACAAGCATTAGCTGTCCCATGGAGCGGAGTCGGCGGCGTCTGTAACCGCGAAAAACGTCCACGAAATTTCCATTCTACCATTGGCTAAGCGAAACGGCACCTAAATTCCCACTGGCTGCGACGCGCAATAGTTCCAAGAAACGGCACCCCACGGAGAAGCCCTCTCGTGGCGCTGTGGCCCACGCGCATGTAAAAGGGAGAGGATGGCGCGCCCGCGGCCGCCTCCCCTCACCCCCCCCCCCCCCCCTTCTCGGGTCACGTGTCAGGCGTGGCCGGAGGCCCGGAGGGGGATTGGGGGAGCGGGAAATTCCTGCTTCTCACATGCCCTGCCGCGGAGGAGCGGGGCGCGCTGCTTGTAGGAATGCGCTGCGTGTAGGAATGCTTTCTCATTCCTACACGGCCCTCCTGTAATTTTTTTTTTTTTTTACCAGGTATGAGCAGACGTGGGCACGGCTTTGAATGGCGTCCAACGTTTTTGTGTGGGGAAACTGATAAGCAGTAATCGGGAAGACACGTATCAGAACGCGTATCTCGCAGGGTGTCCCGGGTCTTTCGACGGGCCGGCAGTGTGTGTGTCTAAGCGTTGTAAATGGAGATGAGGGGGAAAATGCGAGCCAATATACGGCGGCGGCGAGAGAAGGAAAGACCGGCCGGCTGTCCGCGAGGCCCGGTGACGCGCTGCAGCCGTTGCTATTTGGAGGAGCTCGTCTAGGAACTAGACCGAATCATTCCTGGCCAAGCGCACCCATTATACACGCCCACGGGAACTGGAGGTGTTTGCATTGCGCCCGGCTCGGAACCCTTCTTTTCGTTCTTCTTTTTTCTGTTTTTTTTTTTTTGTTACATTTGACGCGATCCAGACGCCCTTATGATGATACGTCTCCGCTCGCCGACATTTCCGAGATCTACAAAAAGGAGGTAGAGCGAACGAATGGACAATATATTATTAATGTCTGACGACCTGAAGTTAATAGGTTCATGTTGTTGGTCTACGCTGGTTAAATTGTCCCGTTCATTCTCCCGAGTGATTTCTTAATGTTATTTTGTTTTGGCTCTGTTTTTTATTTTTTTGTGAGTACTGGCCAGGTGTTAGGGCCATGTTAGAAGAAAATATTGTATTTTAAAATTAGGAATACAGTACAATACGTACAATATAATACAATGAAAAAAAAAAATTCTTCGAAATGCTCTTGTGAGTTAGTTGGAACACGGAGTCACGGTATTGATGAGCGCCGGTTTTTTATCCATCGGGAAAGCTCCTCAAGATTTATTTTTAATAACCTGCAAAATCTCCGGTACGTGTGCCGTTTGTTCACAAAAAAAAAAAAATGTTTTTGATCGTTTGGTGACTTTCAAGCGTAAAGAAAAAAAAAGTGTATAATGTCGAGGTGCGGTATTCGATGACTGTAACCATTTTTGAGAGTTAGTTGGACCCGGTCTTTGGCATATACTACCTTCATCCAGATCTTCTTTATCGCGCTTGATAGAAGGAAAGTTTTCTTTTAATAGCAACTTCGCATGCGGATCGCGGCACGCTTAGCACAACTAAGATATGGGCAAGTTCTGCACTTTATGTTGTAACATCAACCATCGTAACTGACAGCTTAATAAGAAACGCTGGACTGATTATGTCCGGGCGCCTCGCTTCGAGATTGGTTCTTCGACCTTTTCAATAGGCTAATATATCGCACGCTCGTTCGTTGCGGAAGGATAATGAAATCATCGGGACCCGTCACGCGCCCTCTCCTTCTTAATAAGTCGCCAGTGAGGGTACAGAGTTCATTTTATGACAAAATTACGGTATATTCAAACGCGCTTGCGAGGCACCAACTCGAGCCATAAAATCCAGTCACGTATAAAGACAAATCCCTATGAGTAAACGGCGCGCAAACGCATCGTGTTCGCGCTACCTGTGTCGCGCACTGTATACGTACGCGCGGCAGGCACCTGTAAGGCGGGCATCCGTAAAAACAAAAAAAGAAAGAGAAAAAAAATAAGCAGAAAGAGAAGATTGAAACAGCTCTATTCCATCGTCGGCCAGAGAAAGCTGACGGCAGGCAATCTTCTCGCGCGAAACAGCAGCGCAAAACACAAACACACACACACGTATACACGAGGCACGGTTGACTCCGATAGCCACCACGACCGGCCGAGTAATAACTCTCGTCGCTGTCAGAAGTCGAGCGAGCCCGAAAACAGCTTCTTCGTGAAGACGCAACGCCCCCCACGAGTATCCGTGGAGACGGCGCGACCCCGATTTCGCTTATTGTGGACGGCGGCGGCGGTAACCATGCAGTATATACCACTCTGTTTCACTTTACACGACAGACCACGACGGACGGTATGCGGAGAGCAAGTCGTCTGCTTCTTTTGCAGGGGTTGTAGTGACGTCATAAAGACGCCGAGCTCTGATTGGCTCTGATTGAAGGAATAGTGGGTAGACATCAAAGCAAGCTGCCTCAAGGTCTATCCTTCAATCAGAGCCAATCACAGCTCGGCGTCTTTATGTCGTCACTACAACCCTTGCAACAGAAGCAGACAGACTTGCGCTCCGCAGAGGAGCTGTCGGCGGTGTTCGAAGTTGCCGGAAAAGAATTTGAGACGTCCAACCCGGAGCTCAGGCGAAAGGCATCTCGTCTTCTTTTTATTAGGGAGTTTTCGTAGATCGTTTCCGCTGTCCCGTAACGCTCTCCGTAACGAGGTATACGCTAGCCGGAACTCTACAGTCAAGGCCATTGGCGCACAGGTGAACTAGCGGCTTCTTCGTTGCGCAGGGCTTAGCGGAGGAAAAAATTGACCGCATCTCCACGTGGTGAATGATGTTGTTTGGGGCGAAGCTCTGGTGGTGCTTGTCTGCGTAGACGCCGAGCCGCAGCATGCCGAGCCTTTTCATTCATGTCAGTAGGAGAATGTGTGGTTTTCTTCTTTTTCTTTTTTTAAACAGACAGATGGGATGGCATCTCAGAACCCCCTACTCCTTTTTTTTTTTCTTCTTTTTCTTTGAGCCTTTTCATTCATGTCAGTAGGAGAATGTGTGGTTTTCTTCTTTTTCTTTTTTTAAGCAGACAGATGGGATGGCATCTTAGAACCCCCTACTCTTTTTTTTTCTTCTTTTTCTTTTTTTATAATTTTTTTCATCTTTTTTTTCCAATTTTTTTTTTTTTGCCCTACACGAGCACGTGAGCATGTGCTCACGTGCTCGTGAGCACGTGATCTCAAGAGCAGAAGCACGAGCACCCGACGCCGGCCTACGGCGGACGGACATACGGACATGGCTAGCCCCTAAGGAGCTTCGCCCCTAAAACTCGGTCTACGAAAACCAAGGACGTTTAAATAGGGCAGGACCCGGCTTGACGTCATACCCAGCGACGCCGGAAGAACAACCCAATCCCAGACTGCCCCACGCACCGACGCTCTCTCATCCAAACTAAATTCAACCATGCTCCCATCGTCTGCTCTCCGCTCGGTCGTTAGGCTTAGGCTACGTCTGCTCCGTGCCTGCGGTCTGCTTCGTCTGCTCGCTGTCGCGGCTGGCTTTCGATTCGATCGGCACACCAAAAGATGTTTCGATGCGAACCCGAATACTCATCACGGCGGAGTGAAACCAACATCTTCTCGAAGCAGAATTTGTACGGCTTTCTCAACCCGCGATGCCCTTCTCAGCGTTCGTGCCTACGATGACTGACTCGCGATCGCTTTCCAAAGCCGCGCTACGACGACTCGTTCGAGACGACGCTCCAGGCGCGGTCGCGCGGTGTCGAGAGCGTCCGCTACACGCCGACTTCCTAGTCCTACTGGTCAGGCAAGTGTTGGGCTCGAAATCTCGCCTGTTCGACACCGATTCAGTCGGTGCGTCGTCTAGAGCGTCTCAACTCTAGTCACTTACTTTCTGCTGGGCAACGAGGCGTTCGTTTATAATAATCTCATCCAATTCCGACCATACCGGTTTAAAAGTCTCCCGTTAAGCGCTGTTTCAAATAACAGTGGGTGCCGCCATTACTTTCGGTGCACACAATCGCGTTGCCACGGAAATGTCATAGCAACGCGGTTGTTTGCACCGAAATTAATGGCGGCGCCCACTCACTAGGCTTCCCATTGGTCAAGAAATGCTCGTCGCGGCTCGTGGCCACGCCTACTTCCGTTACACTTCGCTCCATGCATTGGGGATAGGGACGCCACCTCCTGCCCATTATAACCTCCTTGACGAAAACTCTCTATTGTTGTCGCACCGGCTTCCGAGATCCACTAGAGCGAGCCAGAGCGAGAGTCTGCATTAGCAACTCGCGCTTGCTGTGCTCGATTCTGTGGCGCGCTCATTTTTTTTAAATTTAGAGCACGCGTGACTATGCGCCCTGCGCGTATAGACCTTTCCAAAAACGAGCTTGTGGCCGGTGCCATTTTGAGCGTTCGTGCGTATGGCGCGTGCTTTGCTCGCTTTCCGAAGCGACGAACACGCACGTGCTGGGCTGTGAAGATCGCACGCTGGACTGTGATTTTGTAAACATTGGAAAGGTCTATATACGCTGTGTCCCTCGCACAAGTCACGTGACACTCAAGCCGCATTCAATTGGCTCGTCCGCTGCGGTCCGTCCTATGGTCAAGCGGAGTATGGAAGGGAAGGCCCGAGCATTACGTCGTCGGTAATGGTTCTCCGACCCGCCGCCGACCGGCTGGAGCGCTGGAGCTCGCCGAGAGTACGCTGCGAAGCGGCAGAAGCGTGCGTCTCTGCTTTACCGTTTGCCACAGTCACTGACAAAGCGAGAATGGCGTTCTTTTCAGCGTCCTTTACAGCATGCACCCGTTAGCTTCCCCCATACTTTGGCTACAGTGCACTAGAATTTGGTGGCTCGCACATGCTCGTGGCTCGGGAGAGGGCGTTATCGAAGGTCGGAAGCTCGAGCTGGAGGTGGGAGAAGGCCTGCGCGTTTCCTCCTCTAAACGTCATCACTAGTAGATCCCCTCAGCGCCCCCTAGGTAGCCCGGATGAGCACCGTCGTCTGCTACATCATCTGCGACATCGTCTGCTCCATCGCCTGCTTCAGTGGTTAGTGCAGCAGATAATGAAACAGATGCTCACGCCGAGTGTCTGTTGCTATAGCATACGATGAAGTTAGACGTTCACGTGGAGCGTCAAATGCATGAGTGAAAATGCCTTACTGCTGTGCGAAGGGCTGCAAAGCCCTGGCACTGGACGCCATTTTCGAGGGCGCTGTTTATACTCCGGGTCGCTGCTTTGAAGCGTTCTTCCGCAGAACAAGCGCGCGCTAGAAATGCTCGTCTCAAAGCAAGGAGCGCGTGCTAGCTCGCGCTTGTGGCCGAGGGAGTGTTCGCGTGCGCGTTGCAAATGAACTGGAAGCTTGCAATCAGCTCGCGCTCAGCAGTCACGCACACAGCTGTGGCCGCAGGTAAATGCGACGTAGTTGCGATGCGGCCCATACTCTCGTCACGCTTCAGCCTGTTTGCCGCTTGGGGCGGGTCGGGGATCTACTAACGAAACGTCATGCGCAGGCCTTGTATTCTAGGTGGTATTGGATGACAGACCTAGGGTGCCTCAATGTCCTTCTGTTTAGGGTGATGCCATCGTTTGTAGTACCCAATGCCGACAGCACGCGCTCACAGGAAAAATACAAAGAAATCGCAGGAAACAAAATGTCGCCGTAGCACAGTCAGCGCCACGAGCGCGTGCAGTGACACGCTCTTTCACGCGCTCCAGAACAAAAAATAAAAATAGGCGTTCGAAACAAAATCGCCAGATGTGCCCCAAGCAAAGCGCACATTAAGGCACCCTATACTCTGTTTCATACTTAGCGTGCAACGCTGTCAAAGCTACTGGCGCGAGCGCGTGGCTTCATCTATGGTTTTGTTTGTACGAGAACCCGTGCAAATGATCAACGAGATCAAGCCCCACGCTCGTGTCAGTAGCTTTGACAGCCTTGCACGCTAAGTATGAAACAGAGTATAGACAGACCGTTCTCGTCGCGTCCGTGGCTCTAATGCCAAAGTGATTAGACCTTATGTTGTACCGCAGCGAAGGCTAGAAGCGCGAGTTCATAGCGTTGGCAGCTGCCCTTAATGCACGCGAGCTTGTGGCGCCGAGGTGTGCTCCAGAGCAAGGAGCTCGCGCTTGTAGCCTCAGTTACGGAACTGCTCATAGACGCTGCTTGCACGAGCAGTATCCCCCCCCTCCCTCACCGTGACTCGCCTAGGTGGCGTTTCAGCTCTGATGATGATGATGAAATACGTTTATTTTCTTTCATAATTAAACCTTGTAATTAAAGCTCAGGCAATTGCTCTGCGCCATGGCCTAAGAAAAAATTCAAAAAGTTTTACTGAGGCCCGTTTTCTCCAGGTAGGAAATGACGGATCTGAGCAGTTGAAGTCTTCTTCCGGAATCCCCTGCTGGTTTTATCCATTCATTAAGGTTTTCGGGCTTATCTTCGGGATCTATTGTTGCATGTGCATCCTCCCTTTCTCTTCTGAAGTGTTTGCAGTCCCACAGGAGGTGTTCGATATTTGGTGGGATCTTTTCTCTACAAAAGTTACACTCTGGTGGTTTTGGTATGAATTTCGGTCTTGTCTCAACTTTGCTTGTGTCTCCCATTTCTTGAGGAGATGCGGGGTTATAGCACTTCCTGTCCTTACCCTTCTCAAGAGAACTGTTTGGTATCTTTTGAGTCCAGAAGGGATGGGATCCTGTTCTTCGGGATGCCTGTTTCGTAGTTGTTGCTGTAGTTGTTTCTTTGCCTTATTTATGGTAGCTATAGGATCGTATTCTTTACTCAAGCTCTTTAACACAGTAGAGTACGGGTGATCTCGTTGAGATTGGCCTGGTCTCCCTCACCGTGACTCGCCTAGATGGCGTTTCAGCTCTTCTCTATGGAACGCACAGTTATGAAACGAAAATCTAGATGGCGCTTCGAACGACAAGAGGCGAACTGAAGTGAGTGAGGCGGGGTAGGGTGCCTTCATGTGCGCTTTGCTTGGGGTGATGACATCTGGCCATTTTGTTTCGAACGTTTATTTTTATTTTTTGTTCTGAAGCGCGTGAATGCGCGTGTCCCTGCACGCGCTCGTGGCGCTGACTGTGCTACAGCGACATTTTGTTTCCTGCGATTTCTTTGTATTTTCCCTGTGAGCGCGTGCTGTCGGCCTCGGGTACTACAAACGATGGCATCACCCTAAACAGAGGGACATCGAGGCACTCTAAGGCGGGGTACTCCCCTCCGAGGGAGTTCCACAACTGAGGTAATCTAGTAATGTTGTCTATTGCGGAGCGCGAGTTCGTCTGCTTCTTCCGCAGAGGTTGCGGTGACGATAGAACGCCGAGCTCCGAATGGCTCCGATTGGAACTCGAGGTCTACCCTCTATCATTCCAATCGGAGCCAATCGGAGCGCGGCGTTCTAACGTCACCGCAACCCCTGGCCAAGAAGCAGACGAACTTGCGCTCCTGTAATGCGCAGGCTCTGTCTTCTATAGGCCCGTAGCTCTCAAGTTTTGAGCAGCGCTCCAGGCGAGCAAAATAGAATATTTGGCTCGGGTTTCGAACATAGAGTTATTACAATAAACGCTAGAGGCTCAGCTGGCGCTAGTGTCTACGGGACTTCCGGTTGCAAATTGAAGCAGACCGCATGCAGTCTACATTTCCAGCCTCCCTGTGTATTCCTATGGGAAAACACGCGTGAATTTTTTCTCTTCGCCGGAAAATAACATAAATAGCTTTTGTCATTTCGGTTGTACCGCATAGTATGTACCTTTTTTGGTACTGTGAAAGTGTAATTGCTTTAGTTACAGCATTTTTCTTTACCACTGAACGATGTTAAACTTCGCTCTATTTCAGGCCCAAAACCTCTGTTTCAAGAAAGGTATGTGAAAACGAGCGACGATTCTAAGCAAACTAACGATCGAAAGGAATGTAGAGTGTGTTCAAGGTTTGCTAGCATTGCGGTGGCGCTTATATATTGCTAATATGCCCGTCCTGTCACTCAATGAAAATGACTCCGTTGTGCATCTTTACGATATCGGTTAAAATTAAAACATTCGAATGTAAGAAATAAAGTACGTGGACTACGAAAGGTGTGCTTTTTTATTATTTCTTATGTCGGGCAGTTTTTATCGGGCACCTGTTCTCTGACTTATCCCTATTTGCAAAGATTTGGAGCGTGCGGTTGATGATTTGAACATGCATCTTTGCACATATTCATGAGCAGAAAGAATAAAGCAGAACTTGTTTATTGCAAATCGGACTATATTACGTGGCTTTCAATTTATTTTGATCGTCTGCGTGCACAAGGAGTTACTTATCCAGTGTTACTGCGTAGTTCTTGCCGTCCCTCTTGGTTTTCCACATGTCCTTCGTTCGTTTGGTACGTATATCCCCCATGCTGGAAAGCGTCGACGCCGTGTTCGCGCTAACAGTGTCCGACAGTGCACATAAATACACGTACGAAGCGGTTTAGACACCGTTTTTCATGCCACGAATTTCAAATAAAAAGGCTGAAACTGACCAATTATTTCGTCTGCGTGACTGAGAAATGTTCCAATGTGCCTAGTACGTACAAATATTTGCTCTTATAATCGAGCGCAGAGAGAAAATGCATTCGTTTTTTCCCATAGATATGCATTACCGGAAGTCAATTTCTGACTGCTTGCTGTCTGCTTCAAAATGCAACAGCACACTAGCGCCAGCTGAGCCTCTAGCGTTTATTGTAATAACTCTATGGTTTCGAACATGCGTCAATACGCTTCCCCACTAGAGTTTTTCTCTACTCCGTTCCATTTTAAGTGCCAGCGTAGCAGAGGCTACAAGAGCGAGCTGCGAGCTTTCAGCGTCCCTGTCAAGCACGCGCGCTCGTGCAGTGCGAGCATCGTTCAGGAAAACATGCTTTCGCGAGTAGCTTCGGCTTCGCTATCACGTAAAGTGAAACATACGTGCTCGCGGAAGCTGTGAAAGAAGGCAAAGATGAAAGGAATGTTTAATGGGACCAACGTTGAATGGGACGCTGCGGCCGCGAGCTGCATAATTCTTTTTTTTTTTTAATTTTTATTTTTTTAGAGGTTTTGTTATCGTGCATTTTCAGATGCTTGCATTCGAACGTGGCACGTGCAAAATCAAACGTTACAGAGTCACCTGGATGGTTCAGCCATCACAACATGGTCGCGTCTTGCGGATGTGCTTGCGCCCCCTGCCCCAGAGCAACGGTTCTATGGGTCGGTAGCACGTTCGAAACTAAGAGTGTACAATACAGTAGGAGGAACGAATGCCCCGTCGACTCGCTGAGAGCTTGGCGATAAACGCGGTGTTACATATACGAAGCAGAAGCGACGCCAGGTTCCGCGTCTGCTTTCGAAACGGGCGTTTCGTTCGATGCTATCGCAGAAATCGGAGCGCGGAAGAGCACGTGGGGGCGACTTTTACGGCTGCTGACAGCGTGCCTTGTACGGAGCCAGATTATTCTCGCTCACGCCAAGCCGCGTCTTATCACCTACGAGACAAGGCCTTTCCCTCCCGAACGTCACCATCGGTGGTTCCATGCAGCGTTGGCTAGCTTGCGTCAGCACCACCGTCTGCGCGTCGCGTCTCGCAATGGTGAGACGTCTGCCGCTTTGCGTCGAGCTTCCCCCTCCCCTTTCCCCTGTTCATGGCAGCAATGAAACGCTTTCACCCACTCACTCGTCGAGCTTCGGAGCGTTTGCCGCTTGGGGCGGGTCGGGAATCCACTAACGATGACGTCATGCCCAGGCCTTGTCTTCTACGTGGCATCGACTTTATCGGGGATCGTCCCGTAGATGCGACCGTCGCAACTGTGATGTAACGGAATCCCAGATACAAATGGGCAACATCGACGCTGCGTTTTGTTGTTGTTTTCAACAGGTTTACATCCTCCCTATTGTAACCTGAACTTGGATAGTAAGGCCGTCGTGCTGAATTTTCGACGTCACCTTCAAGAGGCCAGCGTGGTGCAAAGATTGGACGCGTGACCCTTTTCAGAAGTCCATCGAACAGCATTAGCGGTCCCCATACCTTGGGTATACGCCATACCTTTTAGACTTAGGCTAGGCGGCGCAAGCTACCGCCCGTTACAAAGGGTATAGCTCTTAACATCCGTCCATCCATCCTTGGGTATACGAAGCATTCGATTCGATCCAAGTTCATGCCGAATGCTGGCGTAGCCCTCGTGTCTAGTATATGCTCAGAGTATGCGGAGAGCAAGTCGTCTGCTTCTTTTGCAGGGGCTGTAGTGACGTCAGAACGCCGAGCTCTGATTAGCTCTGCTTGAAAGATAGTGGGTAGACCTCGAGGCAGCTTGCTTTGAGGTCTACCCACTATTCTTCAATCAGAGCCAATCATAACTCTGCGTCGTTCTGACGTCACCGCAGCCCTTGCAAAAGAAGCAGACGACTTGCTCTCCACGTAAACGTTCCCAAACAATGGCCGACTCAGATCATTCCTCCGTTCACGCCTTAGCTGAGACTGCGGTGGCAGCCGCGAGCGCGTTGGACCAGTCATACGTCGATCCTTCGTCACGTGATCACGCTCTCGCCCACATCCTCGCGCGCGGAGAGCAGGGCCAGGTGGTGGAAGGGACGCGGCTGATCGTTCCGGCGAGAGTCCACCACAGTCTCAGCGCGCACTTTCAAGGATTCGACGCAGCAGGGCTCTTTCTTGCGGTACCGCCTCAATTGCGGGATTAAGTGATCACGTGACCATAGTGACAAACCAATGGCGTTCTTGTTGAAAGTCGCGGTATGAGGTTTGAGTACATAAAGGCACTGCACTGACACTTCGAGACCCCGAAAACCTATTCAACGTGTGACGGGCTTGTCAGGCCGCAAGGGCAGCCTTGGCCCAGTGTGACGCGTATGGCGGTCGGCAGTCCACGAGGCCAGATCGTCGGGGGCGTGTCCGGACGCAATGAAAGCGACGGACTTCTATTTCTGGTCGCGTGATTAGGGGAGAGCGGGCGTTTACTGAGCGGTGCTTCCCTGTCGCCATCTTTGTCGTGCGCGAAGCGGTTGACCGCCGGTCAAGAGATTAAAGCAGAAAAAAGAAAAACTGAAAAAAAAAAACAGCAGCGAAGGCATTATATTTAAAAGCCTCAAACTGAGGAACACCAAACATGGAGTTGGCACACACAAGGTCTTTGAGTTCTTCTGTGTGTCTTTTCTTTGATATTCTTGTTTTTCATTAGGGTTAAATAGTTAAAAATAATCACTGATCACTTGAATGAGGTCGGGATCGAGGAAGACACAATCACAAGTTCGACCCGAAGGGGGCGGTGGACAACAAAACACCGTTCAACCCGCTTAGCGAACTGCAGAACACGTTGGTGGCCCATAGTTACAATACAATACAATACAATACAAACTTTATTCTCACCACAGATACATGTGGTGAATGGGAGGCCGGAGAAAAAGCTGCAGAAATGCAGCTTGACGAGCTCCGGACCCCCCACTCAGCAGCTATGACGGAGCACAAAAACAAATAATATGCGTTCAGAAATAAACAATGCAAATATAGTGCGCACATAAGAGATACATTCTTAAGTATTAAAATACAAATTGAGTATACTGCTGTTTGACATTTTCACTACATCTATATTTTGATCACAATATTCATTCAACAAAAAAGGTAAAGCACAACGTATTGTTTGTTTTCCATAATTTGTCCTGCATTTCGGAATTTTCCAAGGTTGGTGATGTCTAGACGGGTAATAATTATCTGTTTCTTTTAATTCAGATAGTTGAAGAATTGTACTGGAACGGCCGTATGTCGCATTTCTGTAAGCTATTGTTAAACGGTAATTATAAATTTGCTGTATGTTAAGGATCTTATATAATTGAAACAATGATTCAATGAAACAATGAACAATGAAAGAATAAACGAGACAAACGGGATGGCACACGACGCGCATCTTTTTCGGGTGGTCACGCGTCGCCCCGTTTGTCCTGCGTGTTTATTCCTCCTTTCTGGCTTCCCTCCTCCCCGACCCCGCAACCAAAAAGATGAGGTTAAGTTTTCGTCCACGCGAAACTGGAATCCGGTCAGGCGTGCCACTGTCTTCCGCACTGGGCGGCCGGCCCACGCATGCAATCCCTGCGGGGCTCGTGGCGTCCTGGAATCCTAAACGGGCCGTCCCACTCATCCGCGATAACAGCTTCTGCAGTTTGCGCCTCTCTAATACCCTGCCCTCCGGCCCCCGACGTAAGGGCGTGATCGTGGCCATCCGAACGGCGTCCCTCGATGGCCACGCCGTAAAGTACGCTTAATGGGGAGTTTTAGTAGATCGTTCCTACGAGTCCGATAAGCGACACCCGATGCTCGGCCGACACCTTTGCGCGTGCATTGTTTCGTCATCGGATATCGTTATCGGAGGTATCGGAACGATTTACGAACACTCCCTAATGAGATTCTCATTGGCCATCGGGGGGATCGAGTCTTCTGGGTCATTGCCTCCCTGCCCTCACTGCAGTGGACAATCTGCCTTTGCGCGTATGAGGCCGTGGTATGAAATGAGTATGACCATATGAGCCAAGGAACGGAAGTCTTCACCGCCTGTATACGATGAACAGCAGCGGACACTGCGATCATCCCAGCCTGGGGTGTCTCAGTGTCCTTCTGTTCAGAGTGATATCGTATAGTTCGTAGTGCCCGATGCTGACAGAACGGTCCCTCAGGGAAAATACAAAGATGTCACCGAAAACAAAACGCCCTGAATAGCGCAGTCTATGCTAAAAGCGCGTGCCGCGAGACTCTCTCAGAAACAAAACAAGAAAAACAAAAAAGAAACATAAGCGTTTTGAACAAAGTGGTGAGATGTTACTCCGCTATCGCTTTGCGTTGCTACCGGGAGCTCCTGCCGTCACTTCAAGATTGACTACGTGCCTAGCTGCTAGGCCCGTGATCTGCAGCGTACGGCCTACTAAAGCCACAGTCAAACTTCTCATAGTCATAATATGTCATGGAAAAGACGCGGTGTTTGCTGGAGATCTAAAGACAGAATCAAGCCTGTTCAAAGCATATTTGCTGTATGCATGCTTAGAACACCTCTGCAGACAGTTTTTGCATGGCCAATGTGAGAGGACCGCCATACGTGGAAGACCTCAGACATTGTCTGCAAACTGACTTTTGTAGAATGTATTAGCAATGTGATCGCGGCTTCGATATTCCTATTCAATGAAGTCAGATGGATCATGGTTGGCGTTCCGGCTGCTTCGAGAGCCCGTAAACGCTCGCCCGAGTGTGTGTCACCGAAGCCTCGATCGATTAGCCATTCTTTCAACATTTGGAAATCTCTGTTCGTCGGGGGGGTATACATGCACAGAGCCGAGACGCTATTCGCTCCGCCTAAGTATTCCTCTACGGCGACGCGGGTGTCTCTCCATTCAAACCCCCTGCACAAATCGCTTAACCGTGATGCAAAGCAACCGTCAAACTCAACCCCGTACATTTTTTAAATTTTTTTTTTTTGTGATGGCACAATGGTTCAACTATCACAAGAGGAGCGTTTAGCAACAACGGTCGCTCCTACATCATTTACGGGGGGCGCAAAAAGAAGAAAAAAGCAAATCCGCGAACCGTTCGCTTTTGTTCCCTCGTGTGTCTGCGAAGCGCGCGCTCGCTTGCTCACGAACATTGCGTCCGAGGTGTCGAAGCGTCCGTGTGAAGGGGACAATGTATATGGCCGCCGCCGCCGACGCCGCCGCCGCGCACGCAACTCTGCTCCGTTCACTGCTAAGCTGACAGTGCAGTGGAAACAGCTACGTACTCATTGGACCAGTAATACGTCCATCTTTCACCACGTGATCACGTTCCCTCCGCTCGTGCCCACGCGCAGACAGCGGGGATCAGGTGATGAAAAGTCCGGTTCGTTGGCACAGCGAACGCGTATGGTTGCGGTGACGTGAGCTAGAATGCCGAGCTCTGATTGGCTCCGATGGGAAGGATAGTGGGTAGACCTCGGGGTACCTGGTATTGAGGTCTACCCACTATCCTTTCGATCAGAGCCAATCAGAGCTCGGCGTTTTGACGTGACCGGCATTTTGACGTCACGAGAAGCAGACGAACTTGCGCTCCATATAGCTTCCACCGCGCACTGTCAGCTTAAAGCCGCAATCACACGGCTAATACATCATACAAAAGGCATTCTGCGGACATCGCCTGATACATGTTTCTTTTTTGTATGCTGTCACATTGGTCATACCTAGAAGACAAGGCATGCACATGACGCCATCGTCGGTGGACCCGTCCCGAGAGGCAAACACGCTAATGGTCGACGAGAGACGCGTCCATCTCGGCGTCGCGTGCCGCGCTCTTTGCGAGACGCTGCGAGACGCGCTGGCAGCGATGCTGACGCAAGCTATACGCGGCGTTGCGTGGACCCACTATTGATGACGCATGAGGGGAAGAAGGCCTGGCCTCGTCTTTTAGGCGGTATCGATGTTGGGCATGCCGTGCTGGGCAGCTTCCTTTGGCCTCCGCGGCCTCGTGGCCATAGCTTCGCCTACTTTCGCCATGCCCCGTTTTTTCCTGACTGGAAGGGGTGACCCCCCCGCCCCAGTCCGGCAGGCCGGCCGACGAAACAAAAGGCACTCACGGGGGGCACCCTTCGCTGCTGGACACGGCCAAGACGTGCCGAGGTCGCCGACCCCGTGCGGAGGAAACGCCGCGAGCTGCTCATCGGAGCAAGCGCATTTGCATGGGAAGGGGGCACCGCCGCCGAGTCCACTGCGTCTCTCGACTAGACGGGGTCACGCCGACTGCCGACCTCCCCGTGTCGGACCCGGTCCGCGGGTCAGTTGGGACGGCCAGAAGAGTTAACCTTCAGTCGTGTTCGTGTACGACAGACTTCTCCGCAGACGTGTGCCTTCGCGAGAATCGCGATGTCAGCGTTCCTCTGACATTTGTTCCACCGTGTTTCCGGCTAAACGCCCGTTTGACTATACGTATAGTGGCGACATGATGTGTCGGTGCATAGCCTCCTCTATACTCACAAAGCCTAGCAGTTCGACGACGGAGCCATAGACTGCCCGGTCGCAGATTTAGAGCGCGAGGATCTGGTAGCACAGAGCATCAAAGAGCCATTTCTCGGGGAACCTGGACGCCAGCGCACAGATTTTGCAGCGGCTTGGACCCGAAACACACTTGTTCGCCCGGGAGTGTGTTTCGGCCTCTCGCCGCAGCGGGGCGCCAGTCATGTGGCTCTCCTCAGACATTGGATATATTAACATGCAGGGTGGTAGAAATAGGTTAAAATGGGAAGAGGTAGAGGAGCAACTAAGAAAGGAGGATTTAGTGGTGTATGGGTTTGTGGAAACACATCTCAGAGACATGGAGCAGCCACCTTGCAACCCTGACTATGTGTGGGAAGAATGCAACAGAACGGAGGGAACGAGGAAGGGAGGTGGAATTGGAGCATTTATTAAGAAGAACATGAACTTTCAAAGGATGAGAAAGGAGTGCGCCGAACACTTGTGGCTGAAAAGAAAAGTCGCTGGGGAATCAACACTCCTTGGAGTTGTTTACTTATGGACAGGGAAAGGTGCTAAAGAGGAAAACAGAAAAATGATTGATTGCATATCAAGAGACATTAGTGAGGGTCTGGATGGGTATACGGACTCAACTGGAAGCATATTACTAGAACTGGTGGAAAAGCATGACTTAGTTTTATGTAATACCAGTCAGAAGTGTGACGGGCACATAACGTGGGAAACTGGCAATCTACGTTCAACTATAGATTACGTACTTATGTCACACAAAATATATGGTAAGTTACAAGTAATGAAAATAGATGAAGAAGGTTCCAAAAGCCTTGGTAGTGATCATAAACGTATTAAGCTGAATTTTGCCAGAGAAGTAAATGCTGAAACTAGACAACATAATTCAAAGCAGACTTTCTGCAGCGACAAAGAGTTGGAAATAGTTGCTGTAAGAATAGAAGAAGCAGTTTCAGGGCAACGGTATACAGATTGGACCTATGAGAGCCTAACTGGGCTTTTTGTTCTGGAACTAGACAAAGTTCAGAGTAAACGAAAGGGGAAGCGAAGACATAGACCAAAAAGCTGGTGGGACGAAGAAGTGAAGCAAGCGATACAAAAACGTCAGGAAGCCTCTAGAGAACACAGGCATTCCAAGCGTAGTGGGGAGTCGGAAACGGAAGTAAAAAGAAGATGGGACACTTTTATAACATGTCGCCGAGAGGCATCCAGTTTGATCAATGCGAAAATTCAGAGAAAGGGTGAAGAATGGATGAGTAATGTAAGCAAGAAAGATAGAAACGCAGCCAAGAAGTTTTGGGAGCACTTGAACTCACTCGGTGAAACAACGCAAGCTAGACAGAGGTTCATACTCTCGCATCAGGGCGATCAATTAGAGGGAGATGATGCGATACGATATATAGGAGCAGTGATGGAGGAGAAATTTCGGGAACGGGTACATGTGGAAGATAGGAGAACCGGAGGCAGTATCAGTCCAACTTTTGACATCGCGGATTTTGGACAAAGAGAATGGGAAAAGGCGGAACGAAGAGTCCCTAGTGGCATGTCGACAGGCACAGATGGTATCCCAATCAAGCTGGTGAAGAATTTGGGTCCTAAATCTAAGGCAAAACTAAGGGAGGTAGTGAGCACTATGGTAACAAAAGGAAATATTCCAGATGAATGGAGGCTTAGTAGGATGGGTATGATATATAAGGGAAAGGGAGATAAGTCTGGCATTAGGAATTATCGTCCCATAACCGTGACACCAGTTATTTACAGGTTGGTAATGCAGATTATAAAGAACAGACTGGAGGAATGGGTAGATTGCGAGGGCATACTGGGCGACTTACAGAACGGGTTTCGGAAACAAAGAAGGTTGGAAGACAATATATTTTCTCTAACACAGTGTATAGAAATAGCGCAAAAAGAAAACAGACAGCTCTGGCTGGCATTTCTGGATATCAAGGGTGCCTATGACAATGTGAACCAAAAAACTCTGTGGGACATAGTGGAGAGCTTAAACCTAGATGAAGGACTAACAGCAATATTAAGGAACATTTACAAAGATAATAAGGTGATTATAACATGGGAAGGAAAGGCAACGGGGAAAATAGAGATAGAACGAGGCCTTAGGCAGGGGTGCCCGTTATCGCCTTTGCTGTTTATGTTGTATCTGAGAGGATTGGAGGATAGACTAGAGAAGAGTGGGCTTGGATTTGACCTTTCGTACAGTAAGCTAGGCCAAACAATTCAGCAATCCTTACCGGGACTGATATATGCGGATGATATCGTACTAATGGCTAACAACAGGATAGATTTGCAGGAATTAATGAGCATCTGTGGTGCGGAAGGAGAGGAATTAGGTTTAGAATTCAGTAGTGAAAAATCAGCAGTCATGATTTTTAACAATAATGATGTTGAGAGACTGAAGATACAGAATATTACAGTTGAGAGAGCTAGTAAATACAAGTATCTAGGAGTATGGATATGTGGTGGTGCAGAATATCTCAGTGAGCATGAAAAGTATATAATAGGTAAGGGCAACAGAAATGCGGCTGTAATGAAAAATAGAGCACTTTGGAATTACAACAGGTATGAGGTGGTGAGAGAGATTTGGAAAGGGGTCATGGTGCCTGGCTTGACTTTTGGAAACGCAGTGCTATGCATGAAATCCGAAGTGCATGCAAGACTAGAAATAAAACAGCGTGGAGTAGGTAGGCTGGCTTTGGGGGCACATTGCAAAACACCAAACCAGGGAGTACAAGGAGATATGGGATGGGCGTCATTTGAGGGCAGGAAAGCTGTGAGCAAGATAGAATTTGAGGATCGGTTGAGGCAAATGGGAGGGGAGCAATGGGCACGAAAGGTTTTCAGCTATTTATAGATGAGGAGTATAGACACAAAATGGAGACAGCGCACTAGGAAATTAAGAGGAAAGTTTTTAGGCTATAGTGGGGTTACGGAAGCACAGGTCTCAGTTAAGAAGAAAGTTAAGGCCACAGAAAGAAATCGGTGGCTAGAGGGAATGCAGACAAAGAAGGCTCTGGAAGGCTATAGATTAAACAAAACAGTTATTGCCAAAGAAAGCATTTATGACAATTCTAGGGGAAGCTCATTGTTGTTTGAGGCAAGGACAGGTGTTTTGCGAACCAGAACATACAGAGCGAAGTACCAGGAAATGGACACAGTGTGCGCTGCTTGTGGAGAGGAGGACGAGACGGCTGAACACTTGATACTCTACTGTAAAGGGCTTCACCCTATGCATACCGAAGACAACATAGATTTAATAAGGTCATTGGGTTTTAGAGACAGCGTAGGAAAAGTGGATTTCAAGACAGTAGAGATTACCAAGCAAAGATTAAGTGAATGGTGGCAGAAAGCGAGAGAAAACTAGGCATTTTCTTATTAACTGATGGCAAAGGGGATTTACAGCCTCACTTTCTTTTCAGTACGGAGTGAATATAGTTTTCACATTTAAATATTCTAAGCTTAAAGGGTAAGACAAAATGGCTAGGTGGCGTAAGCTACCGCCCGATCCAAAGGGCTCAGCCGTATTCATCCATCCATCCATCCATCCTCTAATCCGTTGTCTGCCGCTCCACCTTTTCTATTTTGGCGGCCGCTTCTCGTGGCGATCTGCCAGGCTTTGTCAGTATATAGGAGGCCATGGTCAGTGGCTCCCTAACTCTTACGGTTTCTATCTTCGACGTCACGACCAAAATATTTAATTGCCTGCGAAAATCTCAACTGTGCATGTAAAAAAAAAAAACGAAAAAACACGGTTGACGCTTGTAGTTCAATGCGCCCTTTAAACCTACACCGTCAACGTTGACAGTTGGACATTACTTGCATTTCCAATAATGAAAGGAGAATTGATCATATTCAAGACGCCATTGTGAGTGTTTGGGCAATCGAGGAAACCAGCGGAAGGCCGAGATTACTGGGACGCTTTTGGTCGTGCACGTCGGTGATAGTCATTGGCAGAATGAAAACACCAGGGAGGATTTTCCGGGTGATGCGCAGTCAAAGCATGACGAAAGGCAACTGAAGTGTGCTGGGGACAGAGCGTTCAAAAGAGAGGCCCCTGCCGTTCTTCTCATCCTATCGGTGGCTGTAGTCGGACTAGCACGAGGAAACACTCATTTTTTTCGTTTCCTGGCAAAGACGTCAGCCAACAAAAATACCACTTAGAGAAACGTGATAAGTTTTTGAATAACTGGTGGCACTCAAGCGTAGAACGAAGAGTTGATGATTGAGTGTCAACGTATACGTATCTGGCAGGCGGCGTTTGTTGTTTGTTTCTCCGGCGAGAGGAAGGCTGAAAGAAAAGCCCAGAAAGAACGAACGTTCCCTCACACGAGAACAACAATACAAAAGGCAAGCTTGAACTTTATTTTTTTTTTTTGCTTTGTTTGTTTACCATCTTGATCTCTTGTAGGAACAAAGACTTTCAATTGGTCGTAAAAGCCCCTGACACGAGACGATGGGCGCTTGAATTACCCGTATAATTTTCCACCCGGTTGTCCTATTTCGAGTTACCAATTACCTGAGTCGTGGGAAGCTGTAGCTGTTATTCCATTGTCTTCCAGGTACGCCTTTACCTCTCTGCTCTTCTCTCCGGAACCAGTGTGAGATACGTTTGAGAGCCGTTCTGTTTTGCACGATGGTAAACCTAACCAGGATGGAGATGTTACTCCGCGCGTCTTCTTTTCCTTTTCTATATGCCGTGTATACGCCAACGCGCTGCGTAGGAAAAACTCGGAAGATGTGTATGCCTTGCACATGCCCAAGAACCCATTTTCGAAGAATGAAGCATCTGTAGTGTACCGTTCCTCTACAAGTGCCACCCAGTGACGTGCACAAGCATGAGTTGGCGTAGAAATTGAAACACGACCGCACCGACCTTGCATCCGCTTGAACTTCGTGTTGTAAACTAAACTTAGAGGCATCAGGACACTGATGTTGGACCATGGGCGAAAGCAATGCATCGCTTGCTCGTGAGGTCATCGCACCGAGCTTGTGGTCATTCCTGCTGCGAAATGTTTGCGGCAGAAAGCACGCGTCCTGCAGCAGGGCTACCACAATGGCCGCTGATGTGACGTCACTGTAAGCCATCTATAACGCGCAACGTAAAGAGCGTGAGTCGCCGTGCAGTCTGCGGGAGTTTGTATACTCGTTTGCAAGTACGACCCGTGGGCGCCACCATCTTGTTGCTGGCGTCTGAGGTCGTCTGATAGGCAATCCTCGTTACAGTAACTGACAGCTTACGAAACGCTGCAACTTTTATCGTTCTCTTTTCTTTGTTCGTGATTCGTTATTCGGCGTCCTTATTGTCCTGTCCCGCAATCTTATCAGTTGGAAGCGATAATAAATTGCTGGAGACTCGACACCCCCGTGTTTCTTGAGCTGTTAATGGTTATAGCAGCCTCGCTGTAACCTGGATGGATGGACGCTAACGGTTGTACCCTTTATAACGGGCGGTAGCTTGCGCCACCTAGTCTAGAAAAAAAAAAGTATGATTCCTCCCTTCTTCCTTTTAAGCCAAGGTTTCTTCGCTAAAGCGTGCCCAGAGTTGCCAAAATGGTGCTTCATGCTTGCTTTTCAAGCGTGTCTGCTTGCAAACGTGCATGCTCTTCTTCGAGGCTCGTTGTCGTTTCTCGCCCCCACGTGACCGACCCCAACGTTAGAGGAAGGACCGGCGGGCCGTGAAAACGGTTTCTCCTGTCCGCGCACGGCGTACCCTCAAACGGAGCCAGTCTGTTCCACGAGCGGCCATGGGAGACACCGCGGAAGTGACATCCCATGCTCGGACGACTCTCAACGACCGCGTGACGACCACTTTCTTCCAGCGCCTAGAAACAACAGACGCCGGCCCCTTGTGTCGCCTAGCGGGAGAGGGGTCCGCTTCGCTAGTAGACACAGCTGGCTTGTCCGGTCTTCTTGTTGTGTCCCTCCTGCCGAGGATTGTCTTCTACTGCATGCGCACCTTCGCTTGCCGGTGCCTTCAAAGGTGTGCCACGCCCGTTTACGGGGTGCATCTTTCGTCGTCTGCAATGGTGCTTGTCTGGTGACCTGCACATTCGCCTTGTCCGCCCTGTTTGTTTTCGTTTCTCGGAGACTTTATGGTCAGTGGCAGCCTAAGGAAGAGTGGACGTGGCTAGTATCGTGAAACTTATTATTGCTTCGCAGCCAGTGAGATCGCCACATTAGTCGTTAAGAAGACAGAAAAAGGACTTCCAAAACAAGAGGCATGTGCAAAAATATACGCTAGTACCCGTGTTTCTCAAACTGTCGGTGACCACACATATACGCCGAATCCGCTCTAAAAGTGCACCTACATCCTTACCGCATGCACTTCACTCGGTACATCAATCTCGGTCTTTCTTTATTAATTAAAACGCCGATAAGATAATTGCAACCAATAAGTACAACCGATAAGTGCGAATGGGTGAGCGTACTCACTTTTTTTTTTTTTTGTCACTGAGACGGCGTGTCATTGTAGCTCGATACCGCTCATCTTTATAGCATCGATTACATTGACAAGAAGAAAAAAAAAAAAAAACGACCGCATCTTGTACGCATCGTGCTGCTGAAGATATAACCTCCGGAGCTTCTGAGAGTGTATACATCCTGGACAGAATGGCCACGCTTCTACAACCCATGGCGAACCGAATTCTTCTGCGTGCGCGTGAATGCATGCAGCCGTTCGATTCGAGAGAACAGAGGCGATATACGTGACTTCGTTTCGGCACATTTTTCTTCGTCTTGCCCTCCATTCGGTATGCCTTCGCGCCAAATCGAAGGTCGATCGGCGATCGGTCACGGGGAGCGGCCACTTGTGTATAGTGGCTGTCTTGACCGCACCCACAGAGTGGGTCGCAAATCCAGATGGAGTCTCAACGACCGAGGGACCTCTTTTCTCTGTTCACCGTCGGGCTACCGTCCTGCTATAGACCGACTGGTGTTCCACATCAGGCGCCTCCGGTGCGCTTGCGCAAACTCCAAAGTCGCTGACAGCTCAAAGCCGGAGTCACACTGCCCATAGAATATGCGGAGAGCAAGTCGTCTGCTTCTTGCGAAGGAGTTTCGGTGACGTCAGAATGACGCAGAGCTCCGATTGGCTTTGATTGAAAGGATAGTGGGTAGACCTCGATGCTTGATTCCTTGAGTTCTACCCACTATTTTTCTTTCTTTCAATCAGCCAATAAGGGCTCGGCGTTCTGACGTCATTGTGACCCCTGTGCAAGAAGCAGACGAACTTGCGTAGCTGCAGAAAGGATGACAGAAGAAACATGCGGACGCGCCTGGAACGTGCCCGAAGCCATTCGTGTGTATGCTGCGAGCATGTCTCTAGACTGTTTCTGTATGACCAATATGTCTGGACCGTCGTAGAGGGAAGAAACACGCCTCCTGACAGTGTCTGGAGCGTCTGCATGCTTACCCGGAGAGCACTTGGAAGAGCAGTTCCACAGCGTACATGGCCAACTTTCTGGGACATTCCGTGGTACAAAAAGTGTTCGAGCAAATATCAAAATCGTAATTGATTTGCGCGTTCTATGAAACCCAGGCAATTACAGTAATAAGAAACATTACGATTTTTTTTTTTGTTTTCTCAAGAAAAGCAGAAAGTGATAAATTTGGGGATGTGGCCCATAGGATTTAATGAAAAAAAAATTTGTAATAACTCGCACTCGTGGAGTAAAAACTATACACGTCCAAAAGCTTCACTACTGCTTATTGATAGTTTATGACTGTCGTCTAAAATATTACCGGTAACATTGCGATGCTTGTTCTTTTTCAGTTCAAATTCTATTTTTAGTACATGCGCCGAGGCGTTGATGTCCCAAAAACTTAAAAATAAACGTGTTTTTTTTATGTCTAGAGACAATTTTTTGTTTGGTCTTTCGCCCAGCTCCCTCGCTAGATCGCAGCAACTGGCTCACTCGAGTGCTTTGTGGGAAGCTTAGACGCCCCAGATGAGTGCAGATGGGATCTGGACGTGCTCAGACAGCCCTCGTCAGTCTCTTACGTCCACCAGAGTGCGGCACCTTGGACAAAGCTACACGTGCTTCGGCGATCAAAGCCAGTTGATAGTGGATTCGCCATGCCACCGCGCGCGCATTCTGTCCCGGACTGCAAAGTTTCCGGAAGTGTTGGCGCGGGCCGGTATAGAGGGACGAGCGCTATATTTGTTGTCGAACTTTAGAAACTCGCGTTTAATGGGGCGCTTCAAAAAGAAAACTGCCCGCTTCAATCTGATTTCCCGTACGGGGGAGCGATTGACCAGAAGACTTCCGTGTGCCTTTTTTGGGTTGTCCGGCGGAGCGCGCTCGGAACGCTATACAGGCATCGACAGTTAAAGAATCGATGGGCGTGGCGAGCTCAGAGCACATTATTATCGCTCCTGGGCCAATGGAGGGGAGAGAGAAGGAGAAGGAAAGGGAAGGAGAGGAAAAGAACCGCAGACAATGAGATTGTGACATTAGCCTGCATTAATGCCAAGAAACGAATCCCGGAGCAGGAAGCATAAAACTAATTAAACCACTCTCCGTGTTTTTTTGTTTAATTTTGTTTTTTAAATTTGTAAACGGTATATTGTCTAGTGCAGCCTTCTGGTGTTCGCGGATGCTGCTCCAGATTGCCCAGTAATATTCAGAATTTCAGTTTAACGAGATATTCGGAGAAACAGACTTTTTTTCTCCCGACATACTCATCAGACCGTGCGTTCGAAACGATTCTGCAGGATTTCGCTCTGCTTGCGTATACACTTTACAACAAGCGAGTCTGTGGGTTCACTTTCCTGCAAAACACGAAAACAGACAATCACGGCAAATAAGAAGAGAATCCTAGCGAAGGGAAGAGTCTAAAAAATACAATTAGTTCTGGGAAAAAAAAAAAAAAAAAGATGATGCAGAGGGACAATAAGCGAGTGAAACGTAATGCTCATTTTCTCGGTGCACAAAACAATTTTTTTTTTGTGGTCGATATTCGTATTTAGAGCACGTTTATTCGCTGTGATCCTTCTATCGTTAGCTATGATTGGCTGACTTCGTGTCCTGCAGGAAAGCGAACTCGCAGACTTTTGTTGAGTGTGCATCTTTTAACGCTGGCACCGGATTGCATGCAATGCGATCTTTTAGCCGGTTCATGTAGCACTTACTAGTCGTAACATTCTTTGTCGCTCATATTTTCTTGCCGCTCGCTAACTGAGAAATCTGAGCGGAGAACGAGGCGTCGTCAGGCAGGGCAAACAAATCTGTCTTTTGCCATATGTTACCCTAGAACATTCGTCTTAATAAAAACAAACAAACAAACGCACATCTAACAAAATCCAACTCTCGATGTGTGGAATCACTTCGCCACCGCGGTTCCACCATGCGTCTCCGCTGCGCATCGCCGCCAATTCGGCCAGGAACGACGTATCGGCGCATATTTTTGACAGCTTAACGATCAAATTTCTACTTGTCGGGGCTCAAGATGGGCGAGAAAAAAAGCGGTAAAAAACAAAATAGGCTTTCGACAGCCGAAGAGGGGCGGTGTTTTACGCCAGAGGGACGCCATCGACCGTTCGGTCGTCGCGCTCAGCTGAGCGAGGAACTCTCTATTCTTATCTTCGCTTTCGACGGCCCGTGGAGGAAGGAGCGTGTGTGGCTGTTGCTCGCGACGCATCCTTCCGCGGGTGTGCTTCCCCGCGGAGCACGGGTAGCATCCCTGTGCTCTCTCTAAATCTACGGGCACGCTGCAAAATGCATCAGGCAAAAGACAGTCTTCACTGACACTGTCTGGGGGGCGGGTATAGACCCCTTTCGAAAAATCTGGCAACAGCGAAAATCCGTCGAATGAGTCCAACAACATTGGGCGGGCGATGCCATGGTGAAGGACTCCGTTTCGGCTGGTACAGTTGTTTACACTGTGGCGTTCTTCCGTTTCCTCAGACCCTTTACCTCTGTATGGCTGCAGGTAGCGTTTTCCTTATCACGGTTATTATTGAAAGTACCCTCAGGGCCCGAAGGTATTACAGAGGGGGAGAGCATATACATGAAACAAATATTGTAATATAGTAACAAGTCAACAATATTAAATATACAACAAACAAAGAAAAATAATAATAGGTCATGGGTCACTGCTAAAATAGCTAGTGATGGAATTTTTAAACAGGTTAGTATCAGTTATAGTAGCAATCAAACCGGGGAGGTGGTTCCAATCCTCGGCTGTGCGGGGTAAAACAGAAGATTGAAATGTTGTGGTAAACGAACTTGGAACTCCAACTTTATGCTGATGGTCAAGACGGGATGAAATGTAAAAGGGGGGAGTAATCATCCGATTGAGTAGGAGAGGGTTATGAAAATACATTTTATGAAATAGACATGGGCGTGAAATTTTACGTCGCAAGGAGAGAAGTGGTAAACATGAACTATTTTTCATTGATGTGACACTAGCAGTACGATGGTAGTTGGAAAGAATGAAACGGGCTGACCTGTTCTGAATGGATTCCAATGCAGTGATTAGAGTATCGTGACCGGGATCCCAGATGGAGGCTGCATATTCTAATTTACGCCTGATTAATGTTTTGTAGAGGATCAATTTTAGTGAAATAGGTGCCAATGAAAAGTTGCGTTTTAAGTAGCCCAACATGCAGTTAGCACGGGTAGTAACATACTGAATGTGGGGTTTCTATGAAAGATTATTTGTTAAGTGAACACCAAGGTACTTGTACGTTGCCACTTGCTCCAAAAGGTTGCCATCTAGGTGGTAACTGGGACTGTTGTTAGGCTTGCGGGACACTCTCATCTGTTACATTTATTAGTGTTTAGTTTCATTAGCCATAATTCACACCAACGAGAGACAGAGTTAATATCAGACTGAAGTGTAGACAGGTCAGAATCGTGACAGATTTCACGGTAAATTACACAGTCATCGGCGAAGAGACAAACGGATGAAGACACTTTAATGGGAAGATCGTTAATATAGATTAAAAATAGTAGTGGGCCTAAAACCGACCCTTGAGGAACTCCAGAATTCACAGACACAGGAGGAGAGTTTTCGTTGTTAATTGTTACAAATTGTGAACGGTTATTTAGAAAAGACCGAATTCATGCGAGAACGTTAGGGTCAATGTTAAGTTTTGAAAGTTTTAACAGTAATAGCTCCTGACACACCTTATCGAATGCCTTGGCGAAATCTAAGAAAATGCAGTCCACCTGGGAGCCTCGGTCAAGAATAGAATGAATGTCATGAGTGAAGGATAGGAGCTGAGTATCACAAGATAATGATTTACGAAATCCGTGCTGTGCTTCGGTGAAAAAATTATTCGACTCTAGGAAATGTACGAGTTGGGAAAAGATAACGTGTTCCAGAAGTTTACATGGTATGCTGGTTAATGAAATGGGACGATAGTTGTTAGGGGAATACTTATCGCCACCTTTCGGAATTGGAACCACCTTCCCCACTCGCCAATCACAAGGTAAAATACCATCTTGCAGCGACTGTTCAAACAATTTTGAGAGAATAAGAGACGAGTATAGTTTAGTGTTTTTCAAAAACTTGGAATTAATTCCGTCCACTCCTGATGAGGATGATAACTTCAGTTCATCTATAATTTTTGCAATACCAGCAAGATCAACAAAGATAGAATCCATTGGCAGATAACAGGAACAGCTCATCGAAGGGTAAGTTATGTTGCGAATATCGGAGAAAGATTCCATAAATATACTATTTAAGACATTAGCACATTCGTCACTGGGCACGCTGTCACCACTAGAAGTTGTAAGAGAAATTGAAAAACGGTCCTTTTTGTTAACAGTATTCCAAAATTTAATGGGGTTATTTACCAACAAGTCTGGAAGACTATGTGTGAAAAAGTGAGATTTAGCGCCTGCAATCGCTTTTTGTACACTTCTACAGAACTGTGATATGCGGCCCAGCGACGCTCACACTGGAAAACTTGGCCGCACGGTACAAGCGCTTTTTTTTTTTATTTGACAGTCTCTTCAGGGCTTTCGTGAACCAAGGTGACTGATTATTTTCAAGTATATTTCGGAGCGGTACGTATTTGTCGATAAGGAAGATTATCTTATCTTTATACAATTCCAGTTTTCATCAACAGAGCGCCCCGAAAAGTCTGTCAAATACTGGTCGAAGAAAACCGCAAGATCATTGTTGATCTGATCAAAATTCGCTCTACTGTAATCGCGTATTTTCTTTCGTTGGTCAGTAAACGACATTTCCCAACTCCCAACTATTAAAGATGACGAAGTACACTCGTGAGCGATATGAGGGTGAACAGCCCTCTTCTTGTTTTTGACATTCCTGCAAGTTTTGGAACAAGCTCTGTTCCAGAAGAGGGCTATAGATCGCAAAGTTTACACCCCAAGCCACGTACTATTTGAGACGTTGAGAGTTAATATAGCTTTAAGGCTGAACTCCATGGGACGAATATGCTGCGAATAACCAACGAATTTTGACCGGCGGCTTTTGCTCTACACGTGGAATCAACACAGTGGCTGCTACGTCGCGCGCAAAGCGAGCGTGCCGTCGGCGGCGTTCGCCAGTTATTCGTCACATAATTCGTCCCATGGAGTTCAGCCTTTAGGGAGCCGTAAAACAGCAAGAAACCCGGTAAGGTGTTCACCTTCATATTGCCGGCGGGTGTATACATCGCTTTTACAAGAGCCGATCGGAGTCGGAACGCTCCTTCGACAGAAGCAACAACTTTTTCGTTGAGGGGTTCGTGTTCAAATATGTAGACCCACCGGAGCCATCGCTAGTACAGGGCGATCATTGATTTCATGTACGACAAAGATTGTTTACAATAAATAATACAAAACAAGTAAAGCCTTAAGTTGCTTTACAGGGTGTTTCAAAATTAAGTTTTGACTCTAAAATGGCCTGCAGAAACCAGAGACTCGACGTATCAAGTAGAAACTTACCCGAATATTTACTTTACTGGTCTGATTTCCGCATTCATTTTCTGAGTCCCAATTTGAAATACACAAAAAAAAGCCTATGCTTTTAAATGGGTCAGTTTCTTCTTTTTATTTTTTATTGTCCTTGAAGTAGAGACTGAAATTTTAATGTGCGAATAGGACTAGTAAATATTTATTTCGAGGTAAGTTGTGTAAATGGGACTAGTAAGATACATATTCGAGGCAAGTTTCAACTTGAAACGTTGACGCGCTTATTTTTGAGTGTCTCAAAATAAAGTTACACGCTAGAATTAATGGCCCTTCCCTACAAGCCCCTTCGAACTTTCGCGTCACACAAACCCTCCCCCCTAGATTTTTTTATAAAACTAACCCACCACGCCGTGTGGGCTCCGTCCTGAAGAAGTCAGTGCCACTGCCGAAACGTCGACGGACGTCAGGCCCCTTTCTTATTTTTATTAAGTTTTTTATTTTTTTATTTTTATTTTACTTTTTCCATTTAGCACTTTATTTTGTAAGTTCTTGTGTTTTAACTTTGACTTTATACCGTACTTTTCAAGTTGTTTCCCGCGTAACTAGCATTCTTGTCTAGCCTCATTGTTCCCCGTAAACTAATACAACTTTTTTTTCGGCACTTCACCCCTTTTTTCTTGGTGACTTTTTTCGCCATAAATTAGAATTTATTTTTATCATCTACGGCTGCTGTGTCCCCGCACCTTACTTTTGGCCTATATATCTATATATTTATATATATATATATTCCGCTCTGGCCCAATTTTTCGCCAGCTCTCTTTCCTTTCCCTTTCCCTAACTTTAATGCAATAAATTCAATAATCACCTTCTCCCCCTCGTCGTTCACAATATTACTACGGCTGCTCTTGTCAATCTTCACTAATTCCTAATATATATATATATATAATATATATATATATATATATAGTATGGCTATTGTATCTGACATGACTTGCCTACTTCTTGACATGGCCGAGGCATTTCTGTGCGGGTATTGGCTCTTGGAGTGCTGTGCGGGAAAGGCGACTTGCGCGGGGCATGCTCCATATCGCACAAACGCCAATCGACTCCGGAATTTCGGCGAAAAAAACAATAACAATCAAAATCGAAAAATTCAGGCGAACGCATTGTTCCCTTCTGGGGCGTGTTCTATACACCTTTTCGACAAGCGCGCAGCCATCTTGAATATCGTCACTTCTGGTATGCGGTAAAACATCTTTTTGATCTCTCCCCGCAGCTGGAAGGTGTTTACGAAAAATGCGTGATTGTCACACATTCTTGATTTGCCTAACCTATATTTTCTCGCATATTCCAGGTTCAAACGTTTTATTATTTTTTCGCCCCGCATACCAGATACGGTAGTCGCTCGTTACGCGAGGAAACGTCAAAACATCGCCTCGTATTTCCAACCGGCTCAAGAAATATGCCCAGGCAACGTCCAAGAGTTCCGATGGACCACGGCGGACGCTACGGCTCATCCCAGCCAATCCAATTCTGCATCAGTGTCACGTGAACTTCAAGAGGGCCGGGTAGTCACCCGATACGATCGCTCGATTGGCTGGGTTTGACTCGTAGAGTCGGCTGTAGTCCATCTTAAGGCGAGACGGACAGAGCTCGCACAAAACGGGGACCTCAATTGCCGCAGTGAGCCGCCGGGCTGCGGCACGCGCCGGGGAAAATTTACAAAGGCGGCCGTCTTTTGAACGTCGGTTCTCCTCATTTTCCTGTTTATTTCATTTTTTTTTTCAAGCTTTCTGGTTTTGCGGAACAGCGCTGCTTCGCGCTAAGGCACACCGATTAAACGAGGCACTCGCCGAGGAGGCGTCAAAGAGACCACGGGAAATGTGTCCGTCCGAGGAAACGCATTTTGCACGCCGCCTGCGGTTTATTGTTTTCTTCCTCGTTTCGCACACGCGGCGCCGTCGCTGGCCCCCCTTACTCGTAAACGGAAAGCCAACACAAGGCGCTATGAAAGCGGCCATAGCGCGACGGTTACCGTAGAAAATCGTCGCGCGATAAAAATGGCCACGACGAGAGAACGGGCATATCGTACGACGGTTACCGTAGCAGCAATTCCCACGAGCAATGCACGTTTTCATCGGACGAATCGATGGATGGATGAACCCTAAAAAGCGAAAGTATAATTTTTCCGTTCACCCTCCGGTCGCGCGATGGGATCCTGCGGTTGTCCTTCCACGATTGGTCAAGAACTGACTATGACGTCATTGGTATGATTTATTCTGCTTTCGTGTCGACGGAAATGAGGAAAATGTCAGCGAGTCAAGTTCGGCGGTTTTTCAGGTGAGCATGCTATGGCTACTACCATTCTTCCATCTTCCGCCTTGCTTTTTACACACACCATCGAAATTTTCGTTCGCAATCGATATGACACCAGCATCGCAACTCGCGAGGTCACGGATAAAAGCGATAAGTGAGCGCTATCGAGATACTTCGTCGATAATGCCGGGCCGAAACCTGCTCGATGTTGTGCTCGTAATTAATTCGTGTATTTTTTATTTCTTCTTTTTTTAGATGGGGTGAGTCGTTTTGTCGAACGGTCCCAGATCTGAATATCTTAGCAATCTGGGCAATGGTCCGCGTGTGTTGAATATATTGGATGATGTATCGCATCACCAACTATTGGTCCGCTTCGTTCATTTACGAAACTCGCTAAAAAAAAACTGAGTCCCCGCGAAATTGAACTTATTTAGAATACGTATACGAACATAAACTGTTTTATGTGTGTAAGAATATTTTTTTCTTTTTTGTATTGAGTACAAAGAACCTAAAGTGAAATACCTAAACTCATACAGTAGGATTTACGAATTCATCCTTAAAACGTTGTTTCCTGTGATTGAACGCGACGTCATTAAAAATTAAAGTGCAGCGATGTCATTCATGATCTGGAAGCACCTTTCCCGTTGACACACGTTAGCACTTTCTTGTACATTTGCTAGTCACTGGGACTGCTTCCATTTTATTCTTTTCAGAGTCAAAATATTCGTAAAAGGTGACCAGTCATGACGGCCAAAAACATTTTCTCACACAGTGGCGCACACGCTTTAATAATGCCTTAAAAAAGGGTGTCATTGTCCTCAGCGTGAATGTCGGAGATAAGAAGTATTTGATGTTTGCAAAATGTTACAATTAAAAAAAAAAAAAAAAAACTTTACTTTGGTCTTGCGTTTACGTTTTATTAGTTGCGCTAAATTCCGCCGAGAGCGCAGCTATTTCTTTCAGTGCTGTCAACATTTCCGATGAGACTTCTCTCTCTTGACGCTCCGCGGTTGTGGATAAGGCAGAGAAAAGAGCGTGACGCGAAAGATGTTATTAGGCGGAATGGGTTTATAGATGCTGTCCGCTGTCCCCACTTTCTTTGAAACAGCAACAAAGTTGTGAGTCTCGAAACCTCTTGTGGATGGAGGCGGCTGGCTTGAGGTACTGGGTCGCCACGCCGGTAGATGGTCAAACTAGATACCGAAGTCGATCTCACCCCGCCTGAAGAGTTCAAAGAATTCTTCGAATGTCTCGTCTTCAAACCGATACACGGGGAGGTGCCTGGAGTGGTTGAAGAAGGAGACGCAACAGTCGTACGGGTTTCGCGCGACGTAAATGTACTTGGCATGCTTGGAGACGCGGTCTTGGTCGTACGGCATGTGGCTCTTGATGGCACTGCCGGGCCGGGGCAAACCGGTTAGGCCTTCTGCTTTCTAACCAGGGCTGGCTTCGTGAGAAGTCTTCGACCGACGTGATCGGTGTGCCGTTTGTGTAGATATGGTGAACGATGTACTGCATCCACGTCGTACCGCATTTCGGGTACGTCACGATGAACACGTCCCCATGTACGAGAGCGCCGAACGAAGCACTTCCTCTGGAAAATGAGCGGCCGCGTAGTAGGTTCCGACGCTACGGTAGTTTACGGGGGGTTTCACCTGCGCCACAAAGTAATTTGAAGGTCATCTTGTTGTTATAATAAAACACGCTTATCGTCGTGAATATTTATACAGCGAGAGGTCCGTTTGTCTTTCAGACTGGCTATACTGCAGTTCCACGCTGACTACACTGGGGACCTTTCTATAGCCACTCTTCGAATATCAAAATACACTCGGTTCACCGGCGTCTTGCAGCGGAGGCGGAGTAATGTCATTTATTGGGGGCATTATAACGGCATGGCAACCCAGTACGTCAAGCCAGCCGCCTCCAACGACAAGAGGTTTCGAGACTTACAACTATGTTGCTGTTTCAAAGAAAGCGGGGTCAGCGGGCAGCTCTATCAACCCATTCCGCCATCCACTAATAACATTTCTCGCGACACACTCTTTTTTCTGCTTATCTACAACCGGTGCATCAGAAGAGGGAAGTCTCATCTGAAATCTAGAAACAACAATGGAAGAAGCACAACTAATAAGGACGTAAACGCGAGGCGAAATTAAAACCTTTTTTTTCTTTATTGAAACATTTTGCAAGCAACAAAAACTTCTTACCTCCGGCACTCACTCTGAGGACAATGACACGCTGTACTAAGGCATTATTAAAGCGTGTGCGCCACTGCGGGAGAAAATGTTTTTGGCCGCCTTAGGATTCTCTTCCACTCATCGCGCAATTCGAATGTTCTGCCTCGCACCGAGAAACGATCTTCAGAAATTATTACAGCTCTTCGATAGGCTTCTGTTTACATAAACACAGCTGGTTATTAGCTATAGAATTGCCACCACCGCTTTACTGGTCACGTTTGTATAAAGAGAGAAAGAAAGAGAGTGAGAGCAGGAGAGAGAAAGAAAGAGAGAGATTTCTTTATCATAATCATAATGACAACATAGAAATGAAGATTTTTTTTTTAGAGTGATGTCCTTGACATCGTTATTTCTTTTCATTCCTAGATTTTTTATGAGACATGAGTGGCCTCTATCCGAGTGCTTCTTTCTAAATCCACAATAATATTGCCTCATTAAAGCTACCGGATCTGTTATATAGTGTACATCGAGCAGAAATGTATCTGAATGGAATTAAACCAAAGGCAATATTTATCTAAGGTTTTGAGATTTTGAAAATTACAATTCAGTTATGACGTGATATGCGAAATCGCCTATTTGTGAAGTAGATAGCATTAGCGCTGTTCCTTGTTTCTTCACTAACGTGCTCTCAATAATTAGCCCTCACTACCTTTTCTACGGCAGTTGTAACGGTCTCTTATCTACAACATTGTGTCTCTAATAATAGCTAATAGGCGCCGACTATGCTCGAACTCTCTGTCATAGATAACGCTACCCTTTGTTTCCCCCTCCAGCGCTCGCCGCAGTTATCGAGAAGAAAAAACTTGAGACTTAAAGTAAACACGTTATTGAGATAACACAGCTAGACGAGCATAGCGATAAGGCCAGCTGACAGGAGCCACGTCTCCTATGACCCTTTGACAAAATGGCCACTTTTCCTCCGTTGTATTGCCTGCTGTTCATTTCGGCCGTGGGACAGAAATTACCCTTTCTTACCTAGTCAGAAAATACCCGGAACTGTTGCCTTATCTTTGCTTCGCGCCCTTTTTATTTTTTTTTATTTCTTTATTAATTTTACGAAGCACGGGCAGGGTCGATCATAAACCAGCTGGCTAGGAAAACCTTCCGATACTTTTGCCCCCGAAGCAGTGCTGTGTAGCAGCCGACATCTGTTGATATTCGCCAACCGGATAGAAGACACCATGCAAGGCTCATGTGTAAGTTCGTGCTTCAGGTTCATTGTCTTCGTAGAAAAACGTCTTGTTCTTGTACGCGAAAAAAAAAAGAGCAAATTAGGCGTTTGTGTTTAAACAGCGTAAGGTATGTCTGCCTTCATGGTGTGGAGACAATGGTTGATGCTGTAGATGAGAAATGTAGTCAGACCAGTACGGCTGCTAGCCATGCAGCATGAAGGTAACGTTTTGTCTAAAAATTGCGATTCTTTTCTTTATTAATTTTCATGTGAATATTACTGTTAAAGTATTTCCTATATAGTAACCTGTTAATTGTAAAAAAATAAGAAACTTCTAAAGGTAACATGAAAAAAACGTCATAGTTGTACTGCTACTATTTTCTTTTTTTTTGTTCTCTATAATCGCGGTTTATCATGGTTGGATAATATTTTAGGTGTGTATTTTTTATCGTCCGTATCTGCGTATATGTATATAGTCTTTGTTATAAAAATACAAGGACAGAGCAAATGGGAATATGCTAGAATATTCGGCAAGTCTGCCTATTCGGAACTCTTAGAGAATAGACTCAATAGATTTCTTCAAATATTTTACTATGGGAAACCATGCTGAGAAATCAATATAGTAGATGGCCTGCAGGAATGGAAAAGTCGCCGTTCTTTGATTTGAATTCATTTTAAGCCTGACCGCTTTTCAGGGTAAAGTATCACTTGTCTTAGTGATTAGGACGGCGTGTTTTGATGCTCCCGATAAATGACATTACTTCCCCTCCTCCGCAAGACGCCGGTGAACCAAGTGTCATTTGATATTGGCTATAGAATGGCCCTCAGTGTAGTCAGCGTGGAACCAGTATTGACAGTCTGAAGGACAAATGGACCTCTCGCTGTTTAAACATTCACACTGGTAATTCTGTTTCATTATAGAAGCAAGATGACCTTAAAATTACTCTGTGCACGCAGGTGAAACCCCCCATAAGCTACCGTAGCGTCGGAACCTACTACGCAGCCGCTCATTTTCCAGAGGAAGTGCTTCGTTCGGCGCTCTCGTACAGACCACATCCAGGGGACGTGTTCATCGTGACGTACCCGAAATGCGGTACCACGTGGATGCAGTACATCGTTCACCACATCTACACCAAGGGCGCACCGATCACCTCGATCGAAGACTTCTTACGCACTCAGCCCTGGTTAGAAGGGTGGGAGCAGAAGGCCTAGTCGATCTGCCCCGGCCCGGCAGTGCCATCAAGAGCCACATGCCGTACGACCAAGACCGCGTCTCCGAGCATGCCAAGTACATCTACGTTGCGCGAAACCCGTACGACTGTTGCGTCTCCTTCTTTAACCACTTCAAGCACTTCCCCGTGTATCGGTTTGAGGACGGGACATTCGAGGAGTTCTTTGAACTCTTCATGCGGGGTGAGGTCGACTTCGGTAGCTACTTCTATCATCTACTGTCCTGGTACGGGCATCGAGACGAACCCAATGTGCTGTTCATGACGTACGAAGACCTGAAGCAAGACACCAGGTTTTGGATACAGAACATTGCAGACCTTCCTCGGCAGTAGCTACGGCGAGAGTCTCCGGCACAGTCCAGAAGCTATGGAACGAATTGTGGAAGAGACTGGTGTGGCCGACGTCAGGAGGCTGGTCCAGATGGAAAGGAATTATCAGCGCAAGGTCCCTCACGGACACCCCGAGAGAGCTGCTGCCGAGGTGGGCTGTTCTTTACCTGGACGTTGCGGGAGACATGCTGAAGAGGCCGCTCGGCGGAGACTTCGTGAGGAAAGGAGTCGTTGGTGACTGGAGGAATTACTTCACGGCGGAACAGACCGAAAGGATGAAACGGAAAGTGCAAGATGAGTGCCAAGGAACTGATATCATGCAACTGTGGAAGCATCTAGACATCTGCTGAAAGCCTGATTGTAGATAGCCGATCGATTTTCTTTAAGTGAATATTCACATTTTCCCCGGAGACACATCAACACGTTTGTGTGTCACAAGCATGGAAATTAACCCATATGCAAATTATTTGCTCAGGGCCATGGTTACCTGGCTGGATTGAACATTGAACGAAAAACGAGTTATAATTCTATGCGGTAAAATATAAACTGTCAATTTTATTTAAAACAACACAAGCTGAGAAACCGGAAAGAATGAAAAAAAAAGGATCTACCGCTGAAGTTTGCTGATGTGGGACTGAAAGCATCGTTCACGTTCCCTTTGGCCTTTGAACTCTCATCCACGTTTCACTTATATCGTCTGTCGTACAAGGTGACTTCACTAAAATAAATAAACCCAAACCGCGCGCGACACATTTCTTTAAGGTAAGACACCTTAATAATTACGGGAGAGCTTTAAAAAAAAGAATAAAAGTTACCGTAAAACGAAAATACCCCAGAAGGCCGTAGGAGAGAGGACAATGCTTCCAGCTGCAGTCGGAACTATGGTACGTGAAACCTGTCTTCGAAGGGTGTGTTTGTTCACACTTACCTGTTGTCCATTGTAGTTTTCTTTTGTTGGGAAGCCCTGCCCCCTCAAAAGACCCCCTTGTACCGTCGGCGTTCTCATTCCCAGCACAGGCATGATACGTACAAAGTTCCGTTCCTAGAGCACCAGTCACACTGTGCTCGCACATCATACAAAAGATGATGACAGAACTACTATTGTCTGCGGAAGCATGTTTTCTTCATTCATTTGGATGCTTCGAGCATGTCCGCAGACAAGTTTTGTATAAAAAAATGTGACCATTATGTGACCATTATGTGACATGTGACCATCATCAGACAGTGTCTTCAGACTGTCTTTTTATATGATGTATTATCAGTGTGACAGTGTGTGTAAGCAAGTCGTGGGCTCCGGCACGCGAGAGTTCTTCGCGGGGGTGCATCCTCTCACGGTGTACGTTGTCACGTTGCTCCGCTCCGCCGCTCTGATTGGCTCTCTGGGACCTGCAGCTTTCGCCGCTTTCCAAGTTGCGCGGTGCTTGCCCTCCGCGAGGATGCACTATATAGAGCGGCGGGGTGTATCCGCGGGGCGGTGGACCCCGCGTGGAAGAATGCGTTCTCCCTCTTTGCGCGCGAGGCGGGCCGCGACGATGCAGAACGGCGGCGGCGTGAGAGCGGTCCGTTGAATGTCCGGTCGGCCGGAGGCTTTGGCCGGCCGTCCGGCGGACTGGCACGGCTCCAGACGGACGCGGGATGCGGAGCACGGCGTCCTTGATCCGCTTTCCGCCGAGATCGCGGGCCGAGTGCGGCCTCCAAGGACGGCCTCGCGGGGAGACACGCCGGGGAAACAGCACACGCCTCCTCCGCGTGTGCACTGCTCGGAAACACCACCGCGGACGTGCACCACACACGCGCGCTCGCGTGACTGCTGCACTGCGCGACCATTGTCGGGAGATTCGAGGCACAGTGAACGCGTTCGTGGATCGGCGTGCTTTTCTGTCCGCGCGGAGCGGCAGCAAAGTCATCGCGAGGATGAGTGCGGTCCTCGTCTTCGACCGGCTGTTGCGACATCAGGTCTGCAGGAAATGCTAACTCCCCCTCCCCGGGATTGCCAGAAGGAAATAGCAGTATGTCACTACATACCAGTGCATCGCTTTCTCTGCCATTAAAGTCTCCATGAACGCCTGAAAATGGCAGTGCAACAATATTTGCACTTTCAGTAAAGTACTGCTTAGAATAGACCGATCTCACCAGCCAGTTTCACTACGCCACCGCTGCCGCATTGCGTCGAGGGAATTTTAGTCTTTCTGCGCGTGCGACAACCTTGCTGTAGCTCCGCGCGTGCAGGGCACGAGCGGTCTCGTGCACTGCCGATTGCCTCCTGTGAACTAAAGTTATGGCGGCCTCGCGCATGCACCGAACGCTTGGTGAGATCGGTCTATTATTCCTTGACATTTAAAACCTATAAAACACGGCTTAGTTTTCTTTTTTTTTAACACAGGCAATTGCAAAAAAAAAAAAAAAACGATCAGCGTTTTTTTTTTTTCCCAAACGTTTTTACTATTGGACATGATGGTAAACCTAAGATTGGTGTAGGAAAAGAAAAACGCAAAGGAAGATAGCAAAAGAACAGGCAACGTCTGTACACTATACACCAGCTCGTCTGCACTCTGACCATTTTTTTCGTTAATCACTACTGGATCCATGCAGCGTCCTCTGATCTCTATAGTGTAGTAGGCTGGATCGCGGATCGAGTCTTTTCTTGCTGGAGTCTAGCGGCACCACCGACAGACATTGCTTGACACCAGCTAATCCATAGCACTCTATGGGAGAAACGGATAAAACTGCCATTTCTTACCTGAGTAGGTTGTTCTCGATGATCAAACGTTTATCGTGTTTTTCTGGAACGACAGTTTATAGTCTGGGCGCAAATACCAAAAGCATGAAAAATACCAATCTTTTTTTTTTTCGTTTTTTAAGAAGTGTTTTGTGGTTGAGAGTTTAGGGTTGTGACTTTGTTGGGCGTAAATTGTGATGCGGTTCAATGAGACAAGGGTTTTCGAGAGTCATTCGTGATCTCGAAGTCACCAGAGCTTAGCAGATGATCAATTAGAAAGCCTTTACTGGGGACATTCGCGTTGTTTCGAGCGCTCGTACAGAATATTTCCGTGCAAGCTTTTGCTCTGAACTGCAGCGAGGGCTTTTGTGACGAACTAAACTCGGAGCGTGTCGTTCGTTCGTTGAACACGTCTTTTATTAAGCAAGCGACGCCGGCACAGTCGGTGGTGCTCCGGAACATTAGATTTTTTTTAATCGGCGTTCGAACGGTTGACAAACGCCGATTAGATCTCTAAGCACCGGATATAATGATCGCAGCACATCGTAAAATACTAAGCACCGCGCAGAAGCTTCAATATTCATACCTTTGTGTGTTTCTCCCGTAGGCTCGCGGGTACGCGGAGCTCCAGTTCGTCTCCTTCTTTTGCAGAGTTTGTGGTGACTTTAGAACGCCGAGCTCTGCTTGGCTCTCAATGAAAGATGGTGGGTAGACCTCAAGGCAGCTTGCTTCGAGGTCTACCCACTATCCTATATACAACCAGAACCAATCAGCGCTCGGCATTCTGACGTCACCACAAACCCTGCAAAAGAAGCAGACGAATTTGCGCTCCGCATTTACTAGGCACATTTTTAACTTGAATCCGACTGCAGAAGGCAAGGCTCGCGCGTTACGTAAATGTCGGCGAATTCCCGGTATCCGCCATCAGCGACGCGCCCAATCTATATAAGCTACAGATTATGCGGAGCAAAGCGGCAGGTGCAGGTATTCTGCCCTTATTGTGCGCCGTCGCCGCAGTCGTCGTTCTAAGATGGCCGTCGAGATGTCGGGTTCCATGGGACCCAGTCACCGATATAGAATGAGAACGCCGGGGCGTCTCTTTCGAATGCCCGGCATCCGCACGCTCTCGATTGCCTTCCGCCGTGCATGAACTGCAGGTGCACGCTCGAAGCTCGCGAGACGGCCGAGTGCCATCGAAGTATAGGAAGCTAGAGCTGGAGGCGGGACAACTGAGTGAGCTCCAATCCTGTCGGTGGCTAAAATGGCGACGTTGGGGAAACAAAAGCGCCGGCATTGTCGTCTTGGTAGTATATCGCATGGTTCAGAATGTGAGACGTGGTCTCGATTAGCCGCGTTGCAGAATGCGTCTCAAGTTCACTAGACTCGATGATAGGCGCACGAGCACAGAACACCGCCTTCAATTTCATTCATTCAGTTAATAATGCTGTCAGCCCCTTTAGGGCTATTACAAGGTGTAAGAAAATACATAATGAAGCACATACAGGTACAAACTAACAAGTTGCACGTAAATACAACAAAAACAAGTTTACAAGAACTAGTCTCTAAATGCACCTGACGTAAAGATCACCGAGGAACAGAAGGAACATGTGACCAGAAGGTTATATTATACTAAGTGCAGTTAAACATGGTTAATTTAATGAGTGGCACATACAATCTGCAATATTTTCAGTAAATGTGACACTGATGAAACAGTGGTATTCGGTAGAATATTCCGTTCCTTTATGGCTCGGAAAAAAAATAACTAAATTTAAAACTTAAAAAAGAAAAACTCGCACTGAGTTTTGACTCGTATACGTGACGCGTTACCACTGCAGTTGTAACCAATCGAATTTTATTGTCATTGTGTAACCCTTTCGTTATTTCTTGAGGAGTTATGATCCTAACAATTCAGTTAAGTTTACAGTAATATAAATCAATTACTTTTTTTTTTTTTCGCGGAGGATATCGGTCTCTTTTAGTCATAGAGCTCCGTCTCAAATTATTTCGGGCAGAACATCCCACACGTAGTCCTGAGTTCCTGCATGCCAGGTTTCTCTGCCTTGCTCCTGACTCCACTCGAGATCACAAGCAAGCTGACGGAAAGTACACATACTAAATGAAAGCACTCGTTTCTTCTTTTTTTTCTTGTTCATTCCTACGTGGTAAGCGACTCGTCTTGCACGTATGCAGCCCATATGAGTTCCAGTTGCAGCCATCCATTGAGCGAACAACCGGCTTCTTACGCTCTCTCGTAAACGTCGTCAAATTGGCGCCGACTGCATGGTGAAAGAAAGCGCGCCCGTAATTCACGCGTGCCCGCGTCGAGGGAAGTCGAGCGGCGCGTAGGTGGCATGGCCCGGCCCGCTTCTTCTCGGGCCATTGAGACGAGTCATTAGGACGACGGACTTCCCCTACCCCGAAGGCATGGGAAGGCACAGTCTTGACCAGAGGCCCGTGTTACCGGGTCAAGCTCTTCTTCCCCTCGCACAATGCACGCACGCCTCTTCCTCTGCGGGCTGAAGGAGCGCGCGAAGCGCGAACGAACACGAGTCACTGGAGAAAAAAAGAAAGGAAAAACAAAAATGAGGTGCACTTTACCATAAAGGAAGAGTTTAATTAGCCTCTGTTGCACCTTTCGACGCGCACTGTAGCAGATGCTACGAGGCAATGCAGCCAATCCCCTGCCGCTTGTGGTGTGTCACGTGACCAACGAAGTCAAGAGGAAACGGAAATCACTTCGCTATATCCGCTATTTCGTTATACCCGACTTCGGTTATACCGAAGTGCAAAAGGGAAGGGGAAATCGTGATCGCTTCGCTGTAGCCGCTATTTCGTTATAACCGAGTTCGTTATAATCCGGTCTAGACAGTAGCAGCAGGGCGCGTAGTCACACGTGTTTCGTTAGTGTAGGGACGGATTGGCTGGGATATGGCTCGTAGTGTCCGCTGCTGTCCATCGTAGGGTGAACCGGAGTTTAGTTTAGTGTACGAGACGAGAGGCTCACGTGGTGTATACGCGTGACGTCATCGTTTGTGGTCCTCCGACCCGCCACAAGCGGCAAACGCGCGGTTTGGGGTACGCTAGTGGGAGAATCGTAAAAGGCCGTTTCTCGTAGATGTGCCCGTCAGGCGATGCAGGTGCATGTTCAAATCGCTAGCGTTGGGAAGGATGAATATTTATTTCGAAATGGAAGAACGATTAATGGAATATAATCATGAAGATAAAGGTACAGAAAAAATATTCTGGTGATTATAACGACAACGAAGGTGATAGCGATGAGGATGACAATGATGATAATATATAGGAAAAATGACTGAAGTAATATGATAATGAAGAACATAATTACTTGGGAAAAAGAAGCGGAAGAGCTATATGGTAACAAGGTGAGGATGAAGCGCATGAAGGTGATGATGCTTATGATGGTATATATTCAGCTTTTCAACAATCCAACACTCCTCCGTAGTGGTGCTGCTTCTTAGCAAACATGTAAGACCTTGGGGTCAGTTGGTGAGACTCAAGCGTAAGACAGGGCTGGTCGCAGGGTATAATTGAATATTTTGCAATCAGTGTTTGCTTGTCTGGTACGAAACGATGCCCTTATGTCAACCTAGGCCTCCGGGGTCACAGCGCCTGAACCTGCATTCCAAACGCGAAGCCTTCTTTTGTTCTCCGATAATCAATTGAGCTGAAACCCGAACGTCCGTCCCCTCTGGAATCTCAAGGAAAAACAAAAATTGGTACACCCACTCTAGCTTGTTTCATCTGAACGCCCTAAGATATACGAGCGAAAAGAAAAACAAAAACAAAAAAAAACACACGCACACACAGATGTTTTTATTGAAAGTTGGAAAAAGAAAATAAAAAAAAAATCACCGGGGGTCGCAAGGTTTAACGAGGCAGCGATTGTGCAGCCTTTTCTTCTGTGACAACCCTGTCGCAATCGAAGTCCTCGTACCCAGCCGTGTTTGCTCGAGGACAACTCTCTGACAATGGTGCGGCGGCGGCGGTTTCGAGTGGAAGAACGCTGCGTGAGGAGTGACGTGGAGAGCCTAGGCCCTAGATGTAAGAGAGGAAGCAACTCAAACTATGGTGAGCGTTCGCAATTTGGCAGCGAACTCCCGCGCATATTGGTCCCTCACGCGCATGCGCGCATTTCCGCTTGGCGAGGAGGATGACGGGGCGGAAAGGCTCAGCAGAGCTCGGTGAGACGCTTGCAGACGATCGACTTCTTCGTCACTTCTCCTTGCAGCTTGTATCGCAAGTGCGGTTCAGGAACCACTTGACCCCAATCGAGCAATTGGAAATACTCTCAAATCTAGGCACATTCGTAAAGAGCTGATAAAATCTAATCAGACGGCGTCAAAACCGCGCCATCATGGTGTTCGTCATGTTCCCGTGGTCTATCACTGCCGGAACAACCATAAACAGAAAAGGTCTAGTGACTTGCGCTTTTTATGCCGCTTGATTGGTCCCATTACCTCGTAGCGTCGTCTGCGTCTGCACTTATGCGGAGAGCAAGTCGTCTGCTTCTTGCGCAGGGGTTGCGGTGACGTCAGAATGACGCCGAGCTGTAATTGGCTTTGATTGAAAGGATAGTGGGTACACTCAGAGCCTTTGGGTACACTCAGAGCCTTTGGGTACACTCTAAGAAAAGTCTGTGCGTCTGCTTTCACGCACACCACTCGGAGAGCCAATCACGGCAACTTACGGAGGCAGCTCAGCGAATGACGATGCCGAAACATATGTTTAGACCAAAAAACGCAGTCTGAGTTGTGACATTAGGCAATGCAAAACGTCACGCTTGCATTGCTTAATGTCACAACTCAGACTGCGTTTTTTTGTCTAAACAGATGTTTCGGCATCGTCATTCGCTGAGCTGCTTCGGTAAGTTGCGGTGATTGGCTCTCCGAGTGTTGTGCGTGAAAGTAGACGCACAGACATTTTTTAGACTGTAGACCTCAATGCTGATTGCCTCGAGGTCCACCCACTATCCTTCCAATCAGAGTCAATAAGAGCTCGGCGTACTGAGATCATCGGAAACCCTGTGCAAAACGCAGACGAACTTGCGCTCCGCATAGTACGCAACTCTAGGGAGCCAAGATTTAAGAGTGGGAGAAACCCAAACCAAGGCGAGCGTTCGAAATTTAAGGGCGGGCACCTCCGGCGGAGATAGGTTCCTAGGGGACATGAGCGCGTTTCCGCGTGCCGAAGAGGATAGCGGGCAAACAGGCCGAGCGAAGGTTGATGAGACGCTCGCAAGAGATCGACACTTTCGCTTCTCTTTCTCGCAGCTTAATTGTATCGCAACGCGGCCCGTAAACCACGTGACCACGGTCTAGCAGTTGGCAACTCTCAAATCTAGGCACACTGGAACTACGGAGCGCCCGATCGAGGCGCACTCCGAGCGTAAATCGTCCGCCCCAAGCCCTCAACAACGACGATAACCTCCAGAGAAGAGGCCGCGGGGGACTTTTTCGTTCGAGTGTGGTTTCAATCACCCTCTACGTTATTGATGGGTCTTCTACAGCCAACACTGCCTGGAAGAAGAGAAGGCATACGCGTGACGTCATCGTTGGTGGGTCCTCGAACCGCCACAAGCGGCAAACACGCGGCAGCTCGACAAGAGACTCCGCAAACCGGCAGACGCGTAAGTGTTGGCGTCGCCGCGTGTTAGCGTCCCACTCGTTGAGGGACGCTGGGAGACGTGATGGCGGCGATGATGGTACGCTTTCCGGGTGGTATTTGGCACAACCGGCCGAAACAAAAGAGAAACCCGTTTTGTTTTCTTTTTATTTTGTTTTTTTACTATTTAATGGAGTACAGAAACGAAAAGCAGAGCCCGGAATAGATCGGGTGCCGGAGACTGACCTAATACGAATCGTTTTCGGAAAGCTACTTTAAAGAGCCCACAATTAAAAATGGCGGACCGATGCGATGCGTTCTTTTCTTACACGCGACTGGCGCCAAAAGGAATCTAAAAAAAAAAAAACATCGACGAAACGTTTAGGGCTTTTTGGACGTTCAAATGGAACCAAATTTACTATTTTTCTCTTTCTCATTTTGTTTCTTTCTTGTGAAAATATTGGTAACATTATAAAAATAGTTGGGCTCCGACGACGAGACAAGTTTCTAAGGGATCGGAAGAAGGAAGACGTCTTTGTATTCGTCGCTTCTCGGTGTGCCTCGTTACCTTCTCCGCTATATTTAGTAAGAAGACCTGAGTTGTAGAGAATCAGACTAAGATTGCTACACCGCCAAATGAGACACCGGACGCGAGGGTAAGAGAAGGAAAGTCGGAAGGAAGCCAAGAAAAAGAACGGCAGCAAGTCGTTTGGGTAGTTAAAAGCAGCTCCGGAGGTTTTTCTAGATACACCGTGAATCGAACACATTTTCAGAACACCCAGGTTTAAATCTTCGCGACGTGATGTTTATTATCTCTAAATCCAAGATAGCTATTGAGAGAGCGGACAATGAAACTTATGCCAAGCCCAACATTCAAATGTTCCCGCGCTCTCCGGCGGGGTGACGTCACGTTTCGTATGACTTGCAAGTCTAAAAAAACAATGTTTTGCGCGTTCTTTTTTGTTTTGTTTTGTTTTGCTGGCGTGAGTTTTTTTTTTTTTTTTTTTACCATTCATTTGACACCATCAACATTTCTGTAACCCGTCGGGAACAAGCTGTACTGTTCCCGTATTACTACATTTGATGGATGCTAATGGCGGTACCATTTGTAACGGGTGGTAGCTTGCGCCACCTAGCGTAGAAACCAAAAGTATGATTCATCCCCTCGCCCTTCTAAGCCGATTTGACGTCACGTTTTCGGAGCTGCCAGTAGAGCCTTCCAGCCTCTCAGACCGAATTTAAAAAGTCAATAACTTCGAAAAAACAACAAAAAAAAGTAATGATGACTTGTAATCTGGGCTTCTGGTTGCAATGTGTCTATTGCACCATTTTTAAAACAAATAAAAGATTATATATATATATATATATATATATACAGAAATGGGCAGCGATTCGTTTTATAATGCATGAAATGCATTATAAGGAATTGGTGAGGGAATTTGTGTGTCACGTGAATATGTTTTCCCGCTAAATTTAGTGAGGAAGCTGAATGGTCGTATAGGTCACGTGATGTCGATTCCCCCCGCTAAATTTAGCGGGTAACTGACTTTTTGTATACGTCCCGGGACATCATTTTTCAAGCTAAATTTAGCTGAGAAACGAAATCCGTGTATACGTCTCGTGATATCAATTTCCCCGCTAAATTTAGGGGGAAATGCTCGGACGGTCTGACGGACGGTCAGAATTTTGGGTTTGGAGGGTAACGTTAACAAGCATTTTATGCTTTAAAAAAAAATTCACCGGCGCTCATGAAGGATTAGCGGCTGTTCCATTTATGGGTGTTCAGACGGGCTACGTTCGACAAATGTTTCGTTTCTCCCCAAAATAAACGAAAGTGACGGAACTGCCGATATCACGTCTGATTGGTTAGAAGCTCAAATGACGAAAGTTCCCTGTTTCGTCATTTGAGCCTCTAGCCCAGTGGTTCTCAAATGGGGGTCCGCGGAGCCTTTGGGGTCCGCGCAGGCATTCTAGGGGTCCGCGGAGCCCTGCCTCATCAATGAAACCCGGCAATAAAAGTCGTCTTTTTTTTTTTTTTTCAGATAAAGAAGAATTTTTTAATTTTCTGCCGAGTTTTTTTTTTTTTTTGTATGTCAATAAGAGAAGTCTACTTCACACGATCCCTTAGTTATATCCCTTTTTATATCAGTATTATATTTAACTTATACCTTTTTACTCCCCTCACCACGAACGGGGTCCTCCATCATCTCCGGATAGCCACAAGGGGCCCGCCAAACATTGATGGTTGAGAACCACTGCTCTAGCCAATCAGACGCGATATCGCCAGTTCCGTCACTTCCCTTTCTTTTCAGGAGAAACGAAACATTTGTTGAACATAGCCCCCTGGCTCCTGTTGCGATGTGATAAAATAGGATGCTATCAAAGTCCAGAGTCGGGCTTCGAGGCGTCCACCAGGCTCCAATTCCGGAGAGATCGAGCGTGGGACCGGTATGTAGATTTTTTACGACTGGAAACGTGCAACAGCCACATCTGGAGGTCACCACGTGTACAGGACGTTGAAAGGCTGAAATCTCGGAGAGCTACTTGGTCAGAGAAAGGCGCCAACAAACAAGCTTCGTCGTAATACACTCACGTAACACTCATTAAACTTCGGAATGATAAAAAGAAAAAGAAAGGCAGCCAAAACGCTGATACGAATAGCGAGGGAATTTGTTACGGCGTGTGCGAACATGCAAGCGGATATGTAACGGAGGCGCCAGGCTGAGCGCCATACATTGAGCGATATTGTTAACGCAAACACAACGTTGGCGTTTTTTTTGTTTTTTTTTGCGTTTTGTTTGGAGAGGGAGGGTATTGGCGGGAATCCAAATGTACCAATTAAATTAGTGCTCCAAGTGAGCCCTTTCCTCCAATATACCTTCAAAACTTAAAAAAAAAACGGCGATAGTTTGGCTGTGCTAACAGTGTTGCGAGGTGTACGTGGTGTATAGACGTTTACAGATGATTTGCGAGTTCGCTGAGCTGCACGGGTAAAAAGCTTCACTCGGAGATGGTTAAGTTTTGTGTGATCCGTGTATGCTTCGTGCATAATCCACGTATGATTGATGTAAGTTGAATGTACGATTCGTGTGTATGATCTGTGCATGATCCGTTTGTAATAATAATAATAATAATAATAATAATAATAATAATAATAATAATAATAATAATAATAATAATAATAATAATAATAATAATAATAATAATAATAATAATAATAATAATAATAATAATAATAAAGGTTTATTTATACAGAGTGAATGCAAAGATGACACAAGGCCGGTTCGTCAAAGCCAGCAAGAGATTGTGGGACTGAACCAGGGTAGCACTGGTGACAGAATAGTCTCAGAAGAACACACACGCGCGCACACACACGCACGCACACGCACACACACACACGAAAAACACAGGACTTGTTAGATGAGAGTTCCATGATATGTGTGAATGGAAGAGTATTCCGAGGTATTTTTACGGTGTCTGAACCAGAAGTGTTATCACAGTGGCACAACAAGCATTGGGCTATATGTAAGAAAATAAATAATATTTAAGGAAACAACTTTTAGAGGATTGCGAAAGAATTCGGGTCAAGAAATTTGTTTTAATTTTTTTATCAGTTTTTTTTAAGACTTCTTATGTAATCTCATATTATTCTTATATACTTTTATGAAGTTCTTATATGCCCCTTTAGGGTCTTATCTGAGCATATGTGTTTATTAATTGGACCAAAGATGTCTCATACATATCAGATTTTTCACTAGGAATTACGAGTAAACCATTCACTGAGTTGATTTGAAGAGCGAATTGGAGTATCTCTAATGATGTTGCATAGGAGAGGTGAAGCGTCAGGAACAGAGTGTCGTCAGCTTATTGGTAGAGAATACAGTAGGAAACTGCAGTACACATATCATTGACAGACATTGAACAATAGTGGCGAAAGCACAGATCCTTGCGGGACACCAGATTTCAAGCATACTTAAAAGCTATGTACGCCGTTCACCGAAACAAAGTTTGTTGGGCAAAATGGAGTGACTAACTGATAGGTCAAAAAAGCACGTACAAGTACATAAGTTGTGTTCAAAGACATAATTTACCGTGTAGTAAGGTGGGAACTGAGGATATAAAGCTATCCGAGCAGCTTGACAGGTCCTCAGCCTCAAATACAAAGCAAAAGTAAGAAAAGTAAAATGAAAAGAACGCAAGAAAAGATACAATAATACAAGGTACTTACATTCATCCCAGAAGCAACAAAAGCTACCAAAAAAGGAATTGACAAAAGTGACTTTTGCCTACTTTAAGACAAAATAATTAAAAAATTGAACACAAAAAAACAGAAGTTTTAACAAAGTTATTTTTAACATATCTCAGTAGCACACATAAAAAATAGCTTTCCATGGTTTTGTACAATTGTGCGAAGTTAGTGTACCTGCAAGTGTATATATCAAAATGAACAAGGTGATAACGATTTAAGAGAGATGATAACTCGGTCGCAAGAGTGTGAACGGGCCTTTACAGAGGCACTCTTTTACGGAGTTTAGCCGAGTCGTAGGTACTACGTCTTCTAGAACAACAGCGTATTGCCCGGAATACCACGTAAGATACGTAGGTGACCCTATTATAATCCGTAAACGATTCATGTATGTCGGACGTATATATGATCCATGTGAAATCCGCGCATTGCACTATATGATCCGTAAAGTATACGTTTATGATCCGTGTATGATGCGTGTGTGATCCGTGTCTAGTACATGTTCGTTACACGTGCGATCCCTCGAAAGTCCGTGTACGACCCGTGTGTGGCCCGTGAATGAACTGTCCATGACCCGTGGATGCAGCATTCACGGATCATAGAGAGATCCGTGTACGCTCCAGAAATCTTGTCAAGCGTCACAATCTACCGATAAGGCTCGTAGAATAATGACGAGGCTGGAAATATGTTTACACCTAAAAATAAACAGTCTGCGTTTTGAAACTGCGCTTCGTGTGCTTACGCCATCCTCAACGTCCCATCTCAGAGTGTTTTATCTATAGGCCTAAAGGTGTCTTCAGCCTTGTCGTCATTTGCCAAGCCCCTTCCGCCGCTTGCAGCCATTGGTTCTGTCAAGCGCTTTGCGGGAAAGTCACACTGCTTGTACATCAATACAAAAGGCAGTCTGCAAGCAGATTCGAACGCGAGTCATCACGAGGTCCGTCCTTCGAATGCCGCATGCCAATGATTTCAGTGAGAAACTTGGCACGCGGCGTTCGAACCACGGATATTGCGGTTTTGTGGTATTGCGGTCTGCGTCTGCTTCACGTATGATCAATGTTGATTTCATCATTGGTACACAGACGCTACGCGTTCGATGACTGAGTGGAGACAAAGGTAGCTAGTCTGCCGACTATACCCACTAATCCTTCCAAACAGAGCTCGGTGTCCCGGTGTTTAATATCCTCTTCCCCCTCAATGTCCACAGTCCACCCTTATAGAGCTTGCGGGCACCGCGGAGACGCCAATAAAAGACCGGATTGGCCGTTTCAGCTCGTATCGTCCGCGACGGTACAATGTTGCGCGTCTATGTTTCGTGCAAGCTTGCATGCCGCGCAACCGCGGGCGTGCGTTTGTCGCCTTCTCCGAGGCACGCTCCCTCCTGCCCTCACGGTGAAGTCGGTGCAGCCGGGCGTCTGCGCAAGCGGAGGGCACGAACCCATTTGTGGCGGATCTCGGAAGGGGGCGCCTTCGATGTTGCTCCACAAGCCTTTATGTAACGGGTTGCTTGTCAAGTCACGCTTCCCGAGAGCGCTCCGAAATGACCATTCCCAGGGCTAAGCCGCGCAAAGTGCGCCGGCGGCCTCCAAGCGCCTTGCCGACGCGCATGCCCAAACCGGTCCGCCGGTACGCGCTAAGCGTTATGCTGTCGTTGTTGCACCGGACTTTTTCGTTTTCTTTTCCCTTGTTTCTTCGTCTCCGGCGCAGGCACCCGGCCCGAATGGCGGCAGTGCCAAATCTCGCGTGACAGCGGAATTCATTTCTTTGTTGGCAACAACAAGAACGCGCGGCTTCCGCGGAGGGCGACCCTGATCTATATGTGTTGTCCGTTGTCCGTGGCCGTCCGAGCCTGCAGAGGCAACGGCGCGCTGAAATCTGCTGCACAAGAAAGAAATAAAACAAAAATAGTATATATATAGAATTAAAGATATATAATCGAAAATATGCAGACGAATGAACCGTACTTGATCGAATGAATCAATGTTTTACGAAACCACCGAAAGTCAAGAAAACGGCGGAGCCAGGGTCTGAACTCTGGGCCTCCCAATGTCCGGTCGGGTGTGCCAAGCACTCCACCACTCCACCTTGACTTTCTGGCGTTTCCTATTTGTCTTATTAGTGCGCAGGGAACGATATGTATCCAATCAGAGGTGTTCTGGAAGCACACGCCGCCCATTGGAACGCGGTAAGACGCTTGCTGGCACGTTGCGTGTGCTCGTTGTGCTCCCAAAATGCTCTCATTGTTTGTCTCATCACGTGTACATGTATTATTTATCTTCATTTTTTTTTTTTTCTAAAGAGAGACACGGTATCATTTTAATCTGCGAGAATCAAGAGCCACGTTTGAATGTATATCACGGCCAGTTTTCATCATCATACGTGGTCTTCAAAGAGGAAATAATCGAACATATGCAGATGAATTTACCAAGCACGACTATCATACAAAAGCATAATGTACATACAGGAATATCGTACAAAGAGAAGTACACAATAAGAAGACATAATATCACTCAGAAGAAAGTTATGCGTAGAGAAAGATTGTCTGCTTCTTGCACAGGGGTGGCGATGATGTCAGATCGTCGAGCTCTTATTGGCTGATTGAAGAAAATAGTGGGTAGACCTCGAGGCACCTATAGCATTGAGCTCTACCCACTATCGTTTCAATCAAAGCCAATCAGAGCTCGGCGTCGTTCTGACGTGACCGCAGCTCCTGCGCAAGACGCAGACGAGTTGCTCGATCTCCGGATAGATTCAATAACAAAAGTAGATAGCGCTGAATCGGAAGTTTCTGCGACGACGCATTCAAGTAGACAATTGCAGTCATAGCTGTCTGCAATTGTCTACCATTGCCTACGCCGTGTCCTGTTAACGTCTGTTTTCTTCTGTCCCTGTATTTCTGCGTTTTACTTCAAGAATGCACAACCAACTATAGCCCAACTTGCCGTCCTAATGCAGTCATGGATCGATCTTGGAAAGAAGGAGTTTCTGGATACTTCTATTATGAATCTAACCTCTTATTTCCAGTGAATGATCTTCCCTCGATAAGATGTAAATCATTCATTTATTACTCGACTTGCCGGCCGCTTACACAGGGGCTTATATCTAGAGGTTCGTGTCTCCAAGCTTCTCTTTACTGGAAGTTGTAACTCTGTATAAAAAAGAAAAAGAAATCGTCATCTTCCCGGTAAAAAATAAATAAAAGAATAGTGACGGATGCCGATTACCGTTGCCATCAGATTCTGCTCCCGGAGTACCGTACTCCGAGGGGGGTACCCCATTCGGAGCGACTCCGGCTTCGCGCTCGGGCGGCCCGTCCGTGGGCGGAGGCGGCGGCAGCGCATGCAGCGAGCGTCGGGAGACTGCCGTCGCGCTTTCCCACGACCCCCCGCTCGCTAGCGGCTGACCCCCTCCGAGCTCGCACCGGACGTCCCAAGGATGTTCTCGATGGAGCGTGCAACTCTTCGTCTCCGCCACCGCTGTGTAGGCCTGACCCGCATCGGACGGCCGCGAGCAAGCACGCTAACGCGATCGAGGAGAGAAAGTTCGCGAGCGCGCTAAGCAGCAAGCTGGAAAGCGCCCGCGGAGGATCTTCCGCGCCCAGTTCCCGCCCTCGAGTGCGCACGGCCCGCAGGAACCTACTAATCGAATTGCGGGTGTGAGCCGTAATCAATTAATTTTTTTTTTTTTTTTTTTTTAAGGATCGGCATACAGGTTTTGCAATCGCGTGTGAACCGTTCCGGTGATTTGAGCACGCGCGGAGTGTGTATGGAGGTTGTACAAATTCGTCGTTTAGCTTTATGGCTTTGAAAGGAGGACTTTCAGGAAGCCTCAGGATGATAGACGAAAGTTTGACATGGTTACTGGCGTGGTGGGTGCCTCTAATCTCATTATGGCTCCTCAGAGATGGTGTGATTGATCGATAAAAATTTATCAGGAACAAATCACGAAGAGCAAGTAGAATGATGTCGGTGGACATAGGTGGCCCTGCTCTAACGGGGGACAGGCGGCAAGCTGAGTCCGCAGCTGCTGAGCGCAAGCTCACGGCTAGCTTCCACTGAGGTTTTGCAATGTGCATTCCACGCCATGAATCATGGCTCGTTTTGAGCATGCGCTGTGAACAGCGCATTCAAAAATGGCGTCCCATATCAATGCACCCTACTGGTGACGAGCGCGGGCAACAGCGTAGCCCGCTTTGATTGCGATAAATGCTCATCGTCATCATAATTCGTTTATTAGGCACCTGCCTTCTGGCTGGGGGGCCTGAGGGTAGGCAGGGGGATAAGGCTGGGGGGGACGCGATGTGTGACGATGATTAGATGAACCTACCGACCCCGGAGGATAGGTGGAAGTCGGTGATTGATGAGTAAATGAGTTTCTGTTCTGCGTTCGCGGTGGTGTTACCGGGTGAGTCTGGTGAGCCCACTCCATAAAGGAGAGGGGGCGTAATGGAAATTACGCCATTAATGGAAAAGAGGAATGACCGACAGTCAACTTTGGCGGTCTTGGTTTAAGAACGCGATAACTAAATACACTTTTTATTAGGAGAGCCACCTAAGCATCTCGTCTCCAACCAATAGCACAATACAATACTGTCAAAGCTGCTGGTGCGAGCATGGGGTTTCGTCTCGCAAATCATCCTCGCGCAAACGAAACCATAGGCGAAGCCACGCACTCGCGCCAGCAGCTTTGACAGCGCTGTATACGAAGTAAGACAATGCACGCGCCCTCTCCCCCCCCCCCCCCCTTTTCCCCTTACACACACATACACGCACGTCATCACCAGTGGGTCTACACACCGCCGACTACATTACGTCAGCATCGTCGACAGCGCGTCTTGCATCGTCTCAGAACGAGCGCGACGTTAGCCCGCGGTGACGCCAAGAGGAACGCGTCTGCCGCCTCGCAGCGTCTTTGTCGCTTGGGGTGGGTTGAGGATCCACCCACGATGACGTCACGAGCAGGCCTTGTCTTCTGGGTGACGTTGGCCCAAGCCAAGGCAGCCTTGGAGGTGGAGGAGGAGGATGAATCGGGATGAGTGCCGAGCGCGCGCGCGTATCACACCGCAGCGGAATGCGAAGGGGTCGCCCCTCGTCGACGCCGGACCGGTTCCCCGGAGAAGCACCGTTAGCTCCGTTAGCTGCGTCTTCTCGCGCGTCGTAGCCCGCTTGCCAGCTGAGTGCGTCGGCAAAAGAAGCGGCGGCGCCTTATTGCAACCGGCGCACTCGACGGTCGCGTCGTCGTCGCGTTCGCTGGCGCAGCAACAGCCGAGCGGCAGACGACGCCCAGCCCCCTGAGAAAGAAAACAAACGCGGCCGCACCGCCGCCTATGCACAGAGGGAAAGAGAGAGATGGGGAGCGTGGAAGGTGAGGACGCATTGAAGAGTGTGGATGCGTGAGAAACGTAACTGGTTTTCCAAATGTAATTGAAGCGCTGAATGTTGTTCCTTCTCGTCAAACACTCCCAAGTTCGCGTGCCTCCAATGCGGAGCGTACGCACATACGCGCGCACAAACACAAGCAGGCACGCTCGCACACACATATATACGAACGCACGCGAAATCTCAATAATAAATGCAAAGTGGATTCCTCCACTTTTCATTCCGATGCGCTTGAGAAACTCTGATGCTGGTGTTTTTTTGTGTACCTAGAGCGTAATTTATTCCCGAGAGGGGAAATTATGTTTTTGGATTGTTTATATTTTTTTTTTCATTCGAGAACAAGCAGTTACGCTTCAAAAGTAACTATGGCCACCGTGCGCGGGAAACGCTTTGTTGGGGCACCTGTCTGGTAACCATGGGCGCGCCGTAGCAAAGATGTGTGAGGATCAGACGAACCTCTCACACCAGCAGCAAGATGGCAGTTTATTACGTTCATGTTTCCTGCTACGTGATTGGTTCTTCGTCGTCCTCATCGGCTAACTCCGCGAGGTTATTGGCTGTGGAATGTTATGTTGCTGAAGTCGCCACGCCCTTCGTTAATTAAGCTGTCATTGACTTTTGTCGAATAATTAACGCACATATCCCTCCCAGCAGAAACAAATATTTTCCGGAAGATAATCAATCAATCAAATCTATACGACATATAGTTCCTACACGTTCCTAGAACCCACGTTGATAACCATCCTTTCTTCCAAAGTTTCAGGGTCGCGACGTGCACCTTCATGGTCGTGAAAGTGCTGATGGTTCTCCTAAAGGGCTGTCCAAACACGACAGAGCAGATGCCGTGCACAGCATAATTGCTGTACCGGAAGTGTAGGTTTTCCTCCATATCCAATCCGCATCACAACTTTGCCGGGGAAAAACGTGTTGCCTCAGCTTCTGTCCTTGAACAGTGGCTTGGAGAGTACTCACCACGTGGGTCCGGACAGCCACTCACTCGCTCTGCTGGCTGTCGTGAAGGCCTCCGCTGTTGTTGTCGGTCCCCAACCTCCCGAAAACAAAAAGAAAGGGAGGATACGACAGCGAGGAGGCGAGGAGAAAAGCCGCACCGTTGGCGTGGTTGACTCGGAGAATCTGCGATCTATATACAGCTTCCATCTTTTGGCTACCCTGACTGAGGCTTGTGGATTCGACTACTATTAATTTGCTTGTCATAGAGGAGACTGTGTCGTACGGAAGTTTTGCGTGGTCTAGGGAGAAGCGTTCTCGTGAAACTCTTCGCATGCGCGCACCGAGATGATGGCACACGATGCCCTACTTTCACTACCTTGTCCACTTACCCCAAGATCGTGGCCAGAGTCTACGATTGATTTAGATGACTATATGCGTATGTTGACAGCCTCTCTTACTGGATTACGTGACTCTTCTGTTCTACCTTCTTCCCAAGGGATTGCCAAGGGGGCCCGTGCAGTGTTTTTCTTTGGCCTATCGATTTCTGGAACGCCCGCAGCGCGTGCTAGATTGGTGCGGGTGTCACCCCGTTCCCTCTGTGTCTTCCGCGGCCCGAGTTGTGCCGACGACACCGTCAGCCCCCTGTCACCTCGCTCGATGACATCCGTCAACTGGGATTGTGCGGGCATCCCTGTCGCCTCACTCGGCTCGCCGTGCACGGGAAGACGACTTCGAGGACTGCGCGAAGTCGTCCCGACGTTCGCCGAGAGGCGGTCAACGAGCCTATCGAGGAAGGTTCGGGAAAGTATCGAAAGTTCGATCGAGATCTCGGAATGTGCGTCAGGAGTTTAGAAAGTGCGGTGACCCCAAAAAAAATTTAGGGGCCGCGACACGCACCATTAAACGCCGGGTTTTACTAAAAAAAAAAAAAAAAAAAAAACGAATGAAATTGCGAGGCACAAAATGAGCGGGGTGTCTTAAGCTCTTCTCAATTCACCGAGTAGGCACATACCCTATCCCCTGCGCTAGAGGAACGGCTTTGGTTACCATGGTTATTGCTGGTATATGTGTACTCGTGTTTTCACAAACCTTTGTCGCCCCGATGGTCACACTGTACATACATCATACAAAAGACGATCTGCAGACAATGTCTGAGACGTGTTTATTCCTTACAAGATGGTCCTGTCAATTCGGTAAAAAAAACTTTCAGCCTTTCCACCCTGGTGAAGAAGGAAGACCAGCGAAGCTGTACTATGGTGGGAATGAAGTAATGGCCGGCCGCAAGTCGGCAAGCCAGAGTGGAAAGGCTGGAAAGGCTGCGCCATCTATGAGCGACGGCGACAACCAGACAAACGGCAAGTCGGTTGTCTGGTTGCCGCCGTCGCTTATAGATGGTGGTAGCTGTCCAGAGTTTCGTGTCATCATTTGTTTTCCGACGGACAAGATACCGGGGAAACTAGCCTTAGACAGCTTCGCTGTAAAAATCTGCAGATAATTTTGAAGCACACATACGCATGAAGCAAACATGATTCGAGCATGCGTGAGGTCTGTCCGCAGATACTTTTGTCATGATGTCTGCAGAAAACACCGTGTCTTCTTTCGTACGACGTTCGAGCAGTATGACTACGGTTTAATGCCCGAGTCCCACTAGAGCGACAAACAGAAACAACCGACACCAACGATACTCTAGCATGGTCAGTATCCACGCGAAGGTACCATTAGGCTTGCGGTCTCTCAATGCTCGTGAAGTAAGCACGAGTGATTGCGAGCCTGCTAAATAATAACTTCGTGTGTTCGCAGTACCATAGCCTCCTCTATACTCACAAAGCCTGGCAGTTCGATGACGGGGCCATAGAGTGCCCGGTCGCAGATTTGGAGCGGTAGGATCTGATAGCACAGAGCATTTCTCGGGGAACCTGGTTGTCAGCGCACAGCTCTTGCACCGGCGAGGACCCGAAACATGGTTTTCAAACCCGACGAGAAAAGAAGCGGTAGCGCGAAGAACGCGAGGAGCACGAGCGGCCATTCCATCGCTCGGGACAAGTGTGTTTTGGGCGTCTCGCCGCAGCGGGGCACCCGTCACGTGGCTCTCCTCTCATCCGTTGTCTGCCGCTCTGCCTTTTGAATTTCGGCGGCCGCGTCTCGTGGTGATCTGCCAGGCTTTGTGAGTATAGATGAGTCTATGGTTTTCAGCACGTGCTTGCGGCTTGTTGCTGTCTGGAGTTTCCGTTTTTCACTCCAGCGGGACACGGGCTATTCGCGGCAAGAAGTTTAAACATCGCCGCCTGGTGGATGTTTTTTTTTTTTTTTTTTTTCACAACGCAGAGTGAGGATAAGGTGCAAGCACGTGCAAGTACCTAGGTGCCTACATGTTTCCGCCGCTCCGCTGTTTAGGGTGGCGACAACGTTTGTGATACCTGTTGCCGACAAACCAGTGTTGCCTACCTCGTTACCATGGCAACCTCCGCTGTTTTCGTCGACCATTTTGTCACACTCGCCGGTCGTGCGCTCGGACTACGCCGTTAATCCTCATTAGGGCAAGGGAGCGCTCACCGCTCTCGTTCCGACGGCGAGGTTTCGGCGTTCAATGCCGGTCTGTTGCGTTCCATTTTGTCGCGGGAACTCGCGTTTCGATAAAAGCAACGCACACTTCCTGCTCGCAACTTCAAAATATGAAACGCCTGAATAAAGAGAGCGAACAGCCACGACGACCGCCATCCCGCTGAGCCTCCGACTGCTCTTATGAACGGAAACGGAAGTGGCCTCACAGTGTTGCCGGAGTGTCGAAGCTACAGAAACTCAAACGTTGTTTACGTTTAGCGAAATAAGAAGTGGGAAAAAATGGCGGTGGGAGAGGATCTGGGAAAGGGCAACAAGAAGTTGGCGCCACCCTAAAGCGGAGCGGAAACATGTAGGCACCCTAGCAATACCGAGTTTCTGCGCACTATAGACGCTTTGCAGCAGCTGTGCATGGGCGCCGCCATAACTGACCTTCAGTTTTTGTTTCCCCTTATTACGTTTACTTCACTTCATTATTACCATAGCAGGCCAGGTTATTGCCATCTTAGATTTGATTCTGTCTTTCTCCCCAGCGTTGGCCTTTGTGGAGGCTCGTCCACACCAATTTCAGTGGCTGGGTATCTCGGTAAAACAAGAGAAGGTCAGCAATGGCGGCTGTATTCTGGCGCGTGTGTAAAGCGTCTATGGAAATGAAAACATAACCGCGTGGGTATAGCACGTGCACTAAGCAGAGTTAGAAAGACAGAAGAGCCCCTCAGGGGCGAGCTCCCCACCGAGAACGGTCTGGGCCATAAGAGCAACAGCTGAGCTCGAGACCTTCGAATGGCCCGCACTGAGAAAGTCGTCCGCCGCGCGCGAGCGCGGCGAGTGCCTTTGGCAAGGCAACGACGAAAGGGTGTTGGGCAATGTCGTCCGACGGACGAGCCGACAGCATTCCGCGTCGTCGACTCGTCCGCCAGCGGCCTGCATGCCCGGGGCCATCTGCCCCGCTGACGGCCTTGCCGGTCGCGGAGACGCCGTCGACTGGAAATGCTAACGAAGTCGTCCTCTGGGCGGTCGGGGCAGTTTGGTATGCGGCCCGAAGGTATATCACCGGAATGGCCAACAACAAACACGAGGTTTCAGTCATGTTCAATATGCCCCGCTCTCCGCTTCTCCTTTGGCTGCGCTCGAAGCCTTAGTCACACTGATTATACATCATGCAAAAAGATTCGGTGTCCCCTGAAGAAATTATTGACTTGTGTGCGGATACGTATGTCAGATGCGCCTTTGCTTCATAGATATGTTGGCTTTGAATATGTTTGCAGCCCGTTTTTTTTTTTTTGTATGAGTAATGTGACAGGACATACAAGGAAGAAACCCCCTTCAGACGGTGTCTGGAGAATGTCTTTTGCACGATGTGTTGGCAGTCTGACCGCGGGTTTAGAGATGCTGCTTCGTAAGAACGACATGAAACGCAAACATGAAGCAAACATGCCTCATGCTTGCTTCATGCGCATGTACGAAGCAAACATATATGCTTCGAGCAAGCTTCAGGTGTGTCGGCGGATGGATTATTTTGTCATCATGACGTGACATCATGACATCATGTATGACGTGTGTGCAGTATGGCTGTTTCGGTGAGAACTGTCGGGTGCACGGATACACCACGGCTCCGCTGTTTGCCAACCTTGAACCTATATACTACCCGAACAAATTGGTTTTAGAGGCTCACAGGCAAAACAACAACAACAACAACAAAAAACGGTAGTCAAAGCTACTTTATCGAGCGATTGAGAAATGTGCCAGACCGTCGAAGACAGCTAGCGGACGTGACGGACGTCTACGGAACGGTGGCCCTTGGATTGAGCCAACCGCCGACGCGGCCACTCCATCGGGCCACCTTGACGTGCACGCGCTTTGCGAAAAGAGAAAAACTAGAAAAAAAAAAGGCATAAAGAGAGAGAACGCGCCGCGAAAGTGCGGCGGAAAGCGAGGCACGAGAACGAGGTATCTCCGACGATAAAGCGAAGGGGGCTCCTAGCAATACCAACCTAGAAGAAAAGGCCCGAGCCTCCCTCCAGATGTCATCACAAGTGCCCCCACCACGCAGCGCCACCTATAGTTTGCGTCAGCACCGCCTCCACCGTGCCGTGCAGCGTCTCACACCGAGGCGGACGCGTCTGTCGCTTTGCGGTGTCTCTCGTCGACGTTTTAGCGTGTGTGCCGCTTGGTGTGAGTCGGGGGAATCCACCGACAATGACGTCACGAGTAGGCCTTTGTCTCCTAGGTGGTATCGCTCCGAGTGGCACACGCGTGCGCGCAGCAGCGAGGGTTTTCAAAAAGGCTCTTTCCTTCCGCTGCTTCTCTGACGACGAGACAATGGACGAGCCGCCGTCGTCCAACATCTGGCCGGAGCGCTAAAACGTCCGAGAAGAGGTCGAGACCGAATGCGGCGCCCATTGTGGCCAGAGGAGTCGCGAAAGTCCGCCTCGGAACCAATTAAAGGGAGAAGAGTTGGCGTCTTTCCCGCACTTCCGCGATGTCGCGGAAGCATTTTGGGGGACGTCGCTTTAATTTCTGCTTCCTCCCGTAATCGCCGCCGCTTTCGGACCGTTCGTTCCACTTTTACCGTCGTTGCTCGTTCAGGACGCGGCAGGGAAGCTATGCGGAGAGCAAGTCGTCTGCTTCTTGCGCAGGAGTGGCGGTGACGTCAGAACGACGCCGAGCTCTTATTGGCTGATGGAAAAAAATAGTGGATAGACCTCGAGGCATCTAGCATTGAGTTCTACCCACTATTCTTTTTCAATCGACCAATAGGAGCTCGGCGTCGTTCTGACGTCACCGCCACTCCTGAGCAAGAAGCAGACGACTTGCTCTCCGCATAGCTACACTCGAAAGTGTTTTTTGTCGACGCCGGCGCCACCTCGCGGGGTTCGGGCGAACTTATAGTACATGCGTAAGACGCGTCGCCCCCCGAGTGTCAACAAAACGGGCTTTTCATCTATATTTGAGTGTGCCCAGATTTGAGAGTGTTTCAAACTGCTCAATCAAGACTTTTTTTTTTACATGCTGCATTTGCAATAGGAAGAAAAACTGACCATGAGGAGGAGATGGGAGCGTGCTGTGACGTCAGAACGCCGAGTTCTGATTTGAATAATCAGAACTCGGCGTTCAAACGCTCACGGACGCCGCTCTTGTTTGCTCTGATTGGAGGGAGACAGTTAGAAGGAGAAACAATGGCAGCTATTACCCTTCCCGTCTACCAACTAGTCCCTCCAATCAGAGCTCGGCGCACTGACGAAGACAGCACGCTCTCGTTGCCTCCTCTCCCCAGTACGCAACCCTGACGTCACGCTGCTGTCGTCACGGCGCATGCGCAGTAGCTTCATGCGAATCTGGTTTCTGCGCAGGCTCAGTGCACACACCGGGCGTGCATGGACAGAAGCCGACTCGTTTGTAAAACAGCGTGTTAGGCGAAAGCGTCGATTGTCTGCGAACGTCTGCAGCTCTGCCTCTCCAGCCGCTGTCCTCGATCGCTACGCGACGACGCACGCACGCATTCCCACAGGCAATCAATATGCACAGGAGGTGTCCGCCGTTCAACCGCAAACAGTCTACATATTGCGACCCCTCGCTTAATTCTAAATCCTCTGCTGGGTCGCCATGTTGACTGATTACCTTCATGTTCAAACCGGGCCGTCGACGACACGGTAAACGTAAATTCACAACAAAACACACACAAACACGCACACACACACGCACACACACAAACACACACAAGAAAAAAAAAAGAACTACCACGCAGAGAACGAATGAGAAGTGAGACGCTGCATTCCTACGAAGCAAACTGTTTAACCTTCAAACGAAAAACAAAAAAGTTATATTTTTTTTCGGACACGCGACGTTATCACGACTGGTATCACGACCCCAATTTGCTGGAAATACTGAACCGGTCAGAACAGCTGCCACCCGGGATTTATCGCCCACTTTTCTTTTTTTTCTTTTTTTCTTTCCGCTAACAAAGCTGGCTATAGGCGAAAGGAGAGTATACCGTATGATTAGGAGAAAATGAAACCATGTTTTTCTCACTGAAGAAAAAAATTGGTGTTGCTAAAGTAAAGAAGTTATGTTTTATTTCCTTCCCGTCCTTTATGTCTTTCTCCTTTCGTGTATTTGCAGAAATAAACTCCGCGTAGTCGAAATCTCAGCCTCCGCCCAAATGTAGTTCGGTCGAGACCACAGACCAAATGTTTCAGCCCTTGCGACTTCTTAAAACCTAAAATCTCTTACAACGAGAGGACACACTGGCACCACCTACCGGGTTCCAGTGGAACACTCGGCGGTCCCGTATATTTTCAACTTCTTTCGCGCATCATTCTTTTTTTTTCTTGGCCTGAAAAACTTTTGGCAATGTTATGAACGAACATTTCTCATTAGTAGTACGTACATTTGACGTCGCAAATACCGCCAGACCTTCGCTCTGGTGCGATGCAGTTGCAGGGTCACCGCACAGATGGCGCCAGCGTGTCAGTGTATTTCTCGTCGTAAGAGATTTTAAGAGGTTTTAAGGCTCTCGGTTCTAAGGAGTCGCAAGTGTGGGAACGAGCCTTTACCGTTATGTGATTCAAAAGTTACTAGCGATCCTACGAAAATTTTCAAAAAAGAAAATGAAGACTAACAGACATCGCGAATACGCAGAGATGGACGTCGTCTGCTACCAGCAACGGACTCCAGCGAAAATTTAATAAAATCGATAATAACTTTTGAACGAGACAACGGTCACTGTTCAAACTTGTTCATCTGGTAGAAACTTAAAAGGAGACTGATGGTTCGGCGATTCGTAGTTCATTTTTGCGACGAAAAGAACACGTGGTTCTGTTTTTTTCCCCAAACACCCGGTACTTCAGGTAGGCCGAAAGTTCAAATCGTCCGACGTGTGGGGCAACCATTTCTCTGGCGGTGGGAAGGATCTAAGCGTCGAGGCAGGCGTACGCTTTTTTATCGGGCCAAAGCTCAGCGAATTATTTAAATACATCGAGATGCACCCGTGCGATTGCATGTATATACGATATTGCGCGAGTGTTTTTTTACAAGAGTGTTCGAGTTTCTCGGACAAGTTTGCGAGCGAGATGCTTGGATGCGTCCCCCCGAACAGTGGACAGGTCCGCCGACTGCTGGTGGTTTGTTTGTTGGTCGTCGCACGGGGCCAAAGCGCGTGCACGCGAAGGAGCAGCGCGGGCCATTCGGCGCGGCGAGGTCGACAATCGCGGCTTCAGAAGGAGAAAACGAGGTCCGTTGGGATTCCTGGCGGGCGGCACGCAAGGGACCGACCCCGATCGGCCGCTTATCGTCCGGCCATCGCCGATGGAAAAAGAGAAGAATACGATAACAAAATGTTGCGTGCTCCGCGGCGCAAACTTTTTGATTCGAGAAACGAGAACGACACCCCCTCAAGATCAAAGACCGCGCGGAGAAGACGGTAAATCCTTTTATTTTCCTTTTCAGCCGTACGCCGACTGTGTCTGTGCTTTGGGGTCCGAACGAAGAGCTTACACTTCTTGATTCGATGGGGCTTCGTTTATAGTTGGACGCGTTCGCTAGCTGCACTCGATAAGAGCTGAAAAGGAGGGGATCTTGTCCTTCTTCCTTCAAATCATTAAAATCTTTTCTCTCTTTTTTTTTTTTATTGCTAACACATTACGAGATCAACCTTCCAATACCTGGTTGCTGCGTATAAACGAGGATCTCTGTGGCAATAGGAAACGCCCAGCGACGAATGCATTTCGTCTTCATTCCGATCTTTGCGAGAGCAGCGAAAAATGCAAGGAATGCCGTTCGAGGGAAGGATATATGTCGCTTCGAACACGCCTCAGCACCGTGCGCAGAGTCGAGGTTGCGAGCGAGACGAGCTTTACCTAACCTTTCATCCGCGGTTTACGCGCTGCTCGAACATCGTATAAATGACGCGGCGTTCTCCGCAGACACGCTGTTCTCCGCAGACATTATCCGCCGACCCGCCTCGAGCGTGTTCGCCGTAGACGGTGCTTGTATGGGGAATGGGACAGGATCGCCATTCAAGGAAGAAACGTGCCTCAGACAGTGTTTGTAGAATGTCTTTTGTAGGATATGTATTGGCAGTGTGAACGCGGCTTTAGGAATTTATCTGAAAAGAAAGAAAACCGTGCATCCACCGTCTCGTAGAGATCCTGAAAGGCCAATCACATCGTTCCACAGAAAAGAAGAAAAAAAAAAAACTATGGTGTAGTATTCTGTTCCCGGGACTCGATCGTGTACAATTAGTGCCTAGCGCTGCGCAACGGGTGACGGGGATAAACGCGGCACTTGGGCCTTCTCACTCTACTTTGTTTCGCTATAAGCCAGAACGCAGAAAAGGGTATATAGGAGGTACAAGAACACAGACGCACCGACTAAAAGTACAAGGTCACGGCGCAATCACCGAGCTCGATTGGTTTTAGCCGGTTCATGTATAGCGGACGAAGAGAAAGATGACAACCGCCATTATATATCTCTTTTGGACGCCTATCGATTAGCCCAGGATTAGCCCTCTAAGCGTCGGATGCGCTCTGACATAGGGTCAAACGAAGTACCTAGACAGAAGGCCGTAGAGTGCTGGAGTTTCCACGTCACCTGCTGTAGGCCAGCGCTTGATTGATTGGGAAAGTGTGTCGCGTCAGCGTTCTAATGTTTACTTGTCAGCGGTGTCTTTGTCCATTTCTTGCCGTCGCGCGTGTTTCGCCCAAAGTGATCAGCTGTCCACATTAACGAGCATGAACCAACTACAAAAGACAGTCTGCGTACGGATTCGAGCGCGAGTCACCACGAGATCCGTGCTTCGAGCGCCGCATGGCAGTGAGTTTTAGGAGAAACGTAGCAGTCGGCATTCGAACCACGGACATTGCGGTGACTTGTGTTTGCAGACTGCCTTTTGTGTGATCCATGAGGCGTGTGACCCCGGATTATAAGAGGGCGACGCGTGGAAAATCGTATACGGCCTTCTGTCTAGGTGGTGCCATGGGCCGCCGAGGAAGCGGCAAGGCACCTCCGAGGGGGTCTCGGTCTTTGCGTCACCCCCTACGAGAGCCAGTTTTCATTTTATGCAACGGGGACGGAGGAGCCCCGATGCGCTCGACGCCACCCGAGAAGGAAAAGCGAAAGCCGACCAAGTCGCACGTGCGCTCTTCGCGGGGCGTCCTCGTTGAAAGGGCCGGACCGCCTTATGAAGCGCGACGATCAACGGGAATGTCCTGCATGTTCTTTCTTTTTTTTTTTATTAGCAGATTGAACATTTTTCGAAGCCTCACCGAGCAATGTTGTCGGTCGCCGTTTTTTTTTTTTTTTTTGCGCATGAAGCGTGTGATTGTGTCTGAATTCACGCAGAACGCTAACCCTCATGTCCAGTGTACACATGCCCGTATAGGACATGCCCAAACATAGAGCATTTTAGTAAATCGTTCTCGTATGACTCCGATAACGATCCCCGATGCTCCATCGCCATGCATGGTATCGTTATCGGGGGTGCCGGAACGATCTACTAAAACTCTCTAATGGCCGACCCGGGTAATTGGGGCAGTGGCTACTAGATGGCGCGAACTTTTGAAAAGGGTCTATTCCTCGCAAATAAACCGTCACGAAAAAACCACCACGAAGAAGCTTTCGTGTGAGACCGTCGTGTCAATTTCCCCGCTAAATTTAGCGGGGAACTTAACGTCACGTGACCACGTAATATGACGTCGATTTCCCTGCCACCTGTAGCGGCAAAATTGAAGTCACCCAGTTGACGAAGGCTGATTCACACACTTGCGACTCTTACGACGAGGGAACACACTGGCGGCACCTATCGGGTTGTCGTGAAGCACATGGCACTTTCGTCGATTTCCTTTTTTCATTTCGCGCATAATCTTTTTCTCGGCTCGAAAAACTTTTTACGATGTTATAAACGACAGTTTCGCATAGATAGTGAGTACATTTGATCTCGCCAATCCTCCGAAACCTTCGCTCAGTGAAATGCAGTTCCAGGGTCACCTCAAAGATGGCGTGAGCGTGCCAGCGTGTTCACTCTCTCTCTCTCTCTCTCTCTCTCGTAGGAGATCGCAAGAACTCGGTCGTAAGCGAGCGCAAGTGTGTGAACAGGCCTTTACTCCGCCAGCTTTTCCGAATCGACCCTCTGGGCAGCCGCCCTTGATGCCCTGCCCCTCCATGGAGCCGGGCGCGCGCGTCCAGTTGTCGCTGCTCTGCCCCACTGCGCGTACGTACGCAGTGACCACTGGCTGCCGTCGGTCGGAATGGGCTCGAGGTCGCTCCCGGGAGAACGAGGACGTGCGTACCGGCGGACATTGCTGCGTTGCGCGGCGGCTGTACCCAAAACACTGTCATTTCTTTTCTTCTCGCATTCTTCCCTCCGGGCATTATACGAGTCGCGCACTGCACTACATTCCGTTTCACTTTAACGGCAGACACCGAGCGCTCTATAGTATCAGGGGTGCGGTGCCAGGAACGCGTATCTGCCTGGTAATATGGTTACCATGATCAAGGCTGGCGTACAAGAATTGTGACGTCATCAAAGTGAGATCGACCGAAGACACGGATTGGATACGAGTGCTGCGTCGGTGCTCGGCCTGAGCCTCGTGTCCAATCAACGCGTCGAAGGTCGGGCTCGGGTCTAATGGCCGAGTTGGCGCCATCCAACGGCGATGACACTTCGTGGAGAAAGAGGATGTTCGCAGGCCTCGATTATTCCACGCGGCGTTCGTTTACCGCGTCTTAAAAAGTGGTTCCTCGATTTCCGCCTGATGACGTCATAGATGCGTCAAGTTTTCGCCGGTCGCGACCTTAGGCGGTGTCACAACAGCGGTGGTGTAAGTGGCAGACGCCCGTTCTGCTGCGGGTCGCTCTCCAGCTTGACAGGCCACGGAAGCTTCGGCAGCCAGGAGTTGGGACGCCGCGACGACAGCGACACTCAACGTTCGCTCGTGCTTTTCGCCAGCTTTCTTACGCCCAACCGCCAGGATCGCGACATCCGACAGCATGACACGTCGGCGTCTGTGACGTCATTTGTGTCCACTTCGGGACCACTTTTGATGTATGATGGACAGTCACCAGTCGAATACGCGTTCCAGGTACCGTCATCAGGGGTAGAGAAATGGGTCTCCAGTGTAAACCAGGCGGCGTGTCACCATGGATGAATGGATGGATGTGGCTGAACCTTTTCTTTAATCGGACGGCGGCTTGCGCCACCTAGCCAAATTATGTGCTGCTTGCCAGCATTATCTTTCGCAAAACTCGCCACCTCCCCGTCGCTACCCACAACAAGAAACTTTACCAAACATCAAGCATCACCGTCTTTATGCCAAAAGCGTCTCTTATTGAAATTATTTTTTCTCCCGCGAATTCGGGGGGGACGATAAGTTGCCGTCACGCAATGAAACGTATCTTGAAGCTTTAGTACTGAATGCCTACGCACGTGTCTCCGAGCGTGCATTACACCAATTTCCTCCGTGAACGCTTTATAGCGTAAATAATATTTGAACAACAAGAAAAAAAGAACAAATTTACGAGAAAAGCAAACGGAAACGCCCTGCGACTTTCTTAAACTCTCGAATCCGTAGCAGGAATTCCGCGACGGCCCGGTTCCCATGCGAGCAGGGGGTAATCGCTTTGAACGCCGCGATCACCCCGAGTCGTGAACGTGCGCCGATGGCGAAACCGAGTATAAGCTAATGCGATAACGGACCGCAGATCAGCACGCATTACAAATATGCCCGTTTGTTCCCGCACCACCGTCGTGACACAGCACAGAACCTGGCGCTTGACGAGTTCGCGTACTAAGCGAAGGTCAATCGAAGAATCCGGCGCACCCTCAGAAGCACGTCGTACTCTCACCCTCGCCCACAAGGTCCATTTGAACGGCCCCCCTGTGTCATACGCAAACTAAATTACTGTGAGGGTGCGGGCGAGCTGGTGTATGTTTACCATTTTGATGAATTACCCGAAAAAAAAAAAAAAAAAAAAAAAAGGTGGCAGGAGGACAAAGTCTCCAAATCGGCTAAAAGATTATTCGGTAAACCTATCTTATAGTTCTCTCGCTCCAGTCTCGGGTAACTCATCCTAATGGTAAATACGTGAACTATTTCATCGCAGCATCATTAGATCCGGCGCCGAAGGCCTTCGTGGTATGGGCTAGTATACTTGACTTTCTGCGTTGACGCAGCTCTCCCGAACAGAAATAAATAATAGTAATACTAACACCAATAAACCATTTCAATGATCGTCCTCCGTGCGCTGCCACCTTCATCTACCGCACTCCTAGAAATCAGAAACGTCTGCTGTCCTTCAAAGCACATGAGAGAACCAACCTCTGCAATCTACTTCAAACCGTCGGTGCTTGTAATAATAATAATAAAAAAAATTGTTATTGCGAAACACTGTTTTTCGATTTCCGGCCCGATCACGGGTGTCGCGGTACAAAGCCGGAGGTGACCGGTGCGCAAACAATGGCTTTGTTTGTTTATGCAGCGCGCATTTGTCGTTGCGCAGTACACGGACGCAGCGGCCGGCAGCAATGTCACGAATGCTGCAGCGAGCCGGCCGGGCGACTGACCGGTTTTGTTCGCTTCCTTCAAAGACGCCGGGGTTTTCTGACGTCAGGTGCCAATAAGTTGCTGGAAGGTCGCGGCAGGCGACCTTCGCGCCAGAGAGAAAAAAATAATTAAGAAAAAAGAAGCGGAAAAAAATTGCAACACCGCGGGGCATTGCAGCTGGTGTTGCCAGGCTCGAAACAGAAACGTTGCGATTGATTCAGAGATATTTCCTATATATATATATATATATATATATATATATATATATATATATATATATATATATATATATATATATATATATATATATATATATATATATATATATATATATATATATATATATATCTGTCTCCTCATATACCTCTATTTATCTTTTTCGTTTTTTCTCGTCGTCGAAATTGAAGAGTTTATTACAAAGTATACGAGGATAGGAGTTAAATTTGTTGTACTGAGGTAGAGCTCCATCTCAACGCACACAACAAAATCTGCGTTATAATTTATAAACGGCGATTTTTTTTTTTTTTCTGACGGGCAATTTGGCCAGTTTTAGTACGTCCGTTAACCTGGAGTCTTTGGCCTCCTATATTTTGTAGCAGTGAGTCTTATTCTTGCTGTCCTCGAATTGTAGGTTCATACCGAAGCAGGAGATTGGCCAAGGATCAGTGTGATATGAAAATGCAAATCATTGGTGATCTGGCATATTATAGAGTAAATATTCGGCCGACTGAAAGTTCCTTAAAAGATAATCATTTCGAAGCTACAATGCAATCGTGGATAGTTATGCATAAACCGTTATGTGTAAAAAAAACTTTTAAATGAGAGAATGTTTTGACATGGTGAGGGGTATAGTGTCCAGCACTGAGAACGTTTGCAAGAATGGCAATAACGCATAAATCTGCGGTAAGATAAAGCGAAATGTTTTATAGCTTGATACACGACCGCACTGCTCTTTCTTATATGTATTTTTTTGGGGGGGCGAGATTTTACAAGCGAGATCGTACAAATCTTACAATATGCTCGCGACCATGAGCGGCACCTGTTTTGCGTGTCAACAAACACGTTGTGAGATCACTTTCTGACAGTAGGAGCAGGTAACCAACAACTAAGGGATCCCAGCGAGATGACAAAGCTCAGAAATACGATTAGATCTCGGTAGGCACAGTCAGCATAACTAGAGTCACTAAATGAGCGGCGCTTAGAGTATTGGCACTCTGTTCCCCGACATTGTTGTGGGTGCCGCCATTTTGGTGCTTGCGCAGAGCAGACGCAACTGCCGATCGTTATGATTCAAAAGTGCGGCTTCCTGAGCATTAGATTTGGTGTTAGGAAGCTCATGTAATATTGATTTTCTCTTTCGCGAACTGTTTAAAAATTTGTTGAGGACGGAAAAACGTTTCCTGTGATTTTAGATATACCTTCAGATAACTGGCAACCGTGACTTTAAGCCACAATATGGCCAAGTGTCGTTACTCTGAAGCGTAGCTTATTCAGTGGCACTAAACATAACGGTCGTTGTTCCCGCGCTTCGCGTTGTTCAGGCGCTTTCGCTTCCCCGCAGAGCACGCATGCACGCGAGGTTTTCTAGACTCGCCCATTGTTTGGGAACGAGCACGCATGCGCAGTTGAGCTGTAGGCAACGCGCGTGCGCAGTAACCTGTTTTTCATAGAGTGAATGAAGCATTTGGAACATGCGCATGCGCACTTACACACTTACCATGGTGTGACGTCAGAAAGGTAAGCTATGACGTCACATGAGTTCGCGTAGGTATAGTTGGTCGAGAGCACGGTGTAAGATACTACTCTTCGGGTGAGGACAGCGCGCTCCTCGCGCAGTGCAGATAAAGTTCGCTTTTCACTCTCTCTCTTTCTCTCTTTCACTGTGGTTTCAAGCGGCGCCGGCAGATGACTCGTCGACCCGTGGGCACGGCAAAGACGGCTCGTGCCGCCTCATGCTCCACACGCGCAGAGCTCCAGCGAGGTTGTCGCTCGTGCAGAAAGACCACGGTGTACCGGGGTGTCATTGCAACGAGATCATGTTTTTCGCTCTCACACAGTTTCGCCGTTTGGCCGCCGGCGACACTGTCAGCCGCGGGCACGGTGGCCGCGGAATAATGCAGCCTTTCGGATGCCCGTCGAACGAACACTATCTGATTCCTCGCGCCGCGCGTTCAGCCCCGCCGTGTCCTCACATAAAGAGAGTATCTTACACCGTGGCCGAGAGTAAACATTAATATGATTTAAATCGGGATTTAGATGGTGATTAAGCTGTGATTTAAATCACACAAGTTTTGCTACGATAATTTAAAGAAAAATAACCGCAAAAATTATTTTAGAATTAGCGTTCGTGTGTCATATGTTGGTTACTATGTGCACTTGTTTTCGTTTTTAATCAAAGGATCGTTAGGTAAGAAACAGGTATAAGATCAACACAGGCGAAAAGTGGTGCTCTTCTGAGCAAATCGTTTTGTACCTTCCACTCCGTTTGTCAGTTATGGAATGTCTTGGCAAATCAGAACACGAAAGAACAAAAGCAAACACAGCGTCTTTCATTAAATAAAAACCGAAACTTTATTAAGTACGGCAGGGTTGGTGCTAATTAACCTGATAAAAAAGCCCAAAAAAAAACAAAACAGCAAGACAAGGACGAAGAAGTAGACAGACAAGGGCGCTCTTGTCTGTCTACTTCCTCCGTACTTGTGGTTTTCTTTTGGCGGTTCTTTAGGTGATCATGAACCCTTTCCCTCAAGAAAATAGCCTCCCGATTCGACCCTACTCATCTAGAGATTGGTGACCAAATCACCCCGAACCCTTCTTGTCTTCTCTTCTCACCCTCTTTCCCCGCCTGTGCGAGTCCTGCCCAAGGAGGCTAATATAACGTGCAGGCCTCTCCCCTCTTCCCGTGTGTAACAACACTCAACAACAACATGAACCAACTGGCCCAAATTGCTACCTTCATGTTGTTATTTAAACTGTTAAATCTTTCTTGTTTTCAGCGATCTGGTGGACTGATTTATCAATCAATCTGTCACGTTTAAAACATATCTACCGATAAAAATTCGCAATTTTCAAGCTACAGTGATTTAAAAAAAATATTAATCTGACTTAAATAAATCAAATTAATCTATTCTTGTTAAAAAAATCATTTTTCCCACCCTGTATCTAACCAACCTCCTACTTATAAAAAAAAAACAAAAAAAACAAACATATAGGCCTATTTAACTTCCTGCAGCCATTGCACTTGATTTCTAACAGACATATTTCGAAGTTCACGTGCCGATTATTAGAAGGTCGGAACCACGGCACATTAGCAGAACAACTGACATCGTGAAACGTGCAGGTCATTCCATAAGGATAGCGGACGTCGGAGCGTGCGGTCGACGCCGAGAGCCGGTTGAGCCAATCATATACAACAACGTCGAAAGTGCCGCGTCACTGCGCTCATCCCCCCTTCTTTTCCTCTGGGTGTGTTTTTGCCTTCTAATCCAACCAAACGCATAACCCGCGTGTACTGTGACGCGTTGCGATTTTAGTCCGACATTGTGCAGGGATTCCACAGCTACCAACAGAGGTGCAGTCTTTCGAAAGGGGTATATTTATTATTATTATTATTATTATTATTATTATTATTATTATTATTATTATTATTATTATTATTTCTTCTTCTTCTTCTTATTATTATTATTATTATTATTATCATTTTTATTTCTTTCTTTCCTCGCGTTTTGACGTACGTTGCCGCGATCGCTTCTATTTCGGGCTCTTTTTCCCTCGGGCATCAGCATACGCCCGACCCTTTACCTTACGATATTTGGACAGTAGGGGACGCTACGAGCACGAGCCATCCCGACTCGTATCTTATCACGTGGTAACGCGCGGTCACGTGATCGCACCGTATCACGTGACTGGGCGCCCGGTGAATCGCTCCGGCACTCCCCCGAAGGTGACGTGTCGTTGCATCATTGGCTTCGGTGGCCTGTATCCTCCTCCGCGGTTCATCGTACGGCGACACGGAGTGTAGAAGTTGCAAAGCCGCCCGCGCGCGTCCCGACACGCCAATTTGCATAACCGCTCCTAATCGAACTCGGCGCCAAACTAGATCACGGCGCGCTCGCTCTCAGCCGCTGTAAACTCGATGAAACGAAAAAAAACAAAAAGGAAACGACGCTCCCCCTTAATTCCAAGGACGGTCCGATATGCATCTCCCTTTCAAATCGGAAGCACCCGCAATAAAAGAAAGCAGCGCTGGGAAGACCAGAAGAAGAAGAAAACAAAAAAGAAACAGCGAAGCATCCTCCGTACATCGACAACGTCGACTATTCCTTGTTGCGTAAGCGAGTCCTCGGTCGCGTAAGCAACGTCGTGGCCTCACAAACCACTGCACCGCCGCCGCCGTTTAACCTGCTCCCACGGGAGCCAGCGAGCGAGCGGCGACGACAACTGATCGAACGAGTCAGTCCTAAACCAAATCCCCCCTCCCCCCCCCCCCTTTTTTTTGTTTTGTTTTGGAGGTTGGAGATCGTCGAAAAAAAAAATACACGGCTTCGAGAATCCTTTACTTCCCTCTGATGCCGTATAGAAGAACCCTTTCTCTTCTCGTGACGCAGAACCGGATTCCCCCCCTCCTCTTCTTCTTCCTGGGGTCGGACGTACTCGGACGAGACACCTCAGTCATTCCAGTGAAAACGTCCTCGCATGTCCGCAGTACCCCGCACGTTGCTGCCAGGGTATTGAACCGAACCCGAACCGTGAACCGAAAACCGGAAAAAAACGTTATTTTCGCGCGAACCGGAGTTGAACCGGAACAAAATAAATGTTTTCGCTCCGGAACAGAACCGATATGTTTTCCATGCGGTTTTCGGTTCATACGCGAAGTCAGGTCGCGTGAAAAGTGCGTGGCTAAAAACAGTTCCCTTAAAAAAAAATAATAATAATAAAGTTTTTTGCACAAACCAGAGTTGATTTGGACCAAAATAATTTTTTCGTTCCTGGGCAAAACTGATAAATTCTTTTTGCGGTGTTCCGTTCATGTAAGTCAAAAAGCGAGAAAAATAGGTAGCGGAAAGCTCTGTAACGTTCCATTATCAGGTTTTCACATAACGGTCGTCTTCATAATTTATAAAGTTCGCCTCGAGAACTCAAACGAAATAAGCACAGTAACTACAAATTCTCCGGGATTTCTGGACTTATGTTGGTGCTCCAGCCATTGACCATGAGATAACTCTTTGAAAGGCACACGGGGCAACATCTCAGGTCAGAGGTGATAGATGCACCCTCTCGCTTCAATCTCAACGTCAGCCAGGTATACAGCGTCACGTGTGCGTCTCCTCGCTGAAATGAACGAGGAATCTTCTGACTCCGAGGAAGAGGTCGGCTCCAGTGACCCTGAAGTTGAGTCCCACGCTCTGCAATATCTACTGGAAAATCCTGAGAGCGCACTCTCTGACGATTCCGGCTTCCAAGAAGGGATGAGGCGCGCCGCTCACACGCTGCAGCTGGGAGTTAGGGACGCCTTGAAAGGTTCGGGCTGCCGGCACATTTTTGAAGAAATCCGTGCGCTTGTTAAGAGACTACGTGTGCAACCTGTTATGTCCCTGATAAAAAAGCTAGGGTTGACGAAATCAGTGCTTGATTGTCCAACGCGGTGGATGTCCACGCCGCATATGCTCACCAAGCTACTTTAACTAAGAGGCTTCACTGGAGGGTTGCTGTCAAAAGAAGAAAGCTCCAAGTCGACTGAAGACGTATGGGCGGAAGTCGAAATGCTCGCAGTATCGCTTCGCCCGGCAGAAGTGGCGACGAAGACATTGCAGAAGGAACAGCTCACTGTAGGAGGTCTCTATGGAGCATGGCTGAGGTGTTCTATAGACACTTCCAAGATATCGTCACCGTTAGGGAAGGCCTTGGTCCAGTCAATGAAAAAGAGGGAGCGACAACTTCTTGACACGGATGTATTCTGTGCAGCAGTGTACATGGATCCCCGCTACCGCCTTCTTCTCACCCCTGAGCTAAAGTACCGGGCCACGTTGCATTTGACAAAGACTTGGAGCCAGATAACAGCTCTGCAATGCGAGCAAGGTTCTACCCTTTCTTCTGAAGCTGCGGCGGCTACAGAAGATCCGGAAGACGCCCTGGAAGCGCTCCTCAAGGAAAGAGCGGTTGAGGCTGGCGTGCACGTTCGAGCTACCAGTAGCCCACTTGATACAGCATGCCTCCTGCAAATACTAGACAAGGAGCCGCGGCTTTCAAGGGACGCTAACATGTCCGTTTCGAGAGGAGAGAAGGGAATGTCATTTAGAACTCTACGCACTGGCGCAAGTAGCCCTGGGAGTTCCTGCGACCCAGCTCAGCGTGGAGCGAGCCTTTTCTGCACTGAAATTCACTTTATCGTCTCAGAGGTGCCGTTTTTCTCCGGATATGCTTAACGACATCCTGCTTCTTCGGTCAGCTGTCTGACATTGAACTGCGCTTTCACCCGAGGTGCCCCAGCGCGAGCTCGTTCGTTCCACACAGTAATGTGAGCCTTTGCTTTTTATATGTAACACTTTTATAAAATATGCGTAGTTTAGCTTTTGCTGTCGTCAATTGTTTTTGTAGCATGAGTACGAACCGGTTCAAACCGGTTTGAACCTTTATTTTTTCCCTCCGGAGTTGAACCGGAGCTGAACCGTTTTCTCTGAACCGGAACGAAAACCGGAACGAAAAACATTTCGGTTCGACACCCTGGTTGCTGCACTCCTCCCGAAAGTCACGTGATATTCACGCGGCATCGGATTGGTTCGGATGGTTCGTAACGTCCGCAATGGTTCACAGGCTGAAAGAAACTGAGTACAGCTTCGCGCGGCGTTTTTCGTCGCGTGAGCGCAGATCGCACATCTCTCCGTCCAGTCACGCATAAGTAATTGCGTGCCGCGACGGGGGTTCAGTGGAGGAGGCATTCGTCGTGTCCGCGACGGACCACTCGGTCCGCCGATTCGCAAACAGGGTCGCGCGTCGCAGCTTGCATTCGTGCATTCGCGAGTAGCTCTATACACGCAGCTGGATGCAGGAAGGAGCTTGTGTGTGCCGACACGCACACACATACTCATGGACAGGATGCCTTTGTCATCTTGTTTGCGACGAAGGCGGTTGTTATATTCAACGCCTTATGTCCATGTGTCAGATCATAGCCTCCCTCAAAGCCTGGCAGTTCGACTCACAAAGCCTGGCAGTTCGACGACGAAGCCATAGAGTGCCCGGTCCCAAATTTGCGGAGCGCGAGGATCTTATAGCGCAGTGCATCAAAGAGCCATTTCTCGGGGAACCTGTACGTCAGCGCACAGCTTTTGCAGCGGCGAGGACCTGAAACGCACTTGTTCGCTCGGGAGAAGTCTGTTTCGGCGTCTCGCCGCAGCGGGGCGCCAGTCACGTGGCTGGCGCCCCGCTGCGGCAGCCACGTGACTGGCTGCCGCAGCGGCAGCCCGCTGCGGCAGCCGGTCTAGACCGGGAACGGTTTGTTCCCGGTCTAGATATGGGTCTAGATTTGGGTCGGCAGGACAAGGGTGGGGACGAGTTGGTGCAGTGTGAGGGGTGTGGGCGGTGGTGTTATTTAGAGGAGACCGGTTTCGGGAGTCTGGAGGAGGCGAAGGGGATGAGTTTCGAGTGTCGGCTTTGTGTGAAGCTTCAGCAGGTAACTGGGGAATGGGAGGGCAGAGTTCGGGAGATTGAGGCCGAGCTTAAGGCAGAAGGAGAGAAGCGGGTGGGTCTCGAGGCCCAGGTTGAGGAGCTGACTAGGCAGCTTAATCATGAGAGGGAGCAGCGGGTCGGTCTCGAGAAGCAGGTGGAAGAGCTGGGGGAAGTATGGAAGGCGGGTTTAGAGGAGTGTAAGAGGGAGTGTGACAGTAGGGTAGAGCGCCTGGAAGGGGTAATTCGAGCGAGTGAGAGTAGCGAGGGAAGAAAGGAGGAAGTGTCAGTTCTAGCGGGACGAACCGCCGGTCCGCAGGCTGGGGTCGCTGGTGGTCAGGAGTCCAGCCTGTTGAACGACGGGCTCGACGACGCTGGAGAGCTAAGTGACCCTCAGCTCAATAGCGCCTTCGAGCAGCAGGCGTCGGGCAGTCAGGTGACAGCAGATAAGTCGCAGGACAAGGGCGCGCAGGTACCAGGGGGATCTAGGGTACTGGTAGTGGGGAGCTCTAACGTAGCACGGGTTAAGAGGGGTGTACTGAACAGGGTGAAGAGAGACCAGAGGGTAACCGTAGAGGTCCAGCCAGGGAAGTGTATGGTGGATGCTATGACCGCAGCACGTGAGGGGGTGTGGGATAACCGGGAGGGAAGGAACCTGGTAATAGTTCACGCGGGGCTTAATGATGTGCTCCAGGGTAGGAGCCAGAACCTCGGAAAGCAGCTAAACGTGGGAATGCGTAAGCTGAGGGACGTGTCTGAGAATGTGCACGTGGTTGTGTGCACCATTCCAGAAGTTCGGGGGCAGTCCGGGGTAACGGAGAGGAGGGTTGTCGAAGCCAACGGAGTAATTAAGGGTATGAGTCGACAGCTTCGGTACGACGTAATGGAAGTAAACAGGGAAGTGTACGAGGCTGGCTCCCGCCCTTTTGCAGATGGCATTCACTACAGTGAGGCCACGGGTTACAGGGTGGGGGATAGGATGGGCCGCACGGTGACTGCTTTTTTGGGGGGACCAAGGGCCCTGGGGGTACTGAAGTAACTGAAAACCCAACAAAGTCAGGAGAGGCACCCGGGGTTAAAAAGAGGAGAAAACGTAAGAACAGGTATAAACAAACAACACAATCAGACATTGGATATATTAACATGCAGGGTGGTAGAAATAGGTTAAAATGGGAAGAGGTAGAGGAGCAACTAAGAAAGGAGGATTTAGTGGTGTATGGGTTTGTGGAAACGCATCTCAGAGACATGGAGCAGCCACCTTGCAACCCTGACTATGTGTGGGAAGAATGCAACAGAACGGAGGGACTGAGGAAGGGAGGTGGAATTGGAGCATTTATTAAGAAGAACATGAACTTTCAAAGGCTCAGAAAGGAGTGCGCCGAACACTTGTGGCTGAAAGGAAAAGTCGCTGGGGAATCAACACTCCTTGGAGTTGTTTACTTATGGACAGGGAAAGGTGCTAAAGAGGAAAACAGAAAAATGATTGATTGCATATCAAGAGACATTAGTGAGCTAGGGGAAGGCTCTGAAATAATTATTATGGGAGACATGAATGCCCATATCGAGGGTCTGGATGGGTATACGGACTCAACTGGAAGCATATTATTAGAACTGGTGGAAAAGCATGACTTAGTTTTATGTAATACCAGTCAGAAGTGTGACGGGCACATAACATGGGAAACTGGCAATCTACATTCAACTATAGATTACGTACTTATGTCACACAAAATATATGGTAAGTTACAAGTAATGAAAATAGATGAAGAAGGTTCCAAAAGTCTTGGTAGTGATCATAAACGTATTAAGCTGAATTTTGCCAGAGAAGTAAATGCTGAAACTAGACAACATAATTCAAAGCAGACTTTCTGCAGCGACAAAGAGTTGGAAATAGTTGCTGAAAGAATAGAGGAAGCAGTTTCAGGGCAACGGTATACAGATTGGACCTATGAGAGCCTAACTGGACTTTTTGTTCTGGAACTAGACAAAGTTCAGAGTAAACGAAAGGGGAGGCGAAGACATAGACCAAAAAGCTGGTGGGACAAAGAAGTGAAGCAAGCGATACAAAAACGTCAGGAAGCCTCTAGAGAACACAGGCATTCCAAGCGTAGTGGGGAGTCGGAAACGGAAGTAAAAAGAAGATGGGACACTTTTATAACATTTCGCCGAGAGGCATCCAGTTTGATCAATGCGAAAATTCAGAGAAAGGGTGAAGAATGGATGAGTAATGTAAGCAAGAAAGATAGAAACGCAGCCAAGAAGTTTTGGGAGCACTTGAACTCACTCGGTGAAACGACGCAAGCTAGACAGAGGTTCATACTCTCGCATCAGGGAGATCAATTAGAGGGAGATGATGCGATACGATATATAGGAGCAGTCATGGAGGAGAAATTTCGGGAACGGGTACATGTGGAAGATAGGAGAACCGAAGGCAGTACCAGTCCAGCTTTTGACATCGCGGATTTTGGACAAAGAGAATGGGAAAAGGCGGAACGAAGAGTCCCTAGTGGCACGTCGACAGGCACAGATGGTATCCCAATCAAGCTGGTGAAGAATTTGGGTCCTAAATCTAAGGCAAAACTAAGGGAGGTAGTGAGCACTATGGTAACAAAAGGAAATATTCCAGATGAATGGAGGCTTAGTAGGATGAGTATGATATATAAGGGAAAGGGAGATAAGTCTGACATTAGGAATTATCGTCCCATAACCGTGACACCAGTTATTTACAGGTTGGTAATGCAGATTATAAAGAACAGACTGGAGGAATGGGTAGATTGCGAGGGCATACTGGGCGAGTTACAGAACGGGTTTCGGAAACAAAGAAGGTTGGAAGACAATATATTTTCTCTAACACAGTGTATAGAAATTGCGCAAAAAGAAAACAGACAGCTCTGGCTGGCATTTCTGGATATCAAGGGTGCCTATGACAATGTGAACCAAAAAACTCTGTGGGACATAGTGGAGAGCTTAAACCTAGATGAAGGGCTAACAGCAATATTAAGGAACATTTACAAAGATAATAAGGTGATTATAACATGGGAAGGAAAGGCAACGGGGAAAATAGAGATAGGACGAGGCCTTAGGCAGGGGTGCCCGTTATCGCCTTTGCTGTTTATGTTGTATCTGAGAGGATTGGAGGATAGACTAGAGAAGAGTGGGCTTGGATTTGACCTTTCGTACAGTAAGCTAGGCCAAACAATTCAGCAATCTTTACCGGGACTGATATATGCGGATGATATCGTACTAATGGCTAACAACAGGATAGATTTGCAGGAATTAATGAGCATCTGTGGTAGGGAAGGAGAGGAATTAGGTTTAGAATTCAGTAGTGAAAAATCAGCAGTCATGATTTTTAACAATGATGATGTTGAGAGACTGAAGATACAGAATATCACAGTTGAGAGAGCTACTAAATACAAGTATCTAGGAGTATGGATATGTGGTGGTGCAGAATATCTCAGTGAGCATGAAAAGTATATAATAGGTAAGGGCAACAGAAATGCGGCTGTAATGAAAAATAGAGCACTTTGGAATTACAACAGGTATGAGGTGGTGAGAGAGATTTGGAAAGGGGTCATGGTGCCTGGCTTGACTTTTGGAAACGCAGTGCTATGCATGAAATCCGAAGTGCATGCAAGACTAGAAATAAAACAGCGTGGAGTAGGTAGGCTGGCTTTGGGGGCACATTGCAAAACACCGAACCAGGGAGTACAAGGAGACATGGGATGGGCGTCGTTTGAGGGCAGGGAAGCTGTGAGCAAGATAGAATTTGAGGATCGCTTGAGGCAAATGGGTGGGGAGCAATGGGCACGAAAGGTTTTCAGCTATTTATACATGAGGAGTATAGACACAAAATGGAGACAGCGCACTAGGAAATTAAGAGGAAAGTTTTTAGGCTATAGTGGGGTTACGGAAGAGCAGGTCTCAGTTAAGAAGAAAGTTAAAGCCACAGAAAGAGATCGGTGGCTAGAGGGAATGCAGACAAAGAAGGCTCTGGAAGGCTATAGATTAAACAAAACAGTTATTGCCAAAGAAAGCATTTATGACAATTCTAGGGGAAGCTCATTGTTGTTTGAGGCAAGGACAGGTGTTTTGCGAACCAGAACATACAGAGCGAAGTACCAGGAAATGGACACAGTGTGCGCTGCTTGTGGAGAGGAGGACGAGACGGCTGAGCACTTGATACTCTACTGTAAAGGGCTTCACCCTATGCATACCGAAGACAACATAGATTTAATAAGGTCATTGGGTTTTAGAGACAGCGAAGGAAAAGTGGATTTCAAGACAGTAGAGATTACCAAGCAAAGATTAAGTGAATGGTGGCAGAAAGCGAGAGAAAACTAGGCATTTTCTTATTAACTGATGGCAAGGGGGATTTATAGCCTCACTTTCTTTTCAGTAGAGAGTGAATATAGTTTTCACATTTAAATATTCTAAGCTTAAAGGGTAAGACAAAATGGCTAGGTGGCGTAAGCTACCGCCCGATCCAAAGGGCTCAGCCGTATTCATCCATCCATCCATCTCTCATCCGTTGCCTGCCGCTCCACCTTTTCCATTTCGGCGGCCGCTTCTCGTGGCGATCTGCCAGGCTTGGTCAGTATAGGCTATGGTCAGATCTGGATGCATGGTACGTTGTTGATCGGCATGGGGTTTTGATAACACTAAAGGAATTTGTTTATACGGGTCTGAGGGAGAGGAGGAGAGAAGACCACGCCTAGCGACGTTCTGGTTGGAATGATTAGTGGGTAGAGGCTACCTTTTAATTGTCTCACTGATCCACCCCGTTCGTCGCTGGAACGCGTTCAAGGAGTGACGAGAGTCAAAGGCAGCACTAGCTTCGCGTGTATCCGCAAATACTTCCAATCAGAGATCGGTGATCTGACGGCCCCGCGGTCTCTTGCATCCTTCTCTCCCTCAATTTCTACCCTTCCGGTGTATGATGTGCTCGGTGTGTGCGAATAAGCATTCGCGCTTTCTTTCATGCTATAGTCACCGATTTCTTAAGCAACGTTGATTCAGCATTCACCATGCTTTGTTATACATAACCGCTGCACGAAATGCTCAGGCATTTCTTCGAGAATCAACCTGACGGCAGCAGCGGTTTCGCCCCCCCCCCCCCCTTTTTTTCCCCTCGTGTAAAAGAAACATTAGTAGCGAGCCATTGTCGAACATTAAAGAGGACAAGGAGTGCGCAACAATCACAAACCACCTGGAAATAAAAAAAAATATATATATATACATAGGCATGTAGTTATTCAGCCAGCGTATACGCATATTTCCAGTTTGCAGGAACGAGAGAGGAAAAAAATCGTAATCACGCAAAGATGAATGACGTTTCTACGCGGGCGACCGAATCCAATCACCTCTTTTCCAACAGAGCTGGCTACAGCCAATCCAGGCCAACCGATAATTGTGGTTCGAGTTTCTTCATCGCCTCCGCGATTTCATCGCTCGTCACAAAACTAATTGGGGTTGCTAGAGCCGTCTATAAATCAGCGATTTTTCGCTGAATCTGAGGGAAAAACAACAGAGAGAAGAAAAAACCTCCTTCCAACGCCTCCTTGATTAGACAGACTGACAGCTTAACGCTGAACACGGCGAGCTCCGATCATATTATTATCGCTTCGCGACCATTCAGATTGCAGCGTTATCCGATAAGAACGTCTTGCAACAAATCACAAAGATAATAGCCCCACCCCACGTTTATTAACTGGCTGTTCATATATCGCTGTCTCGCTTCCCCTGCTTTACAATGCTGGGGTCCTATCATAAATAATACGTCAGCACTATGAACAGCAAACATTTTCACTGCCCTTCCCATTGGTTGAACAGATTGGAGGACCACCCCCGGCCGGCTTGGTGTTCCGAGCGCGCTGCGGTGTGGTACACACTCAGGGGCGTTTCAGACTCGGGGTAGAGCGAAGTAGGCCTGTATTCGATTTCTACCTCCGGCCAAAGAAACGGCGCGCTCAAAATGCGATGGTCCTCGCGGATAATTAGGCACAATTCTTTCGCGCCGGAACCTTCGGTTCGCACGGTGACCGAAACGCGAAACTGTCCGGTGAGAGCGATAAACGCGTGGCATATGCTAACGGCCAATGAACGTTGACGAACAGACGACCGACATCGTTCGCCAACATTCCGATACATTGCAGTCGCGAAGGGAGGGAGCGAACCTTGTCGGAGCGAAGATAAAGCCCGACTTTGCTTCGTCTAACTCCCCAACGTTCCTAAAGCACTGTTTCCTAAAGCACTGTTCAAAAACACTGTTCAAACATCGTAAAAAAGATATGGTGTACGCTACAGATATCATCATCATCAACATCGTTTATTTTTGCTTGAAGGCCCTGGGGGCATTATACAAGGGAGTGAACACTTAAAAATAAAACACAAATATTTAACAACATGAACACGCTGCAATGACAGGAGTACCTGCGGACCAGCCTTTAGCATTTCCGAATCTTGAATGCCTCGTACATATGTAGGCTTAGAACGTCCGCAGACGGAGCTTGTACGACCAACGTGTCAGAACCGTCATACAGACGTGAAAAACGCCTCGAAAAGTGTCTGCCGACTGTCTTTTGTGTGTTTTATAATTACAGGTAACGCGTTCCTGACGAGGACGAGCTATACGAGCGAAGTACAATTTCTAACGCGTTACGTGCAGGCCTCGTTGTCGTTCGTCTCGTTTCACGGCGGTTAGGGCTGTGCGTTCCTCCGTGTTGGTTACCGTTTCACGTGGGACGGCTGCGAGCTGCAGAATGGGCTCAAGGTCTTTCTCGGCGTTTGGCGGAGGGGGCGCGTGAACCGCGGACTAATTAAAGTTCCAACCACTGGACGTTCTCGCGAATATTTTATACATGTTTTACGCGTGCGCGTGTGCCTCGACTATGCTCTAAGAAAATTCAGTGGCGTCTACTTCCCCGCAAAGCATTTGGGAGAGTCAACCGCTGCATAGTACACGGCGGGAGCTTGGCGACTGAAGCGACCCAATTAAGACACGTTCAGATCTCAAAACGCAGTCAGCGCTGAGCCAGTGAACGTCGCATTTCACCATGATGGGTGAAACACGGCGCACTATCTCCCACACCGCCTAGTGATAGTCACAAAAAGACATATGGGAAGGAAATTGACGAGGAGAAAAAAATCGTTATTTTAGTTTCTAGGCTATAGACGTTTCCACTGTTTACAAAAATCACAGTCCACACGTGTTAAATCACAGTTCAGAACGCGCACGTTCGTCGCTTCGGAAAGCGAGCAAATCACGCGCCATACGCACAAACACTGAAAATGGAACCTGCCAAGTGTCCTTTTTTGGAAAGGTCTATAGGTGGCTCAAGTTACCGCGCGTTACAAAGGGTACAGCCGTTAGCATCTATCTATCCATCTAGCAGGCTGTTTTTTTTTTGTTTTTTTTTTTTTTGGGGGGGGGGGTCTAAACATATTTTAAAAGTGCTTTGCGGGGACGCATTGTCAGAGGCGTGTTCCAAATGTATAAAAACAAAAACATATTTTTTTTTGTATGATGTAGGAGTAGTGTAGCTGCGGAGTGTATACACTGTAGCATCCGACACCGATTTTCAGAACTTCCCCTCTTGGGGCAGCGCGAGCCACCCATGCAACTAAGAAGAAGAAAAAAAAAACACCACAAAACTCGAAGGACGTTACAATGGCGCCAAGAACGTATAATTTGGAAAGCGAATCTCAAGTTGACCAGAAAATAAAGAGAAAAAAAAAAGAAAAAAAGAAAAGAGAAACCTGTTTTGGTTTCCGAAGCGGTGACCGAACTTCTTAAAGTCTCGGGGGGCTGCACGAACGGGGACTCCACGAGGGTCACTGATAACGATAAGTGACCTCTCGCTTTCAAGGCACTCTGGCAGGCCAGCGTCCAAGGGTGTGCATAGTATACGCAGATCTCCGCGACGTCGAGGATCGCGAAGATACTGCGCTAAAACCCTTCGCGTTTCTTTTCTATAAGACCTCCTCAAACTGCAGGCGCAGGTTCCGATATTTTAAGTAGAGTAGTCCCGCCCGATCGTGAGAAGCTAACGTATGCGGGCGAGATGGTTAGGAAACGTTTTAGTCTAAACCCTGGGACAGGGAGAAAAGCGATAACGTTGTGCCGTCTTGTCCGTTCTTTTATTTATTGTTGTCTCGGGGTTTGGATTATGATAAAAGAGAGAGAGAGAAAAAAAGAAAAAGAAAACAGCAGGTAACTGCGATAAAGCAGAGAAGAAATACTCGCATTAGAATGGTTTCTGAGAAAAGATAAACGCGAAAACTAGGCAACAAAGTTGCATATGCGTACGTCAGTTTATTTTTTTAATTATTATATTAAACTAAAAATTAGCTTTAAAATATGATTGAGGAAAAAAAAACGTATGCACTACAGCAACTTCTAGGTCAAAATAAAACAAAAAACTTGGAGCAAAAAAACACACACACACACACAAAAACATTCGAGAAAGAAAAGAAGTTTATACTCACTTTAGAGAGTTTTAGTAGATCGTTCCGATACCTCCGATACTGCCGATCACGATACTCCGCCACTGCCTCCCTTGCGCATGCATAGTATCGTTATCGGGGCTATCGGAGGTATCGGAACGATCTACTAAAACTCTCTTTTAAGTCCGAAGTGCAGCCGATGTTACCATCCGATGAAGTTAATTAAACGAGCAACACCAAAAGTGTGTCTCGTTACGGCGCTCGGCGCATTTTGGGCGTTATTTTTTACCCACTACAACCAATCAAAAGCTGTAAATGCTCCGCTGACCTGCGTTCTTTTTTTTTTTCTTTTTCTGCGCGCGGTTGGTTTTGTTGTTGGTGGCAAAAAGCCCAAAGGCAACCAGCGACGTGACCATGCATTTTTTGCACTGCTTAATTAACCCCGTCGGGCTGTAGTAGCCTCGGCTGCGGAACGCAGTCTAGATTCCGGTACGCGTGCCATAGGTTCAAAAAATTATCTCATCCGCCAAAAAAAAAAGAAAAAAAAAAAAGAAAAATTACCAAAAGACAAAATTTCTGGAGGCGAAGGATTCAAACTCGGGGTCTCCCGACAACCGGTCGGGGTACGCTAATACATACGCGTACAAGCAGTCGATATTAATATCCCTGTCTCACAACAAGGATAACGCGCTACCAATTCGCTAATTTTTTTTTTTTCTCGCTTGAACCGCTTTTTTTTTTTTTTTTTTTTTTGCTCGCTTCGCGTCCACGTAAACGCCCGCGGGGCCGGGCATATGCAGCGAGCGAGCGGCGACAACGGGTCGGCCGTTTTGCTCCCGATAACCGGATAATTTCGGAGCGAATTGTTTTCTATACGCGCTCCGCCAACTCCACCGGTTCTCCTTTCCCCGCCGCAGGAAGCGAAAAAAAAAAAAAATCTCTTTGGGCGGAGTTGTTCGAGATTCTTTCGCCTTTCCTTTTTGCGTTCAAAAGCCGACGCCAATGCCGCAATCGGCGAACCAACGCGCGGGCGAGCAAGGAACGACTCCGTGCCCGCGGGGAAAAAAATGCGTTCGATGAAAGATGTAAAGTTCAGCGGCGAGCCGTTTGTACTGGTTATAGAGTCAGATATGTGCAGATCCCAACTCAGCCAGACAAGTACGGTACACTCATTAGGAGTAATCAAATTACCCGTAATCGATTATACTTTCTGGAGTAATTTTGCAATTAAGTCGATTACGTTAATTTGGGAGTAATCGCGAGAGTAATCCTTTTGGAAGTACTAAAATTACTCCTAACCATTACTATTTATTTTCTCTCCTTTGTAACCACGTTTTGTTTTTTGTTTGTGTTCGTAGAAGTTCACTACCACAGAATTCTTGAACAAAGTCCTCCCGCAATAAGAAGGTTTACCAAAATCGATGGATTAAGAAGATAAGTACATCATAAATCGGTGATTCTAATTCAATAATGGACACTACGAAAGACCCGTTTTAAAACCACCAGAAAGCGCTCTCATTTTGAAATTTTGAAGTAATCGGAGCATTAACGGTTACTTTTTAAGTGACGGCCAATAACTCTTCTTCTCGTGTAATCGAGTAATTTAATTTAATACTTTAAGCGAGAGTAATTGTAATTGTAACCGATGACTTTTTTTTTTTTTTTTTTCGAGTAGCGTGTACAGCAGTCCTCACAGATGGCAAGGCCGTATAGGACTGACTGAGTTTTCTACGTCATCTAAGGAAGGCCGACGCGGGGCACGTGTTTGTAGGACACGAGCGCCGCGGTGGCGTTTGGCTAAGACTCGTTGTTCGATCTGTGGCCCGACTCGGCCTTCGTTGTGTGACGTAAAGATTTAGCTTCTACGGCCTAACCATCAAGAAGGTGTTGGTATATTTCCCTCCTTCCCGAGAGGAGGAGGAAGAGGGCCTCCATTCCACGTGTCTCGTTGCTCTTACCCCATTATGCAGATCTCGCTCCGCGATCTCGTTGATAGCCGCGACTCTATTTATAATTGCGCGCGCTGAAATTATCCGATGCAAAAAAAGGAGAAAAAAAAAAAAAAGGTGGGGTGGGGGTCTGTTAAATGTTCAGGCGTACTGCGGAGCACCGTCGCCGTGTAAATGGGACGTAATAAAGAAATTACCCAGCCCTAGTGTGGGAAACGCCGAGACCGTTATGCAAGTTAGGTGGGCGAATTTTATATGACGGCGTGAACGTGTTGAAATGCCTACTCGGCGTATGCAAACCGCGGCAGGATGCTGAGATGGGCATCGCATATATTTGCGGGGAAGGACGTAATTGCATCGCGTGTTTGTTTACGCGGTGGGAGGTCAGTCAGCCATGTTTGGTGTCCCCGCTGTAGATGTCGACCTTTGCCAGTATGACTGCCAGCCTGGTGTCTTGAACGTGCGTCACGCAGTAGTGATGCATGACCCCCCGCCGGTGCGATGCTGGTCCAGATGAAAAAGGGCAGGAATGGGGACTGAGCCCAGGATCCTTGGGTTCTGCAGCAGGAGCTTTCGCTCCACGTGATCCGAGCTGCCGTACGTTAACACAATCGGTCGCCCCCCCCCCCCCCCCTCCTCTCCCTATCCTATAGGTAGGCGGAATTTCAATCATTGAGGCGTGCGAAGGTGCTTCGGACATATGCTTGATGTGTGTCCGCAGATCATTTTGTCATATGTGTCCGCAACGGACACCTCATCGTTTATATGATATATGGACAGTTTGACTGCTTTCTTGAGAGGACGTCACCTAGCCAACACAATGGACAGGTCGCGCAAACCGCCACTCCGATTGAAAGCATTCAGCCGTATGCATCCATCCAGCCATCCATCCTTCCAGTGGCTACGGACGAATGTAGCGTATGCACCATCCGGAAAGCTTCACTTTTCCCCGTGCTCCAAGCCTCTGGAGAGAGTCCTTCTCGAATCCAGAGCAACCGTGGGCGTAAGTGCTGTCGGCCGCGTCCCCGGAGTCATCCCCGGAAGACCCTGTCCGAGTAGTGGACGCACCCCGCAGGCCCCGAGCGGACGTCGCTCTGCCCAGGCCCGTTACACGCTCGCCCGCACGACAGGACGCCCTTCCCTCGGACGACGAACAACGTATCTCGGTGCGCACGCTGCAGATCCGGGTCAATCAAACAGTCTCGGTATCTTGAGAGACGCCACGACGAACCAATCAGCCACGATGAGCGAGAGGCCATAGCGACGTCCGCGACACGGCGTCGCGAACGGGGACATGTCTGTTCGGGGGCCGAAGCGTGGGTGTCGTGATTGCTGCTTCTGCGACGGCACGGGGGACCCCCGAGTGATTTGTTGTATGACCCCACTGCAACCTCTCAGAGCCCCCTGAATGTAAACTGCGTCGCGATGCACTTGAAGTACCAATCACACGTCTTCCTGCGAGAAGTTCGGATCGTAATGCGCCCCAGTAGTCATGCAGTCTCAGGGGCAGAAAGGAGTCAACTCCTCATTTTCAAAAGCGCAACATGTAAAGTACCCGAGCACGCCATAGTTTGGGCATGCACTTTGAGCACCTATTGCACACTAAGAGCACCCTTCTCATTGACATTAAGATACTAAGAGCTCTCATTAACTCAACGGTTTGAAGAAAGACCAATGACTTCTGTTTTGAGCGCATCGTGGTCCAGTATATCCGTGATCAAGGGATCTAAGGAGAATGGATATATGGTGTTATTTAGCGTTAGTCTCCTAGCTCTGAAAACTCTAAACAAAGCACAACTCCCGCCTTGAAGTTTTGGTTAGCTAACTAAGGACATGGGTGACCTTTCTACATCTTACCATCGTCTCAATATTTCACCTCCGGGCGGTGTATGAAATCAGGAAATGAAGGTGGCGTCCAATGCACCCCCCCCCCCCCCCCTTTTTCAAGTACCAGTCTGCTGATGTCCTCGTGTTGTTTCACAATCAAACTGAATTCTATATGTTCAGGGGCCGCTTGGCCCTGCCTGTCTTTGTGGACAAAATCTAGGGTGGAGGGAAATGGGAGGGGGACAAGTGCAAGTACGCGATTCATCGGGGCAAATCTTCGCCTCGACCTCTCGAACAAGTGGGCTCCATTGTTGCGCCGTGAGGTTCCCGCAGAGTCCGGGAGGAGCTCGGCCAGCCAAACAAAAAAACGCCCTTTTTTGTTACGACACATTCCTTTGTTTCCGATTCTGACTCGTCATGCAGCGAGCGAGTCCTGACGGAGGCGTTGCCGTCGCAGACGGAACAACCAACGGATCGTTGACAAAGGATCGACTCATTCAATTCAGCCAGAAGGTCCATGAGTAAAGAAAAGAAAACAAAAACACATACACACAAAAACATACTTTTGTTTTGGCGTTCCCCATGACGTCCCACCAGGCGGAACCTGTTTACCTCTACCACCGAAAAATACGACATAAAGAAATGCAGACAAAGAAACGCACAAACACCAAAAAGGTTCGGAAATCGAAACATTTCCGTTAATAAGGAACGCCTTACTGGAAGGCACTTGATCGACACTCCGGCGGTTCCGTCAGGACCGACCCATGTTATTTCGTTCGTTTCTTTCGCATTTCCTCTCATTACGGCCGGTTTCTCGATCGACGGTGGCGGTGAAGTAATCGGCCCGAAAGGACCCGGGCGTTACCCCGCCGCACACACACACACACGTGGGAGCGGTGACTGCATTCTACCAGGTGGTCGGTCGGCAGGCGTACGGCGGCGGCGGCGGGGCGGGCTGCTGCCAGGTTTTTGACGCCGTTAATTGGACCGAACCGACGACAGTGTCCTAATTACTGGCGCTGTGACCGCCACCGCCCCGCGTCGTGTGTCTCGTCGACCTCAAAGTCTCCGGCCTCGCCCTCCGCCGCCGCGCGCTCGGAAGTGACGCCGTTTTGCAAGCACGAGGCCGTTAAACTTTCTCGATAACCCCCACCCCCCGAGGCGCTATATCTGGTCGGGTATAGCGAGAGTGTAAAGCACTATATACCCGAAATTTGGTCAACGTGCGAAGTTGTTTGTGCGTCTGCTGCGACGGGAGGATTTTTGATTCGATCCCTCCCTGTTTTGATCCTCCGATCCGAAGGAGCCAATCAGGCAGCGCCAAAAGTGCATTGTCATGGTTCTCGTCGTCTTTGTGCGTCTGCTGTCAACGGCTGAACCAATCACGCGCATTTAATGCACCGAAATCCGGCGTTTTTCTTTTGTGCGTGATTGGTTCTGTTCGTGTCTCTCGCATCGTAAACTTTTTTTTGGCGTTCTCATAAAAAAAAAAAAATATCTCATTGACTGCGAATTTAAATGAGATGCTAATGAGATTCTTGGGACACGCCACGCCCTGAGGTACTTTAACTGTCAATGAGTGCATCCTAAAAAAAACAAAATGTGGAGCGTCTTTGTTTTATTTTGCAAAGCACTTAGGAGATGCTGCAATTTACGGCGAATGACGAAGCAGCAAATATGTATAGATTTAAAAAAAAAAAAAGAATCTGCGCTGTGGCATTTTGCGTTACGTAAGCACATGCTCAGTTCCACAGCGCCGACTGGCTTTCATGCGTTTTAAGCTGCAGGTTTATTCTGTGCGTGTTTCCTTAAATCAGAGTTCGATCGTACTGCACGTGTTCCCGATTGTGTGGGTCGTTGTTTCGTGTGTGCTACTACTTTCGTCGCGTATAGTGCTGTTTCTTTCGTGTGGCAATTTACTCGTGTTTTGAATTTCTCATATCTGCTGTCACTGTACAAGTTCCTAGCATTTGCGTATCATTGTATAATTGTATACGAATTCGTTTGGTGCCTGCATCACGACTGCTGGTGTGGGTGGGGCCATCCAAGCTATTTTCGCAGCTTCCTTTCCCTGCTCACCTTTCAACATTTCGTTTTGTTGGAAGATAAAGGAATTATTATGATTATATTTCAGCGCCATCCGCCGACCTCTTTCCATAGACTAGCGCGCTTCCTCCCAAGTGCCTTGCGGGAAAGTATAGATGCACTGGATTTCGTAAGCCGGAGTCACACGTGCGCGAATACTTCATACAAAAGGTAGTCTGCAGACACAGGCGTGTTTCTTCCTTGCAGGACGGTCACATTGATCGTACAAAAACTGTCTCCGCGTCGTTTGTATGGCCTATGAGCAGGGCGACCCCGGTTTAAAGGCCGACGACCAGACTCGAGATTCTGCAAGGCAGAACATCCTCCTCACCAAGGGGGGGAAGCATACATTGCAACGGTGGTTATGGGTAGAAGGGGGGAGAGGAAAGTGCCAAAGGCGAATGCGCGGAACCACTGTGCTTTGGTGCACGTGTGCTCTAGGGTATAGCGAGACCAGCGTCGCCCGTCGGTGTATACACACTTAGCAACCGCTCTCACCATAGTTCCCCGTCCTTGTGAGCTCTCTGATCCGACGTATAGATACCGGGAAAAACCGTTGGCGGATTACACGAGTTTTCTTCGCATTCCCCGCGTTTCGCGGGAGCCGGACGCGTATATTGGACGGCCGGTGTTATCTGGCTCGCGCCCCTGAACCTTGCCAGTTGCTACGCGGTCTCTGATCCGGCGGCCTTCGTTTTGCCGGGGACACTGAGAGGAATTTCGAGTCTTTGCTTTGGCTGTAGATATTCCTCGATCGCATCCTTCCCAGAGATGCAAATACAGTTAAGGCTGCTTCACACACTTGAAATTGCTTACGACAGAGTGCCTTAATTCCTCTTAAAATCACTTACGACGAAATAACACAATGGCTCCATCTATCCGGCAGCCGTCGAGGGCATTTCCAAAAAATTCCTATCCCGCATTCATCTTTTTTTTTTTTCTTTTTCGGGAAAAAAAATATGACCATGGTATAAACGACAATTTCTCATCTAGATACACAATACGTTCATTAGATCTCGGAAATACTGCAAAGCCTTCGCTCTAGTGAAATGCAGTTCCGTGGTCACCTCATATAGATGGCGCCAGCGTGCCAGTTCTGTTCTCACGTCCTAAGAGATAACAAGAACTCGGTCGTAAGCAGTCGCGAGTGTGTGAACTGGCCTTTACCCTTGCGCGAGGAAGCACTTCGCTGCACCGGAAGTCAATGAAACGGGCCTTCCTTGTGTCTTCTTCCTTGTGTCCGAAGTTTTCGTTTTTGCGTCTTAAACGCCCTTCACGCACTTGCGACCTAGTAGGACAGGGAGATACAAGACCGGTCACTTAAGCCTCTTGCGACGTCTTAGGACCGGGTGCGCTGCTGCGGACCAGGTTCTACGCCGTCGCAAGAGGCTTAAAAACCGGTCTTGTCTCCCTCGGTCCTACCCGGTTGCAAGTGTTTGAACGGCGCGTTACACCATGCTTCCTAACGTCCTCCAACTAGCCAAATTACAAGTTCTCCATACCAATAAATATAACACGGGCGGCGACTCCCTCCTAAGTAGACCAGTGATAATTACACACACCCCAAAGCTGAGTTCAACCCCCCTTCCACCGATGACTTCCTACACAAAATTCACAAACCGCGGAGCCCGTAAAAGAAAAAAAAAAATTATTTAATATATCTCTATAATATGTATATATATAACATTAGGACCTGATGAAGAGCGGTCCCCGCTCGGAACGTCGTCCAATAAATACGTTTTAAAGCATTTACCTCCTTTTTACGATATATATATATATATATATATATATACTTTTTTTTTTCAACCTTGGCAGTCCAAGATAAGCACCGGCAGTGTCGACCCCCGCTTCCCCGATTGCCTTGTGGGCGTCTCCATTCTGGTGCATATAATCGCGGACAGGTGGGGAAATACAGATCGGAACTTATGATGTTCGCGCTTTTCGCTTCGTGACTTGTTCTTCGGCGTCAGCTGATGTCGCAACCTGATTGACTGCGGAACCAGATTGGCTGCGGATCCTGATTGGTTCCGGAACCTGATTGGCACGCAGAATTGCTTCTGAGCTCGCAGACGCGACGCCAATGAGGAGAGCCGTATGGAATCCACGCTTCCGCCCAGCCCTCGGCGCTCCCAATGTCATCCGGAAACTGTCGTATACCCGGAGAGCCGCTGCTGCGAGCACGAAACGACGTGGGAAGGGGACGACACCGCGGCGTGCTTTGACCCCCCGCGCGCCACTACGCTGTCTGGGAGAGAGAAAGAGAGGAAGGGAGGAAGAAATAAAAATGGCTACCCACCGATGCGATCAAATCACGGTGATGCACAATCGCGGAAATGCGGAAGAAGACGTCTCCTAAACGATCGAATCGGGGACGGGCCGATCGGCGACGCACGCCGCTCAAGTTGACCCTGCATGCAGCAGCTCGTGGACACGGCGCCCCTGTCATGCGACGTCGCTCCAACGTTGCCAGGAGGAACGAGCCAGCGCGTGCGCCGGTAACGCGCAGTTCCCGATCGAACTGAGCTGAGCCGAGAGGGTGCACTGATCACAAGGAGTCCCATCGTGCGGAAGGGAACATTTGTGCGCTAACGCCAACCACATTGCCCGCTGGACCGCGAGATCAGGCACTTCCGTTGATTGAGGCCGAGGGATAAGCCAGTCAAAAAAAACGTCTTGCCGAATACGTTTTTCTTTTGTTGTTATCGATAGGCAATATTCACTACAAACGCAATATTTGAGCTTGGTGTTCATAGCGCATGTTAAGAACAAGCTCCTAGTACTTTTTGTTTGCCAAGGACGCCACTTTTGTTGGAGATTTGAACAGGTTGAAGACAGTCCATTTGGTCATTGGAGAACTCCTACCGAAATTGAAGCTTTCAACCTTCAACACACTGTAATCATCAGTGTCGTCACACTGTGGTCAAATTAATCAAGAATGATCGTTGGCTCCTTCATTACTTTCTTGTAAGATGCGTCCAATGAAAGTCCCATCTTCCCGGACTTCGTTTTTTTTTTTTTCTTGAGGTCCCTGGATGTAGAGAGAGAAGTAGGCGTTTATTAAAACAGTGATGTCATCCAGCGCCTTGTGCTGGTTTGCTACACTGTGTAATGAACGGAATAAAAAAAAAACAGAAAGGAGTAGAGAAAAGTAAGAAAACAAAATTAATATAAAGGAAGAATAAGAAAATATAAAAAATGATACAAGGGAAAAATCAAAATAAATGTAGATGTGAGTGTTTCAATGGCAAGCGTCATTTACCACTTCAGTTCACTTTAGAACACTACAGCCTATGCTGTAAACGAGTATTCTTCAAAAACTTTAGGAGAGCTTCTGTGGCCTTATAACCGTCAGAAGATGTCATCCAGGGACCAAACACGATGTCGATGCTTATTTGTTCTTCCTCTTTGATGTTGAGCTGTTTCTTCATTGACTGCCTTTCATGGCTGTACTCCTCGCATTCGCAGACTACGTGTTGGATGTTATGGACGCCGCCGCACGATGCACATTCAGGAGACTGAGCCTTTCCGATTTTGTGAAGGTAGCTGTTGGTGTACGCAACTTTAAGCCGCAAGCGGTGTATCCCTGGATGTATGCAACTGTAGTGAGCGCGTGAAAGCAATTTCCTTACCAGTTTCACGTTCCCCGTAATCCGCTGTCCTCGCGGAATAATCTTGCGACTGACTTCTAAAGTGCATCCTGCCACCTTGCTCGGACGAACAGCTTTCGTATGCTAGCATACGAAAGCTGTTCGTCCGAGCCTATCTGCACGGACATGCAGATAGGCGTAAAGCAGCTGCAGCTCCGTTACGCCTATCTGCATGTCCGTGCAACGGAGCGACACTGGCGCGCGATTATTTTGCTGGCACCAAACTTGCATGCCCGGAAGCGAAGCGTTGCATACGATGCATGCGATATTTCAGCGGACCATATGGAGCTTCGGAAGGTTCACTCGCTGTCTCGAAGCAGCGCAGGTTGCCTTCGCGCGTGCCCTGTTTCAGATATGTCTCATATATAATAAATATTACGGAGCTCGCATGATTTATGGTGCGTTCTCGCTGAATATCGTTCCCGCAAGGTAACGGGAAAGTCGCTTCAAAAGTGACGGCTGAGAGTTCGTCAATTTCTTTTTTAATGCCGTGATTCATGCAGGTATGCGACATGGTGACACTCGTTGCATTTCGTGTTGTGTGTTCGAAAGGTAATCTTCTGCAAAAGCCCCAGAATATAAGCCGACGTTTTGTAAAGGGACTTGGATCCTTTAGGGCCTGAAGAAGCTTAGCCTTACATGCATGCACTCAAGAAGATAAGCTTTTAACGATATATTGTTTACAGCTCCGGAACTTCAGTCGTAACTTCTTCACGAACTCAAAGATCTATGACTCTACAGGGCCTCAACTAGCTTCAGTGCATCAATAATCTATGGCTCTTCAGGGCCTCAAGAAGCTATAGCTCTTCAGTTCATCAAAAGTCTACGCCTTTTCAGGGGATCAAGAAGAAGCTACGTTTCTTAACGTTACCTTGTCTGCAACTCTGAGGTTTTTTTAGACTTTCTACCTGAAGGTCTCACGAAGATAAATCTCTGCAGGCAGGAGCTGAAGAACACAAGCCTCTTAATGAATCGCTGGCCGCCACTCTGGGGCTTCTGTGGGAGGTTACTCTTAAAGTTGTTCATACAGCAGCTTCTACCGCGCTCGCATTTAGTTTGTTTTGAGAGTTCGGCAGCCGCGGTTTCACTGCTTATCGCATCAGGCAAGGCTGAGCCGGGTGACGGTTTCCGTCACATTGTTCATACAAAAAAAAGTCTGCAGACATGTTCGACAGACATGCTTCGAACATGCTTGACACATGCCCGCGAATAATTCTGTCATGCATGTCTACAACGAACATCGTGTCTTTTGAGCAGTGTGCCCGCGGCTTCGAGTAACGATGTCAAAGATGGCCGCGCCAGCGAAGGGTTGCACAGTTGCTGATAACTGGCCTTTTTCTCTCTGTTTGCACCAGGAGGCGCCGAGGAGTTCAAGTGTCCAGAGCAGTTCGGCTACTACGCGGACGAGAACGACTGCAGCAAGTACTTTGTGTGCGTTTTCGGCGACGCCCTGCACGAGAGCTGCACGGGGGGACTGTACTTCAGCGTGGAGCTGCAGACCTGCGACTGGCCCAGGAACGTCCAATGCGCCGGTGGTGAGAGAGGTTGCGTGCCTCATTACTAGCGCCCCTCCCGCTGCATGCTTGCGCAGGCAAAACACCGCTAAAGTAGATCCACAGACTCTGTGTCCCTCAAGCAGACGTACACGTAACGTGTTACAGTTGTACCTGTTCGTTCTAACTGTAACAAAGAAACGATCTAGTTATTTTTGAAGAGAAGGAACGGGTAACGTATTTTAGTTACTTTTTGATAAAGTAACCAGTAATAGAGTTCCTTCTAGAGGGAAACGCGTACAACATACCTAGCCTATAGTTCTCATCCCGGCTCGCGCATGTATTATTCGCGACGATAAAACGCTATAGACAGGCCAGAAAAAAATGCGCACAAGGTATGTCAATACAGTCACAGCTATCCGTGAATGAACGTGTAAAAAAGCGAGGACTTATTATTGACGACAAATATTGGAAGCGCCTACCGTTTCCTAAAAGGAAACATTCAGGGTAACGAGAAACTAACGGGTTTTTCTTTAATCGCAGTGAATGGTATAACGTACTTGCTTACCTTTTGAGTGACTAACGAGTGACGGTATTCAGATGCTTTATTTGAGTAACATATACATGTCTTCCCTCGCGTGAAGTTAGATGAAATCCTCCTTCCTATTACTGCAATGATAATCTTGACACGGATGAAATCATTATCTTTTTCACTCGCTATACTTCGTTTCACGATAACTTGGCGAACTGTGGCGGCTGCGGCCCCTGCGACCCAATAAGAGCGTCGGAGCAAGTGAGGTGATAACGCTCCATGGTCGTGGCCACGGAGGCCTCGTTACCGGCACAGCAACAGCGCCGTCCGCGACAAAAAGTAGTTCTAGATTTCTTTTTCTTTTAACGGCAACTGAACTCGCACGATTCCATCTCTATCGAGAATATATAAAAGAAATAAGGAATAAACATTTGCAAATTAATAAGGTTTGAGTATATTTAAACCGAAAAGAAACGCCACATCCGTATCCACTCTCGATTTTTTTTTTCTGCTTGTAGCGCCGTGGTCGTTGGCGATCGCTGCCGTGTAATCGACCGCTTCCGCTAAGAACATCGCCCTGGCATTAGCACCACAGACTCGCGGGTTAATTGAGCGTGTGGTTGTCTCATGAACTGTTCCCGAAGAGCTCGCTACTCTGGCGGACAGCAGTGTTGAAGTGGTGGACGTTCATTCGAAGTTAGTTGGTTTCGCAGCAGATGACCCTTGCCCAGCAGACGACAGTCGGTTTTTTGGCGCAGTGATACACAGGCTGTGTTCCAAATCCTACTCGAATGGATCCGAGTTACTCCGGCAAATCATGTCACGTGACAAGACAGATAGAGTAACGCTGGACGCGGGTAGGTTTTCGAACGTCAATGTACGGGGCCTTTACCCTAGAGTGACATCGAGTAAATTTTGGAAAACGGCCACACGGTCACGTGACGTGGTGTCACCCGTGCCATCGCTCCGACGCTCTTATTGGTTCGCGGGGGCCTCGGCCTCTGCCAAGTTATCGTGAAACGGAGTATGAATAGGTATTAGGGATTTTTAGCCAACCGGTACGGTGTTCCGCGTACTGCACTACCGGAACCTTTGAAACATGATTAAAAGCATGTTTTAAAGGCCCCGGTAGTGGGGCACGCGGAACACGGTAACGGTTTGCTAAAAGTACCCAGTACGTTATTGATATCGTCACCGCTGGAGCCGCACTACCACTCCCGCCACTGGGTTGCTCCAACCTTTGGATTGTCACTATTCGATGGCCCGCTTTTGAGATGTGAAGAATCAACGAGCAGTCATCGATTTCTTTCTGGATATGTCCGTATTTATTCTTCTTTCCAGAGTATTGCAGGTTAGATATCTGCTTCAAAAAGGATGGGCGCGCAATAATATAAGCAATTCTGTATGTAATTATAACAACAAAAAAACAACAAACCGTAACAAAATAGCGATCAATTAGATATATTACGTCTTCAAAGTTTGGTTATTGGGCAAGAGAAATAGACGAAAGTTTCATGGAACAGAGTGTTTATTCTGATCTCAGTTCTATAGCAGGCATCTCTGGTGAGGAAGAAGAGAAAGTAAATATAGCAAAAACAAAGGGATCAGAGGTAGAAAACACAAATAAAAACATACCGTCATTATGTCAGTACAATAAAACACTAGAAACACTTTGGTTTTGCTCACTTTATTGCATATTATTTATATATATATATATATATATATATATATATATATATATATATATATATATATATATATATATATATATATTAATTTATCGACTAATGTAACTGCTTTTAGTTGAATGGCCAAAAAATAGTGGGAATGAGGCGTCTTTTGTAGAGGCAAATTTTGTGCATCAGTGTATCATTACTTTCAACGAGTTATACTCTAAGATTTTGGCCCCTCGGCTGGCAGCACGCTCAATACTAAATATAATAAATAAAATATTAAGATTGTAATCTATTAGTGCACGGTGCTGAAACGTCTACACTCGCACCTATGTAAACGATGGTGCCTGTAGGATACGCGCGAGAAGACGAGTGTCCCCAAATAACGCGTCGTTTTTCTCGGTTTCAGCGGCGTCCAAGAAATCGACGCCGTCTCCGAGCAGAGAGAAGACATTCGGCGGCAGCCAGCGCCGGGGCACCAGCGGTGGCAGCCGGCGAGGGTCGTCGTCGGGGCGCCAGGTGAGCGAGACCACGCGACCACGGCAGCGCTACCGACCGACGACCACGCCGACCACCACCACGACCGTCAGAACCACGACCACGCCAGCGCCGACCACGACCTCCCGCCGCTTCCCGACCACCTTCTCTGAGTACCAGACCCTCTACGAGGACGGGCTCCGCAAGAGGCCGCAGCAAGAGGAGAGCCAGGAGAGTGAGGAAGAGGAGGAGGAGGAACAGGAAGGCGATGATAGTGGATCGACGGAGGTGCCCGAGGACCACGACGGTCCGGGCGTCACACCGAGCCTGGCGGAGGTGAAGGGCAGGAAGCCCGAGCCCGGACACCGTGGACCGCTGTCCAACAGCTACGACCCGCAGCAGCCCCAGTACGATGAGGCCGTGCCGCCGGTCGTGGACTCGGAGGGCGGTATCCATGTGTCCGACGGAGGACGTCCAGATAAGTTCCTCGGCAACGGCAGGCCGCAGCAGCAACAGGGCCAACAGCCACAGCAGACCCAGAAGCCAGACAGGGGAACCTTGAGCGTCTTCGTGAAGCCGCTCTACCGGAACACGGGCGACCAGAAGGACAAGGAGAGCGACCAGGTGTTCAAGAGAGACCAGACGGCCATCTTGGCGGCGCCCAACCCGAGAGACCTCGAGGACGACGTCTTGCCCGTCTACTCCAGCAACAACGCGAGGCCCGAGCCCGGTGAAATCAACAGAAAAGACGTGGTCCTTGTCACGTACCCCAGGGACCAGAACAGGTACCAGTACAATGGGGGCTATAACAACGAGGACGAGGACGACTTCAGGGCCTTCCTGGAGCAACAGCGACAGCAGCTGCCCAACGCCCAAAGAGAGAACAACAATGCGCAGAGGATCCCCGGCGACTCCAGCATCCGTCCGGCGAGTCGCGGTCGCAACAGAGACGCCAGGTACTACCCGAGAACTCCGCAACAGACCCTCCTGTCCCAAATTCCGCCACCACCGCCGGTCCAGTCGATCCAGCAACAACGTCCCCCGGTGACCCAGACGTACGTGTACGAGACCAAGTACCCTCACAAGCTGGACGCCGTTACCCAGGCCCCCACCAAAGCGCCCACGTACCCGTCGTACCAGGACTACGACCACAATTACAACCTACAGTCCGAGTACGCCTATCCGGACGAGGACGACGCGTACCACACCACCACCACCCCGCGTCCGACGCCGCGTCGCCAGAAGTACAGGACGACCACGACGACGACAACCACGAGCACCACGACCACCACGACGACGCCTAAGCCGTCCAGGAGGCCCTTCCCGAAGGGCTTCAGCAGGCCGAGCACGAGGGCCCCGTCACCGACGACCCCTCAGCCTCCGCCGTCGAGGCCTCGGAACCTGTACGCGACACCGACGCCCCTTGAGACGGCTGCGCGGTGCGAGGCCCGCAAGTGCAGGCTTCCGGACTGCCACTGCGGCGGCACCGACGTGCCGGGTGGCCTGCCCAACCAAGAGGTGCCGCAGGTGGTGCTACTCACGTTCGACGACGCGGTGAACGACCTCAACATCGATCACTACACCTGAGATCTTCGACACCGGCCGCAAGAACCCCAACGGCTGCCCGATCCGGGGCACCTTCTACGTGTCACACGAGTGGACCGACTACGGCCAGGTGCAGACGCTCTACTCCAAGGGACACGAGATGGCCTCGCACACCGTCACGTGAGTCTATAGACTACGATGCGTTCGCATGTAAGGAAAGGTGTTTGCGACACCATTCGTCACTACGTCGGTTTCAAGGAGGGGGAGGGGGACGGTAGAAAGAGAGGGGCGTACGGAAAGGTTGTGGTCGCTGTCAACAAGATACATGTACGTAACTTGTACCTTAATAATTTTTTTCGGAGTAAAAATAGTTATGTTTTGAGAGAAGGATCGAGTAACGTTTTTTTATTAGTTTTTGATAAAGTAACGAGTAAAGTTATTCAGTTACTTCTGGAAGAGAGGCAACAGGTACAACACAAGAACCCGACCTAGTACTCGTCCCTGCTCGCGTGTGCAATTTGCACGAAGAGAAAACGCTAGATAGACCACGAAAAGATGGGGACAAGGTATGTCAGTATACACCCTTTTCGTTGAGCCTCGCACCCAGCCACGTCGTCCCCATGTCCGGTATGCGTTCCGAAAAAAAAAGCAAGAGATTACAACCCCGAACAAGTAAAAAAGTATAGAAGGGTCATAACAAGAACGACTGACGGTTGCAATTAAAATGTTAACACATTCTACTGTCGAGGGGAGAAGAAAGCGACGTTTTCACGCATACCGGAAGTGCCAGAATTGAAGATGGCGGCGCCCCCGTAGAAAAGGTGTATAGTCACAGTTATCCCCGAATGAACGCGTTAAAAAGTCAAGAACTATTTAAGATGACAAACACTGGAAGCGAGCTAGTGCTTCATAAAAACGACACATTCAGAGTAACGAAAAAATAACAAGTTACTTTCAAGCTGAGGTAACGCGTTCCATTTGTATCGCACTAACGAGGAACGTACTTAGTCACTTCTTTTCGGTAGCGCTTACATGTCTGGCCAAGAGCGGCCAAACTCTTTATCCTATCACCGCTGAACTTCCACTTGGCGACCGCACCCAACAGTGGAAGGATACCATACATAAGCTCCATCAGGTATGCCCTTCGGTCACCCAGTGCCCCTGGTTTGGCCCTGAAATTGAGAGTTCCTCTCTATGACCCTCTTTCCAGTTTTCACGTAGCCCGAGGCACATGAGAGGGAGCGCATTACTGCGATAGCGACGCCCTCGCTCAACGTAAACTGCTCCAATAGTTTCCCAAATGGCTACGTCCTTGTACTTGTCCTTGTGGTCTTTTGTGCGCTGTTTCATTCGTCCCCCGTGCAGCTTCCATTATCGCTGCAATTGTCCACTGGATGAATTAAGAGCGGCGGCGAAGACCTTTTTCCTCCCTATATCAGTCAGAGCGCCCGCAGAAACGTACCGCGCTGTAAGCACCCATCTCGAGCCTCCTTCGCTCCGTCACGAAGCGATCGTGGTCGCTCGTAGGCACATCCATCATACTATACTTGCTTCCATCGTAACTTGGCAAAGAGCGAACACTACGGCCCCGTCCAGCCAATCAGAGCGACGGAGGCACCTGACAGTCCTTACCGAAGGAGCGAGAGCGTATCTCAAGGGCAGAAGGAGGAACTCCCCTCTTACCCTCTTCTGTGTGCCCCGGACGTCACTTTGTTCCCTCTGTAAGACTCGTTCGTAACTCAAAATTCGTACAAAAGCGCTTTTCCTCTCTCTTCCCGCCCTTGGCTTCGACAGCGCTGCGAGCAGCTAGTGATTTCACGTGTCCACCTCCGACGCGCTGATTGGCTCACGGTGACCGTAGCCTTCGCCGTTCGCCAAGCTACGCTGTGAAGGAGCATTTAGAGTTTATTTCGGGCGGCCTGCCTGCCAGCCACTTTCTCCAACCGTCGAGTCGAACCTGCGGACTTACGCGCAACGGCGATACAATGGAATCCCTCGGGCGACTGCGATTATATTCTCTTAGCTGCCACTCGTTGAGCGGGAGCCGATGCCCCTCGCGGGGTACCTCCGACGCCTAACCTACATTCCGGAAGAGACGCCAGTTAGCGAACCCCCGACGAACGATAGAATGCTTCGAAGAAAAAAAGTAGCGCGTGTATATGCCATCAATAACCGCGAAAGTTTTCAAGTGAGAGAAACACTCGAGGGTAGTCCTCATTGTCGTCCCCGTTGGCGACAGGCTCTTTCATTTGATGGTGATCGATGGTTAACCTTGCGCATCAGCTGTCCTCATGAACCCTTCGAGCGCGTATCACCTGGTTGCAAAAGTGCCGAATCATTAAGCTGCGGCGTCTGATACTTCGCAGAATATAGCTTCAAGGCATGCTCAGACCGTGGATTACTACAGGTCAGTAGACAAAGATGGCTAGAATGGTCAATATGCCCTTTCCGTTAGAGCGCCGCAAGGAGACGGCATGTTTTTGCATCCTTGCGAACTCGCCTCATGCACGCTGTCACGTGGCAGAGACTTTATTCGTAAATGTAAGAATATTTGCGACCTCGTGCTTTGCCGAAATCCCTCTCCGCAATCGTTGTCACTGGCTCTCCGAGGGCTGTCCAAAGCCGCAGCAGCCGCAGTGCTCCTATCATACAAATAGACACTCTGTTCGCTTCAGACGTGATGATATCATCATATGTACACTTCGAACATGTCTGCAAACAGTTTTTGTATGATAATTGTTACCGTCCTACAAGGAACGACTCAGACAATGTCTGAGGACTGTCTTTTGTACGATGTAGTAGCAGTGTGAACGCGGTTTAAGAAAACACGTGGGACTTTTGAAGTGCCATATACAATCAGTGACTGATTGTTGACTTTGTTAAAACTAGTTTGTGTAAAGTTGACGCCATGAAATTCCATCCTTATGAAGTTCCACACTAAATGAGGTTTCAAACTTTGTAGAAACTTCGTAGCGCGTCCACGCTAAGAAATTTCTGTATACCTTTGCCCTCCGGCAGAGCACGAGGTAGCGCAATTACGGCTGTCTATACTTGGCACGTCCAGTGAGTGACAAAGCCCAAAGAACGTGTTTGGTTCCAAAATGCAATCGGTAAAGGGACATGCATGACCTTTCGTTTTGCTCATTGTCCTTGTGGAGATGTCCACTAAAACCCAGATCATCTTGCATTGGAAAAAGGAGCTACTAGTCATAATGGGGTAAAACCTAAAACGGATTGGAAAACAAAACAAAACATCTGAACTGCGTAAGAGACAGAAAAACAAATACAAAAAAACGTATCAATGTTTCTTTTTTCACTCAGTTACAGGTTTTTACTACGATGGACTTACATCAATTCGTCTCCACTCGTACTTGTTTTTTTCAACTGTTCATAAGACGTTCTGGCGGTTGTGCATGGGAGCTGCCGTAATCTACCTTCACTTTTTGTTCAGCTTCTCTTTATCACTGCGCTAACGGGACAGGTCACTGCATTTCTAGATCCCACAGTCTCCCTTCGTTCAATGCTGACCTCCGCGTATAAATAAATCGTCAGCGTCGGCTTCATTGGCTCCACACGTCAGCCAGACAAGAGAAGGTCAGCGATGGCGGTTGTAATCTGGCACGCGCTGAAAGCGCCCGCTAAAAGCAGTGGCTGTCGTCGAAGACGGGTGGCGGGATTCCTGTTCGAAGGACCGCCCGCCTGTCCGTGGGGTTCACTGCCGAGCGAATCGGTCAGCGACCCGTCGATGATTGCGCGCGCCACTCGGCTTCTAAACGAGCGATCGTGATCGCCTGGAAATTACACCAACGGGTTCTGCCACCTATACTGGCCGTGAAAATCGCCAGCATCAATTTGCCCCTTGCTGGACCCACCGAGCCACCGAAGAAGGAAAGTTACCTGGTTTCAAAGACGCTTCTGCGATACGAAGGGTCGTGGGAAGGAATTGCGCGTGTAACCTTTAAGCTGCATGCAGTCACACTGGTGATGCAGGTTATGTACAGAATATCTGTGAGGCAACGCTGGTCATGCAGATACTGTCTGCAGGGATGTTCGTGTATGACCGATGCGGCCTTCATACAAGAACGAAGCACGCCCGACTGATGACGTCGTTGCGTGCGGCGCGTGCTTCCGCGTCGCTCGCTGGAGTGGTAAAGGCACGCGCCGCCGGTCCGCGTTTTACCGCACGCTACAAAAACTGTCACTTCTCGTAAACTGTGGACGACGAGATAACCCGAGGTTGGTTGCGTTTTTCACCGGTCTCGATGAAGTCAGTTGTCCAGCACCGATTCCCGGGACGCAGCTCCATATTCCCGGTCACTGAAGTAAACCTATACGATTGCCTTAACGTGGGCACGAGCGATAAATGGGTTAACCGCGAGAAAAGCAAACTTATACCATTCACGCGGAAAAAAAACTTACTATTTTTTATTCATACTCTCTAAGGGGTGTTGTAATCGGCACTGCATCATTATATAAGTACCTTGGTGTTCATTTTGGTTCCCTCACTCTCACGGATTCAGCATATTGACATTGTTATAGTTGAAGCTTCACGCACCCTCGGATACTTAAAACTTTTGAAATCAGCACCCCTTCCCCTTCCCCCCCCCCCCCCCCAACCTAAGAAAACTGGCCTGTAACATTTGTCGGACCAAAACTTGAATATGCATCGTCCAGCTGGCATCCTTCACGAGCTTACTTCGCTGATAACCTCGATGCAGTCCAAAACCGTGCAGCTCGATTTATTACATCAACCTATTCCTACGACGTCAGTGTAACGCAACTTAAACAAACCCTAGATCTTCTATTACTATCTGACCGCAGACTAACTTCTCAATCTGAATTTTACCGCAAAAACACAAGTCCATACGACTCCCTTCTTTTACCTCCGGATAAGATATCATCTCGCCACAATCACAGTCACTGCGTCAAACGTATAACAGGCAAAACACTAGCCTTTACTACCTTATTTTTTTTCCACAGGCTATAACCATCTGGAACTACCTCCCCGAGGAAATAGTACTTATATCAGACCCACCCATTTTCCGCCAGTCAGTCACCTTACACCTCTGCTAACCACCGGGTTGTCACTGTATGCGCTTTTTATTACTTTTTGTTTCTAGGTACTTTCGTTTTACTTTGATTTTTGTGCTTCAAATTATTGTATTATGTTCGCTCAACCCCCCCCCCCCCTTTTATGTAATGCCCCATCGGGCCCAAATGAAATGAAATGAAACGAGCGTCGGAATGCGACGCGCAGGGAGCCATAAACGAGAAACGAGGTACACGCGATCTTTTCCTCGTCTGGCGCCTTAACGTTTTATGTATCTTTTTATATTTTTTTCTCCGTCTTATTAGAGGTTTATTCGAACGTCCACGACAACGCCTCTGAACAAGCGTGGAGGGGACGGGAAAGTGCCCTTCTCCGAACGACGAGCGCCAATCACCGCGATGAACACCCTCAGAGATCCCCGAAGCCGCTGCAGGTCACACTGCTATGCGGAGAGCAAGTCGTCTGCTTCTTGCGCAGGAGTTGCGGTGACGTCAGAATGACGCCGAGCTCTGATTGGCTCTGATTGAAGGATAGTGGGTAGACCTCAAGGCAGCTTGCTTTGAGGTTAACCCACTATCCTTTAATCAGAGCCAACTAAAGCTTGGCGTTTTGACGTTTTCACAACCCCTGCAAAAGAAGCAGACGGACTTGCGCTCCGCATTGCATCACACAAGAGACTGCCTGCAAACACTATCTGAGCCGTGTTTCTTCCTTGTAAAATGATCCTATCACAGCGGTAAAATTAAAACCGTCTTTAGACATGTCCATAGCATGCACACGCAATCTTCGAAGCTGCTTGAAACGTGTAAGCGAATAATTCCATCCTCCTGTCTCCTGCGAAAGACGGTGTCTTTAGCGCGATCTGTGAGCAGTGTGGCAGCGGCTTTAGCAGATTCGACCGAGGCCTAAGCCCGAATGCCCGCTGGGTCGCGGTATTGCTCACCCGTCTCACGATTGGTGCTCAGATGGCTCCACGATGCTGCGTTGTACGCAGGACATGCTTCCATAGCATGCACTCTAAGAACTGCCGGCGCGTCTACTTACCCGCATAACACTCGAAGTGCCAATCTCTGCGATCTACCAAATCAGCTTAGCGAATGATGAGGCGGAACATCTGTTTAGATCTCAGAATTAAGTCTGCTCTGTGTCATTACGCAATGCGAGCATGACGCTTTGCATTGCGTAATGCCACACTGCAGTCTTCATTTTTAGGTCTAAAGGAATGTTCCGCCTCATCATTCGCCAAGCTGATTTCGTAGATTGCAGAGATTGGCTCTTTGAGTATTTTGCGGGTAAGTAGACGCGCAGGCAGTTCTTAGAGTGTGGTACTGCACTGTCAAAATGTTTCATCTACAGCGCCCGAGACTGACTAACTTCCGGCTAACTTCCGGCTGTCTAAACATACTCACAACGCCACGCATTGACGTCACGGCACTTGTCGTTGTGGTGGCCCCGCTGAATGCATATACCTTTTACAGCATATATTTCGCACCAACGTATTTGCTTTTCTTCGGAGGAACCGGCAGAAATGACCACCAGCATCGTGCGTTCTCGCTATTTTCAGAATGGTCATAAAAAGACGTCATGACTAATGTCATTACGGGGAATATACCTGGCAAGCTTGCAATAGACTTATCGCTGAATTACCCGAGCATCGAGGAGAATGCTGGGAATATAGGGTACACACGCCACACGCGCTCGCATCCCCCGTATAAAAGATTCAAAGTAAATAACCAAAATAAAGCGTTGACGAATTCGCGTGCAAGATGCCATTAGTGTTAGGCATTTGCTTTAAAAAATTTACTGCTGCAGAAGCCAGCACGTGTAGCGCGGGTAACCACACTCGTAGCATGCTCTTTGGTGCTTGGGTAATTTAGAAAAAAAAAAAAAAGGTCTATTTCACGCGCTGCTTACACGAGCGACAAGTGCTTGGCGGTCAAAAGATCTGGGTATGACGTAACGACTGGTCGGAGGTTCTTCGTGTTTTCCCGCGTTTAGTTACATCTCCGGAGGGGGAAAAAAGATTAGCTTGATATTCAGATTTACGGGATAAAAATACTATACAATTCACCTCTATAAATCGTTGTTTTTTTGTTTTTTTTTCGCGGTCGCACTTTTATACATCTTACTAAAGACAGTGAGCAGAAGACACTGCATGTCTGAGGTGTGCTCCTTCCTTGTACGACAGTCCTGTCACATTGATCGTACAAAAACGGTCGGCAGACGAGTTCGACGCATACATATGTACGAAGGCAAACGCGCTTATAGAACATGCTTGATGCGCGTGTCCCTAGAAACTTCCGCCATCATGTCTGCAGCGGACAGCGTGTATAATGTACGAGCATGTGTGTTGCTTTGGAGTGTGCAGAATGCAGGATGACCCGTCGACACTTCGCTAAAAGGCTTAACTAAATGCCTGCCGCCATTCCCGAGTTTTTCTCAGTGTTTGTTTCTTGTTTTCCCCTGGTCATTAAAGTGCGGAGTGGCAAACCATGTCGGCATCTTCTTGCTCAGGAACGCGTGCATTTCTCAAGAAGAGAGGGAGGGTGTAGAGAGGCGAACTCCGGCACTTCGTGTTCGCCCTGTCTCCGAATAATTCCTCCTCTTTCGCTCGTTTTTATTCTCTTTCTTTGCGCCGCGTTCGCTTCCTTTTTCCCACAAAACTAAAGCGCGGTTGCGGCGGCTTCTGCCCAAGGCGGAAGAAGGCGGAAGCGCGTCCTGCCAGCGTGGCCAACACCGCCTATAACACAAGGCGCCATCCTCTCCACCCAAAGCGTCATCGCAAGTGGTCTGCGTCCATCGCAAGTGGACGCAGACGCCGTCCAGCCGGCGTCTGCGTCGCCGCCAACGCGCCTTGCAGCGTCTCACAACGAGCTCGACGCTATGCGGAGCGAAAGTTCGTCTGCTTCTTGCACAGGGGTTGCGATGATGTCAGAACGCCAAGCTCTCATTGGCTGATAAAAAAAAAAAAAGAAGAAAAACAATGTGTAGATTTTAAGGCATCTAGCATTGAGGACTACCCACTATCCTTTCAATCAAAGCCAATCAGAGTTTAGGGTCGTTTTGACGTCACCACAATTCCCACACAAGTAGCAGACGACTTGCTATCCGCATAGAACCCGCGGCGACGCTAAGACGGACGCGTCTTTCTGCCGCTTTGCGGCGACGCTCGTCCAGCTCCAGCCTGTTTGCTGCTTGGGGCGGGTCGGGCGTCCACTTAAGCTGACGTCATGATCCGGCCTGGTCTTCTGGGTGGCATCGGTCGTGCGGCGCGCAACACGGGGAAAGTCCGGGCGTCACGACCGCCGCCTCCAACGCTAGCAGCACCGCATCACGCGCTCGCGGCATGGCCACTCGTCATCGTCGTCGGCGGTGGCCATGCCGCGCGGCTTTATTACCCGAGGGGCAGAAAATGGACACAAAGAGAACGAGGTCCAATTCCTGGTTGGGATGTTGAATTTCTGAAAGCTAGCGCGTGAGCGTCTTATTAATATATATATATTTTTTAATGCCAGTCGTTCGCGCCGGGTGGCTTGGTCGCGCTTGCGTCGATTGCACGAAAGCGTTGAAAGTCGCAGATCGCGGAAAAGTCACGGTGTTGGCTGCAAACATGAAGGCACAATTATCTGAGGAGACGTTTCGAGCTGGTTCGAAGCACGCTTACTTCGTGCATACGTATGCTTGTCTATAGACAGGTTCTGTATGACCGATGTGACGTCACGCAAGAGAGAAACGCACCTCAGAGCAAACTGTTTCTTGTACGATGTATAAGCTGTGTGCACGCGGCTTAAGGTCCCTTTCACGAAGTTGCGTTCGACCGCGTTTCGTTGAGACGCGCGTCCATGCTTTGGTATGCCGCGCGACAAGCGAATATTTTCACATACCTTTTGGTACACTCTAACAAACTCCTGCCTGTCGGCTTACCCGCAAAACGCTCAAAGAGCCAATCTCTGCGATCTACGAAACCAGCTCAGCGAATGATGAGCAGACCTAAAAAATGAAGTCTGCGCTGTGCCCTTTCGCAACGCAAAGCGTCTTGCGTCGTTCGCGGGGAAGTTTCGGCGTACGATTTGTCAGACAGACGTGATAATTTGTTTTTGGAATACTGTAAACGACTAAATTTTCGCGAGGACCTAATTTTCGCGAATTTCGCGAATCGCCTACGATTCGCAAAAAAATACGTTCCGCGAACAATTTGGGCAATATGTGAACGCTACGGAAGCTACACTCGATTCGCGAAAATTAGAACCCGCGAATAATTTCAAATTTTCAGCTTTGGCCGGATTCGCGAAAATTTGAGCCCGCGAAAATTAAGTCGTTTACAGTATCTTGGGAAAATACGCGATCTTCAGTCTGACAATCCCTGGAGTGCAAACTCTACGCAGCGATGCATTCTCGGCACCGATCGATTAATAAAAATGAAAAAAAAATTACACCATCTTCCCGAGGGGAACCATGGGGTGATGAGGAGCATCGTGTTGGTTCCGAGGAAAGAGTCAGTTGCGTGCTGACGTCGAGAGATGGCGCCACCGACTGCCCTAGCGTTACCCCCTACGCGAGCCTTCGTCGCGGCTCGAGGTAGAGAAACTTGGAACGCTCGCCGCTCGCCGTTTATTTTTTTTTCACACTTGAAGGAGAGGAGACTAGAGGAGGAGAGTTGCGCGTGCGCGCGCGGTGTGAGGAGACTCGAACGCACGCGCAGTGCACGCAGCTGGTAGAGAGAGAGAGCGGAGAGAGTAACGCGCAGCTGTTGGAGAGAGGGAAGGAGGAGAGTTCCGCGTGCGTAGTTCGAGTGCCGACTACAACGCCGACGCCGCGGGACATAGACCCGAGCAAGAGATGCTCCGCATCTAAAACTCCTTCCTCTGTCATTTTTAGAGCGCAGCTCTTAGGCGCCCGTTTCCGCGTTTTCGCGGCGTCGCCGACGGCGTAACCGCCCCGCTAAATTTATCGGGAAATTGGACTGGTGTTGAGGTCACGTGACGTCAATTTTCTCGCTAAATCTAGCGGAGAAACTGAATTGGTTGATGGGCGACATGACACGAAGTCCTGTGACGTCATTCCCCCCCCCCCCCCCTAAATTCAGCGGGGAAACTGAATTGCTGTTGAGGTCACGTGACGTCAATTCTCCCTCTAAATTTAGCGCAGAAATTGACGTTACGTGACCTCAACACCAATTCAGTTTCCCCGCTAAATTTAGAGGGGGGAAAACGACGCCACATGACTTCTTGTCACGTCACCCATGAACAAAGTCAGCGGGAGGAGGAGAGGAGGAGGAAACGAGGAGGGAAGAGGAGGAGGAAGGAGGAGGGGAGGAAGAGGAGGGGAGGGGGAGGAGGTGCATAGCCTCCCCTCCGTACCTTCCCCTCCTCCTCCTCAAGAGCTGCGCTCTAGTTTCGCGTATACAGACTTGTAAACGTCTTTCGTTTTTTTCTTCCACCAAGTTCCTCTCTTTTACCACGGTCTCGGCTAATCTGCATCATGACCAGTTAATAGACAGTTTTATCATATCGTTGACGTACGGAGCGGCATTGCTAGCGGAAGCTCAAGCTGCACCTTGCGGGCGTGTTCTGCAGCGCGCGCCTGGAGCGTTTCCGTACCCACTGTAGCCTGTGGTGAACGCTATGCCAAAACCGCCCACTGGACTTCCTCGAATTGACTGGGCTGATATGAAAGATTGATGGTATCATTCTCCGATTAGCCATGCAGTCTGAGCCTATCGCTTTCCCTCATTGGTTGAATCGATTACATGGATTCCGACGATTGGTGTCCAAGTGTGCACCGAGGGCCATTGTACCCTGTATGAAATCTGGTAATTCCGACTCAATTTTCCATCTACAGCTGTGACACCAGACGTCCACTGGGGCTGACTAACTTCCTGCTGGTGCACACCGTACAATTACTTTCTAATCGCTGAAATTTATGAATGGCATGGTTGAAAATATGTTTGAACATAGGAAGGTGTTCTACGCTGTGCACTCTCAAAAAAGCCCGTGCGTTTACTTCCCCGCACAACACTCGGAGAGCTAGTCACCTCAACTTACGGAGGCAGCTCAACGAATGACGATGCCGAAACATATGTTTAGACCAAGAAAGGAAGTCTGAGTTGTGATATTAAGCAATGCAAGCTTAACGTTTTGCATTGCTTAATGTCACAACTCAGAATGCGTTTTTTTTTGTTTTTTTGTTTTCTTGTCTAAGCATATGTTTTCGGCATCGACCTCTCAGAGTGCGGGCTCTGAAGTTCGCACGCCGGGCTACGATGTTGTAAACGTGGGAACGGAATATCGGTGCACCGGCATGCGCTGCGGGACACGGGCCCTCCGCGCGCGGCAGTTTTGGGCGTGTCTCCGCGACGCGGGAAGGTCGGTAAGGCGGCCACGCAATTACGCGCGTGTCCCGAGGCCATCCGGGCAAACCGACTGCTCTTGTCTCGCGCCGCTCTACAATGGATCGACAACACTTCCTGTTTCGGGGGGCGCCTAATCGTCCTGGCATTGGCCGCCGCTACAGGCTGCGCGGTGCGTGCTCGAGTGACACCTCGGAATCAGACGTCCGCCCCGAACCGATTTGTTCCTGTAAGGCCGGCTTCTCCGCAGCATGCTTCGCCCTGCAGCGAAGCCCAACCCTAAACCTTCGGGGACTGTGTCATTTTGGCTTGTTTTGGCTCGTTGCGTCTAAAGTCACCGGATTCTGGGCTAGTTGCGCCATTGCCTTCCCTGCCTGCTAGCCGGACACGAAGAAGTACTGACGTTCAGATGACCAAAGCCTCGAAAGGGGATTGGCTGATCGGTATTTGTTGCCCCGGCAGTCGCCATTTCGGTCGTTAATCAAATGTTCGATGCTTTGAAAGGGTCGTTCTACTGGGTGATTCAAGGAGCGGCCAGGCTCTTTAAGTCGACCGCAAAGTTCGGTTTCTTAACCTATCGCGCTACGACTTTGTGCAGCGTTGCCCACAAATGGTGCTTTTTTTTTTTTTTTGTAAAAGTTGCAAAGAGCGAACTTACCAGAGGGAAAAGTAAAGAAAGAAAAAGGCTTAGCTCCTATGGAAATGCGGCAAAACCAAAGGTCTTCAAACAATACGGCGCCGTTTTGCACGGGAGTCAAGAGATGGCGCAATCGGTCGCGACGCCAAAATCCGCCAATGAACGAGCATACAGCGCCGAGAGCCGGCGTCTTTAGCAGACAATCTTTTCGACTCAAAAGCGGTGCGAGCTTTTCTTATATCAGTTGCCAATGTATTATTTTATCATCTTTACTAATAAAATATAATGAATGGACACATAATCGATTAAAAAAATGGTTTGTCGGGATATTTTGACTGTTTTGTTTTTGTTTTTTTTTTTTTTTTCGGGGTACCGTTGTCGTCTGCTTTGCAGCTCCTTGTTGTTACCACGCCTGTTTTTGGTTCTGCGACTGTCGCCGCTGCAGAACGCGCTCCGCTTCTGAGTCGAAACGATCGTCTGCTAATGACGCCGACTCTCGGCGCTGTATGCTCGTTCGTTGGCGGTCGTTGGCGCCGCGACCGCTTGCGCCATCTCTTGTCTGCCGTGCGAAACGGAGCCGTATTGTTTGAAGACCGGTGGCTTCGCTGCGTTTCCATAGGAGCTAAGCCTTTTCTTTCTTTACTTTTTCCTCAGGTAAGTTCGCTCTTTGCAAATTTTACAAAAAAAAAATGCACCATCTGTGGGCAACGCTGCACAAAGTCGTGGCGTGATAGGTTAAGAAACCGAATTTTGCGGTCGATTCAAAGAGCCTGGCCGCTCCTTGACTCACCCAGTAGATCAGTCGCGCCAAAATCGCTATGGAGCGTCATCCTACCGAAAGCGTTCCTCGCCATTATAAGCGTCTTTGGCACTGTGTACGCAACAAACTTATCGATCATGCTTATCTCCACGGATATCTTTGGATAATATCCTTCTTCTTGCGTATTTCGAAACGGGTAGATTATTTTTAAATGCCGACAAGCACCGACGCCGCATGGGGTGGCGGTTGCGAAGATGGGCGCTCGTTTCGCCGTTGTGGGGATAACGAAATCTCGGTATACGAGAAATGTCTCTTATAAAGCAGCCTGTCAGAGTAAATTTGCATCGGCTCACCAAAGAATGAAGAGGTCAAGGAGAAATTGCTCCTTCCATGTGCCAAAATGGCGACCAAGCGGGGAGCTTGGCGCTGCTTTCCCACAATCCAGTGACTTTCCTGGCGACATAAGTCCGAAGTTTCGTAGTGTCTGCCTCTGAGTTGTATACGTAACGGAGTGAATAGCCTCAAGGATCGTTCACACACTTGCGAATGCTTACAACCGAGTCGCTTAAAACCTCTTGCGATCTCTTACGACCAGAGAACACACTGGCGCCATCTATCGGGAAGCCGTAGAACATTTTGCTTTTCCGTGCACATTCTTCTTCTTTTTTTTTTCCCCAGCATAATTTTTTTTTTGTTTGAGAAAGACAACGTTTGAAAATGTTATAAACGGCCATTTCTCATAAATTGTGCTTATATTTGATCTCGCAAGTACCGTGAACGCATCGTTCTAGTGGCATGCAGTTCCAGGGTCACGTCATAGAGATGACGTCAGCGTACCAGTGTGTTCTCTAGAGAGCCTAGATTGTAGAGAGGGTTCATCTCAAACCGTGGGGATCGTTCGCAATTTAATGGCGGACGCCTCTTGCGGAGACTGGTCGCCAGTGCGCACGCGCTGCGTTTTTTGCGTGGTTCGACGGGGAAAGCAGGCGGAAAGGGGGACAGACTCGCAGTCGATCAACGCATTCGTCTTCTCCTCGCAGCTCGTATTGCAAACGCGGCGCGCAAACGACTAGGAAAGCAGGCGAAAAGGTGGACAGGCTCGCATTCGATCAACGCATTCGTCTTCTCCTCGCAGCTCGTATTGCAAACGCGGCGCGCAAACCACGTGACTCCGACCGACCAACTGGAGACGACGAGATAAGAGATCACAAGTACTCGGTCGTAAACAGAAACGCGAGTGAATGGGTAGGACCTTTCGTTACGAGCGACTTCACATTCAAGTTCCACCTCCGAAGTCCAGGTGTTAATAATACCCAAGGGGTTACTTAAAATGTAAATATCTTCTTTTTTTTTTTTTTTTTTTTTTTATACAGCACAGCTCTTTAGCGCCCGTTTCCGGGTTTCGCGGCGTCGTAACCTCAACGCGTAACGTCAACACCAATTCAACTCCCCGCTAAATTTAGCGGGGAATCGAACTGGTAGGGAGTTTTCGTAGATGGTTTTCGACATCCCGCAGCGCTCTCCGCAACCCGCTACGATACCCGGAACTCTACAATCAAGGCCATCGGCGCGCAGGCGCAGTAGCTGCTTCTTCGTTGCGGAGAGCTTAGCGGAGGGGAAAACGCGGTCTACGAAAACTCCCTGGTGTTGAGGTCACGTGACGTCAATTTAGCGGGGAATTGAATTGGTGTTGAGGTCACGTGACGTCAAATTTCCCGCTAAATCTAGCGGAGAAACCGAATTTGTTTATAGGTGACGTGACACCAAGTCACGTGACGTCATCTTCCCCGCTACATTTAGCGGGGAAACTGAATTGGGTTGGAGGTCACGTGGCGTCAATTTTTCAGCTAAACTTAGCGGGGGAACTGTGGGAGGAGGGGACAGTACGAAGGAGGAGGAGGAGGGGCATACGCTCCCCTCCGTACCCTCCCCACCTCCTCCTCAAGAGCTGCGCTCTAATTTCGCTATACGGAGATTTGTAAACGTATTTCATATTTTTCTCCCGGTTTTAGTGCAGATTCAGAGCCGCTGGGTTCTTGCTGCAGCAATCCAGTGGTAGTTGCTGCAACTTAATTTTATAGAAACTGACAACTAATGTACTTATTGAGAGAAAAAAAATGAAAGACGTTAAAACATTTCTGTAATGCGAAATTAAAGCGCAGCTCTTGAGGAGGAGGAGGTGAGGCTACGGAGGGAGGATATGCCCCTCCTCCTGCTCCGTACCTTCTTCTCCTCCCCTCCTCCTCGTGCTCCTCCATCCCCTCCTTTCCCCTCCCCCTCCTCAAATTCAGTTTCCCCGCTAAATTTAGCGGGGGAAATGACGTCACAAGACTTGGTGTCATGTCACCTATGAACAAATTCAGTTTCTCTGCTAGATTTAGCGGGAAAATTGACGTCTCATGACCTCAACACCAATTCAATTCCCCGGCGGAGAAACTGAATTTTTTCGCTAAATCTAGCGGAGAAACTGAATTTCCCCGCTAAATTTAGCAGCGAATTGAATTGATGTTGAGGTCAAGTCGCGGCGTATTGAATTGGTGTTAAGGTCACGTGACGTCAATATTTTCGCTAAATTTAGCTCGGTTGCGCCGACGCCACTCAACCCAGAAAGGGGCGCCTAAGAGCTGCGCTCTGAAACAACTAAGGGCGTTTAAGCCAGTAAAGTCTGACTGGCGTGTGCATCTTTTTTAATTATAATCGTTTAGGATCCTAATTCTCTTTTAACTAAACAAACAATCTGAATCAGCAACTTGACAAGTTTTCAGCCCTTTTAACGAAATGGGCAATTCGTAGCTGCTCTCATGCACGTAGAATGCATGACAAATACAAGCTTAACGCAATAACGCAATATGATGAGATTATTATATTTATACGAAAAATCAAACTGCAATTGTTTTGCACAAACAGCTTGCTATATCTACGTTTGTTTGAATCATCCGAAGGCCATAAAAGTCCCTTTTCAAAACTCCGTCGAGCAACATTTGGCGGTTGCCATTTCTCGGAGACGAAGTGTGTGATTGGCTCCGAGTCCTCGCCGAGCGCTGACGTCACACTCGTGTCCAATACATGCTCGAGGTACCAACCCAAACAGTGGCAGACTTGGGTAGCTGGTGCTACGAGATGCCGAGCACTTTCGAGAAGGGACTATTGCATTCAGAGTTACGTTACCCAAGGTTGAGCATGATGGGAGGCGTGAAAGGTTTGCCAAAAAATTAAAGAAAAAACTTTTTTTTTTTGTCGCGAGTTTTTGTTTTGAGAGTTGTCGCAAATTAACGCTACATTTTTTTTTTTTTGTTTACGTTAAAGCGGAGAATGCGAACCTTCAAAAAAGGGAGGGACTCCAACGAAGGGTCGACGACGGCCTCGGGTCGTCACGACAATAGCGAAGGAATTATGATTTTTTTTTTTTACTTTGACGGTTGGCAACTTTACCAGGGTTACGTCACAGGCGGGCGACACATTGAGGCCCGGTGCAGCTCTAACCGCGCAGATAACCGCACTCCGCACGGAAATACCGCCGGTATAAAGCGACCGAAAAACGCCCCCCGGAAACAGATCCCGAATGCAGATTGTTGGGCGCTGCTCTCGTTTCTCTTCTGCCCCCTCACTCTTTCTTTAATTCTTGAATCCCGCTCGTTCACTTTCTTTTTTACCTATGGTGGCATTTAAAAGTTCAAGACGCGAGGAAAACGGCGCGGAGCTGAGCCGTCTCCCGATGGGAGACGCTGTCCGAGATTAGGGTCAAGGGGCTTCAACCTTGCGCTGGGCACCCTATGTGAGACCGTACTGACCGTACCGTCTCACATAGGGTGCCTAGATCTGCGAGTGCTTCCAACTGCTCGATTCAGGTCACAAACCTATGTGGAGCGTAAGTTCGTCTGCTTCTTGTACAGGGGTTGCGATGATGTCAGAACGAAGAGCTCTAATTGGCTGATTGAAGGAAGCAAAGCATCTAGCATTGAGGTCTAACTACTATCCTTCCAATCAAAGCCAATCAGAAATCGGCGTCGTTCTTACGTCACCGCGACCCTTGCGCAAAAAGCAGACGACTTGCTCTCCGCAGACGTCCATCCGTTAGGTTCTCCGAGCGGTCTGATTGGTCGACCCCCAACGTCGGCAGCGCTTCTTTGGCGCTTCAAATTGTCCCTAGGGAAACGTGTTCCCCATAACGTGACGAAAACAGAACAAGGTAACCCATATAGGGACCGTGATGATACCGAACGGCCTTCTCGCTGACTAAATCGACAAAAGTAATACAAATCTGTTTTTCCAAGAGCATCGCGTGACAACGTACACTCGAGCCGCGGTCGCACCACTAACACATCTGCACTGCAGACATGTTCAAAGCATACATATGTATAAAGCAAACACGAACATGTTTTAGGCCTGTCCAGAGATAATTCTGCTTATCATGTCTGCTGCGAGCAGCGTGTCCTTTGTATGACGCACGAGCAGCGAGACTCCGGCTTCAGGGACATCTGAAGTGTCCCTTCGAAGGCCGGGTCCCGAGCTACCTGGAACCGCCGTAAAAGACCCTTCCGTCTGCGGTGTCGACACGGCGTCTTTGTTGTCTCGTGTTGACAGGGACCCTCAACCGCCATTAGCGATCACAGCCCACCGCGTATAGAGCGGCACGCTGACATCGCGTCGCGAAAGGATTTCGAGCACTGCCGCGCGCGTGTGTGTGTGTATACTCATAAAGCGGCTCGGGCTAACGACTCTCGTTGATGGAGGCTCGCTCTCCGTCCGCCGCCGCGGCGACGACCTTAAACAGCAGAAACAAAGGGGCTGGCTCTTTCTCGCCCTCCCTTTGTGCCAGGCGCCTTCCAACGAGGGTATACAGCATGGCGCGGGAACAAAAGCGACGTTGATTTCTCTCACGACGGGCGGCGGCGCCGTTGTCCGAGGACTGCGTTTCGAGGATTGACCCACGCCCGGCTGACCTCCGAGTGTCTTGTGTGTCGAAAGAGATGGGACCAGACGTGCGACGCTGGCTCATCGTATGGCACCAGGGCAGTGGACAGAAGGCGCCTTGGTCGACTGCTATAGTCTGCGCGGATGGTGGCCGAAAAGGGCAATTTTGGGAAGGCCTAATCACCGAACGATTGGACACGAGCACTGCGTCGGTGTTCGGCAAGGCATTCGGGGATTCGAGCCCGAAATCGCGACCAACGATTGCTGCCGCTAGCTGTCTCAGTGTTGCGAAAATCCCGCATCAGATGGCGCCACCTGTCGAACCAATGGCCGGCGTCACGTCGGCGGACATTTTGGTGGGCTTGCTGTTGAGCGGGTACTTTCCGCAGAATCCAGTTCGCAGCGCCGAATTCGCTTTCCTCGGCAAGAATAAGTAGGAATAATCACCTCCATGGCCAGATGAAGTCACGCGCAAGTCATGAATACAAGTTTTGAAGCTGCCAGGCTTCAAAAACTAATATGGCGGCAATCGTGAGATTGAACACGCTTTGTCGGAACTCCATTGTGGTAAAGTCTTTACATTGTGACAACTGCGGGCACCCATTGACGAGGCAAGTCTAAGGTGGCGCAAACTTCCACCTGTTATAAACGAAGCAGCAGCTGTTAATATCCATCCTTTCATCCGGCCTTCACCATCAGGTGGCCTACACGGCCTATACTTCATCTCACGGGCATCTGGATTGCAGACAAAGCCACGGGCACGAGTGCGTGGCTTTGGAAAGCGCCTCCAATGCACGAGTTCTTGTACAAACAAGAGCATTCAGCTGAGCTAGAAGTTAATGCGCCTACGCCTCTGTCTTTACTGCAGGCATTTGTGTGGTGGAGTGTGTAAACACGCCAGTGCCAAGATGGTGGCGCCCAGAGGCTGTACTTGCAGACGTGTGTATACTCATGCGACGGTGTCTATCCTCGAGCAAGAGCTGTAAAGCAACTAATCACCTGCCATGAACGAAACGTTTGACGGCTCGAAAGGAATTTGGCGAGCGGTCAGAAATCAGTGTCAGAAGACTCTTTTGTACGATGTACCTGACCGAGGGTCCATGTCACTCCCGGTGAGGCGTTCCTCCAGCAAGACAGAACGTTCTTCCCTACATATATACAGGTCCCTCGAAATCGCAGCTGTTCATTCCAAGGGCTCTGGGGTTGGTGATAGTAAATTGTGAAAGATACATATATAAGCTCGGTCTGAGGCAATGTTGTATCTCGCTCCGCTTCTTCGCCATCGTGTGTGGCCAGGTGAAATGCGTACCAACGGGTTGGACCAAACTTGTCCTGTCAAGACCGTTCTATGCATCCGTAATATAAGTACAGCTTTATAACTCTGTTACCATTCCTTCTATTAAACCGCGGAGAAGGCAGTCCTGTTGTCAGACTACAGTCGTTTACATATATGTCTATTTTCATTAATTAAAAAGTTAATTAACGAATTTTGACTAATTAGCCGACTGATCGTTACGATTAGCCCACTATACTCCCTGGCCGTATAACTCACCTGCGCAGACCGCATTAATCTAGCTTTCATGACTTAAAAAAAAAAAAAAATTTGTTAAGCTTAAAAAAAACACCCTGTATATATATATATATATATATATATATATATATATATATATATATATATATATATATATATATATATTAGTTTTTTACTTCGCCTTTTTCGATTTGAAACACAGGTACACGTTATGGTTGCATACATTTTGCGCGTCCAAGCAACAATTCCTCCATCAACCAGTCTCATAGTAAGCTAATCTATAACGTATTATACCTTTCGAGATTCCTCGGTTTGATATCGGAACTAACTTAAACAACTTCGAAAGCACCTATAGGTCTACATCCCCAAGACCAGATAAACAGCTCCTCGATCATCATTTGCGTCCAAGTCAAAACGGATCGTGGGTTCTGAGTACCTTGATTCGCGAGGCAAACAACCAAGCTTTGTAAAAGTAGCGATCGATGATTTGAATAAGACTATTTGTTTCCAGAAGGAGTTTTGAGCCGCACTGCTCATACATAATACTAGAGAGACGCTGTTCGCTGCGGACTTTACAACAGAATTCTCTATGGGCACGTCTCAAGCGTCTCCGGAGCATGATCGCTTCATACATAACACGTCTGCAGCCAGTTTTTGTATGACCCATTATAACAGGACCGTAAAACAAGGAAGAAACACTCTCCGGTCAGTGTCTGCACTCTGCCTTCTGTGTGACGTATTACCAGTGTGACCGCGATTTAATTCCTAAAACGTCTACATCTCGATAACAGGATAAACAAAAACCCGATCATCATTAGCGTTCGAGGGAAAAGGGATCGTGAGTCCCGTATAGCTCCATTCGCGAGGAATACCACTAAGCTTTGTAAGAGCAGCGATGGTTTTACGTAAGGCTATTCGTTTCCAGATCGAGTTCTAGACGGCATATCCTCCACCGGCTTACAGAAAATGAAAAATGAAAAGGCGCACTAATGTATGCGTTTAAAGATTCGTTCACGTCGAGCATTTGGGTAGAACGTCGCGAGCTCTCCGCGGACGGAGATAGCGCGGCTACTTGCTGCGGTCGCGTTCGCAGCGGAGCAGTGCTTGCCTCGTGGCTCGGTGAGAGATTCGCCGTGGCGGCGCTTTCTGGACCAAGGCTGCGGCTGGCCCCGGAGGAACAATCGCGCTTGTCGACGAAGCAACCCGTCGAAGGATTGCGTTCGAGGCGTCGACCGAGGTCGCCTGGAAATCCCTTTGCCAACGCGAAACAAAGCCGTAGTTAAGGAACGACCCGGACTTGGCGGCGCGAGCACAGCGCTTGTCTCACTCGGAGGAGACCCTCGCAGCCCAGCCACTTTGAGGTCTCGCTTGCCCTTAAATAAACAGCAACATAGAACATTGTTTTTAAAGATTAGCCGATGCACAGGATAAACTGTTAACATTCTTAAAGGGGACGCGCGAGTGGTTTGGGTCGGAATGTTTCTCACTTTGCACAATCTTGGTGGAACTTGTTTAACTCACACATGCTCGCAGGAAACGCCACTGAACAAGAAGCTTCTTGATCGCGGTAAAATTTCAAAGACCAAAGCGGAATATTTTTTTCTCTCTTTTCTTAGCGAACCGTGGTGACGTAATCACGAGGATAGCAACGTTGGGGTGGTCACGGGTATCACCCCAGTATCAAATGCGGCTCAAAGACTGGACCCGAGCGCCTAACAATATCTGGAACATATCCCGTGCCCTGTGCATTGTCAACCCCAGCATGTGGCTACGATGAACATTGTCGGCCCATATAATCGGCGTCAGATCGCGTGACCGCTTGTCCGGACTGCGAGTTGAGGCGGTGAGCGCTGCTCCTTTTTCTCCAACTTTTCCCGTGACTACTGTTGCGAGGAAACAAAAAAGTAACGCGCGTTTCGTGCATTTTGAGCGTCAAAGATTAATTCTCACCGGTATTTACTGAAAGTGCAAACGTTGTTTCTTCGCCCCTTTAATGGACGCACTTCAGGCTCCTACGCCGCATGTGCGTGCGTACCCGCGAGCGGGGCAGTGCATGCCGACATTGCAGTGTAGCCGGCATCTTTACACTATGTTTCATGCTTAGCGTGCAACGCTGTCAAAGCTACTGGCGCGAGCGCGTGGCTTCGTCTATGGTTTTGTTTGCGCGAGAACGCGTGCAAATGATCAACAAGATCAAGCCGCATGCTCGCGCCAGTAGCTTTGACAGCGTTGCACGCTAAGTATGAAACAGAGTATAGACTTCACTTCGCAATAGCGTCCGTACCAATGTTACTAAAACACTCAGTTGGGAAACTCGCCGTCGAAACCTGGGCCGCTGGCGTCCACCGAGACCTAGCTAAATACGACAACAGCGCCACTCTTTCTCATTTGTCCGTACTGTGGTCACCTTGAGCTTTTAGAAAGCATGTTTTTGCGTAAAAACAAACGGAAAAGACTCTTTTTGTATGAAATTTATTGGAGTTTAGTACAAAATGAAGGGCGCGTGATATTTTAAAATCTTTAGTTTGCAAGGCTTTGCGGCACAATTAATATTGTTTTTATACAACCATGCCTCAAGGGTGCTTTCAGGTAGCGCGTCCCGACCTAGTTGCATCTGAACTTCGGTAGGAGGACGCGGCGCGGCCGCCGGAATGACGGGGGAGGCACCCCTGTAACCTCTTTCATTGTACCTGTTTCGGCGCCAGAATGGCCGATTGAAGCCAAAATAGAAGTAACGTGCGGTTCCTCGAGTGGCCACTGCGGGAGAAATGGCGGCGTTGTGATTGCCATTAGCTCGGTTCGCGAGGACAGATCGGGCCACTTTTTCAGAGCAGTCTCTATGGCAGTTTCCCAACTAAGTGGTTTAGTAACGTTGGTCCGTACTAAAGGATCAAGGTGGGAGTCGCAGCACGTGCTCCAAGCTATACTTCGTCTCACCTAGCATGGACTAACCCCCCATTCACACTGGAAGCGGATCCGCGTTCGCGAAGCGGTTGCGAACGCGGTTGTATAAAGATCTAGTACAATTGCACGCGCATTTGATGTCATCAAATGCGCGTGCAATTGTACTGAATCCTTATAGACCGTTTCTGTTTCCTGTCGTTCTCAGTCACGTGGGTTCCGTATCTGGTATGCGGGGCAAAAAATAATAAAACGTTTGAACCTGGAATATGCGAGAAAATATAGGTGAGGCAAATCAAGAATTTGTGACAATCACGCATTTTTCGTAAACACCTTCCAGCTGCGGGGAGAGATCAAAAAGATGTTTTACCGCATACCAGAAGTGACGATATTCAAGATGGCTGCGCGCTTGGGGAAAAGGTGTATACAACCGCGTTCGCAACCGCTTTGCGAACGCGGATCCGCTTCCAGTGTGAATGAGCCCTAACTGCGAAGGCTGTGCAAGAGCGAGCGGCTAGCCTTGACTGCCTTGACTGGAGCACTCGCTGCACGAGCGCTCGTGCAGCCGCCGAGGCTTCATCCAAAGGAACTATAGTTCGCGCTTTTAGCATGCGCGGCTAACAATAGTCCGTGCGAAGCTGAGACGAAGTATAGCTCCCATTGATCGTCTGCCAAGAACAATAATCTTGATTGAGTGGAATCACGCTTATGCACGTTCAACGTGCATTTCACTCAATCAAGACATTTGTTCTTGCCAGATGGTAAATTCGATCTTTGGACCATGCGTGGCGAACAACGACCTCAAATATGTGACTCAGTGAATGCCCCCCCCCCCCCTTACCACCCTATATTCAGCCACCACCGCAGCAACGGGTGATTTACACATATACTATATACTTATACGGAAGCATTCACCTGACACCATGAATAAACGTCCGCTAGAAGGTCATTCTTTGCGAGGGAACAAAAAGGGATCGATTATTTTTCTTAATGTTTTCATGGAATAATTGAAACGCCTTAATGCGTGCGCCTTGGAGCCTGCATTACAATAATAATAATAATAATAATAATAATAATAATAATAATAATAATAATAATAATAATAATAATATTCAGCTGAAGGGGCATTTCTGACATTTCAGAAAATCAATCTTGACCTAATTCTTTCATTCGTGTGTGTAACAGTGACTAATGCTTACGTCAAAGAAACTCATTTGCTTTGTATGTATCTAAAGCAAGCAATTGTATGGGTCGAGGTAAAGAATATATGTATGCAAATGTTTTGTATACACCTTGGGTAAACAACAGTATGAGTATACAATTGTATGGGTCTTGGATAAAATATCGATGTACGAAAATGCTTTTTATGTATCTGGGGTAAACAATTGTATGGGTTTTGGGTAAGCAGTTGATCATACTTTAGATAAAGAATTGTATGGGTTTTGGGTAAAGAATTGATGTTAAAATGCTTTGAAAAACAACTTGGGTAAACAACTGAGAGTATAAATCTAGGAAACGCAAAAAAAAAATGTTCTTTTTTTTTTTTCAAGGTTAGAAGTACGTACTTTTAGTTTCATAGGCGCCCTGACTGAACTCGGCTTCTGGTTTTTGCATGGCAAATGAGCCCGGAGAATAAGTGCTAGGAAGGTCTCCTTGTAGGTGACAGTCTTATCGGCATAACATATTAAACTCATTTGAATGTGTTTGTCAGGCGCGCTAGCCCCTGACAAACGCAATCTCTCCTTTTTTTTTATTCTCTGTTTTGGTTTTTATTGACACCGAATCTCCAGCAGATCTCAGCATACATTAGCAGCAATACAATACCCCATCTGATTTAGTAACTGGTTGTCTGCTTGGCCCAACGCCAAACAATGTTCACACGATGGAAAACACATCACCGTCGGACGGCCGAGTGTCCGTTACCGATGGTCGCTGGGTATATATTGCATAGACCGGGTATACATTATAGGAACTGAAGGAAGGAACGAATAAAGAAAGTCTACGCTTATTTAGAAGAGGCAGGATTTATATTATGCAAATTGGGTTTTCCTCTATGCACCCGAAGACGTCTGTCACTTGGACATTGTTTTCAGAGCGTATACAGACCTGTCGGTTTCGAGACCTCGACAGACAGTTGAACTTGCGAACATGCATAGATTGCAAGCGTTCTGGAAAAAGAACTGCATACCATGAGTGTACTCAGAGTCGCGCATTCTCGAAAGTCGCTGTGCTTACGTGACTATCTCCGCGTCACATCACGTGATAATCGTGCGGACGGCCTGCAGTGGTCAGCCTTGAGCAAGCGCAAAGTGTCAGACACCCCTGAGATCGAACATCTCTCCGTTGTAATCCTACAACACGAGAACCGCGCAGGGTAGATTCACGGGCAGTAATAGTTGTGTGCGTTGCTTGCTGTTGATCTCATGCTCACGGAAAGATTTAACCGAATTCACTTCGCACCATCAATACTGTTGATCTTGGCAGACTATAAGTGTATTTACTCGAAGATATGTTACAATCAGGGTTATCTTTTGCGCACCTTAAATTCGATGGTGTGTGTACGAGTTTGAAGTCCTCGCATTTTTAAATAAAGACCGTCAAAGTTCACACTTTGATATTACTATTATTAGAGAGTTTTATTAGATCGTTCCAATGTCTCCGATAACGATACTCGATACTCCGCCGATGCTTTTTGCGCATGCATCGTAATGTTATCGGGTATTGTTATCGTATCGGAAGGTTCCACTAAATTTTCTTATTACCGTCGATGGAATCATATGTTCTCTCACTATAGAGAAGTCATAGTCAAAGTTTGGTTAATGCGAAAGACCGTCCACAGCGACGCTTTTGGTCACGCACGTCACCTGTACATGTGGCTCTCCTGAGATTTTAGCACCTCTCGTGTAGTGCAGCTTTCCGCTGGTTCAGGTACCATGATCAAGAACAATAGCGTTCATCGTACGCATTCTCAGCAGCTCCTGCATATGTGCTTCCAAGAGATGCGCTTAGAACACTTATTATTTATCGTCACCTAATCATTTTAACCAACAAAAAGGGCACGCGTCATCGCGCCGATCATGCATGCCTCGTGCAATGGTCAACGGTGCGTCCACTTACTTCTACCACTGGAGCATGGAGCCATTGGAGCATGATATCGGTCGCCTTTATCCAGTGTTGGGTAAAGTACACCTAAAATGTACTTCAAGTAAAGTACAAAGTAAATGAGATGTAATGTACTTCAAGTAAAGTACAAGTACTTTTTAACACAATCTTTCATGATGTCCTTCCAATCCACTGTACAGTTTTTTTAATTGATATGTAAAGCCCTGTGCGTATAACAGTTTGATCATCCGCATCCGATCCGTATCCGCATCCGCAAAGTTTTTTTTTTTTAAATAATTGTATCCGCATCCCATACGCATCCGCAGACTTTGTATCCACATCTGAACCGCATCCGCAAAATTCGGAACAACATTTGATCCTTAATCCGCACATTCATTTTATATCATAAAATCCAGCATGAATCAAAATGAAAAAAAAACCACATCTGAATGGTAATTTTTAAGCCGTCTGCTTACCTTTGTACAAAGTACTCTTCGTGTCAGAATTATGGTGAAGGTCATTTTATCGTATTACATTTTATTGTATTTATAAGATAAGCGAGCATCCTTCGAAAGACACTTCGCATCGCTTGAAAGATGATCGCAGTTATGAGATTGTCTTCTTGGGAGTCCGTGACACTGACACTCTGTCCAGAAGATGCGCTCAAAAGAAAGGAAATTGTAATATTTATTTTCCTTTTTGCTTAGTAAAACCCACTTCAAGCAAGCGCATATTTCATAAACATAAAAATTAAGAAAGGACAGACTATTGTGTTATTTTATTTAGGCCAAACAATAAAAAAGAGGGCGAGGAAAGGCGCTCACTCCTCGCAGCAGATTACTCGTGTATATGTGGCAAGGCGCGAGTACACCAATGAGAAAATATCACATGACAACACCTCCTATCGGTTCAGTTTGAAACACTAACCCTCAGCTGCATGCTCGGAACCATATACTTAAAAACAAGTCAGTGCCAATTGTCTAGAAAAGGAAAATGCACACGGATGCAACAGTTTTACTTGTCGAGGTTACTGTGTTGAAGAAACAGAATTTCGTCAGCATAGACGGATTCAGACTGGTTTGCCTCTCTAAAATCAATACCCACTACTTAGAAGTCTCTCTCCGTTGATGCACTTGATGCTGGGGTGGCATGCACAAACTCTACTGCAAGAATGAGGTGCTGAAGGTCATGCTGGTGCAAGTTCCACCACTCCAGAGGATAGAATTCAGTCTTCTGGATCTACTGCGAAGAAGTCACTTGCAGGTTTCTTCTACTTTCTTGTGGCTTGTACGTTTTGGGTTTTCTTTTGCCTAGAAAACGTTTTCTGCTCTTTCCCTGCCAAACAAGAACACGCTTTCCCGGGACGACTGATGCTCCTGCATTTTTCACTTTTTCTAGGGACAGCAGTTTTGGCGAGATAGAGCGTTCTAAAGCGATCTTTGGTGAGAATCAAATCTTTCTATACGCAAAGAACAATTTTCTCTCCTATTGGCATATTTTAACTAAGAGAGTAGTTTTCTCCCGTAATACATTTGACGATGCATTTCATAGTATCACTCACTAATTCACTCTATACACTGCTCGGTCGCACACGTTTATGGGCCGCCTCGGCAAAAGTGTAGATCCGAACCTGCGGATATCCGCATCCAATCCGCATTCGCAGCCCCTGGATACCGCATCTGCTCCGCAATCCTCCAAATCTGATTCATTTTTATCCGCATCCGCCAGTTTACTGCGCATATCAGCGGATCTGCAGGGCTCTACTGATATGTATTGTCCCAGTGGTAATGGTGGTGCATCAGTTATTTTAGGAAATGACGGCGAATTTTGAATGAAGTCAAGTGGCCAGAGAGTAGTTGTTTAAAGGCCCCTACGCACATTCGCGTTTGAGAGCGTTTGAGTGCGTTTGACTGCGTTGCGGCTGCGAGAAACCAGGACATCCCTGCTTCTTATGTCGCGTGCCAAGCTATTCCTCTATTTGGATTCTACGCTTCATATGAAGCACAGAAGTGCTGATGACTCGCTTTCGTTTCGCTGACGCAACGCAGTCAAACGCACTCAAACGCTGTCAAACGCGAATGTGCGTATGGGCCTTTACTCTCGCTTACGAACTATTGAACGCAATCAAATTAAAAGGGAATTATTTGTATCGGTCTTATAGACCTTTCCAAGAAAGAGCGTATGGCCGGTGCCATTTCCAGTGTTCGTGCGTATGGCGCGTGCTTTGCTCGTTTTCCGGAGCGACGCACACGCGCGTGCTGAGCTGTGGAGATCGCACGCTGGGCTGTGCATTTGTAAACATTGGAAAGGTCTATAGCCGCCATTACTTCACTCAGAAAAATGACCGGATGACGTCTCGAAGGACGATAGTTCCTTTTTGACATGACTATACGCCTTTTTTTTTTTTTTGTTAAAGGTTGGTGAACTTTTATACTCGACCTCGGAAGTTGTATACAGTACTGGAAAAGCCAAGGGCACAAGCGCGTGGTTCTTGAAAGTGCTAAATTTCACCGAGGCCGAATTGGAGGAATGTACTTTGAGGTCGGGAGTTGTACAGGGTGTCACAAAAGAAAATTTACTCTGTCTTTTTTACCGCAAAAATCAACTAGGCATCGCCGAACGCTCATTCTCCGCCCAAAGGTAGCGCTAGAGGTCACAACCAGATGCCAAAGTTTCAGCCCGATCCGATAACTTAATCAAAAGTTATAAATGATTTTCTGAAATTTTCAATGGGAAAATGGCGGCCGACGGAGTTTTCAAACACATGGGGCTCTATGGCACCAGAAACCGAAAACGGGCCAAAATGGGCTCCATTTTCCCATTGAAATTTTCAGAAAGTCACTTATAACTTTTGATTAAGTTATCGGATCGGGCTGAAACTTTGGCATCTGGTTGTGACCTCTAGTTCTACCTTTGGGCGGAGAATGAGCGTTCGGCAATGCCTAGTTTATTTTTGCGGTAAAAAAGACCGTGTAAATTTTCTTTTGTGACACCCTATACTTTCCTCGGAAAGTACCCGAAAAAAATACTTTAAGTTAAGTACAAGTACATACCCAGAGAATGTACTTCAAGTAAAGTACAAGTTTTCTAAACCTACTTAAAGTAGTACCTTAAGTACGATGTACTTAAAGTACTTCCCAACACTGCCTTTATCATAGGTAGTACTAAAAGGAAAGCCAATGATTAATGTTTAGAATCCATCGAAATGCAATACCCACTCAGGGACGTCTTAAAGTAAAAGGCTATCGAATGTTGAGAGGAATTCAATTAAAAATGCATGGCTTGCACGTGACGCCACCGCACTATGTTGGTGGTCCTTACTACTTGTTCTTCCCGAGGATACTAAATCCGGTGGCGCATATAGAATGCTTCAGAAGGTACACGCTTAACAGCGAGACCACCACAGTGGCAGCAGATGTGGCCTTAATGCACAGTGACGAATCGATGGCAAAAGAACACAAATGCAGAAGGGCGGGCGACTATAGACACTGTAGCCGGGATCGGGACGAGTAGATGAGTCTTCCGAATCGATACATAGCCCATTTTGCTCTCTGCTTGCAGGCACAGCTTCGGCGAGAAGTTCTCCAAGCAGCAGTGGTTCAAGGAGGTGGCCGGCCAGCGAGAGATCTTGAGCCTGTTCGGCGGCGTGAAGCTCGAGGACGTGCGTGGCATGCGGGCCCCGTTCCTGCAGATCGGCGGCAACAAGATGTTCGAGATGCTGCACGAGGCCAACTTCACCTACGACTCGTCCATGCCCGTGTTCGAGAACAACCCTCCCTTCTGGCCGTACACCCTGGACTACGCCATCAACCACGAGTGCATGATCACTCCCTGCCCGAGCAAGTCCTTCCCGGGAGTCTGGGAGGTCGGCATGGTCATGTGGATCGACCTGCGCGGCGGCCGCTGCTCCATGGGCGACGCGTGCTCGAACCCGCCGGACGACGAAGGCGTCTACAAGATGCTGCTCAAGAACTTTAACCGCCACTACAAGTCCAACAGGGCGCCCTTCAATCTCTTCTACCACTCGGCCTGGTTCAACACGCAGCACCACAAGAAGGGCCTCCTGCGCTTTTTGGACACCATCCTGGCCAAGGGCGACGTCTGGCTCGTCACCAACTGGCAGCTCATCCAGTGGATACGGAACCCGACGCCCAACTCCAGGTGGGTGACGCACTTTTCTCTCGAGTGTATAGGGCAGAGCGAAGAAAACAAAACAAAAAAAGCATCGTGCCACAAGGTGCTATGTTGTCATCGTCCTAAAGCCACTGTCACACTGCTCATGCATCATAAAATGAACACCGTATTCGACGCAGACATAACGACAGAATTCCCTGCGGACACGCCTCCAATATTTTCGAAGCATCTTTAAATCATACATATGCTTGCCTCGAGCATGTCGGCAGACAGTCTTTCATGACACAATGTGAGAGGCAGCACCGTCATACAAGAAACACAGCCCAGAGAGTGTCTGCAGGTTGTCTATATGTATGATGTATTAGAGACGCTTTTTGTCTGCCAGTCGTGTGAGGCAAGCCCTCGTGTATCTTCGTGTCCTACATTACGTTAATTCAGGGGCAGCTTAGAGACCTTTTGTTTCGCTTCGTTACTGCCGTTTTAGCGGACCTGACCTAATTTAATTTCTGAATCCGTATCATAGCGTACTGCACGAGATAACAGCATGCCGGGAGATGGATCGTAAAGGTAAAACGAATTGCTCGTCTTGGTCTTCACTTCTTTGCGAGCTTCAGTTTTGAACGAGCCACTTCGCGGAAACGGTCAAATTCTGTAAACGTGATTCAAAGGTGCAGGCTAACACCCCCCAACCTCTAATACTTCGAAACACCGCCCGCAAAGCAGTTTTGAAGGAACCAATTGGGCACACGCTCCAAATTCTCCGGGTGTGTATGTACTGCACAGCGATGAACTGGCAACATCAATCACTGGTCTCCATCTAATCAGTTTGGCCAATTAGAAGGGCAAGCGGTGTCGTATACTTGATGTGTATGTTTACACATCAGGAATTTAGTTAGCCCCGATGGGTATCTTGTGTCACCTCTGTAGATGAGCAATTTCGCCAGTGCAGTACCACTGATAGCCATGGGGTCTTTAGCGCGCATCAGGCACTAGTGATACACAACCGCATGGCCATGCGGTCTGTGTGGCAGCCTTTTTACCACAAGGACCGCACGACCATATGCAGCAGACAATACTCTTCGCAGGATAAACAGTTTATATGACCGGTCACACAGACGCTGTCTGTGTGACCGGTCATCATCCCAAAGACAGTCTGCTCCCTCTGTCTGATGTGTGCTTCTTTCTGTAGGAAGGCGGTCATATAAACACTGTCCGTAGACATGTTATAATCATGCATATATGTATGAAGGGGACATGATTCGAACATGCGTGAGGCGCGTGCGCAGATAATTATGTTATCACATCTGCAGCGAACGCTTGTCTTTTGTATGATGTATTAGCTGTGTGACTGTGGCTTTATGCCATAGATACCAGATGATCATTAAACCACGATACCGATGGCCCTTCTCATTGACTGAACAGACTAAAGAAAAGCCAATCATCGGTGTTTCGAGTGCATCGTGGTGCAGTATACATTCAGGGAGTTGTGAGAGGGCGACCCTGTGTACCCTTGCCGAGTCTCGCTAGAAGAGCGTGGGCACACGTCTCTCTACTCGCGAGACACCCCCCGCGGTGGGCGGCTTTGCGTGCGGGGAGGGAAGTGAGGGCGAGGTCGTCCCCCGGCGAGTGCTCGGCGCCCCTGAGATGGCAGGCGACAATGGCGGCCCTGACACTCCTCGGAGGCCTCGCGAGCTCGCGTTCGCCGTCCGTCGCCTCGCCCGTTACGCAACGCCGCCGGTGCCCTCGGAACTTGCGCCCCACCCCGCGATGGCCGCTGGCCCCAGGACCTAAAGTTGCCAAACAAAAGGCACCGTAGTTTTTTTTTTTTTTTTTTTATGTTGGTACAATTAAGTACGACATCCTTCGAGGCTCCGTCTGGCCGGGTCTCTTATAAAGAGCATGGCGGTGCATAGCAGCAGAACGAACCGCGGAATACACCATTATGTTCCCGTAAAATTGTGCGTCGAAACGGGTGGTCGTTGCTACTTAAAAAGAACAATGTGAAGGGACCTCACCAGAACCGCTTTAAACTTGGATACATGCGACGAGAAAAAGCCCCGCGCTTTGTTTTGCCGCAGAGCACACGGAATCCCAATCATATGCGATCTATGAAGCATGCGCAGCGAATAAGATATCCGAGAGAGAAAAAGTGTTCCGCCGTCACCGATAGCCTAATTAAGAAGCGTAGGACGTAGAGCGCAAGTTTGTCTGCTTCTTGCACAGGGGTTGCGGTGACGTCATACCGCCGAGCTCCGATCGGCTCTGATTGGAGGATAGTGGATAGGCCTCAATGCTCGCTGCCTCGAGTTTTATCCACTACTATCCTTCCGATCGAGCCAATCAGAGCTCGGCGTTCTGACATCACCGCAACCCCTGCGCAAGATGCGGACGAACTTGCCCTCCGCATAAGATTGCGGCACCAGCTGAGAAGAAAACCAAAGAAGGAATGACGAAGCAAGAAGAAAGATCATAATGTCGGTGACTATTCACGAAATTGACTCTCTGACGTCACGCAACGTGGTGGCGCTGCTCTCAGCACTGCGCATGCGTAGAAGCTTCATGTCTCGCGAATCTGGTTTCCGCGCACAAGCAGTGCTGGCGTGCACGGCAATCGCAGGCTTTTTTTTATATATAAACCGTGTGTCGTATAGGAAGGAAGTCTTGACCTGACACTCAGGAAGACCCGAAGATGTGAAATGTTATGCCCATTGTTCTGTTACAGACTTCGTTTTTCGGCTGAAACAATTTTCGGCTTCTAGTCGTCTACAGGATTATTTTGTGGCCCGCAGGGATTTTTGTTTAACGTAAAACTTTTTTTGGCTAGGAGCTCCGGATTTCGTGAAGACTTGGCCTGTGACGTCACATGACGTTGCATGGCATGACATCACGTGACCTATACACCAATTAAGTTTCACCACTAAATCTAGCAGGAAAATTGCCGTCACGTGACCTACACACCATTTTCGCCGGGGGAAATGACGTCACTTGACCTGATATCACGTGACCTATACGCCAATTTGGTTACTCCTCTATATTTAGTGGGAAAATTAACGCCACGTGACCTACACACCAATTCATTTTTCCCGTTAAATATAGCGGGGAAATTCATATCACGTGACCTGATGTCACGTAACATATACACAAATTCAAATTTCCGCCAAATTTATCGGGAAATTTACATTACGTGACACCGATTGCATATCGGTGCAGTCACGACGTCTAGTTTCACGTATGCGACAGAGTTGCCCACCAATTTGTTTTCGTTTTAAATGCTTCGCTGTAAACGCGTAGCTCGGACATTCCTACTTGTGGATCTTGTCCGAATGTTTCGTGCACTCGTCAATAATCCGCCCATTCTCCGAACTAGACTAAAATCCCACACGCGAAGAACCCTCGGCGCCACGAGAGCCTCGAGTTTGTGGTCGAAGCACCGTCTAAGACATCCTGCTCGTGTTGCGCCTGAAAGGACAGCAAAACATCCGTTTACTTTTATTTTACCTGAAAGGGCTTCTATCGATGCATTGGGTTCTAAAAGAGGTTATGAAGTTTATAAACTGCAGCAAATTATTATCTTCTTCTTCAACCAATGCGCGTCTGGCGTCATGCTGAGCTGGTGGCGTTGAAAAGCCGCAATTACACTGCTCATACAAAAGACACGTTGTAGGTTGCAGACTCGATGACCGAATTATCTACGAACACACCTCACGCAATTCAATTCAATTCAATTCGTCTTTACTGACTCCAGTTTGGCGAAGGAGACAGGGAAAAAAGCCGCTTGACAGGTTTCACACGCACACCCAAGCATGTTTTCTTCGTACATATGTATGGCTCAAACATGTCTGTGGAGAGTTCTTGTATGACCGATGTGACCAATGACATGCGAGGAAGAAACATGCCTCAGACAGTGTCTTCAGACTGTTTTTTTGTATCATGTATTAGCAGTATTACCGCGGCTTGCGTGGCAAAGGGGTAGTCCTCACAGGTCTCACCTACATTCAGGTGTTGTTTTTTACGCTGTGAACGTCAGACGGACACCTTCGAGGAGCTGAAACTTTCACGACAAACGACAATAGGAAAAGGAGTCTGGAATGCCTGGACGAATGGCTTCAAGGTTCCTGCACATGCGCAGTGCCCTCGTCTCCTGTTTCCAAACTCCAATGTTTATCAACAGTGAGACGGCGTGTTTTAAACCGAAGTTGCGGATTCAATAATGGATGTTATCGCCATTTTCAGACACTGCAAAACGACCAAAAGAAATTGAGTTAGTCGGAGCTATAATTGGAGGCGCCTGTTCTCCTATGATGACTAAGTACTACAAATCGCAAATTGCAATAGCTTGCTCGTACCCTCGTATAAATTGAATACAGATTAAAATTATCTTTTACAAAAGAGGAAGAAACAAAAACAACAAGCCAGTGTACCGCACGTTTTTTGGCTCCTTTGCAGAGAGAGAGAGAGAGCGCGAAAGCAGTTTTCACCACTCGAGTTTGTACCCTTTGGTTACTGCGGTACCACCCAGAAGACAAGGCTTCCTCCAAACGTCATCCCTATAGCAGATCCACGCTGCGCCACTTAGCTTACGTCAGCGTCGCCGTCAGCGCGTCTCGCACGGCCTCACAACAAGGGCGACGCTTGCACGCGGCGAAACTCAAACGGACGCGTTTGTCGCTCTGCGGCGAATCTCTTCGAGCTTGAGTGTATTTTCTTCTTGGAGGGGGAGGGGAGGGGGGGGGGGGGGTCGAGGCCGGATCCACTAACGATGACGTCATTCGCAAGCCTTGTCTTCCTGCTGGTATGGGATAAGCTCGGGAAGTCCCACAAATCTGCAGTTCGCACAACAGTAGAGGGGTGACCATCTGTTTGTCGATCGTTGCAGGATCAACAGCTTCGAGCCCTGGCAGTGCAACCCGCGAGACCGCCCTGAGCCCTGCCACCACCCGACGGTGTGCAACGTACCGTACCAGGGCGGCCTCCGCTACATGAAGACGTGCCAGCCCTGCCCCAACGTCTACCCCTGGGTGGGCAACACGGGCTTCGGCAGCAAGGGAGCCCGCCGCAAGTGAACCGGGTCTCCTACCTACACCATGGTGTCTGCCCGTAGCCACTTTGGGGCTTGAGGTCTTCGGAGGCCGTCAACCGACTTCCAACGGGAGATCGGCGACTTTGCGAGGACGCCTTCCATCAATTCGACGAAAAGCCCCCGGTTAAATGATATGCGGGAAGGAATAGTTCGCTCGTAGGCAACCGGAATTAGGACCGCTCAACGAGTGTTTTACGACATGAAGTTATTGGAGGGTTAAACTTTTGGGGATCAGCAAACCACCTCTGAAAACGATGCGTGGATACAAGAAAAAGAGGCTGTGGGTTTTTACATAGGAATTATATTTTTCAGGGCGTCTTCGAGTTTTGCGCGAAGGCTCTGCAGCGTGCCTTAGAAAAATAATTGCTCGTTATTTTTTTATAGGCCTCATTTTAAAAAAAAAGAAACAAAAGCGTTTCTCTTTGAGAGATGCACTCTGGCTATTCCCCACCCGGTAACGTATTTATTGTTTTAATCGCACACAGGAGCACAAGGAACTACTTTTTTTTTTCTGTCATAGTGATCCGTGGTGTTTTGGTGAAAAGACAGCGAGGTGCCTTTTTTTCTCCCTCGCGGGTGGCTCACCGTGCACACCTTGGCTTCCGTCAGGGCCACGGTGGCCTCGCCCAATCGTGAAGCTGCAGTATTTCGGTGGAAAGAACCGGCACCTCGCTCGCTCTTTTGGCCCAGTCATCTTCATCATGCACCATGGCCTCAACGGTTGTGAAGAGGACGGTATATTTTTATTTCTTCGAGCGTTTTTTTTTTTTTTTCGTCCAGGGAATGTCTGAGTGGCGGGGGTCGGTGGGACCCTCTAAATGGTCCAGGAGTGGACATCAACAGCAGGACCATGTCTATGGACCTGAAGGGTGCGAGGCAACATTTTCAGCAGTCCATTATCGTGCACTGCACCATTAAGTAGTTCCAACACCAATCACAGGACTTCCATTAGGCGGTTCAGCCAATGGCGGTACGATCCGTATTATACTCCGATGGCCATGCAGTCTCACTCCTTTTGCTAGTGAAACTTCATGATCATTGGAGTATAATAACGATTAACTCTTTTATTTGCTGTTAGCTTCTTGAAGACCAATGATTGTTGGGCCGAGCCTATTTTGGTGTTGTATACATTCATGGACTACTAAAAGTGTACACAACACCGAACATGGATGTTGCGATACGACGGCTTGCCTAACTATATATATCTAGGTTCTGGGATTCTGGCGTTGGTTATAGTCTTATAGACTTGTGTCACGTGTTTTCGTGGCGTGACAGATCTGGAGGCTAGTACACGAAATTTTAAATCGAGATATTTCCCAGTAGCACTGGCGAAGCTTATGCTTTTTCTCTTGGTCACAAACAACTTTTTTGCAGCCTGAATTTTCGGGGGCGATAAAATCAGTCGGTTGCTACTTACGTATTTCCGCATGACATCCGAAGAGCTAACACGCAGAATGCAGAGTCGGTCACAATTAGTAATTGGGATTCTCAGATGAAGAATTTTCAGATCTGCGACAAATCACTTCAAACAATAATATATAAAAAAAATTCTTAATGCACATATAACGCTGTTTAGTTACACGCACTCGTAAACTCATATTATAATATTTCGCGCCAATGGAAGAGTCAAACTCCCGCTCAAGCGATAAGTATAATTCACCAGTTGATATAAAAGGAACGCCGGTTTCAGAGTGCACTAACCGAAACATCGTCCACGCGACTGCACACCTCGTGACGATGTATAAAAGGCTTCATCGTACAAGTTGTTTGCAGCGCTTTTAAATACGTGGGCACGGGAGTGTTCTTGCAGGAGCACATGTCTAAAGGCTCAACTCCATGGAACGAATTATGTGACGAATAACTGGCGAACGCCGCCCGACGGCACGCTCGCTTTGCGCGCGACGTAGCAGCCACTGTGTTCATTCCACGCGCAGAGCAAAAGCCGCCGGGCAAAATTCGTCGGTTATTCGCAGCATATTCGTCCCATGGAGTTCAGCCTTAAAGCCTGGTTCAGACAGTTGCGGTTGACTGCGTTTGACTGCGTTGCGGCAGCGAGAAACCAGTACATCCCTGCTGCTTATATCGCGCGCCAAGATGATTCCTTGAATTGAATTCCACGCTTCATACGAAGCACAGATGTGTCGGTGACTCGCTTTCGGTTCTCGACGCAACGCAGTCAAACGCACTCAAACGCAAGTGTCTGAACCGGCCTTAATACCCGTGCCACACGGGTAACTCGAATGCCATTTACAACGAATGACATTTGAGCGGACGGCCAATCAGCGCGCGACACTCCGGGCGTGGCGCATTCCACGCGTGACACATTGCGAGCTGATTCGCCGATCACACAAATGTCATTCGTTGTAAATGGCATTCAAGTTGCCCGTGTGGCACGGGCATAACACTTTCTAAATCCACGCTCTTCACAGAACTCGATCACTGGAGGCCATAGCTCAGTTCTTCGCTGCTCAACTCATGCTCACGGCGAGCTCCCACGACGCTTCTGCGACGTACGTTTCACGCCTTCAGGCAGACGATGAGTGGGAGAACGCTCTGAGCATGCATGCGCTGTTGCGAACCACTCACTCAGATATGGCGTCTATCGAAGATCCCATGCCGTGCCGGCGTACCTGGTACGCCTCAAGTGCTGTCCAAACAGGATACGTTTACTGCAGTCACGGCATCTGCTGTGCAGGAAGTGGAGGTTTTCTTCCAATTCCAATCTGCTTTATGACGGTTTTATTAATTTTTTTTTTAATTTTTTTTTTCTTGCCGGGATGAAAGGTATTTTCCGCTTCCGGCCTTGGACAAAGGCTTGGAGCGTGCTCTTCACGTGGGCTCGTACAGCCACTCTCACGCACTGCCGGCTGTCATCAAGTTCTCCGCTGTTGTTGTCAGTTCCCAACCTCCAGAAGAAAAAAAAAGAAAAAAAAGGAGAAGAGAAGACGGCGATGAGGCGAGGAGGAAAGTCGTGCTGTTTGCTTAGTTGATGTCCTCACTGAAGACTTACGCGCGCGCCACAACGTGCACCTTTTTTTCTTCAAAGAGTGCACTTTTTTGTTGTTGTTGTAGTGCACGGCATTTGCTGTGTCCTGTTTGGACAGCCTTTCGGTCATCCTGCCCCGTACCTCTCGGAACAAAAAAAAAACAAAAAAACTGAAGGTTCACATGGTGGAATGGCCCACGGCCGACCACGAGTGTGATGAACTGAAGCCACGGGCGAGTCCCCAGATCACCGCCACATTGTAGATAAACTCCGTTAATGTGTACCGTTCTGCGTCAGAAGCCGCCCCCATGCTAGAACGACAGACGTTTTAGTTGTATGTATTTGTGTTGCTCGCGTCTTCTAGCATGACTCGGAAAGGAACTCGAGTTGAACGCAACAGCGACAGCATTCGTCACGGTTGACCGAGACGGCAGGCCCGCACCGTCATGACGTCATATAACTCGGAAGGCTTTTAGAAACTTATAAGCCGCCTGAGACACATTTTAATGAAAACAATATTGTAACTCATTAAACGCATTTTCTTAAGACAACCAAAACGCCAAATATAATTTTGTAAAAAAAAAAAAAAAGGATTTGAAGGCACTTTTTGCCGGAAGCGATTGAACCCACGTGACTTCCGGGATCTGTGAGGTCACGTTTATCCGCGTTAGGGGTCGTCTAGTTTCGGTTTGACTTTGTTTTTTCTCAGTAAATTCATAACTCAGGAGCAAACAATTAATTGTGGGGTTATTTGGCATCACATCCTACCGCTCTGCATCACGCAACACTTTTTTTTAAAGCAATAGCTTTATATGGGAAAGCTTCACGTGCCTTTCTTGCTCGTGTTGGTCTGACTGTATGGCGTCATGGTGTCACGTGACATTAATTTCCCCGCTAAATTTGGCGGGGGATTATATTAGCTAAATACCGATTGAGAGAGCTTTACGTTGAGAACCCGATCAAGTGCTATCGAGCCTTCATTACACTTTGTCTAATTCAGGGGGTTTTTTTTCTTTTCTTTTTTTTTGGTACGGGGGAGGGGGGGTTGGGGGAGGGTGTTATTTTGTGACGTTGGGGGCTGTCGTCTCCCTCGACTCTGACGGACTGTCGTAGTTCTTTTCCGATTGAGCGGCCCCATGGTTGATCTTGCTGTACCTCATTGCTCGTGCCCCCTGTGTGTACCAGTGCTGTTGTCGAGGGCCACCTTTTTTCCTTCTTTTTTTTCTGTCCTGTCTTTGCAGTTTTCGGTTCCGTCTCTTTGTGTGTGCGCGTGTGTGCGTCTGTATACTTACTCTGTACTCCGTCCTGTACTGTTTAATAAACGCGTCAATCAACGAGTAGGCTCGTATGTGAGTATATCCTGCTGCCGTTGGTCTCTTCAACCAGTATTACCTAGAAGACAAGGCTCCCCCGAAACGTCATCACTAGACGATCAAGCGCGCAGCGTTGCCTAGCGCGCGTCAGCACCGCCGCAAGAGCGTCTCGTAGCGTCTTACAACTAGCGCGACGCTAGTACGCAGAGACGCCAAGACAGACGATTCTGGCCGAGCTCCAGTGGGTTTGTAGCTTCGGTCGGGGAGCCACTAACGATGACGTCGTGCGCAGGCCTTGTCGTCTAGGTGGTACTGTTCCAACGCTTTCTGGGTGCGGGAAGTTGTCCCCTTCTCCCGAGTGTGATTACAGTCGCTGACAGCTCAAGAGACGCTGTGCCTGGCGAGTGACGAGGTTAGGGCATTCGCCGATAGGAACGCCGACGTTCAAATTTAGGCTAGATGGCGCAAGCTGCCGCCCGCTTAAAAAAGTTCAGCCGTATCCGTCTATCCATTCATCGAAACAACGAGGCGTGAACCTGGCCTGAACAAGCCACGGACTCAGAGCCTGGCACGGATTGTACTTCTCTGTAGGTGACTAATCTCTTCCAGGTACTTCTATGCTTCTGAATTGAAGACGAGGTGTCTCGCTCTAGTCTGGTATCGTGGCTTCAGTCTCCCGTGCTAAGCAGACGATGGCATTCGGAGACCGCCTTCTGCAGATTCGGGTGGCAGACTTGGTGGCGTTGGGCGAGCTAAACAATCAGGGTTTTTTAAACCCACAAAATATGTTGCGAGTGAGCTGGGCACATGAGCTGTGTGTGTGTGACGTCACGTGACCCTCTGATGACAATGGACCTTTTTTTAACGAGCGCCTTCTGGGGAGTTGTCTGCGAACTACAATAAAAGAGCAGCCCAACATGCCTCCGCCCGCCAAAACACATTGGCATCGTGCCGTTGTAACGGTTTTCAGTGCTTTTCCTGCCTCATACTACCGATACTAAAAAACAAAGCGTCAAAATAGACTAAATACGCACGAAGATAGATGCTGACAATGTTGCTGTCGCCATTTTCGCAGGGCACCGCGTCCCGGTGTCCTGCGAAAACGGCGACAGCGGGAGTGTACGCATGCGCAGAAGCTTACTGGAAAATATTGTTACTTGACGTCAAGTGTTGTCACGTAACGTTGGGTGTCACGTTACGCCATGATACCAGTGACGTCACGTAACGGTGTCAAGTGACGCCCTAACGTCAAGGTCATATAAGCCGGGGCTATATTGCTTATATTACCTCGACGTGTGTCGGTCGAGCGTAGCGCTCGAGCGTAACGTGGCGCCTTTCTCATGAAACCACTACACATTATATCAGATGTAATGTTAAAACAAAAATTGCAGGGTTGTCACTTTTGTTAGGTTCCAGAGCAGAAACGCAGGTGTAACACTTGGGGTGGGCTTCATCACCTAGCACAGGCCCGCAGGCGTCAGGCTTCATTGCATCGCACCGGCGTGCTCGGGGAAACTGCTGACGCGGAGGAGCATCTCGGATAGCTATAGGTATCTTCAGAAGTTGGGGGCTGGACACTTGATGTGTACTTCGATCATTTTTCCAACATTTCAAAAGTAGCAGGCAGGCTCTCTTTGTGACATGGGCTCATGCTCAATAATTGACGGGTAGGTATTAAAAAAGAAGAAGAAAAAAGGATGAATTACTTGTTGCTTAACGTGTCTTGGGTTACGTAAAAGTCACCGGAACATCTGTGCTTCATATTAAGTGTGGCTACAAGATCAAAGAAAAAACCTTGCACGCGACATTCGAGACACGAATGTTTCGGTGACTTGCATGCAACGTAAGAAAACAGAAGGAAAAGGTGCAGTGTGAACCAGCCTTAAAGCCGGGTTCACACTGATCATACATCATGCAAAAGGCAGTCTGCCAGACATCAGTCATCGGGATCTCCGTGGTTTGAATGTTTCGGTGTCAAGTTTTCTCCTTGAACTCATTGCCACGCGGCATTCGAAGCACGGGTCTCGCGGTGACTCGCGTTCGAATCTGTGCGCAGACTGTATTTTGCACGATGTATAAGCAGCGTGACCCCGCGGCAAGTTAGAGGTAATTTTAGTACCAGACTTGTTCCCGTTACTTGGAAAATGTTGTGGATTACAATTACCAATTACCGAGCCTCGAATATAATGGATTATTGTGACAAATTACTTTCGCCGAAAAGTAACAGATTACTCTACTCGTTACGTTACAAATCACTTTCACGTCACATTTCCTGTTCACTTATCAAGAAAGCGATAGGAACAATTTTGATGTTTTTAAAAATGTTCTTACTTTCCATTTCTCGTACGCCCGCATTACTGTAGTACTTGTACACTCCATTCACCGGTGGGCACCAGGTTGGACATTTACATGTACATTTTAAGAAGTCACGGAAGTGACGAATTGGCGTATGATTGGTGGAGGCAATCAGACGCCAATACGTCACTTCTGTTACCTTTTAGAATGTACATGTAAATCTCCAACCTAGCGAAGCTGACAAGGCAGCGAAAGCTGCAACCCCACCATCCATCCCGCTAGCTTACGGCGCCCAGAGGTGATCCCTGGAATTCTGCAGACAAAGCAAATGGTGCGCGTGCTCAGTAGCAGGGCCTACCTCCGCTAGGAGACTCGGAGGTAAGGAACCGATAGGGTGCCTACATGTCTGTCTGTCTGAGGGTGAAGACATCCATTGTTGCCCGGAATGTGCCAGCGCGTGACGCTCTCGCGCACTCGGTGCGTGACTTAGGCAGTAAAATGGCGTCTATGCATTAGCCAAAGCTACGCGCTCGAGCTGAGTGACACCAGATTGCGCGCGCTTCAAAATGCATAAAAACAGTGATTGGGCGGAAAAATGGCTGAGATGTCACCACTCAAGCAAAAGCGCGCGTGTGTATGAAGGCACTCTAGGAACCAATCTGCGAGAGCTCCCTTTTGAAACGGGCCTTTCAAGCAAGAGCGCAATGTCTCAATGCTTCGGCCTTGTGCATGTAGCTTTGACGCACTGTCAGCTTATGCATGAACAGAGTATATACTTCGTCTCACCTTAGCATGGACTATTGTTAGCCGCGCGTGCCAAAAGCCTGGGCTAGTTGCTTTGGATGAAGCCTCGGCTCATCCAAAGCAAGTGCTCCAGTCAAGGCAGTCGAAGCTAGCCGCTCGCGCTTGCACAGCCTTCGCAGTTAGTCCGTGCTAAGGTGAGATGAAGTATAGTTGCATGCAGTACTGAAAAATGCATGGGCGTGAGCGCTCGCTTTGGAGCTTTGGTCGAGTTAAGGCCTGTTCACACATGCAGCGGAGCGCTACAAGCATAGCGCTGACCTCGCGCTAAGAGCGTGACGACAGGAGCGTTCACCAGCTTTGTATCACACCGTCAAAACTGTTGCTCATGGCAGACAATAAGTAGCTGACGACACGTGAGCAGCGCTACATCAGCGCTTCGCTGCATGTGTGAACCGGCCTTTAGAGCTCTAGGTCTAGCGGGGCTTTAGAATTTGGCAGGTGGTCGCACTCTCCAAAGATCTAAAACGCGTGGAACAATGTAAACGTAAGAAAAAAAAAACCAAAAATACACGAAGAGCTTTTTTCTGCTTAGGAGGGGAAGAGAAACACGGTGGAAGGCGCTAGAAAGAGGCATAGCCTACTCAGCGTTGTCGTCTTGATCTTTTTTTTTTTCTCGCAGATTGGTGTGTATTTTTTGCACGTTATTCTAGTGGTTCTAGTGACCGGTCATACAGCAAATCGTGTTTTCTTTTCAGTTAATCTACTCTTCACGATGTTTTTTTTTTTTTTTTGTTTGCTTTTGTTCAACAATTGCTATTTTTATGCTGCTGAATTGCCTGCTCATATTGCTCCAGTTTCTGTTCATATTTAAAAAAAAAAATATGTTTATATGTTTTTAAGAGTAACGATTAATTAAAGTGATCTGTTGCCAATATTTCGTAACGAAATTACGTTACATATTACTGCCGCGAAAAATTTTTAACCTGCCAATTACAAGATTAACTGAAAAAGTAATGGATTACAAGTATTCTGCTACTTTTAACGGACTACTTCCAAAGCCTGGATTTTAGTTGTGTTAATTCAAGGTATTTCAGAAAAGCAAAAAAAAAAAAATAGCAACGTCAGTTGTTGTTTTTTTATCTTTTTTTCTAGAGAGGGGGGGGGGGGGGGGAGGGCAGTGGCGTCACGAGGGTCAGCGGCACCCGGCGGTAACCCGCCGCGACACCCCCCCCCCCCCCCCCCCCGCTCTCGCGTAGCCCGCCGCGACTCCCCCCTCCCTCCCCCTCTCGTGGCCCGTCGCGACACCCCCCTGAGCGCTGCACCCGGGGCGGTCCGCCCCCCCCCCCCCCCCCGCGCCCCCCTTGTGACGCCACTGGGGGGGGGGGGGTGTACGTTTTACACGTTTCCCCACCCTGGCTACGTCTCTGGGCAAGAGGTATGTATGTACAACCCAAACATGAAGTGAAACGAGTCGTTAAACTTCCCGAAGAGCAATAAAAAAACATATTGAATCATGAATACCAGACATATTTCATGTAGGCCGTAGACTTTTCGGTTTTAAGCGGAAAACACCGATAAACATCCCTCGGTATCAAAAAGACAAAAAAAAATGATTGAAACCGTTAAACATCCGTTGGTAGAAAATTGCAAAATCCGTTAAAACTTAAGAACTAAAAACACCGAGTTTTAGAAAATGTTTGCTCCAGCTAGGACTGTTCTTGTCAAAACTTTTCCTTATACTTGAACTCTTGGTTTTTTATGAGATTTCTTTCATGAATAATCAGTTTCTTGACTTTGTCCGCAACAAATGACCAAAATACACCAATGTATGAAGAAAAACAAACAAACAAAAACACTGAAACCTTATTCCGATTTTCCTTATAAATAAACACCGGAAAATCTACGGCCTAATTGCATGCATAAAAATACGAGATGTCACAATAACAACACCAAACCCAAAGCTATATTCAAAACTACTACGTATAAAATAAAATTGGCAAAAACAAAACAGAAAACATAAAAAACATCAATAGAATAAAAGCAGATACAAATATTAATAAGGCTGGTCCATTCTAGTGAAATGTACAGTTCCAGAACTCTGTCGTAAGCAAAGCGAGTGTGTGAACCAGTCTTCAGTATGTGGTGTGCAAGCGTGGTCGAAGAAGGTGTCTGAAGGACGTCTAGAAACTGTCGCAAAATATTTTGGGATCAGAAATGGCTACAAATAGACGACCTCGGGAAGACCGGTCCAATAATTTATCAATGGGTATCAGACGCGAAATCGGTTCCTCGCTGGGCATCGTTAATTTCTCTTTCATCTAGTGATTTAAGACACTATACTCTGTTTCACCTTGTGTTGTACCGCAGCGAAGGCTAGAAGCGCGAGCTCATAGAGTTGGCAGCTGCCCTTAATGCGCGAGAGCTTGTGCCGCCAAGATGTGCCCCAGAGCAAGGAGCTCGCGCTTGTAGCCTTTCCTGCGGTACATCATAAGGTGAAAGAGAGTATATCAGACGCATCTAAGAAAAGTTATATGAAAAATTCCGTGTTCTCGGTTTTTTTTTTTTTTTTTTTTTTTTTGTGAAATTTGGAAGATGTTTTTTCGGAGTTTATTTGTTGCTAAAACTTCAAAATCTATCCTTTTTCTCTTTTTTTCAGATTCTTGATTTTTTGATATTCAAAGTTTAATTTTACTTTGTTCGATTTTTTAAATATATAAATAATATCTGGACAAAAACGTACAATAAATTCGCTAAAAAATCGCCGGTTACGAATTTCTGCAGCTGCGTTTGGCATTGGCGCCCTTGCGATTGGCAGTATACTATTTGTCCCGCGACAAATTTTGAAAACAACGTGAGAACCGAAGGGAGGAGCTTCCGTTGTCCCGCTTCCAGCACTTCGACAACGCTTCGGAGCCTCGTGCTTCTCGAATTCGCGTGCGCAGACAAAGCACGGTGGAAGGCAACGCGTGCTGCATGCTGGAAGCCGAATGTTTCGAAAGAGACGCCCTGCCGATCTCACTCTCTCGGTGACCATAGCCCCTTCCTTTTTCGATGTCAGGTGTCCGGCTTGCGTCTGCCTGCTCTCAACGGAGGATGTTGACCTATCGTTAGAAATGTTCGCGATTTTGCATCTAACGTTAGATTTGGGTGACGTATAAAACTTCCCCGTGTATCCTTCACCTTTAAGGAGGGTGGAGAATAACAATCGAGATGATTTCCATCGTTCTTTAAATCATGATTTTAATTATAATTTAAATCGCATCGATGTGGCTATGGTGATTTAAATCAATCACTTTTCCCCAAAACAATACTGAAAATATTTTCTATTTAACGTGTTTTTTTTTCAGTGTGTACTTCCCATGTGCATTTATTTTGTATTTAAAACAAATAATGACCAGGCAGGAAAGATTTAAATCAAGCAGCCATTAAGAAAAGCACATCTAGTGATACAAAAGTGTTTCTTTCTAGTTGAAGTGTCATGTAAGCTTGATTTAAATCCGATAAATTTAATTGATTTGATTTAATATATATATATATATATATATATATATATATTATATATATATATATATATATATATATATATATATATATATATATATATAAATGCATCATGTCCAATGTTATTAGTTATATATTGTATATAGGGCAGATTGACAAGTGCAGCTGGCCGCACTTGTCAAAGTATATGGTAAATAAACTATTATTATTATATTATTATATTCCCTCACTTTCAATATACAGGGCCGGCGCCGGTGTTTCAAATAGCGGCCAGGCTCTTTAAATAGAAAGCTGAAATTGATTTCTTAACCTATTGGGGAGGAGATCGAACAGTCACGCCTCTAGCGGTGCGCTTCAGCTGTGGGGACAACAAACCGTATTTTCTTGTTTGTTTTTGATCTGAGAAATCGAAGATGACGATTCGAAGGCCGCTCCTCGTGCGACCAAAGCACTGATCAGAGCGAAGCGCTCGTGCCCAGACCGTGCTCGGCCAGGTTCAATTTCTTTGTTATGCTGTGTTGGTAAACACCGGGCTGTGGGGACAACAAGCTCGATAAAGCGCCCCCTATAGTTCAATCTCCTGCCCAATCGCGCTACGATTTTGTGCAGCGTTGCCCACAGGTGGTGCATTTTTTCATTAAAATTAGCAAAGAGCGAACTTACCCGAAGGAAAAGTAAAAAAAAAAAAAAAGAAAATGTCTTAACTTTTATGGAAAGGCAGCGAAGCGTAGCTTATTTAGTGACTCTAGCGAAGCCACCGGTCTTCAATCAATGGGGCACCGTTTGGCACGGGAGACAAGAGATGGCGCAAGCGGTCGCGACGTCAACTGCCGCCAACAAACGAGCATACGGCGCCGAGAGCGAGCGTGAAATAGCAGAAAATACAAAATACCAACGTGCAATTGTCATTTACGAATATTTTGGATCATATTCAGCCTTTTTCTGAACACGACGGGTTTATTTCAAATTTCGTTGAAGTATCCCTTTAACGTACACGGCAGCAGGCAAGCAGGCGCACACGCGTAAGGGTTTTAACCTTCCTGTTTCGCCTTGCACATTTCCGTGCACGTGCTTGATCACTGCAAAAAAAAAAAAAAATCAATCAAATTAATGTAATAAAATTTAATAACCACTCTCTCCCCTCTTCGTTCACAATATTACTACGGCTGCACTTGTCAATCTTCACTCATTCCCATTATATATATATATATATATGTGTGATTTTCATTTCTGACGCTTGCCCCGGATGAGCGATCTCTACAGCAAGGACAGCGCTCAAACGTGTTTACATGGATACCGACGTCGGAGTTCACGTCTCCGATACTTTTTGTTTTATACTTCATTTCATAAAGTCCCAGGCTCCGAGCGCAGCCACCGCTATGAGCCAATCCAGCAACCGAAAGAAGCGCTGTGTCATGGCGTTCGTCGAGATAATATCAATGGTACACTTTAGTAAACCCAGAAGGACTATGCACTATCGTGGACGATATGAGCTGAAACAGTCCTTCATGCTCCTTTTGCGCAGAAAAAAGACAGATTGTGTGTTTCACTCATGTTGTCCGCGAGGAAACTTAAGGTAAACAGTGTCCAACAGGCTTTATTGATCTGAAATGGGACCAAAACATTACTTGGCGAGCTAACATATACTAGTGAAAATGACAACCTTGCGTCTTTCGGGGATTTCGGGGAGGGGGTATAGGGTAGCGAGGCGTTGCACACTTTTGGAAAGATTCCACCAGAGTCGGCGGATTCTGACAGGGGTGCACACGGAACGCGAGTCAAAAATATAACCGAAATCAGAACATATTGGGTGTTTTATTCGCGTAGACATAGGTGGCTACCACCCGAATACATAGGTTTATTGATCAGGAGCGGATCAGCGCTCGGGCGCGACTGGCTTGCGCCATCGGAGGCTCGTGTGTGTCCAGGTCGCGCTCTGCGGACACGCGTTCTGGCCATACATCGCTTTTGGTATTTGGTGGTCGTGTGGAGCTCCGCTAGCCATCACACTCCTTCCCCCTCTAGATGCCGTCGCCATATCTATCAGGAGGTCGTCTTGAACGTTGTGGTCTACTAGAGGTATGTGGCGGAACCATCTGCACATCAGGATGAACATCCGTTTGAACCTCTGTGGATTCCTGTGCTTCTTTTGTTGATGGCTGCACAACCATCGGAATGGTCCACTGCGCGGGGGTAAAGCTTGTGGGCCATTGTTGCTGATGCCTTTTGCTGAAGATGGTATCGTGACCACTTGTCCTGAAGCGTCTTCTGCGGGATTTCTGATATGATCTTCGTGCCTTCTTACAGTGCCATTATTTGTTTTCACAACCCGAAGAACGGAATCCGAGTCTTTTGATTACTGTTCCTGGTATCCACAATGGTGTTCCTCTGAAGTTTCTAATGAATACGTTGCGCTTGACCGAAATATTCCTAGGAGACGTGACTGGTTGTGTCACTTCTTCATCTCGCTCTCTCTGCGGTTGTAGACTTGTGATTGCTGTTGACAATTCTCGACCGAACATGAGCACAGCCGGCGTCTTTCCTGCCGTGAGACTGATTGCGGTATGTTGTTTAAGCACGAATCGAGCAAGCCGGCATGACAAGCTTCCTGTCTCGTCCTTAGATAAGGCCTGTTTAGTGTCGTAAAACCATTATTTCTGCTTGGCCATTGGTCGCGGGATGGTATGGAGCACTTGTTACGTGACGAATACCGTTATTCTGTAAGAATTGTTCGGTCTCGGCGGATACAAACGATGTACCGTTGTCGCTGACAATCTTACGTGGTACTCCGAACGTTCCAAACAAGTTTTGGAGTTCTTGTATCAGTGAACCGGAGTTGATGTTGTTCGTTTGGCGAACTTCCAGCCATTTGCTGAAGGCATCAACAACTGTCAATAGCATTTTTCCCTCCACGGGTCCGGCGAAGTCGACATGTAGAGTGTCCCATGACTTCGATGGTCGTTGCCATTCCGGAACAGGTGCCTTTGGCGGTGCCCGTCGGTGCTGTTGGCGAATGCAGCATGTCCTTGCCTTCACCTCGATATTCTTGTCTACTCCAGGCCACCAGACGTAGCCACGAGTAGCCGCCTTCATTGTCACCATGCCTCGATGACCAGCATGCAGTAAATCGAGTACCTGAGCTCTGGCTGCGCTGGGGATGACCACTCTTGATCCTCTGGTCGAGCAGCCGTTGAGTGTCGATAGTTCTTTGGCGACACTTATGTTTGCCTGCAGTCATCACCGTTGAGCTCTTTTACGCTGCCGTGATGTACAGCCTTGTAAACTATCGCTATTAAGGCTTCGTCTTGTTGAGTGAGCGCTGCAATGCGTTCTGGAGACTAGTAGGGGAATCGGCGAGCGTGCAAGCATCAGCACCTCACCTGGGGTGCAGGGCTCGTCGATATCAGCAGGAAGCGGTAGCCGGCTCAGGGCGTCTGCGTTTTGATGTAGTTTTCCTTGTCTGTATACCTTAGTTCATAGTCGTAGGCACCGAGTTTTATACACCATCGTGTCAAACGGGGGGATAGAACTTGTGGTATGAGTTTCGAGCCTCCCAGTATTCCCAAAAGTGGTTGATGGTCAGTGTAGATTACGACCTGCCGTCCAGCGATGTACTCATGGAAATGGCATTCAGCGTAGACGATGGCCAACCCTTCTTTATCTAACTGAGAATAGCTTTTCTTCGCGGCTCCTAGTATTCTGGACGTAAAAGCGATTGGAGCTTCGCGTCCATCGGGGTCTTTTTGAGCGAGTACTGCTCCAATGTCGTACGGAGACGAGTCACAAGACAGCAGCAGGGGCCTATTTTCGTCATAATGCTTGAGAATAACGGTAGAGTCCTTAATCAACTCCTTAAGTTTGCGAAATGCCTCCCTGTGACTGTCCGTCCAGAGCCATGGCCTGTCCTTCTCAAGAAGCTTGTAGAGGTCTGCTGCGCGACCGTAGCCCTGTTCTTGAGGAAGCGATCGTAGAACGCAAGCAACCCCAAAAAGGCTTGCAGTTCCTGTTTTCCTGTTGGCTCTGGAGCATCGAGGATCGCTTGCACAGCTTGTCAGCGATTGTATGAACACCTGCGGCGTCAATCCTGTGTCCCAGAAATGTAGCCTCTCTGACTGCAGACTTGCATTTTTCTTTCTTGAGTTTCAGACCGGAGATCTCTATAGCTTGGACAGAACTTGGTCCAAACGTTCATTATGCTCTTCTATGGTTGCTCCGCTGATAATGATGTCGTCAAGGTAGACGCTTATATTTTCGATGCCAGCTAGTGTCGTCTCCATCATCCTGTGGAAGATCGCTGGCGCTGCTGAAATTTGATATGGCAGCCGTGTCACTCTGTACAATCCTTTAATTGTGTTGATTGTCAGGACAGCTGCCGTGGACTCTGTCACCTTCAACTGCTGGTACGCTTGGCACACGTCTATTGTGGAGAAGATGGTCCCTCCTCTGAGGTTTGACAGGACTTCTCCTGACGTAGGTAGCGGATAACTTGACTTTTTTGATGCGGCGTTCACAGTGCTCCTGTAATCGCCACACAATCTGATAGCTCCGCTCTTTTTCCGGACGAGTACGAGCGGCGTAGCCCATTCAGCGTGCTGGACTGGTTCAATGATTCCTTGCTGCTGTAGCTGCTGAAGCTCGAGCGTTACAGCTGAGCGGAGCGCGAGGGGAACCGGGCGAGCTTTGCAGAGCTTCGGCGTTGCTCCTTCCTCCAGTTCCAAGTGCACTGGGGGTCCCATGTAGCCGGAGATGTCATCCTGGAACACCTTGGGATGTCGTTGAAGGACTGCTTCCACCTCTGGCGGAATGGTTTGTTGCTGCACCAGGTTGATCCCCTGTACTCTGATGTGGAGTGCGTCGAACCAATCTCTGCTCAAAAGGCTGCAGCCGGACCCTTCCATCACCAGCAGCGGCAGTATATAATCTTTTGACTTGAAACGTACATGCACTTGGAGCGACCCTAAGAAGTTTCAGGCCCTCACCACTCCAAGTGTAAAGTTCCAAGTCATTATTCGTGATTTTCGGGGGATTCTTAGGCCACGTGAAGCGAAATGTCTCTTCTCTAATCAGTGAACAAGCGGCGCCAGAATCAACCTCGAACTGAAGAGGCTTGCCCTCAATCTGGAGGGAAACGTGAAATTTGGGAACGCACGTGCCTTCTCGTGGACATCTTGTTCAGTTCAAAAAATGAACTTCTGGAAGAACATGTCGGCTGGCTCGCGACTTCCATCACTGGTTCAGCGTTGTGATTCGTTTTCTTGCGTCTTGCTCTGCCTTGGTACTTCTCCGTCAGACACGCCTTTTTGATATGTCCAGTCTTCTTACAGTGCCGATCCACTCAGTCTTCTGGAATCGGCACTCTTGTAGCTCGTGGTGACCCGTGCATCGGTAGCACCGCGACGTTCTTTGTGTGAAGCAGAATCCTTGTCGGCTTTCACAGTCTTGTTTATTTGGAGCTCCTCCTGGTTCTTGATGGCTTTCTGTTGTTTATAGGCACTCTCTGCTCTGATGGCAATGTCCAATGCGCTGGAGAACGTTAGGTCCTTCTCAGCAAACAGGCGTTGCTGCAGAAGTTCGTCGCGGATGCCGCAGACGAACCGGTCGCGCAGCATCACTTCTAGCAGCAGTTTGGTGTCCAGTTGTGGCATCGCTTGTTGCTGAGTGCTAGCTGCAGCACCGGATGCTACGACGCTGGTAACCGCGACGCTGGAAGGCTGAGCTGTTGTCGTAGGAATATGCGTAGTTGCGGAGGGCAAGATGCCGAAATGGACCTTTTGTAGAAATACGCGGTGCACATGCGCGGAGTATTTCATGCGCCTGGGTTCGAGAGTATCTAGTTCCAAACAATCCGCCATCTTGCATTTCTCGCCTTTGAGCGGTTTCGTTGTGTCGACCTCGGGGCGGAAGATTACGCACGATGGGGACAAAGGTGAGCTTGGGGGAGCCGTATCTCGGTCACATCGCCTCAATGGGTGAACAGGATGTAGCTGACGTTTTGGGTGTGGAACGGGTGGGAGAGGCCTTGGGCGCGCGTTGTTTTCCAGTCACCTAGTCTCGAACCGATTCGCGTGTCTAGGTGGCAGCACATATTCGCCAAGAGGTCCATTGCAGTCGCCTGCCAGCTGCTTCAGAGCCGCAACGTAGCTACTTATTGATTCTTCCGGCAATTGGTCTCGCCGTTGAAATTTGAACCGCGGCTATAGAGCTCTGAAGGTCGAGGGTCTATGTGAGCACCAAGGATGGTCACGAGCTCGTCGAACTCAACCTCGCCGGGTCCTCTGGGTGCTCGTACCACTTCGTAAGTCTCTGGGCCACAGAGCGTAAAAAGGAGCGCTCGCTTCTTATCCATGGCGTTGATGCCACCCTTGGCCACGAAGTAAAATCCGAGACGTTCGAACCACGATGTCCATGACTTGCCTGAGAAGGCTTCCAGCTTCCCTTGCATGGCCATGGCTTGTGGTCGGTAGTTTCAGGCTTCGTTGGTCCTTGGTTCCTCGTCGCCAGTGTTGTATTCGCGTAGACTAGGTGGCTACCTCCCGAATACTTAGGTTCAGGAGCGGATCAACGTTCGGGCACGACTGGCTTGCGCCATCGGAGGCTTGTGTGGTCGCGCTCTGCGGACACGCGCTCTGGCCGCACATCGCTTTTGGTATTTGGTGGTCGCGTGCAGCTCCGCTGGCCATCACAGTGGGCCACGCCCCTCCTACTGGAATTTAAATCGCCCGCTATTACTGCCTACACCCTGGATAGTAATAGATAGAGTCAGAGAGTGGAGGATAGTGAAGGCCTTGATGTGGAGGTACAGAAAGGTGGCGCCATCTCTGAGTCACCACTACAACTGGTGGGTCGGTGGTTGGTGAAGTGGGTCGAATCAAGAAATGGTATTTGTCGAATACTGAGATCAAAATTAGGTCGAGAGCGATGGAAAGCAATGAGAAGCAGCAGAAGGGCTCGTTATTTAGCTGAGATTATGACTTTCACTAAAATAACTGCATACAAATGTTTTTTTCTTTCTTTTGGAGATTTTGAACTCATTGTGAAAGAAGAGAAAATTTTTGAGTTCAGTGAGTCAGTCTAACTTAAGAATTTTTTTTTTTTTTTTTGACACCTTGTGCGAAGGTGAACATTTGCTCCGGAAAGCTCTTTGAATGTTCTTCATTAAGTTCAGACTTTTACGAGAATTCCTTCGATGCACGCGCGAAGCTTTCTCTAGTGAATTATATAAATAAATGTAGAAGAGTGAATATATGAATAAAATCTCCTCCTGATTTCCTCGGCCTAAGGCGAGAAAAATGCCCTCGGTGCATACGATTCCGAAACCGCAAGTTGGAAAAACGCTCGACCCTCGTCTGCTTGGCGACTCCCGACGTGGCAGATACCCACCAATGACCGCAAAGCTAAGAAATAACTCTAGCCAACCACGCGGCACTAATTGACCCACGTGACCACCAGTCGGCCAATGACCGTGGGCGTCTTATGCCGCCGGTCCGAGGCTGCCAGTGCCAGTGTGTGCGTGTGTGTATGTGATCGTGTGGCTCTGCCGGTGATACACCTGTTATTTTGTCATAGGAGGTCTGCTGCAGCTGAAAAGGTAAGGTTCCGCCCCGCGGTCGTCCTAGCGCCCTTCGGTGCACCGAAACCGATTCCAGTCGGCGGCCGCCACTGTTACTTTTGCAATCAGCCGGCGAATCTGTCAATCGCGAGTTACGTGTATCGCTTAGGCCTAGGTACAACTCGGAGGGGTGTCAGCCTGTTCTGTTCTGAGCGTGACACAGATAGTTTAAATTTCTCTTTCGCGATTTGCCGGAGGGCTAGACGAGCCCCCAGGCTACAGGACGTTCGTGAACGAGCGTCGCCCGCTTAGTGCGAATCGCTGGCGCTTACGGTAATTCTCCCCGTTTCGCTCAGGAGGGTTCGAGCCGCGGTTCGGGCTCGCCGTTGATCCCTACCCGTCAGCGTGTGCCGCTTGACACGTAGCGTGCTCGTGGTAGCCGCGGTCCGGAAGCTCCAACATGACTCCCCGTTGACGTAAAAAAAAAAAAAAAATAATAATAATAAAAGATTGGGGCCGACGAATTGACATTCTGAGCCTGTGAGACTGCCGTCGCCGCTTTTCTGAGGGATCGCGAACGAGCACCACTTCATGACGATTGACACGACACAGAAGTACGATTTTACGTGCGCAAGCTCCCTCGGTTTTTTCCAAACGAAAGGTAATAGTGATGGTATTTGATTAGGGAGGATCGCGACCCTGCTGAAAAGGATCAGTGGACCGTACTACCGGAGGCCTGCGGCTGCGCTCTACGTTATGGCTCATGATGGTGCGATGATATTTACGGGAAGTTTCCGTGTCGCTGATCCTGTAGCGAGGTCGCTTCCTTTGACCTCCCACGCTACGTCTTTCCCTGGTAGGCCTACCCTGGCTTTCTCTAGAGGAACACTCCACCTCAAACACGCGGAGGGAAATCGTGAAGGAAACGTCAGCCGAAGCTTCGAATAGCCGGAAAAAGACGTTGTAGTAGGAGGCGTTTTTGATGTAAGACAGTCTTGACACAGGAGGAAGCCGTAAGGAGGCTGGCTGGGTACGAGCCAGCCAACTTTCCTACAGCTTCCTTCCTACGTCAAGTGGTTACCTTGTCTTACGGCAGTCCCGGGTATGACCTGAGGAAATGCAACCGCATTCCTCAACTTTTGCTATGTGCGGCGGCTTCATTTTTGTTTCGGTGCATCTGTCGATCGATGATTACAAAACAGGTATTCGTTAGAGCACGCTGAAGAATGAGACTGCATCCGAAAGGCATTGGTAATAAGAACACAGAAAACGTCAGATTCCTGCGTTTGTCACATTTTGGGAATTAATGATTCTGGCTTGACAAAATTTGATCAAGTTTGACGAGAGTGGGAAAAGCAGTCTCCTCTCGTCACATTCAGACGAAGCAACCGCCAGATAGTAGGAAAGAGGTCATTGAAATGTTGCCGCAACATCCAGTGAAAATCGCGGCCTTCCGAGGCTCTTGTAAATTTTGAGGCATTGAATGGCATAACTTGGCTGAAAAGGGATTCCGACAATCTGCGCTTGGCATTCGTACATTATTCAACGAGACTTGCAGCCGCACTTGCATCTCTGAGCACACCCGCTCTTTGAAGGTGCGGTGTTTGTTTCCGATAACTCAGTCCCCCTGCACATGTTTGTCCGCTAGGCAGAAAGGCAGCTTGCCATTTTCTTTCTCCGTTTTTTTTTAGCTAATATTTGGCATCGGCTCGCTCGGCTCAAACAATACCCACGAGCAACAAGTTACCTGTCTGAACCATCTTTCGTTTCTTGGCACATCTCCATGCACTCTTCTTTCATTTTTTTTTTTTTCATCTACGTTGCGGTAATATTTTAGCCGTACTCCTCTTTAAAAACGTAAATTGTGGCAAGGTTCTGTGCCAGTGTTGGGCTCATATGCGTATATTTTCGGACACGGTTCTGCTTCTCGATGGATGCTGAAACATCCGTGGTATGGCTCTTTGGTCGGAATATTGGAGGTTGAGGTTGTTAGAGGAAACCCAAATGCCATACAGTGATGCCTCCCTAATATAGACCCTGTTAATAGGGTTAACATAGACATAATTTGCGGGGATGAAAATGCAGTCTTGTCATTATGGACAACTCACATTGTGGATGCTTTTTGGGGGAAACGGTGGCCTCCATATTGAGGAGACATTGCTGTATCAAGTTTATCAAAAGAATAATGAAAAAAAAAAAGAAAAAACTATTCTTTTCTTTTTTTTTTTTTAGGCTAGCGGGGGAGGGGGGGTACATCCTGCCATCTTGATGCCTTGAGGAGTCTGGCCTTGCGAAAGGGCTTCAACCCTTGAGGGGCAAAGGCTCCTTTCCTGTGTGAAGGCAGATAAGCAGACTACTGAACCAGCCAGCAACTGGAGATGCCTTATCTCTGTCATTGCATTAACTGGATAAGATTCAGGGGGAGCCAGAGGCTTCCCACAAGGAAAGGGGGGGGGGGGAGGAGTTGCAAGCCAGGCACCCTTGAGATTCCATTCCAGAAAGTCTGGAGCATATGGGCATTCCCAGAAGAGTACGGTAGTAGGGAGTTTTTCTTGGCGTGTGTTCAGTGCACCTCAGCGCATCTGCCGGGGGTTTCAGCTGTGTTGTGTCGTGTCGGCACAGCACGTGGCAGTCTGTTGGCAGCGAGATTCGGAAACTAATTTGGTCTAAAACAGCTATACATTTCCTCTGCGAGTTCACGAAACCCCCCCCCCCAAGGTCTTCCTTTTTTTTTTCTTTTTTTTTTTACAGTAAGTATGTGTCGCGTGGAAGCCAAATGCTAGTATCGCCACGCTTCCCTCAGTAGAAAAAAGGTATGGGGAAGACAAAGGCTTGGATGTATTGTTTGTCTGACCTTTGGCTGGAGTATCTGTTTTCAATATCTTTTTGCCGAGGCTCTTTGTATTTTTCTAAAGCCAGGAGCACGTGTTAAGTTAGCATTTGGGCAAGGTTTTCTTTTCGGCTGCTTTTCTCGCAAAGATTGGCAGTACATCGAGTCTGTGAGGACTGTACATTCTGTGGGAACAGTGTAGAGTTATCCTGATTTTCGGCTTTCATCTGTGCTGCCAGTATCTTGTTAAGGTAGGCTGTATGTCTGTTTTGTTTGTTTTAGGCAACAATATTGTGTTAAAAATAAACTTTGGGGACGGTTGAATTTATTTTCCTATCAGCTACCTTTCAAAGAATGGGAAGCATGTTAGAAACATTAATGAGGCTCATAACATTGTAGCATTCTGTGGGAACAGTGTTTGGTTTGGCCTTTGTTTGTCGGCATATTTTTTCATATCAGACAAAAGCTCTCCCTAAAAGTTAATTCAACAAATTATGAGGCAGGATTCTCTTACGCTTTACCATGGAATTCCCTAAGCTCGTATTTATTTCATTAAGTCGCTGACTAGTAGAAACTCTTTTAATAATTTTTTGTTGCTTTTTTAAGCTGTTCTTTTTTTTTTTTTGTAATTTAAGGTGCTAATTGCTAATCCTCAATGTCTGTGCCTTGGACCTTTACGAACGAGGCAACTGAACTTTTTTTTTGTTTTTTGTTTCTTTTTGTAATACTGTAAAACACCGAGCATGCGCCAAGGTCACAAAAAGCACCCTCCTGCTACTTTTGAAATGTTTGAAAGGTAATGCGATGGACATGTCAAGGCGCTCGCCCCAGATTTCTGAGCGAAATGAGGTCCTCCTCCCGAGCCGCTACGCTACTCCAAGCACACTGGTGTAAAGTGCTGAAGCCCAGCCCTATCAATGCCCCCTCTGCATTTTTTTAACATTTTTATTACGTCAGTTTGCATTTTTGTTTGGGGATCTAACAAGTGCCATCCCCCATTCTCTAGATTATCCCCCAGTTTTGGGTTGTGCACTTGCTCGATATTCTGCACTATTTCATCAATAAGGGAAACATTTATTTTAGAGCCTCATTGTGCTTTTTCGGGGAAGGTTCCATAAAGGCCTGTTCACACATACAGCGGAGCGCTACGTGGGCGCTTCCTAGCGCGCAACTTCGTTCTAATATAGCGCGCGATCAGCGCTTTAGTAGCGCCTTGTTAGCGCTCCATTAGCGCCTTGTTAGCGCTCCAGTAGCGCCTTGTTAGCGCTTCAGTAGCGCCGTGTTAGCGCTTCAGTAGCGCTTCTTGTACCGCGGTGCTGCGGATTAGCGCATGCACTGTGGTTCCGGTTCCCGTGGTTGGGTTTGCATCAGCAGCACCATGGCGGACATGTGGGATGCTGAAATAGAAATGCGACAAATGCTCTTGCATACGCGATTAGTGCATATGCGTGTGGACGGCTTAACGCCCAGAAGAGTCTTCTGGGTGCGCGAAATCTTTCGGCACCGATATACCGACGGGTAGCCGGCGAACCTTGTTCCTAGGCTGAGGGACCGAGACACAGGGCTCTTTCGAAGGCGATTATTTTTAACTGCGTGTCTTTGAAACAAGGATCACGCATATCAAACAGAAAGCGATGAGGTCGTACCCAATCAATTAGTCGCTCAGAGTCCATGACTCTGGATCGCCTGCCCGACCCTTTGCTTGGAGAACGGCTCTTTTACTTCCTCTTCTTTCAATGCCAAAGGAAAAATAACAACAATGGAATTGCCGTGCACGTGCTGTTCCGCAACAGCAAGCACGGCACAGGGAGCGTGAGCGCTAACAAAGCGCTTCTGTAGCACCAACAGAGCGCTAACAAAGCGCTAACAGAGCGCTACTGAAGCGCTAACCGAGCGCTACATCACGCGCTAGGAAGCGCCACATGAGCGCTCCTTCGAGTGCTCACGTAGCGCTAACTTAGCGCTCCGCTGTATGTGTGAACCAGCCTCAATAGTGAAAAGTGTGAAGCTTGGAACAATGTGATGATGTATCCTCAAAAGTATGGGGTGAATCAAGGCACTAGCATGCACTCTAAACAGCTTAATATTTTGCAGATTTGCCAAATCCCCATTGGGAACACTGTTCAGGATTGAAATTTTTCGATTGAGAGTAAACTTGTCATTGAGCAGCATGTATGGCCAAAGTATTTGCAAATATTTCACAATTGGTTTTTATTCGCAGAATTTGCAAAAATTAAAGAGGCACTGACACCCCAAAGGTTGTATTTATTTTTATTTTCTAAAACGATAAAAGTTCTTCTCACCTCCTCGCTTTTATTTATTTGTGACCTAATCGATTAAGAAATTTAGAAGCGTTGTAAGCGACATTTTTATCGTATGTAATAACGGCAGTCATAAAACATGTTTTTACCAAAATTGCGAACGCACTTGGCACCTTCTTTTGAAGTATTGAAGGTAGGAGTCGGGACAAGATGTCGCCTCCTGGCTTTTTATCTTCTCTTGGAAAGCATAACGGCGCTTGGCACATGTAGCACTGAGGATAATCGGGGAATCGGACAGAGTTCTCTTTTCGGTGCCCGACAACCTCTCAGACTTCGAAAAGGAAATTGTCAAACGGTCAAAACAACTGGGATTGGTGCCTGTGCACCGTAGTTTCGGTTGCAACTCCACTGGGGCAGCCTTTCACGCAGAACCGGTGCAACATGGCCCCTCACGTCGTCGCTCATAAAATCCACTGGGCGTCCTCTTCTCTTCGACCTCACACTGTTTCAAAATTTGAGATCGCTGAAAGAGCTCTAAAAGAACTTCACAAACTCCTGCTCACAGCAATAGGCGGCACACGAAACACGACATTTCCTCCCTTCCTTCCTTAGGGGGTTACCCCAACACGATACTTCCTTCAGGGGTTGGGCAGAGGCGGGAGACAAACTCGAGTTACAGGACAACTCAATCTTTGAGGTCACTACACTGGCGGGGATCGTGCGGGAACTTCAAATTAAGCTTTTGGAAATTGTTTTTTTACTTCCCAAATACTGAGTTTCCTAGCTCAGAATTTTGAGGGTAATGTCCAGTAAAGAAAAGATTTTGCCTTTAAGCCTTCAAAAAATATAAATAATTTGCAGTACCATACTTTCCAGACTAGTCCGTACATGCAATTAAGATGTTTAGTGGATGTCAGTTAAGTGTTTTGCCTTATAAGTAGTAGCTTCGGTCTTGTCCATTCCATCATCTCCTTGTCTTGCTTCCTTTCTCCTCAGTTGTTTGTGGTCATTGCACTGCGTATGCTTGACACGGCACATAGTGCCTGTGGACATACTTGAGGTTATGTGCGATGCCCGGGAAGCAGGCACGTAGCAAGGGGGGAGGGGGGCCCATGGGGCCCGGGCCCCCTGAAATCTTCCAATTTGCTGGGACCTCCTCTCCCCCTCCCTCTCATACAGCATTTTGTCATTGGCCCCCCCCCCCCCCCCCCCCCCCCGAAACAAAATCCTGGCTACGTGCCTGGTGAGAAGCGCAACTTGCAACGGGCTTGTCTTACTTATAAGTGTGATAAGAATGCCATGTCAGTTGTGTGAAACACATGCCAACATGAAAACGACAGGAGATAGCTCCACGAGTCGTTGCACGTCATGTGTAACCAACAATCACTTGACCAGCAGGCATAAAACCTGAACAATGCATGCAGACACACGAGTTGGTACTAAAAGCATTTGCAGAGTGTTAAGTAAGTTGTACAACTCTGTTGTTTTTGTCGATTTACAGGGCCTTAAAGGTTCTTGAAAAACCCTCGAATTTTTGTCTTCAAAACCTGTACAAACCCTGGTAGCGGGCAGTGCTTGTCTTTGCCAAGTTGTGGGTGGCGTCTTCGAACCTCACGCTGAAGGCTCGTTCACAAACTTGCATTTGCGTCTGTCCCGCTGGTGCCATCCATGAGGTCACCCTGGAGTTGCATTTCAGTAGAGAGATAAAGTTTTGCTGTATTTCCGAGATCATTTGTTCTACATACTGTTTAAGAGTAGTGGTCGTTTATGACATTGACGAAAATTTTCCAGCCAAGAAAAAAAGAATGGTGCACAAAAAAGCAATATGAAATACAAAAAAAAAAAAAAAAGTTCCACGGCTACCTGATAGGTGACGCCGGCACGTTCTCTCGTCGTAAGAGAAGGGGTTTTAAGGCACACTGTCGTGAGCAGTCGCAAGTGTGGGAACGGGCCTCGACACGGGCGTCTGTCTCAGGGTGGCCGTGACGGGGCCAGTGCGGATGCTTGGGAGGCGACCGGGCAGAGCATAGCAGGAACCATGGAGCTGGAGATCTGCGCTGCCATGTTTGTGGTGTCTGCCGTGGTGGTGTTCCTGGTGTCGGTGCTGGGCACCCGGCAGAAGTCCTACGAGGAGGCGATCGAGGAGGCCCGGAAGCGGTCCCAGGAGCGCGAGTCGGCCCTGCAACAGGCCAAGGCCGCCCAGAAGCGGTGAGGAAAGGAACCGCCCGCCCAGAGGTGCCCCAACCCGTTCGCGCGTCGCGTGTCGACGCAGCATCGCCACCTACGTTCGCCGACGGGATTAGAACGGCGGCGAAGTCTTTCGGTTGTCCTGCCTCCAGCATGAGCTTCCTGCCTTCAACGACGCCTTCGCGTCTCACGAGCCTCGAATGTGCACGTGCAGCCAAAGCACAACAAAAGGCAATGAGCACGTGCTGGAGGTCGGGCGTCCAGAAGAAACGCCCTGTTCTCATTTTGTCGGTGACTGTGGTATAGACCTTTCTAATGAAGAGCTTCTGGCTGGTGCCATTTGCAGCGTTTCTGCATGCGGTGCGTGTTTCACTCGCTTTACAAACTAGCACGTACTGGGCTTTGGGCATTGCACCCTGGGCTATTCATTTTTAAACGTTAGAATGGTGCATTGTGGGCCTTGTCTCTGGGCTTTACCCGGTTAATTTCGACGCAGCTTCATACTTCATACGTGGGTTTGCTCTGGCGTTTATGCCATTGTAGCCAATTGCTAAGTATCCTGTTGCTTGCTTTTTTTTTTCTCTTTTTTTTCTCAGCAGTTTGGTTAATTCATTTGAGAAAAATGTTATAAATGTTATCAGGTTTTCTCGGTCAAGTGTGGCATTGCTTTTGTTTTCTGTATATGTCCAGAAAACGTATATGCCCCCTCTTACCATAGTCCCACGAGGGACTGATAGTATTTTGAAATGAATAAATAAAATACTCCTCTCCGCGCAGGGAGGGAGGTGGCAAGAAGGTGAAGGGCCGCTGGGGGCGCTCGCGCCTCAAGGACACTGAGGGAGGCGAGGCACCGTCACCCACACCCGCAACGGTGGCGGCGGTAGCACCGCCATCTCCGGTGGTCGACCACGTGGAGTTCCAGGAAGAGGCGGAAGTGGTGCTGATTCCTCAGGAAGACGAAGACCTGCCCATCGTCGTGCCGACCGCGGCGCCCACGACGTCGGCGGTGCGCCAGCGCCGCCCGGCCAAGCCCATCTTGGTGCACAAGGAGGCGCCGCCGCAGGAGCTTCCCGCCGAGGCTCCCCCGCCGCCCGTACGTAGGAACTCCTTCAAGGACATCTTGCCCAAGGTGAGGGAGCGCTCTCTCGTGCAAGTTTTTTTTGGCACTGCAGATGTCTAGACGTTCAATGCCGATCCCATTTCCCAGAACATTTTAGAGATCACTTTCCCTTCCATCATGCTTTTTAGGCGGCGACTATTTCGACGTCCACCGTCAAATTATCTAAAAAAGTATTTTGGCACCTTTGACTGTCACTTCTGTTGGACGTCAAAATAGCGACTTTAGTATTTCGACGTCCCCCGTCGATGCAGCCGCAGCAGTGGTAGCCGTTTTGTGCTTTCGTTTTGTTTCCGATGGTGTCGGTGTTGTATTGACGTGTTGACGGAGTCGTCTGTCGCGTGCTTAATAAGTTTCGGTCCTCGTTGGCAGTCGGAATGTCTTATTCGGCGTGTGTGTGGGACTGGCGGGTGTGACACGTCCGGCGGCAATGTTCCGAGCTCTCGCACGTCATTTTGGCACGCGTCTCCCTTACAATTTTTGAATCTACAACAAAGGCGAACTGGATATCCCTCTGTCTTGCCTGCACGTAACAAACGAAAGTGCGTACACTACGTATCACTGAGAAATGTGGCACTCTTTTTGTGCCTCCATATCGTGCGAGCGTGTCTTGGTATGGTTGCAGACTGCAGTCTCACTTTGCCTCTTGCTCCCGCCTTGTTTTTAACCGGATTTCGTGAGTTTGTTGTTTAGTTTAGATTTTCTTTTTTTGGTTCGTGCATGACGAGCGGGCTAACGACGAAACCATCGGGATACTAAATATAAGGTTGTGAATGGAAACATTTCCTCCTTGCTAAAAGTTAGGGCGCTGACGAGCTGGCAAAGGTTTAACATAATTTTAGACAAACCCCCGAGACTGGGAAGAATACGAAGGACAACTTGGTATGCGAACGGAAAACCAAGATGTTTAACCAACAGGCTCTCCTAATTCTATCAACACAACACACAGAGTCTCAAATTTTGAGGCTGTGTGTTGTGTCGTCCTTCATCTTCTCCCCAGTCTTGGGGGTTTGTCTAAAATTATATTTCCCCAATGTTTCTTGACAGGTGCGAATGAACAAAGGATCTGGTGCGGTTGTGCAAGATCATGGGCGTCCGCAGAGGGGTGCAAGGGGGGGCAGTTGCCCCCCACTGGAATTTCAAGGGGGGTGGAAGAGGGGGGGGGGGGGGAGCTGCACCCACACCAGTTATATAGTACTCCGGCGGTTTTCTAACTGCCCAAACCAACTACATTTCCTGAATACCATGGATTTGCTGTTCCTAAGATGCTATTTAGTATCTGGAAATTCAAAATGACTATTAAAAAATGGCAAACATAAAAGACAAAAAAAAAAAAAAAAGTGCCAAGGAAGTTTTGATTATGCCGCGAGACCGGCGTAACTTGCTTTCGACGCGTTGTCTTTTTCGCACTGCACTTCCGTAAAAATTTCCACGTGTTCTCAACGGCAAGTTTCACGGCTTACACAGTGTTTTAAGGAACTTCTGCGGCGAATGATGACGAACGAGTAGAAAATGGGCCTTCAGCACGCTGCCGCCAGCCTCTGCAGCGGTCCAAAAACGCGATTTTTCGACATGGAAGATGGCCGTCCGGTGGCTTCACTCGCGGCAGCGGGAAGCGCGATTCAGCAATTGTCATAGAGATCAGTGGTTTTAGCCCCAAATCCAGGGCGCGGCCGTGAAAGCAGGTAGAGAGTAACGTGAAAATGTGCTAAAAATGGCCAACATCGTCACCATTCCAAGGGAGGGGGGGGGGAGGGGATAAGTGTGCACCCCCTGGAAAAAGTTCTGCGGACACCCATGTGCAAGATGCACATATTTTCCAATCAACTGTGAATTTTTTTAAACGTTCAGCTCTTTTGTCTATATAAAGCAAAAAAAAATAAATCGTAAAAAGCAATAGTGCCACATTCTGCAATGTTGGACACAACCAAGCAAACGTTATGTGCTGCCTGATAGCTGATGTACTTTAAGGGTCTTTTTTTGCATTCCATGAAGGTCATAAAAACTGCAGTCGACTGCGCATTTGTTTTTGGAAAGTGTGCGTTGAACCGAGACGCCGCCTGCAAGCAAAAGATTTGTTTGACCGCCACTTTCGATCACTTTCCAGTCCGAACTTCGAAATTCTAAGTTTGATATGTCAAAATAAAGAGAAACAATTATTTTGACGGGGGACGTCGAACTGATTTTTAAAATAATCACGTCTTCAAGAAGTGGCGTCACGGACGTCAAAATAATATCTAAAATTATATTGAAAGTGGAAATAGTCACTACCTACTTTTTACTTGGTGAGCAACTTTCAGTACCATTCCAGCGTGTTTGTGATTTTTTAAATGAAGTTGGTCATTTAACCTCCACAGTTCACCACGTTATTGTGAAATGGAGTATAGTGTGATGTGCTTTACAAAAAGGACCTCTCTTAAATGGCATATGCAAAGGAAAAAAAACAATTTTTTTTTAAATAGCCTGGATGTGAAAATGATGTCATAAAAGGAATTTACAATGAAGAAAAATTTTTTAGAGCGATTTTTACGACGTGAAACTAATTTGTAGTTGGCGCCCGAGGGAGCTGCCGCTAGTCACGTGGTAGACCTGTGCACCGCCATAAGTTACGCCGGAGCCGTTCAGCGCCGCCGCTGAGTGTGGCACGCCGCCGGCTGAACACGCTCCACATTGCACCCTTGTTTCGGAGTTCCCGACGTACAAGGAGGATGTCCCCATGGCTAATCCGACCTCTGTTTCGCAGGACGAGATTGAGCTGAAGCACCTCCAGCAGGAGCAGGAGGCGTCTTCAGCGGCGGAGGGTCCCCGTAGGGCCAAGACGCCCCCAAAGAGCTCCCCACTTCGTGAGAAGCCCAGGCGCAAGGCCAGGCCCCAAGGGGACACCTCTGACGCGGGTGAGTGGCACGCTCGTGGCCCAGGGCCATGGGGGAGCTTGGGCTATGGGAACGGGGGCCGTTGGGTGCGTGAGTTATAGAGATTTGGGCTATGAGAACTTGAGCTGTAGACCCTTTTCAATAGGGAGCCGCCATCTTGAAGTATCGTCACTTCCAGTATGGGTGAAAGCATTCTTTTTGCCGTCGCCACGTCGATAGAATACAGTTAAAATATAAGCGTAACTTTTGCACATTCTTGTTTTGTCTCCTTTTTATTGTTTTACTATTTGCAGGTTGAAATGCTTTATTATTTTTTCGTCGCCCATACCGGATATCCCTGCCAGGTGGCTGGGGACGAGAGTAAGCGAAAAAGGTCTATAGGGACTGCAGCCTTTGGGGACTGGGGGCTGTGATCCCCTACCTGGCATTATCAGTAGGATTCCATGTTTTTAGGGTTCATTTTTTTTTTTTTTTTTTTGAATTCGGGGATGCTTTTTTGGGTAAGTTTTTGGTGCCGAACAAAAAACCAACATTTATCAAAGCTTATGTTAAAAACAAAAAAGAAACGAGACACAGGTATGAGAATACCCAACCTCCCAGGAATGGGGTGTCCCCAGAGGAAATTTACAGCATTTGTTTTTTTTTCTCCTCAAAATTAAAATACTTCTGCATTCCATCCAAATGTAGTGATAGCGGTCAGGTCTAGGTGTCAAAAGTTTCCGAAATTTTCATTGGGAAAATGGCAGCCGACGAAGCCCACAAACAGTGTACAGTTGAACCTCGATCTAACGAACCCCGATCTAACGAAAATCGCGATTTAACGAATTTTTTATTTCTCCCTATTTTGCATTCATTGAAGACAGTGCATTTTATCTCGATTTAGCGAAGTACTTTTGCGCCGAAGTTTCGATTTAACGAAGTCCTTGGAAATCGCATTTGCACACATCGGTGGCTTCCGCGAGAAAAAGAATTATCAGAAACAAACTTTATTGTCGAAAACTAACATACAAATGTGCAGGCATTACCTTTTTTCACAAAATAAAAAAAGTACACACCGGTGGTGGTGGTGATGATGATGACGAGTAGCCTCTGCCTCTCGTGGGAAATAAGTTCGCCATTACGTGCACCTACGCCTAACGAACAACAAATATCGTTCCGTGCATCGAGTGTGGTCTTCCCGGAACAATGAGTGGCCAACCGCGCAAAAGAAAAGTTCTAACTCTCGACATCAAGGCGAAAATAATCGCCAAGTGACGAATGGAGAAAAAAAAAAAAAGACTGTTGCCGAGAGGTACGGCATTTCGCAGAGTTCACTTTCGACAATCTTGAAATTAAAAGATAGCATCATAGCCACCGTAAGTGCCAGTGGTTCAAGTACAGCAAAAAAAGAACCTGAAGACTGCTGCGTACGTCGACGTCGAAAAGGCCCTGTTGGTTCACCGACATGCGCACAGTAGTCATAACATACCAGTGTACGAGAGCTGACGAACGGTTCGCTTTAATGACTTTCTGAAAGAGTCGCGTCTCACTTTCGGTGACGTAACGTTAGGACGTTAGCTGCCACTCGCACCGCGCAAACATAAATGAACGAGACCGATGATGGTGGCACCATCTGTCGGCAGGGTCGGCAGTTACAGGCGCTAGAAAGTTGAAAACGATGGTGATGATAGTGACAAGTTTTGTTTTCCCACGTGGCGCCATCTGTCGGCAGTTACGAATGGTCCGCTCCGCGGTGGATGTATTGGTTTCGTTTTACTTTCCCGTCTGCACGCTCTCCTACGGTGCTAGGCACTGCTCCCATAACCGTACAAAATGCGGGTCGATGAACTGCATTCTTCTATTACCGCCACATTTTGTACTGGAATCTTATTTGTAAACGCTCACTTGCTAGATGTGAGGCAATTGGGGAGTTTTGGGAGCCTAGCAGACCACTTGTAATGCTAAAAAACCAAAACCTCGGTCTAACGAAACTCGCGATTTAACGAAATTTTCGGCTCAAAAGACGACTTCGTTAGATCGAGGTTCAACTGTATCAGGTCGAAAGTTTCCAGAAATCGCCCATAACTTTTTAATCACACGACAACAAGCTCTAAAACTCTGGCATTGGGTCCGTACGGCTAGCGCTCCATTTGGGCAGGAGCCGAGTTTTCGGAAAAGCATAATTCCTTTTTGCGGTTAAAAAAACAAAAAACGAAACACTTGAGACATGCAGTAGACGCGTCGTACAAACCTTTGTGTTGGGAGTCCCGAGCCTGAAGGGTCGCTCGTCCCGGCACAGTGGTGGAGGGCGGCAGCGGCCCCTCTTCAGCGGATCTCTCGGCGGGGGAGCTGCTGAAGCTGGTGAGGTGCAGCACGCGGCTGACGGACGAGGCGGAGGTGGAGCAGCTGGTGGAAGAGCTGCTGAACCGCACGGGGGGCGGGGGGGCGGGCCAGTGGCACAAGCGGGGCCACGACCCCGAGGCACAGCTGCGCAAGATGCTCGCCGACCGGGAGAAGGACCTGGAGGCAGAGCGCCAGCACTCCCTCTCACATGCCACCAAGGTGGGAGGCCGAACTTGCGGGCACGAGCTTGTATGAGTGCAAAATGCGTGCTGGGGCTGGGTGTTACGAGAAACGAGACATTACGCGTTGCGCTCGAATGACACACTGGTCAAGGTTATGTAAGCATTATAGCCCCGCAGGGGCTATATTGCTTCGCATACACAGTTGGCGCAAAAGACAAAGGACAAGTAGAAGACTGGACGGAACAAACACTACTTTCAACAAGCAGTTCAATAAAAAAATAAAAAAAAAATAATGAAAAAACTTTTTTTTTTTTTTTTTAAATTGTGAGTTGAATGTAGTGCTTGTTTCGTCCAGTCTTCTGATGTCCTTCGTCTATTGTGGTACTGTACTTACCCAATTCTAATGCGCACCTTTTTTAGAAAAAGATACAGCTAGAAAATTGCATGCGTGTTGCAATCGGATACAAAACCGAAATCGCACTAGCGACACTTGCCATAGTCACACTCTCATCGGAATTACAAAATGGCGGCGTAGCGTTCGTTGGTTCATATTCGTCCCGTCCGTTCCCGCTTTGTTCAGTCGTTGCCCGTACTTGCAAAATATAAGAATGGTAAAGCACCCCTTTGAAAAATGCGGGATCCGGAACGCGACGGATGGCACCGAGGACAACACTCTCCGGTGCGTGGACAGTGGAAAATTAACTCTGGGTGCGAGGACTAATGCGCTTGGAAGTCGGTAAACTTTGCTTGTTTTTTGTGCGCGAAAACTCGTGTTTTTTTGTTTTTTTTTCACTATGTAAACTGGGTGCGCGTTAGAATCGGGTGCAGGATGAAAACTTTATTATTGGTTACAAAAATCGGGTGCACATTAGAATCGGGGGTGCGTTAGGATCATGTAAATACGGTAACTGTTTTTGCGGTGTTTAATCAAACTAGGCCATCAACTTGTATTGTTGCTACATCGCATATATGGCCTTGATGTCAAGGTGTCGCACGACCAGACTTGTATGGCACTAATTACAAGTAATCGAATTGTAATTAATTTTTTGAAGTCATTTGCTTACATTTATTACGAAGTAATCACAAGTGTATTCTGAGTAGTTTTAGAAAGTATTCAAATTACTTAAAACCATTACTTTTTTTCCCTTCCGTTTTTAATGGCGGCCTTTGTTCGTACAAGTTTCCTGCCGAGGAATCCTCAAACAAAATTTCCGAAGGGAGTATGGTTTACCGAAATTGGTAAATTGGGGGAATTGTAGGTTGACATATGACTCAACTTGTGCCATTATCTCAGCCTCTCTTTATACGAGCAACTTCCAAACTTTCCAGCCTGTTCCTGTTATGCTTTTGCTTGCTGCTTACCAAGTTTCATTCAGAAACACTAAGGCATGTGCCCATTATTAAAGCAAATATGATTTGTTTTTACTTTGGTCAAGGAACATTATGAATTGTCAAATTTAACGAGAACCATGAAACCTTTCCCAGTTATTCCCCACAACATAGGCTTTCTTTTGAACCATGAAATACATAATCACGTCTCACTTTTTCAAAATAAATTTGTATACACCTGTGGCCCATCTTTGATGCTTCTTGTGAAGAGAAGTATATTAATAAATAAAAAAGTTTTTAACAATATACAGTTTGAGGTTCAGTAAATGAAGTAGTCATGTAGTAGTAACTGACGAAAACATCCCCCTGAGAGCTCCGCTACTTTCGGAGAAAATGTTCCTCACGTGTACAAAAACCGAGTTTTGGAGAAATTGCAATTGGAAGTCTGGCTGCTCATCCACAATCCTAAAATGCTGCCTGGTGCGCAGCCTTCAGCCTCATTCCCTCTGCACTGCCTTGTGAAGCCTGTCCTGGCACTCGCCTTCATTTTTCCTCTTTTCTTGCTTTCCGCAGAAGCCAGAAAGTCTGGTTTTGTGATTCGGGCGTTGTCCATCCGGTTCAGGGTCACGTCACAGAACACACCTGGTGTTACACCAAGGGTCTCAGACACTTTTACTTGCTTCGGTGCCATTGTCGTAGAAAGCAATTGCGTCGTAAAAAGCAGCCTTCACTGTGAACACTCCAACGAATGTGGTTTTCGGACACCTACACCAGTTCAAGTTGCTTAGCAACTCGTTGGCATTCTGCGTGCATCCATGAAATGTCCGTGCGACCATGAAACATTCATAAAACGCGACAGTCATTTATACATTATGTTTTATCAATCTTACACAAACAAAAACAAGTTTTATTGCTTTTTTTTTTACATTTGAGAGCGAAAACAGTGATGCAAAAAATGTCTTCGTAAGGCCGCGCACATTTTAAAGGGCATAAAGGTGTAGTCCCTTACGAAAATGATCAATGAGTTTCAATTGAGTTTCTAATATATTCTTATAGAATAAATAAGAAGCTCAAAAGCAACTCATTGATAATTGATGTAAGGGGTAGGCACAATTTTTAAATGTCTTCTAGTGCTCACTCGAACTTGCTCTTTGGAGGACAGGTTCTGCAAGAACCCTGCAATGTTCCCAGATAAAATTCTAAAAAATAAATTTTTTGGTTAATTTTATTTACCATCCTCCCATAAAAAGATAAGTAGGTAATAATGCAGGAATTCTAATCTAATAATATACAGTATCAAAGGCACATTTTTAAACCGGCAGAAAACTGTCGTTTTGAAAATCTGAAGTAGTCTGAGAAGTAACGGTTACTTCTTCAGGTAATTGCAAATTACTTTTCGTTTCGACTAGTCGAGTAATCTAATTGAATACTTTTTAAGCAAGGCTAATTATAACGATTACTTTTTGAAAAACTTTTACAAGACTGCGCGCAACACCCCGACGTCGCATCGCACTCAGCCCAGTTCACTTGGCGTACATTCCGTGCGTCTCAGAATTTATCAAATAATATCGAGCCACACTTTTTTTTCTTTTCCTTTTTTGAATTGGGACTGGGGCAGCACAGTGTTCAGCACATTGTAGGTTTCAGGTATACAAGTGGAACTACTAAATAAGTGCAAAAATACTTAAAACAACAAGCTAGCTGGTGGTGATTCATGGTAATGCCATCTTGTTATCTTAAAATCAATGTTGCCACTTATCTAAGGCTTTGTCTGAAATCGCAAGAAACGCTTTTTTCATCCCGCGGCATTAAAACGGTCCAGGACAGATTGAAGGAACATCGCCGGGGCTTCCCAACGCCGCATCTAGAGTGTGGGAAGTCGCATTTTTGTATGGTTACTATTATTAAAATGCAGCCGCCCTGCACTAGGCGACAAAATAGCGGCGCCCGTAATGCAGTTTGGGAATGGGGTGCCGATAGTCTAGGTGTAACTTGTTAAGCGACTCTAGATACACAGTCCCAGGTCACCTTGACAATCGCCCGTATAACATTGGACAGACTGGCAGATGCCTCAACACTCACCTCAGGGAGCACTTCCTCGAAGTAATCCAAGCATCCAGGGACTCTTTTCAGCCTATTGTGGAGCACAACCACATTTGCTTGAACTGGGAACCGCACTTCCGTGCAACCCGAGTTATCGGGAAACACAAGGACATACGGAGAAATAATCTAGTCCTATCGGATGGCCGGTGATGATTTGAACTTTGCCTCGCCTTCCATTGGGTTATCCAAGACTGAAGTAGCATTTTTGAGGCAGGAGTTAAAGGTAGTCAACACCCTTTCTTCTAATTTGTTTCTCTATTTATTTATTTCTGTTCTTTTTCCTTTTATTCTTTTTCCTTAACAGCAACCTTAGCAGTTCCCTTACATTCTTTTTTCTCTTCTTTTTTAAGAGACTCTTCTTTCTCCCAGGTTTCTTCTTTTTTCCCCGAGGGTTTTCTTCCTTTTCCGAGGGATTTTGGCGTCGGGGAAGGGAAGGGCTGACGCATTGAGTTTGGTATCATTAGAAGTTGGTTGCTAATTGAAAGGGCTGTACTGTCTGTCTTTGTCCTTACATTTTTTATTCTTTCGTGTTTCTCAAATTATGTTTGTGTTGTATCTCGGCCTCTCAATGCATTCATTCAAAGCAACGAGGGATTACAGGGTGTGTGTTCCCCAAAAATTTATGGGCCTTTCTTTACCACAAAAATAAACTACCGTAAAATACCGAGCATCCGCCCATTCCCTACTAAGTGCCCACCCCAAAATTTTGCATCATCTGAAAAAATATGCACAGTAGATATATAGGTAAAATTAATGACCTAACAAGCGCTCATTCCCCAATTTTCGCGATTATCTTCATAATTTGAGTGGGCGCTTGCTCGGTATTTTACGGTACAGTGCGACCCACTTATAACGATATTGAGAAAACCCGAAATTTCAATCGTTAGAACCGAATATCGTTGTATCAGGACTAGAAACTGACCATTTCCAGTCTAGAATCTCTAGAAACCGATCGTTATAAGTGGTACATCGTTATATGTGGTATCGTTGTAAGTGGGTTGCACTGTATACATCGCCGAACGCTCGTTCTTCGGCCAGGTGTAGTGTTAGTGGTCCAAACCATATGCCGAAGTGTCAGAACTAACCATTGACTCGTTAAAAAGCTCTAACGATTTTCTTGAATTTTTAATGGGAGAATGGTGGCCGACTGAGCCCTCGAATACGTGAGGCTGATTGGCGCTAGTTACCAAAAACAAGCCCCATTCTCCCGCCAAAACTTTTTTAAAATCTGGTAACTTTTGAATAATATAGTGGATGATTCTGAAACTTCGGTGTCTGCTTCGCACCGCTAGCACTATATTTTGGCGGATCTGAGCGTTTGGTGCTGCATCGTTTATTTTTGCAGTAGAAAAAGACTACAGTGTGAGGGGGACATGCTGTGTTTCCACTCTAGACTGTTTACCGAGTGTCCCAAGGCTGCAGCTCGTTTCCGTTTCTTCCAGCAACGTGAGTTTGAAAAGCTAGTGTAGCACAGACCTTGACAGCATATTCCTCTTCTTCTCTCTCTTATGTGCAGGTGAAGGAACTGCGTCAAGAGCTGAACCAGCAGCTGAGCAGGACGCAGCAGCAGGAGCGCAACCTGAAGGTGAGACCACGGAGAGATGCACGATTCTAGAGCTCCAACAACAGTCCCTCAACGAGACCGCTGGTTTTCCCTTCCCACTTCGTGTTGTGCCTTCGAAAACAAGTCTGATCTTTTTGATCCACGGAGCCCTCGCGTATACTTTCACGCAATGCGGACGGAAGATTAGTTATTGAGATTTACGTAAGAATCCCAGTAAACTATGTGCATCGATGTCGTCGGGATCTGCGGCCGAGATTTTGAGTGCACGAGCATCATCCGAGGCATCTTAGCGCAGTTAGCGCATTTTTGAATCCAGATATCACCAACGCCTCCTCGCTTGTAAGCCTCCCATAGCTCCCCTCCCCCCATGATTGGCCTTTGTAAGCTCTGCTGGAGAGTAGACTCGGCGCCGTTTGCTCAAAACGACTACCCATTTTCCAATGACTGCGGTAGTTTATGCACAAAGCACAGAACAAGCTAAAGTCGCTGACACGATTAGATCAGCGAGGAAGTCTCCCCTAGATTAAGCTTCCCAGCTTCGATAACGGCGTCTTGTGAATGTCGAGCACCCACAAGGAGCCAAAGCGCGAGGGGAGGAAACAAATGCGTGCCGGAGGCTGGGCATCCGAAAAATGCGTCCTGCCGTCTCTTCCTGTTGGCGGCCGTAGCGGATGCCCCGTTTCTTTTCCACTCCAAGGTGTGGCGACCACGGATTGGGCTTGACTGTCACAAGCTAGAATAATCGAGACCCGCAAACGTCCTCCTTTTCCTCTGTGGAGCGTGGAGACCTCGCAGTGAGGGGAATTGCGGAGCTGTTCAGATGTACTCGCGTGCCGACTCGGAACTCTTCGTACAACCTGGAAGTGGCACGATTCATTGTCTCATTATTATGACCTCGGAATGGGCGAGAAGTAAAGCAAACACGAAGGGATGTCGTCTCATACTCTTTTGCTTTCCTTCTGCCTTCTCTGCATTCTCAAATCGCGCGACGTTAAACCAATGTGAAAAAACTTTGCCTACGATTCCTGGATAATCTCGCATGCTGCGTATTGAAACGCTGCAATGTGTCAACGGAGCTCCACACATTCCCGGAAAAGTCTGTTGGATCCGAACCCGATGCCGGGCGTCTTCGGACGCGTCGTTTGGACGCGAGGTCCGGCCGAACACTGACCCAGCACTCATGTCCAGTTCGTGTCCAGACTCGATCTGCGACGGCGTCAAAATTCTAGCGCGCGGGCCGTTTTAGCCGGTGTTGACTCAATTGGGTTTTCCGCATGCTCGGTCGCAGGCGCAGCAGAAGCTGGTGGAGGAGAACATGGCGGCCGCCCAGCGCTCCAAGGAGGAGGGTCGACAGCTGCAGGCGAGGGTGCATCAGCTGGAGACCGAGTGAGTGGCATGCCTGTCGTCTTTGATGTGCCATTTTTGACCACAAGACACGTGACCCTAGAGTTTTGCTTGTAGATTTTAACGAAGTACAGCGCACAAATAATTGCTTATCGATCTTTAATAACAGTACCGACGAGATAAGTTATGTTTCGTTTGTTTTAGGTCCAAAATGTGCTTTTACGACAAAATATCGGGCAGCTTCGCAATGCCTCTGCTAGATGTCGTCAGCCGCGGTGCTGTATTTTAGGTTTTTATTGGTGTTAGACACTGATCTCTGGGGCTAACAGTATTGAAAAAATATTTTATCATAGTTTTTACAGCGATCTGCAGTACAAATCTTGGCTCAGTTTTGCGTAAAAGCCTCAGGATTTGGTACGGTCACGTGTCTAGTGGTCAGAATTGTACAACATGGTGGCAGCCAAGTGGGAGTCACTTCTGCCTAGTGAACGGGATACCAGTTTATCGCTCTAAGCCCCGCTACCTCGTCGGTCTAGTTATACGCAGATGGGAAGTGTTCCATCGTCGTAGGCGGTTGCGATGCAGTCGAGAATGCTTGAGCGCATATGTGTGAACTGGCCTTCATTTGGAGAAGACCGGCGCCGGCTTTCGTGCCCTGGTTTCCGGAAAGCAAAGCGTGCGTGTGGTTCGATCCTGCAGGCTGCGGGAGGCCACGGGCTGCGTGCGCGAGTCCCTGGAGCGCCGGGAGGCGGAGCTGGAGCGCGTCCACTGCGGAGGCCCTGGCGGCGGAGCGTGCGGAGTCCGCCCAAGCGCTGTCCCAGGCCCAGGCGCGCCTTGCGACGGCGGAGGCATCCTGCCAGGAGCTCAGGCAGCGCCTCGAACAGGAGGCCCAGGCCCAGGCGGCCACCAGGCAGGCCTCGGAGGTAACCTCGTCTTTTCCAAGTCCGGAAAACGGGGCGCTTCGTTCATTTTGGACGTGCTCCAGAACCTGTTCTTCGCCGCTTCCTTTTCTCTGGACGAGAGAGAGGTTGGATAGAAAAAGGCCATCCCCTTTTCTTTGAACAACACCGAACAAATAAAACAAACACTCGCCGCTCTGGTATCTTCGCTAGAGTTCAACGTTACTAGAACAACTTGTTTGGGAAACTGCCATAGGAGCCTGCTTCGGAAAACTGGCTCCAACCCCTACTCCAGCGCTTAAAGGACACACTCAAAGGAAAACATTTTTTTTAAACAGCTTAGATGGAAAAAGGATGTTGTAAAACGATTTTACAACGAAGAAAAAAAAAGTTTAGAGCTATATTTATGGTGCTATACGAATTTGTAGTTGGCGCGCGCGGGCGCCGCGGAAAAGTGGCCCTTATTTATCACGCCACTGGCCCTTATCACGTGGTGCTTGCGCTCTTTCGGAAGCTTCCTATGGCCTCCAAAAGTAACTTATTCATCTTTGTTTGAAGTATAACAAAAAACGAACATTAATTAACTTTTAGAGCCCAAAGGAAACTCCTGAAAAAGCACAAGCAGACGTGATAGACCTGTGCGCCGGTCAGATGACGGCGGCGGCGCCCCGAAGCAGACGAACTTGTGCGGCGGCGGCGACAGTGGCGTGGAGAAACGCGTTGAAGTTGCGTCGCACAACTCTCAGCGTGCGGCGGCGGCGTGACTTTGCGGCGGCGCGCGGGCCTACCACGTGACCAGCGGCGGCTCCCGCGGGCGCCAACTACAAATTCGTTTTGCGCCGTAAATATAGCTCTAAATTTTTTTTTTTCTTTGTTTTAAATTCGTTTTATAATATTCTTTTTCCATCTAGCCTGCTTAAAAAAGCTTTTTTTCATTTGCATGTGTCCTTTAACTCTTACCTTACTGCACCTATTCAAATCAATCAATTTGATCGAAACATTTCAAATGCCTATTTCAACGTGTTCAGCGCTGTTTTGAGACAAGCGACGCCATCTATGACTGTGGTCCTCAACCAGTGATGTTTCACATACCTTTTGTGGATCGGCGGAGACGATGGAGGACCTTGTTCATGGTGGGGGGAAGTGAAATGTATAGGTTAATTATGATAGTGATTTAAGAAATGGCTGTAACTTATGGCTAGTGTGAATGAGAATTCTCTCATTGACATACGCACGAGAAAACTCGCCCGAAAAGTAAAACTTTTCTTCTCAGTCTAAAAAAGAAAAAAGAACTTTTATTTTGGTGCTTGGTTGATGATGCAGGTCTTTGCGGACCCCTAAATAGCCTTTGCAGACCCCCAGCCTGCCTTCGTGGACCCCCATTTGAGAACAACTGATCTAGGATATTGCGGAGAAACCCTACTTTGAGTTTCGGATTGGGTTTTTGCTTTTCTGCGAGGGGACGATTTTTCGCGTGACTTTGAAGTTCTATGATTGTGCGCGAACGCATCGAGCATGGCATCCTCGTCGACTCCCGACGCTTCTAAAAACTTCGTCTGATTTGCAATTCTGGCGCATATGCGACCAATTTTGTGGATGAAAGGGGCAGCACAGAGTCAGTGCCATCACTGTCATCCATAAAATTTTTGTTTTATTTTATTTTATGTTTTTTTATATTGTTTACATGCTGATATCAAGGCTGGTTTTCAAAGAAAAACTAGGTTTATCCTGACTATTATAAAACTGGATGGGGGGGGGACAAAAATTGGGTAATACCAGGTTTTACCTGAAAACGAAAGACCCTTAACATGCGGGCATCGAATGTTCCAGATACAGTCAACCGTTTACACCAGCCGTGGCTCGCCTACCGCTCTCTAGGTGTACTCGTCTCTTTCCAGTCCTGTTCATACATACATCGGAGCACACACTCGGTGCTATAGACGCAGCACTGACTTCGCGCTGTATTAGCGCTGTTTCGGCGCTCCGCTGCACATGACCCTGCCTTTTCTCTCGCACACGCACAATATAGTACTGGGTACCTTACAACTTCTCGTGATCCCTTACGACGAGGGAGCACACTAGCACTGCACCACCCATCGGGTGGCTGTGGAACGCTCGCAATTTTCGTATATCTAGTTGTTCGTTGGTTTCTTTTCGCACATTATTCTTTTGTTGGTTCAAAATTCTTTTGTCAAGGTTGTAAATGAGCGTTTCTCAGAGATGGTCTGTACACAGGATCTCGCAAACACTCCAAAACCTTCGCTCTATCAAAAGCAGTTTCAGGGCCGGCGGCATGCCAGTGTGTTTTTTCGTCGTTAGAGATCGCGACAACTCGGTTGTAAGCAGACGCAAGTGTGTGGACTGGCCTTAATTTCCTGCGTTGACGCGGTGCCGACCGCGTTGTCTCGGCGTCAAGATGTACACACGAATGGACCTTTCGGCTTTACGGGACGACGTTTATGCGGGGCAAAGCGGCTCCGGTTTTCCTCGACCGTCGCCGCGTGCAATGACGTGGTGGGCTTGGATGGTTGCAGGGCAAGGTGCAGGAGCTGAGCAAGGTGCACCAGGCGGAGCTCGAGGCGGAGCGGGTGGAGCACCAGCGTCGCATGGCGGCGCTGGAGCAGCGTTGCCAGGAGCAGGTCAAGACGGCTGAGGAGCTCAGGGGCAGGCTAGCGGAGGCGGCCGCATCTCACGCCCGCGAGGTAGGCTGCCCGGGGCGTGCACCTGTAGCGCGCGCGTGCAGCTAAAGCACAGCGGAAGGTCTGGAGCACGTGCTGGAGACCGGGCATTTGAAAGAAACACCCTGCTATTTTCATTTTGTCAGTGACCATATACTGAGAGGGTAATTGTTTGCTTAGAAACTGTACGAGGGAAACTGTCCACCGATAGGGAAGGGGTGAGTGATAGAGAATCTATACAATGGAAAATGTCCACCGATAGAGAAGTGGTGACTGATAGGGAATCTGTACAGGGGAAGATGTGCACTGATAGGGAAGCTATGCTGACCGAAACTGTACAAGGGAAAATGTACAGTGATAGGGAAGCTGTACACTGATAGGAAACTGTACACTGACAGAAACTGTACAAAGGAAAACGTTTACTGCTAGGGAAATGGTGACTGATAGTGAACCTGTTGAAGGGAAAATGTACACTGGTAAACAAACTGTATGCTGACAGAAACTGTACACGGAAAAATGTTTACCATGGTGACTGATAGGAAAAATGTACAAAGGAATATGTACACTGGTAGGGAAACTACGCTTACAGAGGTACATGGGAAAATGTACACTGATATGGAAACTGTCATTTATAGGGAAACTATGCTGACAAACAGGTCATGGACAGAAACAATAGGCTGACAGGCAAGCTGTACAATGATAGGAAAAAGAGCTGCATGCTTCCTTCGCTCGCGTCCTTCTCATTCTCCTCGGCCGTGCGGTGTCTACGGGGGTAACCGTGGCGGATCGTGGCATGCCCAGGTTGGGGAGCTACGCCGCCACCAGGCTGAGGTGGAGGCGCAGCTGGAGGAAAGTCAGCGGGTGGCCAGCGGGGAGCAGGAGCGCGCCCTGGAGGCGCTCAAGGCGGAGCTGGACGCCCAGCGGGCCAAGAACAACGACCTGCGCACCAAGAACTGGGAGGTGGTGGAGGCCATGCAGGCGGCGGAGCGCAAGCAGCAGCAGCAGCAACAGCAGCACTCCCAGCAGATGCAGGTGCCAAATCGCTTTGAGCTGAACGACGCCAGATTTGACGGTCTTGCAGAAACATCTTCACTATACATAGTTTTAAAAAAAAAGCAAAAAAAACTGAGCATGCAGAAAACAGGGACACAAGAAAGACAAGTAAAGCAGACGAGTGCTCACTCTCAGCTGAAGGTTTCATAAATCGTAAATAAGAAGCCTCAAACCCGTCCGCTCATATGCAACCAAAATCTCATGTCGTGTCAAAGAGCAGAACAATTTTCAATCGCGCGGAAAGTTACGGGAAAAAAACGCCCTAACAATGCTCAGCTATAGGGGATATTCACTGGACGCCATATTTGAGGTAACTGCTTACAGCGCATGCCCGGGAAGAGTTTCCCGTCAGCTCTCGGGCGACCGCAAGAGAAGAGGCGAAGGGGAAATTCTCTTATCACCGGGACTCTCCTTTGTAGGTCCCAGGCTTCCCCAGACGTCTCTATTCTCCCTCTACAAGATTATGGAAGATTAACTTGCCACTCAAAATTCATACAAAAGCATCTTTCCCCTCTCTCTCTTCCCCGGTGGTAAGAAAGCAGCAGCGAGCTCAGCTATGACCGCCAGTGAATACGCCCTATAAACACCTTCTAAAAGAAAATAAGAATGCGCACCCAGCATCCGTTGAAACAATAGACGGCTGACTGGCGCAAACGTTGCGTCAAGTCATAATACAAAATGCTTCAGAAACCTCCTGTGCCCTCTGCTCGTTCATTCTGTCCCAAATATTTTTGAACATCAGGGAGCACCCACATTGGTCACAATGTACCGCCAAATGCCCCTTCAGAGTGGCACAGGGCATTTGGCCCTCTCCAAAATCTTGTTTCAACACAGAACTTGTTTAGGAGAATTTGTTTGCATTGTGAGATGAGAGCCTCTTTAAAGCGCAGCTTTTTATGGTTTTTGTCATTTCGGCAAGGTAAAGCCAGGAGTATTCAAAACTTGACGACTCATGGACTTTTCCGAGGGTTCTTCCGTCCAGCGTTCTATGATTGTCTGAGGGAGAAGGGAGGTGCTGAAATTTTTCGGCAGATAGCCTAGCTAGTTGGGTTGTTTCGTGGTTCGTTAATGTTATCGCTGTGCAAGACGGGAATGTTCGGGGGAGGGATCTTGACCGCCGTTCGTCTTGCAGAACCTCAGGGAGGAGCTGTCGAAAGAGCACGAGCTGAAGGAGCGAGAGCTGCTGCACCGCCTGCTGCCCCAGGTCAAGGTGAGAGACGCCGCCGCACAAACTTATCTCGTAGCCTCTGTCGGTGAATGAAACGGAGCTCAGTGATTGGTCACTCGCATGCTCGGGGATGCCAGGAAATTCCACCGAGCCACTGGGTTTGATTCGGGCAGTATTGGTATCGGGTGCTATTGAGAAGGAGGATATTCTATTTTGTTTTGCGTCACTCCAACGAGCCAGCATTTGTGAGCGGAGAAGCAGGGTGTGAGATAGGCAGGTAAGGGAACGACCAATGAAACCTGCAGCAGTGGTGCTACCCAATGTTCTCGGCTGTGACCGGATTGTGTCCTCCTGGCGGCTATAGAAGGAATTTCTTGGAATTGCGCCCAGTGATGTGATTGCTGCGCCAAACTGCGCCAAGGGGCTAACCCTTCTATATCCTGCTACATTTCGCCGAAATATGGGTAATCTGCGCCAAGCCTGCGCCAAATGACAAATTTCGGTCGCCTTTCAAAACAAAAACTGAACTGAGTACCGTAATTGAGCATGCGTGAGCTGTAGGTGGCGCAAGCGGCCGCCCGACACAAAGTACCCTGCATCAATCGTCCATCCGGTCTTGCATGGTTTTTCCCGCCGTTTCTCATTTCGCGCTCTCTTGGATCTGGTGGGTCTCGTCTCGCCAAGAAGGTTATATAACCTAACGTCCTTGCGTCTCGCATGCTTTTAAAAATTTTGTAACGATAGATGCAAGCGTGTGCGGACGCTCCGACAGCGTGCCGGGTGCCAGCCATGCCGTCATGTTGTAAAACGAAACCACGTTTTTTGCGCGGCGGGAGTTCCTTTGTGAGCTGAAGCACTTCCTCCTGAAAGCAACGGCCGTGGGAAAACTATATTTGGTCCCTGCCTACCAGTCACCGTCGTTGCATGACGTCGGGTGTTGCCATCCCCACGTCGCTGCAGATATGGCGCTTTATAAGCTGAACCGTAAGGACCGCCGCAAGGTAATCAACATTCCTGTTCTTGTTTAAATGAAACGCTAATAGAAAAATTCCTCTTTAACTCAAAGACTGCTGTTTCGAAGTATTGATTACCTAAGTTTCTCTCGGTGGGCTTTCTTTCGAGAGGTACCTCGGTACGTGAAAAGTCTGTCGCGAAAGAAAGTTGAATACAATTTAGCTAAAGCAAAAAAAAGGCAATGTCTGCACGCTGAACCCGCTCAGCACGCTTGTTTGTGTCGAGTTCAGTTGTTGCGCAAAGTGCTTCAGGAACTTTTTGACCCCGACTCACGATGTCTTGCATCGATGCGCTCAGGTTCTTTTTTTTTTTTTTGTGTGATTAGCTTGTAACTCGCCTGCCAACCTGGCAAGCACGCGCCGCTGGACTGTTTTTTTTTTTTTTTTTTTTGTCGTATGCTGGACCGTTAAATTTTGCGTACAATTTTTGGAACCAGTTGGCGACGGAGCGGAGTGGCAGGGTTTCAGTTTTGATCGAACAGCCGTCTCCACTCGCACAACGAAGCGCGTGCAACTGCAAGCTGCCGAAGTTGCCCTCACGTGCATGCGAACATGATTGCACGACAGAGCCACCAGCCAGGACGCTTGCAATCCATTGCTTTACATTTGCTTACTTTTGATGAAAATCTGGCACATCGGGAATCAGTAAAACGGTGGCAAGCGGGTTTTCGGAACTGCTCGGCAACGCCTACAGCACTGTACACTTGTGGAATGTCTCAATGTCTCTTTGGAGACATTGAAAGTGGACATTCATTACTTGCCGAAAGCAGAGTGAGGGTTGCAGCAGCCTTGCAGAAAGTTTCGAAAAGCAAAAGGAAAAGCACCCGCCAGTCGTACTGCACCTTTCCATATGTACAGTTTCGCATTGCACTGCAGTAGTTACGTGTTTCATCCGTCGGAGACTGCTTCAATTTTTTATATTATATAACTATAGTCGGTGACAGGTCAAGAACGAAGTAGAAGCTCCTCCTACCCTTTTCCACTTTAGCAGAGCGATCGCCAAAAAGGAGGCGACCTCCTCTCCACCATTCGCTCGGCTAATGTGAAAAGAGGTGGGAGGGGCTTCTACTTCGTTCTTGACCTGTCACCGACTACAGTCAACTTTATGCTTTCATATATACTACTAAGCAGGTCATTTTCAAATAAATTTATTATGTGCAGTTTGGTTCTTATTTACCTATAGCGGCTACATATGTCTGCATCATTTAACTGAAGCATTGCAAAACATGTATCATTGGCATTTCAGTTAATTTGTTGAAAGACTCCCATGTGGTCTAACTTGACCATAATTTGTTTATTGCGCCGAGCAAAGTGCCCTTCCTTTGTACAGCACTTAAACGAATACTTTTATTTTTATAAGACTATCTGCTCCAAAAGCCACTTTTGCTGCTCCGAAACACTATTTTGGCTGCTCCAAAAGCCACGTTTACTGCTCAAAAACACTGTTTTGGCTGCTCCAAAGGCCACTTTTGCTGCTCCAAAACACTGTTCTGGCTGCTCCAAAAGGTGCTCCAAAACGGCTTTGGCCAATCACATCACTGTGCGCCGCACGAGAGCCAATGGGAACCTCATTCCTTGATGACTGGCGCCAGCCAATGGGAGCATAATCCATCAGAAATCGGTTTCACTTGGGAAAGGGGATTTTAGTCGCCGTTTGGCCAACGTTTGGCATGGTTTCAAAGCTGATGACGTCGGTTCGCTCCATGGGACAGTTAATGCTTTCGCATTAAAGAGAGACCATCACCGTAGAAGAAAGCGAAGCCGCTTTCCCCTATCTGGAAATAGCCACCCCTGAAGAAAAACACAGAGCCAGTTTTGAAACGTCGGGACCTCGTTGTAGGATTTGGTTGGTGATTTTTCAATTTTCTAAAATGAGCCTATGAATGCTATGCGCTTTAAGAAAGGAAAAAGGATATTTGGTTACCAGGGGAGGTGTGCCCGCATCCACGATGGTTGCACCGAGCAACTTGGCCAGACTGTCATGTGCCCGGTGTGTGTGTGTGTGTGTCTGCGTGCAGGTGGACGATTTAGAGGGCCTGGAGCACGCCCAGTGGCTGACACGCTTTGAGGAGGCGCTCAGCAAGGTCACAGCCCAGGGAGACAGCAGCCAGGACAAGGCACGGCTAGAGAAGGAGGTGAGTGGCTGGGAGGATTTTCTCGAGGATGCGACGACTGGCGACAACGGGAATGATGGCTTGACATCGGCCTTTGGCCGCTCACCACGTCATCAGTCTCCTTGAGATGAATGTTACTGACTCAAATACATTAGTACTAGGGGTAAATACTGGATACATACTCTGCAAATACAAAGACCTTATAGGAGATGGTAGGGGTAGCCTACAGGACTTTGTAGTTATTGTATTTGGGAGAAGTATTGAGTTTCACGGCGTCTTATGTTGTGTCATTTCAAGTGATTCAGATCATTGACAGTCAGAAAGGCAAGGCAGGTTTTTGTCATGGGAAGCTAGTTCCAGCTTTCATTGCGACGTCCTTCTAAGAGATTGGTTTCTTGCAGACGAGGTGAGTATCCAGAATTCCCCATAGTAATGTATTTTCTGGCACTGTCGCCGAGTGGCATTCCCTCTCCCAGGGCATGAAAACTCTGGTGTTTAAGGAATCCGTGGCCTGCCAAATCGTGCGGTCCCCTATGAGGCTGCCCGTGAGGCGCGATCAGCTCGCTTCGAGCACGAAATAGTATCCATCCGTTTATATTTCTCTGGCCTCATATGTGTTTCTAATGAAATTGCCGATAGGTACAGTCTTCTTATCGATAGCCTCGTGTATTTAGAGTAAGCTGCCTTCTATTGCTGCTATTAGTCTCACTCTTGCTCACTGTCATGCGCTGCTCCTGGGTTGTTGTGCGTCTGCTTAAAATGAGGAAACAAAATCTGTAGCGGCTCAATGAGCTTGGTTGTGTAGTATTCTACAAAGTGGTGCCAGTTTGCGAGTTCCAATGTAGAAGCACGATTCCCGGGGTGACTCCCCCACGTGGCTGAAGCCGTACATCCGACGTAACAAAAATGCAGGTGGAGCACTACCAGCGCGTGCTCTCCGAGACGGAGGAGATGCTGCAGAGCCTGCAACGCTCGGTGGAGCAGGAGGAGCGGGGCTGGAGGGAGCAGGAGCAGGCCCACGCCCTGGAGCGCTCCACCTGGGAGCACAGGGAGCAGGAACTGAGTGCCCGCTGCCAGGCGCTCGAGGGGGACCTGCAGCAGCTGCAAGGACTGCAGCAGGTGGGTGCTGCACCGCCACGCACTTCTTGCCGCCGTGCGCCGTTTCGGCTGGAAACGGCGTTCGGCCCGTCGAGTTTTCGAGGCATAATTCTGTTACCTTTGGTCGAGTGTCCGCTTTTTGAAAGCAGAAAAGGCATTTCTTTTAGCATTTTTTTGGGGAGATGGAGTTGGGATCTTTTATTTTGCATGGTGAAACATTCTGCTATAAAATGCATGAAAAAAATAAACAAAATTAACGGGGAGTTTTATTGTGGGGCAAGGGTAATGTTTTGGACACGCCATGTCTAAGTATGATGCTCCGATGAATCACTGAGGGACTCGTGGAACTTTCTAATCTTTTGCAGACGACCTCGGAGGTGGGTGGCACGCCGGCACCTTTGGCCTCGGTGTGGGTGGCGGTCTGTGTCCCGCCGGGCCTTTCCGGGGCGTCGTTCGTACTCGTTTCCTCCGACCTCCTTCCGGTGGCGTTGATGCGCAGGGACAACTGGACGACTCGCATACGCCTAAGCATGGCCCAGACTTACCCTCTAAGGGCTGTGCTGTGCCGCGTCTGTCTGGGTGTTCTGGATGAGCACAGAGGCTTGGCTGGCTCTCTTCTCCTCTTGCTTGCGCTTGTGGGTCGTAACGTGGTGCGTGGAAGGGGGCGTCCGACTGGTGGTGGCTGTGTGGGCTAGAATCGCTGAATAAGCTACGCTTCAGGGTAGGCCCAAGCAGTGCCCGCCATCGGTGGGGGCCGCCGCCAGCTGCTGCTGTTATGGGTTGTTTTCGTGCGCCGAAAGATTTTTTGAAACAAGAAGCAGTGCCGCACTACGGCGAGGTGGGCAGGCTCAATGACTCGATGACTCCGTGCACTCGGTAGGGTCCTGAAATTCAGACGCGAATGTAGGTCGAAATTTTCTGATCACAATTTTAGGTCGACCCTCATTTTTTCAAACATCTCGGGGGGAAAAAAAAAAAAAAGAAGGTCGACTTATATTCAAATAAATACGGTAGTCAAGGTTGTTTGTGTGCAGCTGTCGATCGAAAGAGCAGGGAACTTTGACCTCACCCTGGTTTCAGCGTTTAAGAGCAGTGTCACTTTTAGAGCACAGGCATAGGGTCTGAAAGCATAGCGTATTTAGCGGTTCCCGGCGTGGGCATGATCTGTGCCTGAGGGGCTGCGTTCCTTGTGTTACCGTCCAGATGCAAGCCAAGCTGAAGGAACTCCAGGAGAAGCTGCAGGACGAGGAGAGTGAGAAGAGGATGCTGGAACAGAAGTACGACGAGGTGAGGCTCCGTCATCCTCTTCGTCGTCGCGGCACCTGGAACGCGTCTTTGACCGGTGCATTTACCTCGTCGGAAAGAGTGGTCCCTCTATTTCCGCGTGACAACGGCGACACTTGCGCTTGCTCCCGCTTTTTGTCGGAACTTCTACAACCGACCGGCGGGATTGCGACATCCGACGGCACGACACTCCGGCTTCTGTGACGTCGTTCGTCGCCACTTTGAGACCACTTTGATGCGCGTGCGGAATAGGACGCCAAACGCTGCGGTCGGAGACGCGTTGCGGGTGCCGTAGCTCTGATTAGTAATCAAGTCAAGGGCTGGGGTCATCGTTGTCCTTTGCTTCTTCGTCCAGGCAAGTAGAAATGCTCAGGATGTCAAGTCTCACCTGGAAGGCAGAGTCCAGGTGCTGGAAGAGATGAAGAAGGGACAGGACGACTACCACCTTCTCCAGAAGGTAGGTGGACGCTGCGTCCCGCGTTTGGTCGGTCGGCCAGCCCTTGGAAGGGGGGGGGTATGCTCGACTTCGGTAACGGGGAAACTTCGAAGTTTGCGTCGTCCCTTCGTTTCGATTACTGAGCTGCAGTGTTAGTTGTGGCATGAAGCTGAATTAGGTGCAATGCTTGCGGTCGGACGTCCTACCAGTTGCATTTGAGTCTGATGCAACCTACTAGTTGAGTGTGTCGCGAGGGACAGGTTCGCAGGTAATGACTACCTTTTTCAGCTCGTCTTGTTATGGGGAACGCGTGCGTGTGCGACAACCTGATGTTTGTAGGCGGCTGCCCATTCCGAGGCACTCGAGTGTGGTGGCAGAATTCTGCGTTGTCATGGCTGGTGGTTCGAACCTGGTAGCTGGACGTACGTCTGACCTTCTCGCGGTCTGTGGCGAACTCTTGGGGATTCCGCCGTGTGTGTGCAGGAGGTGCGTGAGCTGCGTGCTCAGCTGGAGGAGGAGCGAGCAGCGGCTGGGGAGCGGCTGGCCGCCCTCGACACCACGCCGCCGCACAACGGGGCCACCAAGGTGCTCTTCTTCTCTCTCTACCTGTCTCTTCCCCTCTTTTTCAGTCAATCACTCTGACTTCCTTACACATACTCGCTTTCTACTTTGTCTTTCACTTGCTCTCCCTTGCACCCATTCACCGACTTTCTGTTCTTCACTCTCTCACTCACCCACTCACCCTCTTTGTCTCTAACTCGCTCTCCCTTTGTTACTCACTCACCCTCTCTCCCTTTCACTCACTCTGTCCAACACCCCCTAGACGGCAAGGACGTAGTGCTGAAGTTTCTACGCCATCTACTACAAGCCGACTTTGCACAGATTGCTCGCAACTGCCCCGTCTGCATTCTGTCTGGACTCCTACCCATTCTGTCAGGACTCCTACCCTCGCCAGTTAAACGCGAGTTCCAGCCAAACGCCGCCGCAGCTGCCCTGCGCTGTCCTTTGACGGGCAACAGCAAATTCGGCACTTTGCTATCTGGAGGTGTTGCTCCGTCTCCCACAAAGATACGGGGGACCACGAAAGCGAGCTGCACCACGTGTTGCAAATGCGGGGTCCTAAACGAGGGACGTGTACATTGCAGGTGGGGTCTGAGGCTCCCCTGGCCACCAATGGGCCGGCCCCCGACCTGGTGGCTTCGCCCGCAGACAAGGAGGACAAGGTGAGGTGCCCACATCCGCCGTCATAGCCTGATAGTCTGTCCGCATCGGCCTTCTCTCTTTCTTTGTCGGTCGGGAAGGGGTATTTCCGGCATGCCTCGAGGGGAAAGCATGCCCGTGGACTCACCTTTCTTTTAACGGAATGGGGTCTGTTTGTGGGACGGTTGATTGTCGAGTAACGAATCGTGGTAGTGTGTTTGCGAGACAAAGCAACCGGCTGTGGGGAATGTGCTTACGGGCGGCATCTGCTCGATCCGTGCTAGAATTACTGCGAGCGAGGTGTATGGATTTCGAAACGGCAGATATGTCCGCGATCTTCCTGCTTTTGTTTGGGGTAGGACGGGGTTAAGGTAGGAAGCTTGAACTTTGTTACCGCACATTAAATTTAATCTTTTCCGACCGTGTTTTTGGTGTGCACAAGCCGTAAGCTCATCCGGTCACCACTAAAGTCGGCGTATTGCAGAACGGCCTGCAGTAGCTTTAACGAGTGTGAGGTGTGTCATTCTAGTGTTGTATCGGGACGCTGCACATGCAGATCACTCCCAAAGCGACGCTTCTTTTCCACGACACAAATTGCTCGCTCGGTCACTACCGCGCTACGCTTTGAGAAAAGGTGCTTACGGCAGTGCCGGAAACATGTGCCATAGTGCTGCCCCTTGCAAGAGGTTTGTAGCCCTCTCTTCAAGCCTACTAATGAGTGCGCACTGTGTACCCCATCGTTTAGTGCCCGTAACGGGTCATTGAAGCAATCTTGACAAATAAATAAATGTTGTCAACAGGAATGTCGAAAAATTGGGAAAAAAGTATGGGTTAATGGTCGAGTTTCGTACGAAGCTTACCGCACGTCACGATCTGTCCACTTTATGAATGATGTATGTAACTACTGAAACGACAAGCATATTCTGCGTAACGCGGTGCGTTGCGAGTCGGCCACTCTGTGCCGACTGGTTGACGCCTAGCCGGTGCAGTCTGACCACTGGGGAATGCTGGGTTCTGCGGGGCTCTTCTCTTTCTGCTTGTGTGCTTGTGGCTTGCCGCTTCAAGGGTGTCTTCCTCCGTGCCTGCGCCAGGGGCCGGTACACCCGCCATCTGCTGGGGACGCTCGTAAAACCACTACTAACAAAGCAAAGAAGCGGCTGCGGGTGAGTGGGGCCCTCTCTGTTCGCCCGCGGTTGTGGGGAGACCCCTGCCCTCGTGCCCAGCCCCGCTCCGCCGACCCACGGTTCTAGCCCCCGCCTAGATCCGCCGGGCTGTCGCGCGTTGCCTAAATGCCCGAGCCGGCGCCAGAAGCGGAGCGTTTGCGGGCGACGCGACACGATGCCTGCAAGTCGCACAAAATTCTTAGAATGACTCGCTTGTTCAACGACTTGCCAACTGCCAGGTTCTGGTACGTGGGATTTCAAGGAGCACCAACGATGCACCAACGTGGAGGCCGTGAAATGTGGTGTTTGGGGTCTGACGAGTGGGTCTTCCGGGTCTTTGCACTCTACAAAGGTTTCTTGGGTCTGCACCTCTCCCTTGGCTCCGCAAAACCACCGGCGGCCGTGTGCCTAAAGCCATGGTCGCACTGCTAATACATGATGCAAACGACGGTCTGCGGACGCTGACCGAGGCGTGTTCGTAGAGGATTCTCTCCTTGTGTCTAGAGCAAACACTATGTCTTTTCTGCGCTGTATGGGCAGTTTGACTGCGTCATTAGGGTGGAGGGAAGGGACCAGGGGGCGCATCCTCCCCGATACTACACTTCCCAAGGCTATTTAAGCTGCGGCGTCCGCCTCGGTTTCTCGAGGGAACATCCAGCGGTGAAAAAGTGGTCGCCGTGCAAAGATACTTTGTTTACCGCGTTCGTATTGTATCTTTGGAGGTGCTGTTCGAAGACGAGTTGAGACCGTAGGGATCGGTTTGTGGTCGACGTGACGTCCTACGAGAAGTTTGGCATCGAAACGGAAGAACAACTGCGGGGCTTTTTCTTTTATTTTGCGAGGCTCGTCTCGCCACGCTCGTGCGCAATGCTGTCTCTCTGTGTGGTGCCACGACCGGGCCTCTTGCACTGGTTTTTGTTTTCCCCGCCTCTCTGCTTGTGGCGGGGGTCATGGGGCTGCTTTGGGCGACTAACCCTGTGCACCTTCCGTCTTGGTTGGTGGACTGCTTGCTGCGCATCCTCTTCTGCTTGCACCCTCACTGCACTTGGATCGGAGCACCAGTCGTTGGTTAGTACCGGACGAACAAACAGATAGGACAGGTTTGCCAAGGCTAGGATCTTGGCAAATCTTCAGACAGGAAGCAGCTTCCTCCTCAACTTCATCAGCCATGACCCAAGCTTGTTGTAGAGTTCCACGCAGTTAGCCCAAACTTGCAGTCATCTTTTTCTTTTTTCTATTTCTCTCAAAATTAGTTGACTGCGACCAAAACTGCCAGTGCAGTGGACTGTTCTTGTGTGAAAAGTTTAGTGTTTGACGTTGACCTGAATTGCATAAAGTTGTGGCATTTTGTTCGCACTAGCCAAGTTTTTCAGTGCACATGCAGTCAACACTTCCAATTTCACTTATGAAAAACATTTTCATAAACAAAATGCAAATGATATCCGGGTTGGGGTGTGCTCTACTGTGCGAGTGAGGCGAAGTATATGTCGACAATTAGACTATTAGAATAGTAGCACTAGGAGCTTGGCAGCGAAGATTTTCTTTAGACATATACTGGTCTGGGACATTTTTTTTTTTTTTAAGGGCTCCCCAATAATCAACACTACATACATTATTGTCAGATCAATTGCTCAGTGCTTTCAGTTATCTCTGAGACCTGTAGACCTTTGTAGTTCCTTCTAAGAAATTATGAAGGCCACAAAAAGTAATGATTCGCAAAGTTTATTTGTCTCTGGGTGCCGTATCAGCAAACAAGACCATAATGTTGCTTGATAGGTGCTGTTGGAGGTTTTAAAAAGCCTAGTGTTATGCAGATATTCTAATTTTCGAATTACAGTTTCAAATAATACGCCATTTGATATTCACTTAGAGATGAGTTTGGATATTCATACTTTTCTACGTGTTGATTGCAGCAGGTTAGCCCCGTTGAGTGTGCTTCTTACCGGGCACTGGTGCACTGCGGGAAAACAACACCCGCAGAGCTCGGTTCCGTGGGTGTGGCGTCTCTGCAGAGCACCGGTGCTTTGGTAAGAAGTGCACTCAATGCGGCTAGCCCACCATGATCAACCGAAAGGTACAAAAATATCACAGCAGTATGCTTAGAGGAAAGCTTATTTCCAAAGCAGGATAGTGCACATGGGTGCCTGGTGTACTTAAAAAGAAGCGGAAACTTTGTGAATGTTGATATCTACATTGCAAGTTGTGAATATTGCAGTAAAAAAATTTTAAACGAAACTGGCATGCATGAGTATATGTTAAGCAGAGATGCCTTAGCAACTTGTGTTAATTATACGTGATTTAAGAAAAGATTATTTTCATATAGCAAGAATATTTATAATCCCCTCGATTAGGTATAGCTAGACATCTCCATATCTTTAATTTTATGTCACACGCATCATTTACTTGCCATCCCATATGAACTCAGCTTAGAAATGGAAAAGTCGAAGCTTGGCAGCGACCTTCACTAGTTCAGCTGGGTTTCAGTTCCAGCATGTTGCAATAATATAAGGCTTAGAGAAACTACTTAATATTCTATTTAAAAAAAATTGACCGCATCTCCACGTGGTGAATGATGTTGCTTGGGGCGAAGCTCTGGTGGTGCTTGTCTGCGTAGGCTCGGTGGTGCTTGTCTGCGTAGACGCCGAGCCGCAGCATGCCGAGCCTTTTCATTCATATCAGGAGAATGGGTGGTTTTCTTCTTTTTCTTTTTTTAAGCAGACAGATGGGATGGCATCTCAGAACCCCCTACTCTTTTTTTTTTCTTCTTTTTCTTTGAGCCTTTTCATTCATATCAGTAGGAGAATGGGTGGTTTTCTTCTTTTTCTTTTTTTAAGCAGACAGATGGGATGGCATCTCAGAACCCCCTACTCTTTTTTTTTTCTTCTTTTTCTTTAAGCCTTTTCATTCATGTCAGTAGGAGAGTGTGTGGTTTTCTTCTTTTTCTTTTTTTAAGCAGACAGATGGGATGGCATCTCAGAACCCTCTACTCTTTTTTTTTCTTCTTTTTCTTTAAGCCTTTTCATTCATATCAGTAGGAGAATGGGTGGTTTTCTTCTTTTTCTTTTTTTAAGCAGACAGATGGGATGGCATCTCAGAACCCCCTACTCTTTTTTTTTCTTCTTTTTCTTTAAGCCTTTTCATTCATGTCAGTAGGAGAGTGTGTGGTTTTCTTCTTTTTCTTTTTTTAAGCAGACAGATGGGATGGCATCTCAGAACCCCCTACTCTTTTTTTCCTTCTTTTTCTTTGAGCCTTTTCATTCATGTCAGTAGGAGAATGTGTGGTTTTCTTTTTTCTTTTAAGCAGACAGATGGGATGGTATCTCAGAACCTCCTACTCTTTTTTTTTTCTTCTTTTTCTTTTTTCATAATTTTTTTTATCTTTTTTTTTTCTTTTTTTCTTTTTTTTTTGCCCTACAGGAGCACGTGAGCATGTGCTCACGTGCTCGTGAGCACGTGATCTCACGAGCAGAAGCACGAGCACCCAACACCGGCCTACGGCGGACGGACATGGCTAGCCCCTAAGGAGCTTCGCCCCTAATATTCGGCGAAAACCGCTATTTGCTTTGAATCTCATTATATCTTAGTACAGATAACCCAAGTATATGGTAGCTGAGCTCGCTCCTCATTTCAGAGTGAGAGATTGTTTGCACATGCCCACTTTGTGAGTATTGGGGGGGAAAGCATTGGTCCAAATATGATTTGCATAGTATGCTATATTCCTCTAAAGACGAGGGCTTTGTGAGGTTGCCTTTCTGGTATAACTCTGTCCATTGTCCTGACACTTATCCACACTGTCAATAAGGAGTTCTCAAACCTCCCAGATTTTTTCTATCATCTTAGCCCCCTAAATGTCTCCAGTTCAAGCACTATTTGAGCAAATTTGGGCCACTCGCTCATGCAAACTACAAGCCAAATACTTCCTTCACTTTGTTTTCAAGCTTACAGGGCAGCTGAAGTTACAGGCATGAGATTACTGCTTTGGAAAGTGCCTTCGAAGCATGATCACTTGCACTGGAAAGGCGTGTTTCGAGACAAGGGGCATGTGCTGTCTCGCACTTCTAGCCTTTTCTGCTCTGTAAGGGTAAACGGAACATTGTGTGTACATACTTGGTCTGTACGCCTCTATGCTGCTTTATTGCGTACGTGCCGAAACTGGGCTTTGTTCCTCGGTCATCGTTAGAAAGAAATGTGGGTTCCTTGAAACTGAAATGCTTGAGAGCTTCTGTCCTAGTTCGTAATAATGCGGGCTCTTTAAGGCTCGTTCACACACTTGTAATCGAGTACAACCGAGTGAGACAAGACCAACTTTTAAGCCTCTTGCGACGTCTTAGGACCGGATGCGATGCTGCGGAGCTGGTCCTAAGACGTCGTAAGAGGCTTAAGAATCGGTCTTGTCTCTCCGTCCTACTCCGTTGCAAGTGTGTGAACTGCGCTTTAACGCATCTAGATAATGTGCAGAAAGACATCAGTTAAGACACACATACATATTCTGAACAGCAGCTGATGCTTCACCCAGGAGACGTTCTGGAGACGAGTCACACGCACTCTTGGTTCATGACTGTGGAAGTGTCTTCACCCATGTAATCCCAGGCACATCTACAGCTGTGCCTAGCCAAGTGGCATCCAGATATATGCTGTATGTCGTCTGTAAGCTTACGCCAAGGTCTCTGTGGCCCTTGTCTCGCTGGGGTTTTCTCGCTCTGCGGTTACCGTGGTTGCGGTGTTGTCGACCCTGGAGGCCCGCCTGCCTTCAGTTAGTCTCGGGCACGACCCTGTCGGGGACGCCCGAGTGACCTTGAGTGGTTTTGGTTTCTTTCTCAGTTACGGCTGAAATTCTGGAAGAAGAGCAAAAAATGAGGCTCCGTGGAATCTCCCCCGGCTGTCCCTCCTTGCTTCTCCCGTTAGTATGGACTTGTCTGGACTCGTCCCTTCCCCCGCTTACTCCTTGCTCGGGGCTTTTCCACGCGTGGCTTGCCTGTGGGGCTCTTGGTTACTTTTGCAACTTGGTGGCCGTCTGTGGTGGGAGCTGGTCTTGAGACTCGGAAGCAACGCCTTCATACCGTGTGATTGCGAGAGCGTATCCGAGCCTGTGAAGGGTGCAGGGTGCTTGTGGTGTGCGAGTCAGCCTGGTAGTTCCTTAGGCCTGGCGGTCCCCCAAGTCTGGTGGTCCCTCAAGTCTGGCGGTCCCCTAGGTCTAGGAGTCCCTTAGGTCTGGCAGTCTTCTAGGCCTGGCCCTAACTTTAGGCCTGGCAGTTTCCTGGGCCTGGCAGTTCCCTGGGCCCTGGCAGTTCTCTAGGCCTGGCAGTTCCCTGGGCCCTGGCAGTTCTCTAGGCCTGGCAGTTCTCTAGGCCTGGCAGTTCTCTAGGCCTGGCAGTTCTCTAGGCCTGGCAGTTCTCTAGGCCTGGCAGTTCTCTAGGCCTGGCAGTTCTCTAGGCCTGGCAGTTCTCTAGGCCTGGCAGTTCTCTAGGCCTGGCAGTTCTCTAGGCCTGGCAGTTCTCTAGGCCTGGCAGTTCTCTAGGCCTGGCAGTTCTCTAGGCCTGGCAGTTCTCTAGGCCTGGCAGTTCTCTAGGCCTGGCAGTTTTCTAGGCCTGGCAGTTTTCTAGGCCTGGCAGTTTTCTAGGCCTGGCAGTTTTCTAGGCCTGGCAGTTTCTAGGCCTGGCAGTTCTCTAGGCCTGGCAGTTCTCTAGGCCTGGCAGTTCTCTAGGCCTGGCAGTTCTCTAGGCCTGGCAGTTCTCTAGGCCTGGCAGTTCCCTATGCCTGGCAGTTCCCTAGGCCTAACAGTTCCCTAGGCCTGGCAGCAACCGGGGCTGGGCACTAAGGCAGGCGGCTGGGTGCCTGATGGGCAGGCGGTCACTATCTGAGGAGGCGTTAGCTTTGAGAGACGCGGGGCTATGATGCAACGACTAGGTCTGCGCGGCATACTAATACCGCCTCGGGGATATGGTGTCGTGGGTGTGCCAGCAGGTGCCTTTCACTGGCAAACCTTATGCCGTGTTTGCATGTGCGTGCTTGGTGCAGTTGCTACCTGCACCACCTTCGTCAGCTGGTGTCCTCTTGTCCTGTGGCTCTGTTTCTCTCTCAGTGCTTTAATATTTCTTCAATGTGCTGTGTGGGAACTTTCTGTCTGCTTATCCATTAACCTTTCATACTATTTATAGTACTGTACGTAGATGCAGACCTCCTAATATACGGCATAATGTTGCCACGCAAGATTTGATGGTGCATTCAACTTGGTAAACACAATTGTTTTTTTTTTTGTTTTTTTTAAGAATGGTATGTTAAAAGGTTCATCCTGAAAGCTTCCTTAAAGCTGTTAGCAGCAACTGATATACTTGTCTTTTGGATGGAGTAACATTATTCCTGGGAGGTATGGAACGCAGGTAGGGGTGAAGGTATGATTAATGGCCCTGCCATCATGCTATTATGCAGCATGGTTTAATGGTGCATGTTCGACATCAGATGTGGCTTCTCTTTTCATACTAACTTGCGCTTCATTGTAATACTCGCCATTTTTTCTCCTTTCCCACCGTAACAGATGCGAAAGGTAAGCTTGTTCTTTAATGGTTATTAGCTGCATCTGAATTGCAGATTGAGGGTTACATCGGGGCACTCAGGTCGTCTTCTAGCCCCTATTTCCTGGGTGGTTAGGTAATGTGTTCATATAGTGCCTACGTTGAATGGATTGAGGCCATGGGTAACGCATTGTGCAATGAATCTGTTGGAATTCTGCCTTTTGGATTTTTGGGTTTTAGCATGCACATGAGTAAATGTGTTCCAACTTTCACCTTTATGGCTAAAAGAAGTAATTTGTTTAATGTTTCTCATGGTTAGATTAGTGGTTTTCAAGTGGCATTTTATGTTGACTATGTACTAAGATTTGCGAGCCGAATGCATCCGACATGCCATTATGACCTCGCTGTATCATGTCATCTGCAGCGTGCGTGTCTTATTCACTGGCAGTGGGCCAGTGTTGTGGGCGTGTCCCATTCCATCAGTTCCTCGAGCCCTTCGAAATGCTCTGGAGGGAGGGAGGGAGGGAGGGGATTGCCGCAGTTGGTTGGCTTTCCTAGGGTGCCTTCATGTGCACTTTGCTTAGGGTGATGACATCTGGCCATTTTGTTCCGAACGCTTATTTTACATTTTTGTTTAAAAGCGCGTGAAAGAGTGTGCCCCGCACACGCTCGTGGGGTTGACTGTGCTGCAGCAACATTTTGTTCTCAACGATTTCTTTGTATTTTGCCTCTAAGCGCGTGCTGTAGGCATCGGGTACTACAAAGGATGGCATCACCCTAAACAAAAGGACATTGAGGCACCCTAGGCTTTCCCCAATAACTATGACTGAAACGCAGTATAGCTGCCACGTGTAACGCCACGTCCGCCGTGTGTGCATGCACGCTCCACGCAGGGTTCCTCCGGCAAGAAGTGAGGCTTCTGCATCATCCGTGCGCATTCCTCCCAGAGGAGCATCTCTTCCACTGCATTTTCTCCCTGGGACTCTGCCGCCCCCGTGCTCTCTCCAGCCGTAGATGCAGCCAACAGGACGCGCAGCTGCACGTGCGGCGGCACCCACACTGTCGGGACGGGAAAAGCCCCCTCGCAGCCGGCTTTGATTTCCGGGCCTTTTTGGTCCTTCCCTCCCCCACTCCGGTTCCTTTATTTGTTTTTCTTCGTTGTTGTTGTTGTGCACGACGCCCCGATGTCTACTGTAGGCTTCTGCTTTTACATAAAGTTTACAGCGTTGCTTTGCCTTCTTTTTTCCGGGACTTGTGCAAGGGGCCACGGGTGTGTGCGCAGCGTGCCTGTTGCGTGCGTGTAGAAAGCGAGGACGAAGGTGCCATGTGTCGTTGCTCCCTGCCTGCCTGGGACGCCAATAAAGAGCACTCGGCTGGACCTTGTCTGCGTGTCTCTCGGGGCCACGTGCTCCTGGCCCTTGGCGAGATGCGATCCACTAAAAATGTACACTCCTAGTGCGAACTAGGGATGGTTGTTTTTTTTCTGTTTTTTTCTATAAGAGTAGAAAGGCTGCACTCAAAACTACAAGATGGCCCCCCCAAAAAACTTTTGTTTTCACCACAAAAATAAATTATGCATCACCAAACACTCATTCTCCGCCCGAAGGTAGCGCTAAAGGTCCAAACCAGATGCCAAAGTTTCAGCGCGAACCAATATTTTATTCAAAAGTTAAAAATGAATTTCTAAAAATCTCGGTCGGAAAACGGCAAATACATGGTGCTCTATGGCGCCAGGAAACGAAAACGGGCGAAAATGGCCCCCCTTTTCCCTTTAAAATTCTCAGATGATAATTTATAACTTTGGAATAAAATATTGGTTCGTGCTGAAACTTTGGCTTCTGGTTCGTACCTGTAACGCTACCTTTGGGCGGAGAGTGCGCGTTCGGCCATGCGTAACAGTTTATTTTTGCGACGAAAAAAGCCCCATAAATGGTTTTCGGAACACCCCGTACTACTACGGTGGAAAGTGTTCACTTACGACACTAACCTAAGCAGTAAAGTTACGGCCCGCCAATATATTTTCGAAGTAAAATGTGAAAAAGTGCCGTTGTCACGTGCAGCGTAGTATGCATTACCGTAAAGCTCCGAGAGATCGCCCATCCCGTTTTTCTGGCTCAATATCCGTACCATAGAAATTCCGAAACATCGCCCACCCCGCGATTTCCGTCGGACGTCCCGCAATGTCCGACGGGAATCGCATCAACCGCGCAATTTGCTGTACCGGCACGTCTGACAAGCGAGTTTATAGCGGATTCCCGCGTTTTTGTCCGCGATCTGCGCACGCGATATCGACTCTCGCAACACGCGACTTGTTCCCACGTGTATGCCGCACTGTGAGATCCGAATCTGCTGCGTCCGCAATCTGTGGTATCCGTACCCGTGACAAAGGTTTTAGCGGATTCCCGCGTTTTTGTCCGCGATCTGCGCACGCGATATCGACTCCCGCAACACGCGACTTGTTCCCACGTGTATGCCGCACAGTGAGATCCGAATCTGCTTGCTGCGTCCGCAATCTGTGGTATCCGTACCCGTGACAAAGTTTTTAGCGGATTCCCGCGTTTTTGTCTGCGATCTGCGTGTGCGATCTCCATTCCACGCGAGTTGGTCTCGCGTATAGTATCGTGAAATACGATTCTGCCGCGTTCTCGATCTGCGGTATTTGTTCCCGTAACATACGAGTTTGTACCAGATTCCTGCCTTTTTGTCCGCGATCTGCGCGCGCGATATCGGTTCCCGTGAGTGACAGGCAAGTTTGTGGCGGGTTGCCGCGTGTTTATTGCGCCATAAAACTTGCATCTGCTGCTGCATTTGCGGCATTCGTTCCCGTGGGTCCTTCGCAGCGTTAGATGCGAATCTGCTGCGTCCGCAAGCTGCGGTATCCTTTCCCGTGACAGGAGTTCGTAGCGAATTCCCGCGTGTTTATCGCATCGTGAAACGCGAATTTGCGGTGTCCGCGATCTGCGGTATCGGTTCCCGCGACACGTGGTTTGTAGCCGGTTTTTGATAATTTTTTTCTGTGGCGTCACCAAAGATAACCCACCCCATGTTTTTCTCCATTTATCTCTTCATTTTGGGTGGGCGTTCTTTCGGAACTTTACGGTAGTTGCGTTAAATTTACTTACACCTCCTGCACTGGTGCAGAAAAGTGTAGGGCGGTGTACTTCCGGTCGTATCTAAATACACATACAGAAAGTAGACTGCCCTACACTTTTCTGCACCGGTGCAAGAGGTGCATTTAAATCGAACGCATCTATTGTTGCAAGTTCAGAATAGCGGGGCAAGCCCATCCCTCGAAGCCCTCTACTCTTTCCACTTTGGCAGAGAGAACTACCAATCGTGGCAAGCAGAGAACTTTGTAAGAGGTGCTAGCTGGCCCTGCTATTCTGAACCTGCAACAGGCTGATGTTGCACTTTTATAGAATAAGCACGCGGGAGAATTTCGCTTTTTTACGCCGCAATCTATGTTTTATATCCAACTAATTCGGTACACCTCGATTCTTTTTTTGGTGGCGCGCCCCCGTCGCCACCCCGAACTATACTCCGTTTCACCTTATGTTGTACCGCAGCGAAGGCTAGAAGCGCGAGCTCATAGCGTTGGCAGCTGCCCTTGGTGCACGAGAGCTTGTGCCGCCGAGGTGTGCCATAGAGCAAGGAGCTCGCGCTTGTAGCCTTTCCTGCGGTACAAGGTGAAACAGAGTATAGTCCGACCACTCTTGTGCGTACGCCGGGTCAGGTGGTGCAAGTTACCGCCCGATACAAAGAGTTGGTAGTAGTCGCTGACGGGACGAGTGCAGGGGGTGTCTTTCGGAAGCCCAACCTCCAGCACGAGCTCGTCGCCTTTCGTCTTGCTTCGGCCGCGTGTGCACGCTCGAAGCTCGCGAGATAACCCAAGTCGGAACGCTCGCGCTCCGGGACAAATGGATATATTGGTTGCCGCCCCAACTGTACAAGGATGGGAGGAAGTCCGTCTCCTGCGCGAGCTTCCCAACTTCGGCACCGCTTCGGCGTCTTGCTATAGACCTTTCCAATGTTTACAAAATCACAGTCCAGCGTGCGATCTTCACAGCCCAGCACGTGCGTGTTCGTCGCTTCAGAAAGCGAGCAAAGCACGCGCCATATGCACGAACGCTCAAAATGGCACCGGCCACAAGCTCGTTTTTGGAAAGGTCACCTTTCCAAAAACGAGCTTGTGGCCGGTGCCATTTTGAGCGTTCGTGCGTATGGCGCGTGCTTTGCTCGCTTTCCGAAGCGACGAACACGCACGTGCTGGGCTGTGAAGATCGCACGCTGGACTGTGATTTTCTAAACATTGGAAGGGTCTATACTTCGTTTCACCTTATGTCCGAGCGTGGCCGATGTTATGAACCGAAGGGCCAATCAAACAGCGCAAAAAACGGAACGTCATGGCGTGCTCTCTGCGCTTTATAGGACAAGCCGGCGAAGGAGCACGCACAGAGAGACGGCGAACACCGGCTGGTCCTATGAACTGCAGAGAGCACGCCATGACGTGCCTCTTTCGCTATTTGAATGGTCCTTCGGCTCATAACATCGGCCGCGCTCGGACCGAAGCTGGAACGAAGTATAGCCTCGAGCGTGCGCTCGTAGTCTAAGCACGATGGGGGGCAGTGTGCGCGTGCTGGAGGACGGGTACAGGGACGCCCCACCATTCTCGTCCCGAGCGATCGCTCGCTCCTCCCGGCGGCCGGCCGCACGCTTCGTGCCTCGGTGTTGACGTCGCCGTGGGAGCGTTTGCGGTGCGCAGCTTCCTGATCACCGAAAAAGGAACTTCGAGACGATTAGATCCAACTTGTGGACGTCACGTATTAAGGGGAAGAAAAATTTGCTCGTATACTTTGTTTCAAGTCGGACCGCAGCCGACTCTACGATCCGATGGAAGCAGACGGGCAGCGCCAAAAGTGCGTCGTCGCGGAGCGGGGTTCAACATTACCATCCCGAGCCTTTTCCGCGCTTTCATTTACAAATGTGCCCTACAACCTTCATTGATTCTCTTCCAATATTGTCCTGTCACCAAAGCCCCTGACCTCCTCCTTTCCATTCCTTTACTGTTCCCGTGAAATTTTCCTTTTGGAGTTTGTCCTTAATTTCTAACCACTCCACCCTATTTCTGCCATCCTGCATGTTTATGAACCCTACGTTTTGTTGTATAGTTCTCCTGCGAGTCTTAGACCTGCCCTTCCTTGTTTCCCTTGTAAGACAGCGGTGTGATGGCGGCTTTAATGTGTACGCGTCTGTTTCTCGGGGTGGGAGGGTGGGGAGCACCATTTGGGTTTACACTAGTTTTTGCTTTTCTTTGCGGTGGTGTGCTGTCGCGTACTGCGAACCTCGGTCGGTATAGTCAGCGGCAGCCAAGTCCCTAGCATCTAGCCATTGCTTCGCGGCCAATCAGATTGCAGCAAAAGACGACAAGAACGCCGAAGAGCCGATCACGAGGCTCGACTGCTGCGCGAGAACTACTTTGACTATTTATTCAAACATATTGCTACTTTTTTTTTTTTTTCATTTTCGGCATTTTTTTTTTTTTTAATTGGAGGTCGCCCTATAATCAAGACCAAAAAGGTCAGCCTGTAATAGTACTGATCCTAATTTCCGAGTCCATCGCACTGAGTCCAGACTTTGGAAGTAATCCGGATTACTTGTAATTCGTTACTTTTTCAAGTAATTTTGCAATTGCCGCGTTACTTTTTTAAAGTAATTTGTGATGTAATTTCGTTACAAGATATTGGTAACGGATTACTTTAATTACTCGTTACTTTTTAAAAATATGAGCATAATACAGTAACTGGTGCAATGCGAGCAGAACATTCAGCAGCATAAAGAGAGCAAGTTCAACCAAATAGAAAACATCAGAATGGGGAGAATAGCCGGAAAGAAAACACGATTTTTCGTATGACCGGTCACTAGAACCACTAGAAAAACGGGCAAAGATCATTTAAGACAACGCCGAGTAGGCTCTCCGTCGCCTTCCATCGTGTTTTTCTTCTCCCGAGCAATAGAAAGAACTTTGTGTTTATTTTTTTTTTTCTTTTGTCTTTTACACCGTTTCACCATTTCCAACTTCGACGTATCCCGCCACGTGCACAGACATCAAACACGGGCCCGTACCCCCTCGATTCGCGAGTTCAGAACTCGCGTAACAGACGATGTAGCCTCGCGCGCCCGAGGGGATCGAATTCTTTTCGTCTTTGATGTGCGCTACTCTATTCTAGCACGCTCTTGAGGCACGGCTGAAAAGCGCCCGGCGCGAGGCTGAAAGCATCGCGTCTTCGAGGGTACGGACGATACTTTTGGTTTACTTGTCTGGGCATGGGGGTCGAGTCTACTCCTCACTTTACAGTCAACTGTCAACATGAAAGGGGGGGGGGGGGTTAGGCCATCTAAAAAGTTCTGACAGAGAGAACGCGTAAAAGTGGTGATCCTCTATTGTTTTGTGAGACCGATGGCCACCGCTTCTTTTGCTCCCTATTACCTCCCCTCCCATGGCCTCCACGAATATTGGTATGAAAGTGAGAACTGATGAACGATCGATAACCCGTAACCGCCACTTTTTTTTTTTTTTCTGACTGGTCGTGTTTTCGGTTATGGACTGTCCGTCGTCTCCATGGCCATCTCTTCATGATATCTTCGAAATTCAGGGCATTAAGGAGAACAGAAACGTAAAGTCTCAGTGCATACTTTGCTTGCCAAAAAACACACACATTGTCATCAGCAAGAACAGCAAACTCTAATCTACGGAAACACATCAAGGTAAGCTGGGACACCTGCATTCTGCATTGGCTATACATTGTAACGTTAGAACCAAGTTTTTCTTTTCTTGTAAATAACAGGGGAAACACCAGAGCCAAAAGGGAGCCTTCGTAGATCGCTTCTTTAGCTCTGAATCTCGTAGCGGAGGTAGACGCTGCTACTGAGCATGCGCACCACTAGCTTTGTCTGCACAATTCCAGGGATCATTTTAGGAGGCCGTAAGCTAGCGGGATGGCGAATGTGGTTGCAGCTTGCGGTGCCTTGTCAGCGTACATGTAATACAATATTTTATTTTTTACAAGGACTGCCATAATATGGGCGTATGAGAAACGAAAAATAGTTTTGCTAAACATTTTTGAAAAATATCAAAATGGTTTCTATCGTTTTCTGGATAAGTACGGAAAAAGTAACGTGAAAGTAATTTGTAACATAAGGAGTTAAGTAATCCGTTACTTTTCAGCGAAAGCAATTTGTAACGGTAATCCATTACATTTTTCAAGTAACGGGCACAAGTCTGGACTACTGACCATGGGTGTTTCCCCCGCGAAAGTCTCTTCTCCTAACGCACCGGTGCGAGGCGGTGAAGCTCGACGCACACTCGCCAGTGCGAGGGGGTGAAAGTTGAGCCGAGCAGCGATAGTACCACGGCGTGGACGCCTGTGTCCCGAGATAGTGATCTCATCGTGAGCATGGCACACTGGTTCTGTCTCGTTGCAGCAGCCGCCATATCGTCATTTTATGAATTTTCTCCCGACGTCTAGTTCCGACATCGCCGACATCATCGAAGACAGGGACAGCGGTGTCGACGAGCGAATTTTAGCTGCGGAGTAGCGACACCGTGAAGTACATGTTTGTGCAATTCTTTTTCCTTTCTATTCTTTCGGTGATACTGTCGACTAATATAAAATTATTTTTTGCTTTGTCCTGGCGCGAGTGTGTAGTAAGTTTTAGCAAAAATTACATTTTGGCGCGTCATGTAGCAGATTTGCGTTCATGGCGCAGTTTGGCGCAGCACTTCCATGACTGCCATGCGTTCACGTTACGCTCGGTGTCGCATATCGCGGGCTTCATTTTAGAGCGCACTTAGGCGCCCGTTTCCAGCTTGAGCGGCGTCGACGTTGCCGTCGGCGTAACCGCGCGGTGCATTATGGGTAAATTTCCCCGCTAAATCTAGCGGAAAAATTTCCCCGTTAAATCTAGCGGGAAAATTTCCCTGCTAAATCTAGCGGAAAAATTTCCCCGCTAAATTTAGCAGAAAAATTTCTCCGCTAAATCTAGCGGAAAATTTTCACCGCTAAATCTAGCGGAAAAATTTCCCCGATAAATCTAGCGGAAAAATTTCCCCGTTAAATCTAGCGGAAAATTTTCTCCGCTTAATCTAGCGGAAAAATTTCCCCGCTAAATATACCGGAAAAATTTCCCCGCTAAATCTAGCTGAAAAATTTCCTCGCTAAATCTAGCGGAAAAACTTTCCCGCTAAATCTAGCGGAAAAATTTCCCCACTAAATTTAGCGGAAAAATTTCCCCGCTAAATCTAGCAGAAAAATTTTCCTGGTAAATCTAGCGGAAAACTTTTCCCGCTAAATCTAGCGGAAATATTTCCCCGCTAAATCTAGCAGAAAAATTACCCCGCTAAATCTAGTGGAAAAAATTTCTCCGCTAAATCTAGAAGAAAAATTTTCCCGCTAAATCTAGCGGAAAAATTTCCCCGCTAAATCTAGCAGAAAAATTTCCCCGCTAAATCTAGCAGAAAAATTTCCCCGCTAAATCTAGCGGAAAAATTTAGCGAAAAAATGTCCCTCTAAATCTAGCGGAAAAATTTCCCCGCTAAATCTAGCGGAAAAATTTCCCCGATAAATCTAGCGGAAAAATTTCCCCAATAAATCTAGCAGAAAAATTTTCCCGCTAAATCTAGCGGAAAAATTTCCCCGTTAAATCTAGCGGAAAATTTTCTCCGCTTAATCTAACGGAAAAATTTCCCCGCTAAATATACCGGAAAAATTTCCCCGCTAAATCTAGCTGAAAAATTTCCCTGCTAAATCTAGCGGAAAAACTTTCCCGCTAAATCTAGCGGAAAAAGTTCCCCACTAAATCTAGCGGAAAAATTTCCCCGCTAAATCTAGCAGAAAAATTGTCCTGCTAAATCTAGCAGAAAAATTTTCCCGCTAAATCTAGCGGAAAAATTTCCCCGCTAAATCTAACAGAAAAATTTCCCGGCTAAATCTAGTGGAAAAAATTTCTCCGCTAAATCTAGAAGAAAAATTTTCCCGCTAAATCTAGCGGAAAAATTTCCCCGCTAAATCTAGCAGAACAATTTCCCCGCTAAATCTAGCAGAAAAATTTCCCCGCTAAATCTAGCGGAAAAATTTAGCGAAAAAATGTCCCGCTAAATCTAGCAGAAAAATTTCCCCGCTAAATCTAGCGGAAAAATTTAGCGAAAAAATGTCCCGCTAAATCTAGCAGAAAAATTTCCCCGCTAAATCTAGCGGACAAATTTCCCCGCTAAATTTAGCGGAAAAATTTCCCGGCTAAATTTAGCGGAAACTTTCCCCTAAATGGGAGCCGAGGAGGAGGGGCATAGCCTCCTCTCCGTACGTTCCTCTCCTCCTCCTCAAGAGCTGCGCTCTAATTCGGCGTTACAGGGAGTTGTCGAGATTTTCTGCGGAGCAGCCGAAGGGGGCGGACGTTCGTCGGCGCGCTCTGCCAGTCGGCTATTGTACGAAGCCTAACGGATCACGAGGCGACACTGGAGGCACCGGGGACCCCCGATTTTCGGGGGTATACCACCGGGACCATTGCGGACGAAGAGGAGTGGAGAACCCAGGGAAGAAAGCGTCGAAGGCGAGTTTTCTCCGAATCGAGAGAAGACGTTTCTACGGAGAGCCCGGCTTGGATGGCTAAACCCAAGCCCAGAGTCATGGCGGCGCAGGGCACCCAATTCAAGTTCACGCTGAGGCCCGAGCAAGGGATCAAACTGGACAAGTATGGGACGCACGTCTACGGGCGGGCCATCGTAGACGCAGTCGGCAAGAAGCACATCTGCACGGTGAGCGACTTTTCTTTTCAAGTCATGGGTGGATCGAACTCGATTTTTCTCATGACGGAACGGGAAGATACCGCGAAGGAAATTAATGAAATTCAGGCGCTAAAGCTAGAAGAGGGAAGAACGGTTAAGTTCAACGTTCACCAAGTACTGCAGAACGTGACGAGAGGTGTAATCCACAACGTGGGCGCAGAATGCAAAGAACAAGAAATTCTGGAAAATACGAGAACAAAGACCGGCGTAGAGCTCATAGCGGCACGGCGCCTAGGAGAGTCGAAGGTCGTATTATTGACATTCAGCGGAAATGTCAAGCCGAGGTACGTGTACTTCTGCGGTGGCGCATACAGAGTGTACGAGTACACACCCAGACGACAGGTGTGCTATAGATGCATGCGAGTGGGGCATCGCGCCGACGTATGTCCGTACGAGGCAGCTTGCAGAGACTGCGGAAAGACGCACCCGAAGGAGGAAGGGTGCGTCATCAAGTGCCGTGCGGGAAAGGTCATCGCACCGGAGACAGAGAATGCGAAAAGAAGTACAAGGCGCCGCCTGAAGGGCGGTTCAGAAACTTACCAAAAGCGAGTACTTGGGCCGGTAACAGAACAGAACAAGCGGCAAACATAGAGCACACTGTGCGAACGACAGAGACAAGCAAGATGCATGAAATATTACAACAAATAGAGAACCTAATGAACGGAGGAACGACGGCTTTGCTAGAAGTGGTCAGGAAAAGTGAGGAGCTTGCGGCAGAAGGGCGCAAGCAGCATGCAATAGAGGAAAGAAAGCGCGCAGAGGCGAAAAGAGTGAAAGAACTGCGGGAGGCGGAACAGAGGAAAGCCGAGCAAGCGGAAAGAGAGAAGCTGCAGGCAAAAAAAAAGGAGAGATGAGAGGGAGAAGCAGGCAAGAGCCGGGCAGGGGGACAGAAGGCCGGTCATACTCGAGAAGAGAACGAATTGTGAGACAGATATGGAAACAAGGTGTGTTACAGGGGGAGAGCCGAGCAATACTGGAAACATGCACGAGCGCCTCGATAGAATGGAGCAGAGAATAAATATGTTTATGGAACAATGCCAGAATGCGATTGAACAGAGACTAAGCCTATTTATGGAGCAAATCATGGAAGCAATGGAAATCAAGGCCGGTAAACATGGCCAAGTCTAAGCACAGGGAAATCAAAATATGGCAATGGAATTGTAGAGGCTTAGGACCCAAAGCTAAGAATCTGCAGTTCTTCATAAACGGGGACGGGCCGGCAGTGATGGCGCTGCAGGAAGTCAAGACAATAGCGAAGGTAACGGGGTATGACGCGTACGTCAATAGCATGGAGAAACCGGCGGTAGCTACGCTCGTCAGTAAGAACTATACGGCGATCGTGCACGATACGGAACAAGACATCGAGAACGTTCTTATAGAACTGGTGCCTAAAAGAAGAGGAAGAAACGAGAGCGTTTTCATTTTGAATGTATACTCGAGGAAACAAAGGGACGTTTTCGAGGAACTCTTGAAAGAAGCGATTAAGGCCGCGGGAGACAACGCACTGCTTATTCTCGGGGACTTCAACGCCGCACACGAAAGCTGGGGTTACAACTACAGCAATGGCAAGGGGAAGAAACTCTTGGAAACAATTGAAGAGGAGGGGCTTTCGACAGAGAACGAAGTATGGAACCCGACGAGGACGGGCGGCGGGCGAACCAGCGACACGAGTCCGGACTTGACGATCTGCAAGAACGTAAAAGTAAAATGGTCAAACACATGCGAAAATTTGGGAAGCGATCACTATATCATACAGAGAGAGATGGAAACGGACCTCATTGAAAGGAGTAGAGGCAAGACCAGACACACAAACTGGGAAGACGTTAGAGAGGACGCGGAGCTCGACGGCGTTACGGACCCGGTCGTCTGGGCGAAAAAGATCAAGGAAGTGATGAAGAAGAACACCCGCGAGGTAAAGCTGACGCTCAAGTACCCCGCGGCGGATAACAAGCTCATGGCGATGTGGGACGAACGTCGGAAGCTCACGAGGAGATGGAAGCGACAGCGATAGAACCGCAAGATCGGAAAGAGAGTGACGGAAATGGACCGACAAATAGAAGAGTACGCGCAGCAACTTGCTCGGCACAACTGGGAACAGCGGTGTGAAGATATGAAGAAAGGCAAGGGACTCGGGAACAAGGATACGTGGGCTTTGCTCAACTACCTCGTGGATCCGACCAAGATGAAGAGCGAAGGAAGCAAGACGATGCAAAGAATCATTCACCAATTTAAGGGAAGCGATCACGAACTCATGGAGTACGTGCGACAAAGATACATCCCGGACGGGACGAGAGGCAAAGAGCTGCCGGAGTATTCAGGCAGACCAAACCAGGAATTGGACGAGGAGATTAGAATTGGGGAAGTCAAGGTTGCGGCGAGGGAAGCGAGAAACAGCACACCGGGCAGAGATGGAGTCACCAACGGAGCATTAAGAAACCTACCAGAGAAGGAGTACAGGAGACTCACCGATATGTTCAACGAAGTCTGGAAGCAAGGAAAGCTGCCGGATGAGTGGAAGCAGTCCGACATAAAGTTTATTTCGAAACCGGGGAAGAAGATCGGACTCGAAAACCTGAGGCCGATCTCTCTGACTTCGGCGGTTGGGAAGCTAATGGAAAGAGTCGTCAAGAACAGGCTGCAACCGTACATCGATGAGAACGGCTTCTTCCACAACGCAATGTTTGGGTTCAGGCCTCACCTTAGTACGCAGGACATTTTTGCACTTTTAAAAGAAAACGTACTGGATGAATTTCCTAAAGGCAGAAACACCAAGCGAGTGGTCATGGCGATAGACCTGAAGGCGGCGTTTGATAACGTCGATCACGAATACGTGATGGAAAGGCTGCCGGCGATGAATTGTGGCGAGCGTACTTACAACTACGTGAGGGACTTCCTGAGAGACCGGAAAGGAAGAATACACGTTGGAGATTTGCATCCCAAACTGGTGGGACTCACAAATAAGGGAACGCCACAGGGAGCGGTACTATCGCCGCTACTGTTCAACATCGCCATGATGGAACTGATGGAACTACCGAAAAAGCTCGACGACATAGACGGCCTCGGCTTCGCGTTCTACGCGGATGACGTCACGCTGTGGGTCGGAAGCAAAGAACTGAAGCTAGGAAGGAAAGTGGAAATTCTCCGGCAAGCGGTGAAGCGGGTCGAAGAACACGTAAAGAAGTGCGGGCTGGAAATTTCGGTGGAGAAATCGGAGACACGGTGCAGGATACGACAAGAGTGTCCCGATCGAAATCACGGTCGGCGGGAAAATGGTACCGGAGAAGGACTGCATCCGAATACTCGGTATGTGGCTGCAATCCAACGGAAAGCCGAGCACGATGATCGATAAGATCAAGACGTCGGCGAAACAGATCTGCGGTATGATCAAGCGGATCGCAAACAGGAAAAAGGGATTTAAGGAAGCCGAGACGCTGCGGATAGTAGACGCGCTAATCGTAAGCAAAATGAGATACTGCCTTCCATACTACAACATGACGAAGGCAGATGAGAACAGGGTGGACTGCATACTACGGGAATCTTACAAAACTGCGCTGCATCTACCGGCGTGCACGCCGACAGAGAAACTCGAAAAGATGGGAATCGCGAACACTTTCCGGGAATTGAAAGACGCGGTGATATTGGGACAAAAGGAGCGATGGGGGTTCAGCAAGGTCGGAAGGGAGACCGGAGTCCGGCTCGGCTACGGCGATATAAGGACGAGAAACCTGAAAGAAAGGCAGCTGACCCAAAGTTTGGTGAAACGATACAGAGTCAGCCCCATACCGCGGCACATGCACCCAAAAGTACACAAGGAACGGAGAAAGGCAAGAGCTGACTACTACAGAGTAAAGATGGAAGGAAGAGAGAACGTCATGTACACCGATGCTGCGGCGTATGGTAGCAACAAAGTCGCGGTTTGCGTCGGGCATGACGGAAAAGAGCTGGACAGTTTGTCACTGAAAGACGCGACAATGACGGAAGCAGAGGAGGCGGCGATCGCAATGGCGATCAGAGCGGGAAAGGGGCACACGTACATTCTGACAGACTCGCAGAATGCGTGCAGGAATTATATGAGAGGCAGAGTGTGCGCTACTGCCGCGAAATTCCTAGAGAGAGCCGCAAACGGTTCGTCAACTTTCGAAATTATCTGGGTCCCGGGGCACGAGGGTATTCCAGGTAACCAGGCTGCAGACATTCGGGCCCGTGGATATGTCGACCGGGCAGAAGCGAGGCAGTGGGTGTACTCGGACATGCTGGACCACTTCAAGGCCCAGAGGAGACAGTACGGGCTCCCGTGCCGGGAGCTAAGCGAAGCCGAGAGTACTGCCTGGCGAAGGATCCAGGCGGGCAACCACACTAACCCGGTGCTCCTGAAACACATGGGGCGCAGAGACGACGACGCCTGCAAACACTGCGGGCAAGAGCCACTTTCTCGCACATGGTGCGGGCATGCCCGGACACTCCAGGGCTTGGCGACACTATTGACGACCGGCGGTGGGAAGAGATGCTGCGCAGCGAGGTCTACAAGATCCAGATACACCTGATCAACCGGACCAAGCTAGCAGCAAGCTCCCAAGGGATCCCGGACTAGAGGATTCCACTCACCGAACCGAAGACCCCGTTCCCTTCCCCTTTTGCTTTGGCAATAAATTTTTTACCACCACCACCACCACCAGGGAGTTGTCAATTTTTAGTTCTACACATAATTTTGGACTCGTCATTGGCGTAGAGGGCTGCGGTGTTGTGTGGCCCGAGGGTCTGGCCAACAAACCGCCCAACAGCTTGCAGAAATAGCCCAAATATAGCCAAAGTCAGGAAAAACTGTGAACTGGTGAATGTTGGTCGTGTTGAAGGTTACCCAAGACTATCGGAAACTATGAGAAACTTTGTAGAACAAAAAGGACACCGGAAAAGAAACGTCTCAAATTCAGCTACTGCGTTCATTTCCTCAAATCCATATATAGCCACAAATCTAACTCCGACCATTGAGGTAACGGCCCCATCCTTTGTTAGATATTTCACCCAACCTTAGTCATACAATTTGAATCATTCAGTCTTCACTTGAACCCTAAACGGTGAACCGACTCCTGAACTGGGAACTTCGGTTCTCGAACAATACAACCCCAACAATATGAACTGCACCCCATCTAAACAAAGTCCGAATTTCCCCTTTGCCCCCCAAAGACCTCTATTATTCCTTCCCGGAACTCTCAAAACATACAAAAATAAAATGGGTACAACACAAGACAAGAAGATTTATGGTGTTGTCGTTGCTGTCTGGATTAAAATCCGTACTTTATTGACCGTTCCTCCGTAATCCATATTGGACATGCAAGCTGTTTTGCATACATTGCCTTGAAAATGGTGGTTTTCTGGAATTTTCGCCAACTGGAATCAATTTAGGGTATCTTTTCTGTCGCAGCCAAGCAAAAATTAAAAAGTAGCCCCAAAAATAGCCACATACCAACCCCCGCGATGACAACCTGTATGATAGCTGGTGGCACTTCCCAAGAATGAGTTATACATTCGTCCTGGATTATGATCGTTAGTGTATTCGCTTTTGCAAAGCCCAAAAATTTTGCGAAAGGCGGTACGCTTCTCGGGGCGAGCTTTTAAAAATCACAATCAATCTTTCGCAAGAAATAAAAAATAAAGCGACAATTGCCTAATTTTTTAAGGCCAGGCCTGGAAATTTATAAAGTTATATGAACTTCATCTTTTCCTCTGAGCAGACGTCGCAATGTGGTAAACTCCTCTGCCATACATCTATTCTGGAAAAAAAAAATATTCTTTCTTAAAAAAAGTTTATCTAGGCTTTGTTTGTACGGTGTCGTACGAATGTTTGCCAGCAACTGTCGAACCGTCCTTGGACAGAAGCGTCGATATCGGCAACCTGCATAAGCCAAAAACAAGTATGCAGCGTCACACAACACCGCAGCCATCTGCGCCAATGGGGAGTCCTAAATTACGTTTAGAACTAAAAATGAAGCCTCCCCCCCTCCCCCCCCCCCCCTCCTGCGACATGCGACACCGCGCACAACGTGAACACATCGCAGTGATGGAAGGGCTGCGCCAAACTGCGCCATAAACGCAAATCTGCTACATTTCGCGCCAAAATGTAATTTTTGCTCAAACGTACGACACACATGCGACAGAACAAGCAAAAAAAATATATATTTGTCGACAGTATCATTAAAAGAGTAGAAGAAAAATGTAGAGCCCTTCCACTTCACGTGAATATAGAGGACCAGCGAAGTTGTTATCTTTACGACGTCTAGGACGATGTCTAGGGGATGACTTTTAGGGCGACCTCAAGGACGACCCTTGGACGACCTCGAGGACGACGTCTAGGACAACCTCGAGGACGACGCCTAAAAGACGACGTCTAGGACGACCTCAAGGGCGACCTCGAGGAGTCGCCTAGAGGACGACCTTACGGACGACCTCAGGGACGACGTCTAGGACGACCTCAAGGACGATTTCTAGGATGACCTTGACGACAACGTCTAGGGCAACCTCGAGGACGACGTCTAGGACAACCTCAAGGATGACTTCTAGGACGACCTCAAGGAGGACGTCTAGGACGTCCTCAAGAAAAACGCGACGGCGGCAATCAGACAGCCGGCAAGCCGGTTGTCTGGTTGCCGCCGTCGCTTATGGATGGCGGTAGCTTTCTGGAGTTTTGTGTCGTCACGCCCCTTGTTCGCGGACACGATACTGGGGAAACTATACTTTGCCTCATCCTATGATGGACTAAAGGCCAAAGCCACGGGCCACCAGGTCCAATCACGTTACACGCTAAACCATGACACGCATTGGTTAGGAATGGACGAATAATGCTCCGTCTCAAAAAGCGCTGCATCATTTCTATACCTTCAACACTGCAAAAAGCCTGTATGTCGTTGCTTTCTTTGCGATGTAAAATTGATGAGTCACTCAGTGCTATTCAATTCGAACCACTGTCCGCCCATAGCCATTAATGATCCCAGACGCAGGCACCGACACGTGCATCGAAGCGAAATACCACGCATTTTTTAAGTGGCTTGTGATTGGATCTGGTGGTCCGTAGCTTTTGTCGATCCTAGGGTGAGACAAAGTATAGCCCTTAACAGCTCCGCTGTAAAAATAAAATTGAACAAACATGTTTTTCACCATGTCCCTACTCCGTAGCTAAAATTCACTCATCGATCGCGCTGGCCACGTCATCGTCTGAACGTCCAGACGATGATGTCGGCGATGTCACGAAGCTAGACGTCGCGAGAAAATTTATAAAATGGCGATATGGCGGCTGCTGCAATGAGACAGAATTAGGCTGCTATACACCTTTCTAAAAAACGCTCCTAGGCCGCCGCCATGTTGCTAATGCTGATGCGGCTGGTGCGACTCTCGCGCCCTCTATCAGCTAGACATTTTCTGCCTCTCTCTTACCGCTCATTCACACTGGAAGCGGATCCGCGTTCGCAATGCGGTTGCGAACGCGGTTGTATAAAGATCCAGTATAATTTCACGCGCACTCGATGACATCAAGTGCGCGTGCAATTGTACTGGATCTTTATACAACCGCGTTCGCAACCGCTTTGCGAACGCGGATCCGCTTCCAGTGTGAATGAGCGGTTAGACTGAAGACCCGCTCAGCGCGGTTCTCTACCTACGTTTTTGCGGTTTTGCATTCGACGTTTTTTTACCCCTCTTGGAAGTTTCCACTTAATTTTTTTATGCGTGCTGCGTACCCTTTTTTTGTGTTATCTTCCATTGTGAGAAATAAGGCTGGTAAGTGCCTGCCATTCAAGCTTTTCTGCTTGACATTCACGGAAAACGAAGGAGGTGAAGGACGTCGAACGGCCCTCGACGCGATTTTGCGAACATTGTTCTCCCCCCTCCCCTCCCAGAGATATTCCGCGTAGAATCCTCAGTCATGTCCAAAAATAGTTGTCCGGGTTGGGGTGGGGAACGGGTCAGTCGCGTTCGTTCCTTTGCCTTGGTGCTGTTGTGAAAAAAAGGAAGCTCTCCCCAAAACGTGCCCCAAAACGAAGTCATCTTGGATTCCGTCCGATCGTCAAGATGTGACTGTCGTCGACTGTGACTGTGTTATTTGAGATCTTTCTGAAATAAATTCTTTTTAGATAACGCTGCATCGTGTGGTACGTACAATATATTTTTCGAATGTTAACACTTGCTAAATTGTATGTCCGTGTCCTGTCCATCGGTAAACACACTATTTGTGAGCGTGAGAAATGTACGCCTTTCGGCTATCTTCTGTTGTAAATTATTTTCGACAGCTAAGCGCTTTGTCGTTTGACATCCGGTGAATCGCTCGGCGCCGTCAAAATGTATCGTGAAAAAACAGCAAAAAACTAGAACTCTACATTCCAGTCGCATTCGTTCTGTCGCGCGCGTACCCAACAAAAATAGTTCATAGGTCTTTTATTGCTTTTTTTTTTTTCAAATGTGGTACAATGCTTTCTCAATGACCTCTGGAAAATGCATGCACCATGAAACACAAAATACAGCGAAAAAAGAAAAGAATTTAGCCGCCAGCAGTGTTTGAAACTGCGCCTACGCAGACTGCGCCTATCTATCACAGTCCACTCGGTTAGGGTTAACAGGGACGCCGGTGAGAGTCTAGCCTCAAACCCAGTGAATGGACTCGAAAACGGTTTGCTGCCCCTGGGGTCGAGTGTTTCTTGGAAAGGTGTATACTCACGAAGAGACCATTCGATAGTTATCTCGGGACACAGGCCTCCACGCCGTGGCACTCTCGCTGCTCGGCTCAACCTTCACCACCTTGCACTGGCGCGCGTGCGTCGAGTTTCACCGCTTCGCATCAGTGTGCTAGGAGAAGAGACTTTTGCGGGGGAACACCCATGGTCCAGACTCCAGTGCAACTGACTCGGAAAGTGTGCTCATATTATTACAGGTCGAGCTCTAATTTTAAAGAACAATGCCAGAAACGAAAACCAAAACGTAGTGTTTGAATAAGTAGTTAAGCTAGTTCCCGCGCAGCAGTCGATCATGATCAGGCTCCTCGCCTCGTGATTCGCTCTTCAGCGTTCTTGCCGGCTTGTGCTGCAATCTGATTGGCTGCTGGAGTGATGGCTAGATGTTAGGGACCACTGACCATTGGGGAGAGGATCAAACCATGGCGCCCTAAGTGGCTAACTTTAGAACTACACGGATGGGGACAACAAATTGCAATGACTCAGCGCTCGGCTGACTTAACCGAACGCCGCGTCAGCGTACGGTTGGAGTTCGTGTTCTCCGTTCGCCTGAGGAGGAGGAGGAGAGGATCTTTTGTAAACCACTCCGGCCTGCATGAACAGTGCAGCATGCACGGTTCATAGGCCCAGCTCAGCACAAAAGCCGAAGTGGGTCAAGCTCGGATTCTCTGACGACTGCTTTCGGGAGCAATCCAGCACTCACAAGAAACGTCACTTCGTTTATTGTTGGTATTTTACGTTAAGTCGTGAACATGCCCACAAGGCCTGTGGGCATGTCCACGGGCATTGTGTTGGGTAAACACCGAGGTGTAGGCCGGGACAACAAACGAATCAGAGCGCCCCCTGTAGTTCGATCTCCTCGCCAAAACCGACTGAGGTTTGTAGTACCCGACAGCACACCATCACCGTAAAGAAAAGTAAATAAATAACAAAAACCAAACATGCAAAAGGCGAGGAGGTGGTGACACCACCCCCTCGGTGCAGTTTGTCACCGTGTAAGATGCCCTCGAACACACTTGCCCTTTAGTGGACTGAAAACTGACCATTGCACCACTCGTGTGTTTTGTGTACACTTGCAAAGTGCATGCACTCTGTAATTTCAATGCCTATTACATCGGGGCCGTTCTATCACTCAGTAAATAGCCAAGAGTCGGAAGTTTCTGTCCTGTGACTTTTGGGGTGGTCGTAGAACACGTGGGTAAGGGTGATTCTGTGTCATTTCCCTTCTTGTTTCTTATTATTTCAATTGTTCGGTCATTGTCTTCTTTTCCGCGGGCTGCTCCGTTCCCGGAGGCCCCTTCTAAATGATAACAAAAGAAATAAAATTAAAGAGAAAAAAAGCAAAAAAACTAATGTACTGATCTTTTTTTTTTCAACCCTGCTTACTGCTTTTGATACCATCATAAAGGCATTAAATAATGTCCACAATCAAGACAGTCGATGGAGGCATGTTCATTCTGGCCCAATAAAACAGTAGTTGCGAAGAAAGTCTGCAGTACAAGCGTCAGCGACGGAGTCTTTTTTAGAACACGCATCACACACAAGTTCAAATTGCCAAGGGAATAAAAAGAGTCACTTCGGGCACGAGCGTATTGATGCGACCACACGGATTGCAGGGAAGTGTCACAGGGTCTGACAATGAGCGTCTTTGTGGCGAGCTTCGTCTGAACACGAGTCACAGAGATACTTCGACGAAGTTCCGGGTCGTTGGCCTGAGCACATTGGACTCTTCGTCTGAATAAAGAAGCGTACAGTTCAGGTGACAAAAAAAGCTAGACATATGAAATCTCCCGCGAAGCGATTGCTAAAAGACGTTTGGACGCTTGTGTTATGTGCATGAAGGATGTAGCCACATGGGTACCTGAAGTGAAAGATGTATGGCATGAGATTTGAGCAAAAAACTAAAAGAGTGAGTCTTTTTTTTTTTTTTTGCCACGCTAGTTTTTAAGTGTATGTTACGTGAACGATGATTCGCAACGTACCTCATTCCTTTCTCCTCACAAGGACCCCCCTATTGTTGTGAAAAGAAGCACCAATTCTCGATGGCTTCGCCACTAGTTACCTGCAGTTGGGCTTGGGTTGGGCGGAGCGCAGTCGGTCATCGTTGGCGTCACTGCAGCGTTACCATGGAAAGCTTTATTATGCTCGGCTTCACGAAGCGCTGAAGCCAAGAGTAGAAAAATTAATCTTGGAATGGCGACGCAACTCCACGGGTACTTTTTGCCCTTTTGCTCCGAAAGATATATCGGTTGCTTCTAGTTCATACCCTTCTTGAGCTACTGGGACGGACCAGAATCTCAGTGAAAGCTGGACATGCCTACAACAGGAATACAAGAGTACGTTCTGCCGAATCGGTGGCTCTATCTTCGAGCTTCTCGCGTTGACGGTGCAAAAACTGCCCTAATCCAGAGACGGCGCTCAAGCGTGCACAAGCCGCCGCTGCACAGGGCGGCGGCTTGTCAGAGACAAAAGCGAAGACTAGTGAAGACTGACGTCGCAGAGGAAGGTACGTTGCTAGTGCCGTGTATGTGCTGCCGAATCGGTGGCTTCATCTTCGAGATCCTCGCCTTGACGGCTCAACAGCTACCCTAATCCAAGCACGATGCTCCGGGTGCGGTGACTGCCAGGGATGTGGCTTGCCAGAGACCATAGCGAAGACTAGTGAAAGCTCACTGACGTCGCAGGGAAGGGCACGTCGCTGGTGCTATGGCTTGCGGACGACCGGAACTCGAGTTCGGCAAGAAACTCGTCGCAAGGTGGTGCCAACTTCCAGGTGTCAGCGCGCGCCAACGCCACCTCCGCGCTTCTTGGTGACAAGTCCCGCTCCGCCGACCGTGTGCTCGAGCAGCCTCACGCAGTAGGCTCGCACGGACTCGGTACTGTTGCCGGACTCGTCGGTGCAACACATCCGGTACGCCTTGTGTGCCTTGATGAGCACGGCGCAGTTCTGGCACAGAGCTCGGACGCGGGTCTCCGGCAGGCAGTCTCCGAGTGGTGACTCCGTGCCGGCGACCGCGGTCTCGACCAGCGCCGCAGGGGGTCCGTCCGAGCAGCTGTCGTTCAGGCAGGACACCAGCACCCAGACCAGGAACATGGCGCGCGCGTCTCTGCTGAATGCCCGCCACGGACTTCCCGGCGGACGTCGATAAGATAGCGCGGACTGCATTTAGCTCCGCCCGACTATTTTTGCGCCTCTCTCGCTGTTGACCAACCTGCCTAGACGGCTTATCGTCGGAACGACCTTCGGGCCTGATGCGCAATTATGGACGCCGTCGCTAACGTTCGCTCGCTCGTATTGGCGAGGCGACCGAGGCTAAGGCCTTCGGCCGAAGAGGCTGCCGCCGGTATGCATGGCTTCCAATAACGTCGCATCAGCAGCCATTGAGGCGGCCTTGTTGCTGAACGCGTATCTTCCGCGGCATACATTTTGCACCATGGAATTTGTTTTTCTCTGCAAGGACGAATCCGAATAACCATCAGCAAGACATCCTCCGGTCCTCCGGGGTCGGTATAGCTCGTCTAATCATCATCACCCACCACTTCCCCTTTCGTATCCTCCTGCCTACCCTGAGGCCGCCCAGCCAGAAAGCAGGTGACTAATAAACACGTATTAGGATGATGATGAAATGCGATGACGTGTTGCTGGCGCAGCCGGTCGTACTTGAAGAATGTTTGGTGTGGATCCGAATCCGCCGAACGTGTAGTACCGCCTTTCGGTACAAATGAAGTGCAGATTAATTATGCGCTATTAGCAGTGCCACCAATCTCCACGAACTTTAGCAACACCAAGATGCCTTGCGAAGGCGTCACCGTTATTATACTCCGGAACTATCTTAACCCCTCACCGCTTCCGGGGGTCTCGGCTTCAGAAATATGTAGATACCGTGAACTGATTGACGGGGGAAAAAAGTTGCCCGGCAACAAGACGCCTCCTATCTGAGAGGCGATTTGCTCGTGCAACAACGCGCTCGACAAGGCCAGATCTTCCCGACGCGGGAAGATCACAAAAAAATGACCGCATCTCCACGTGGTGAATGACGTTGATTGGGGCGAAGCTCTGGTGGTGCTGATGATACTGATTTTATTGTTCATAGGTATAGTGCTGATGGTGCTGATTTCTTTTTTATTGCTCATAGGTAGCGCTGAGTTCCGGGTTGCGTTTCGACTTCATTATTACTGCTTTATGGTCGGTGAAATGCAGAGCCAGTGGTTCTTCTAGTGGGTCAGCTTGGATCCGCTAGAATCCGTGGAGCTAGCGAAACCCTATGGAGCTTCGCCCCTTAAACGTATGACTCAACATCCAACGAGGGACGCATACGCTCGGGGAGGCGCGAGGTCTACTGATGTGAGGAGGTGGTACTCTGTGAACACGTACACCTACTCCTTCGGTTTCATTGGCGCTTCTTCAGCTACAAAGAACGACCAACGAAATGCCGGCTGCCAGTCTTCTGCCTGATTCGCGTGGTGCTTTCTTACTCCCGATTTCGCAGTTGCAAGTGTGAAATCATGAGCGGGGTGGAAGCTGCGGTGCTCAACGTCGCAAGTACGAAATCACAAGCAAAATCGAACCATGTGGGATCCTCGGAAAAAGAAGGGGGGGGGGGGGTGTAACTTTTTGGGGTGGCGAATTTTGGCCAAGTTGGACAAATTGAGAAATGCATAAATGCCTTCCGGTCAGTCAAGCGTTTCTACTTCGTCCACTTAAAACAAAAATGCAGGAGGCCGCGCGCGAGGCGAGCAGCGAATTATGGGAACGTCCTGTATCTCTTTGCTCCTGTAGCCTCGACCACGTGACAGTGTAGAGAGAAAGAAATCGCACTGTAGAAACAAGCCGGCGTTTGCCCCTACCACGACCTTCTCTATAAAAAAAAAGACAGTACAAAGTGAAATAGCGAGGGAGGTCGTGGTTGCGTGGGGTGAAGAGCATGCTCCGTGCCTCGCTTACATCGTCTCCATCGCCGCCAATAGAAGGCGCTGCACGTTTGGCACTATTGAACCATGATTCAAATTTAGTGGAATCAGCGATGATGCTTCAATCATAAACATACACACAATGAGTTAACTAAACGCTCGAATCTTGTTATTTACACGAAGTTATACAGACGCGTGATATCTGGGTCCAAATCCAAGGGCGGGTCCGTTACAAAATATAAAACGAAATGAAAACTGACAGCTCAAGGCTGTAAAAGATCTCATTTTTTCCTGGAAGCCATGTTTTTCCAACATGGCTGTCTTCGTTTCTATTTTTAGTCGGTAAGCGTCGCTAAAAAAAAAAGTATTTTACTTCGTCATTAGAAAAAAAAAAAAGGAGGTGGTCTCTCTACGACAATACGGTGAAAGACTGCGGAAGAGAGGGAGATGAGAGCGTGAGTTGACGTCAGTGCGCACGCTCTCAAAGGTCCCTCACAACTTAACAAACGTAGGGCGTGTCTCCATACACTCTCATAAATAGCGAGTGTAGTATTTACACCCCTTGTCCCATATACGACACCCCAAAACTACATTCCCACGTTCAGTTCGTTGACGTCGAACTGACGATGCCAACTTCTACGAGCGACTTGATAGCTGTGTAATATAACTTACTACAAAGGAAATATACGTGTAAAAAAAAAAAAAAACACTGAGGTTTCTTTAGCAGGGCTAAAAATACCCCGAGTGTTTTTCAGTAGTCTTTAATGCGTACATTAGCTGTTTTTAGTAAGTTGTATCACTCGACTATCGAGCCGCTCGTGAAAGTTGGTATCGTCGGTTGGACGTCAGTAAACTGAACGTCGAAGTGTAGTTTTTGGTGCGTTTTTATATATGGGATAAAGGGGTAAGTACTACATTCCCTATTTCTGGGAGTGTGCTTGCCTCGTGAATGGTTCTAGGGCTTTCTTATCGGTTAATGCTGCAATATCAGTGATCTATGGTCTGGACTCGCCGCGCGTTTCTGAAGTTGTCGGTGAGTATGCGGAGCGCAAATTCGTCTGCTTTCTTTGCAAGGATTGCGGTGACGTCAGAAGAACGCGGCGTTTTGATTGGCTCTGATTGAAAGATAGTGGGTAGACCTCAAAACAAGCGCGCCGCCTTGGGGTCTGCCCACTATCCTTCAAGCAGAGCCAACCAGAGCTCGGCGTCTTTCTGACGTCACCACAGCCCCTGCAAAGAGAGCAGACGAACTTGCATTCCGCTATAGTTTACACTCGCAGCTGCATATGTTGCTCCGACCAATTTGAGACCCCGCGATGCGCTGTTTTTTTTCTTGCAGATTCGAGCACTTTTTATCTCGAACGTGTTACGTGACACGATGTGAACTTGACAAGGATATATGCGACGCCCTATCTTTAACTGGGCTAGCGACGACGATATCAGCTCTCGTTAACCTCCCGCCCTACCTTTTTTTTGTGCCAAGAGCGAACGCTCTATATCAGCCAACGACTGGCCAGCTATAGATTATAGGATGCCTTTCAATTCCAGATTTGTTCTTTGGGAGTATTTAAAATTGATCAATTCAGCTCTATCCTCATTTAGCCGCTTTCAAAGGTTCATGTCTTTCGCTTTTGAGGCCGTTGTCTTCTGCTCTCTGAGCTCTCGCGGTTAATTTTGGCGTTGTTCTTCGGGAGGTTTTTCTCGAAGCTTCTGCATTTAGTTTTTTTTTTAGGGAGCCACGGATGTTGTTTAATTAAAGCCGCAGTCGCTCGGCTCTTACATCCTACAAAAGGTGTTCGCTGTAGTTATGATGACCGAATTATTTGCTGCAGACACGCCTCAAGATCGTGTGCGACGCATCTTTGCTTCGTACATATGCAGGGTGTTTCACGTAAGAGTGACAAACATTCTTACACTTAGTGTATTCGAGGTAAAAGGACAATTTTCTCGGGACCGCATTAATCGTGGTGGCGGACGTTGGAACATGCCAGATGCTTACTAATTAGTTCCCTAATTAATTAGAAAATGACTAATTAACTTCTTAATTCGTGAAAATACACATATGGTGCCAATGAGAAACTTGCTGAGCGTCATCGAAAACCACTAGATCAGTAATCTCCATGAAGACTTGAAGCGCGTGAAAAGCGTGGTAGTGCTCTAAAGTTACCACTCGTGGAGCAGGTAACTTTAGCAGATTTCATCACCGCCTCCTATTCAGCGTTTGCTCCGCTGAAATGGAAAAAGTGGAGGGCTTTGTGGGAGGGGTCTGTCCGGTTTTTCTTTTCCTTTTGAAGAGGGTCCATTGTGGGCTGCAAGGCGGTGATGAAATCTGGTTCTACGTAATGCCCCTCTAGTCGTGGGAAAAGTGGCGCCATTCATTCTTGTGGAAATGCTCGAGACACGTACCACGCGCCACTTCTGGGAAGAACATGGCGTCTGAAATCTAGCTAGGTGCTGCGCTGTGCCGCCATGATCTTCCTAAGGGCTGCACGTTGCACGTGCTTCGTGTATAGACGCACCTTGCGCTACTTTTGAAACATGAAGGGGCTTTAGTTCTACGGATTGCGACGATACGAAAAGTACCACGGGACAACATTCGTTCGTGACCGTGACCGAAAAAAAAAACAGCGTGATAAGCATCTTCCCTTGTATCTTTCATGAGATGGCTCTTCTCACGGTGACAAAGATGCCTAAGCCTAAGTGGCGTATGTGAGTTGACTGGTGCTTTGCGGGGTTTCTAGACATTTTGAGAGGCACTATATCCCCTTTGACCGTTAAAAATATGCCCACAAATTAATGAAAAACAAAGATAGTGTTGACTATATTCCGGTCTGTTTTGTGTCGCATTGGTGTAAGCTGATCAGTCTTTAGGCTGGGAAGATTTTGATTTGAATCGGTCTTTTTGCAATGTGATCCCGGGCAAGTCTCATAACTGGTCTCGTACATCCTGATATTTGCTTCTAATACCATTTTTAAGCTTAGTGTCTACCCCCTCCCCCTTCTCCCTCCGCCCCCCCCCCCCCCCCCCCCCCCCCCTTTAAAGAATAGTCGTTCATTCGCATTTTTCACGTCACATTTTATTCACAAGAGCACCACGAGAGAGGAAATATGGGAACAATAAATAAAATAAAATCCTCAACATCTTGGAGCCCCACATGTGACGCGTTTTGTTCCAGAACTAAACATCACAGTCATACTGTAGCCATGTCTGCTCGCACACATGGCGTGTATCATGAATGAAAAGTTTTGCTGTCGTAGTGCGAAATGAAAACACTGCTCCTTTGTTTTTGATGAAAAATAATGAAATCCGTTGTGAAACGACATTCACGACAGATATGCATGCTGATGTTATGAAATTTGCGAGCCTATAATCCCTGCCACACGGCAGAGGTAATGTCATTTCCATCGAACTGTGTGATTCGAGAGCGCCGCAATTTTTGCAGCGTAACCGGGTTGCAAGCGCGACGTTCATGGAGAGAACCTCGAGCTGATTTGCTGATCACAATTCGATGGGAAATCACTAACTGTGTCCTCTGGCAGGGGTATTGGCATGGTGCCCGGAACCTGCCTCCGATTGGTGTGTTTACCGCGTCCATAAAAGTGGTCCCTCAATTTCCGCTTGATGACGTCATAAAAGTGTCATGCTGTCGCCGGTCACGATCCTGGCGGCGTCCCAACAGCTTTGGTGTATGTAGCAGACGCCTGTTCTGCTGCAGGTCGCTCTCCGATGTGACAGACCAGAGAAGCTTGGGCAGCCAGAAGTTGGGACGCAGTGACGACAGCAGCACTCGCGTTCGGTTGTGCAACTCGCAGCTTCTGGTTAGCATTTGTACGACCAACTGCCAGGATCGCGACATGCAACACTTAGGCTTCTGTGACGTCATTTGTTGCCATTTCGGGAACACTCTTGATGCATGGGTGGGACGCTAAACGCACCAGGCGAAGACGCGTTCCGCGCACCGTATAGTATTAGGGCGCTTCATGGCTATCCCCCGAGACCTGGAGCTCGCAATAGCGCTAGCTTGTGAACCCAGGTTTTGCGCCTCGCTGGTGAAGGAAACAAACGTTCGACGAGGAAGAATTTCGTTGTGTAAAGGGCTCATGTTGACTTCGGGAGCCGCTTCTCAGAACCAAAAACAACGAACCATGCATACATTAGGGGTTGCTCATATACAGAAGACACGGTGAAAAACAGCACTTCTATTTACGAACTCTAGCTCGACTTAGCACGTGTTGCTCATACAGGCAGATATGTTTTGGCAAGTGGCTCGCGAGGGGCGTTGGCTTAACTATACAACAGTCTAGCGAGGTCTTCAAATGCGCTTCCTGAACACTGGTCATGACCCGTGATGGCACAACGTGTTATGTCACACGATGAGAGCGCGTTGGCGTGCGAGCCGAAATATGTTCAAAACAATTACGGTCCGCGGTGTCTGTGGTAGTAAATGTTTGAGTTTTCGCCGGGAAACTATGAGTAATATGCAGTGTGTACGCCCAAAAATACTTTACGGTTGTTGTTTTCACCGAGAAAAGAAACTAATCAGCGCCGAACGCTAGTTTTTCCACCCATATATAGCGCTGGCGGTCTGGACCAGATGGCAAAGTTTCCGAGCTTGCCGTTACCTGGTTCAAAAGTTATAAGCAATTTTCTGGAACTTTTAATAAGAGGCGGCCGACAAAGCCCACGAACACGGGCGAATGGCATCAGCTACCGAAAACGGCAACCATTTTCCCATTGAAAGTTTGACAAAACCACGCATAACTTTCAAATAAGATAACGGTTTATTCTGAAACTTCGGCATCTGGTCCGAACTGTGCTAAGTTTAGGCAAATAATTAGCATTCAACAATGCGTACTTTTTTTTTCGGTAAAAAACAACAACAAAACGCTCTAAATTGTTTTCGGGAACATGCTGTATGTGCAAGCCGGAAGTGCTCACATGAACATAGCGAGTTTGTTCACACACATAAACGCACACACGAAAAGAAGTGAAGAGACATTTATATACTAAACAGAAGTCATTGCATTGTCACGCGCTGATTGTTATGGCACTTGCCGCGATGCTTCTCTGCCATCTCGAATGCAGCTAAAGTAAGCTCCTTCAATAAAGGCGAAAGGAGTTTCGAGGGCGCAGCTGTACAGTTTTGAGTAAACATATTACTTTCAGAACTGCCTCCTATGGTTCCCGACAGCTTACGAAAGACAGGGCGTGGTTAAGTCCCAGGCATCTTGTTGTCGCTCGAGAGCCAACGAGCTCGCGACATTGGCCGGTGGGAATGACCAAGAACCAATGGCGAAGCAAGGAGAGTGAACATTATCGGAATAAACCACGCCCCTGGTTTCTTAAGCTGTCAGTTACTATACGGAGAGCAAGTCGTCTCCTTCTTGCACAGGGGTTCCGCGGTGACGTCGGAACGCCGAGCTCTGATTGGCTCCGATTGGAAGTATAGTGGGTAGACCTCAATGCTAGATGCCTTCAGGTCTGCCCACTATTCTTCAATCAGAGCCAATCAGAGCTCGGCTTTCTGGCGTCACCACAACCCCTGCAAAAGAAGCAGACGAACTTGCGCTCCGTATAGCACATGGTGTCGGGAGTTCAGTCTTGCATTTGAAGCGGGCCATTAGGGCTCGTTGCTTTGGCAGTGAAGCACGCGAATGCAGTGCCCGAGGGACCAGCGCCTCAAGCCGCGCTCCCGTGGCTAATACATCGTACAGAACACTGGCTGTCTTTTGTTTTTCCTCGTATGGTGGCCTTGTCATATTTATAATGCGAAAACTGTGTGCAGACACGCTCGAAGTATGCATGCGTCAAACATGATTAAAACATGACTGAGGCGTGTCTGCGGGTAATTCTGTCACCATGTGTGCAGCCAACATCGTGTCTTTTTGTGTGATGTACACATGGGCAGTGTGACTGCACCTTACTTTCTCTCTCTGATAGAACATCAGCGCCCTATGATTTCGATGAAACGGATGAGGAACGCCACTGAAACAACGCAGCATAAAAAAATATATCATATCAACCAATCACTCCTCGTCGTCTTTTTTTTTTTTTGTCTTTTTGAGAAAATGGCAGGTATAAAATAAATCTCAAGTGGATGATGACTAGGCCGGGTGTGCGCGCTTGGCGCCATCCATTAATTACAGCGAGGGTGGCATGCACAAAACGCATGAAACCACCAAATAAAATTTGCTCGCGTCCTTATAGCAAATACACGGGACGCCATGCGGAGAGCAGTGCTTAAAGTCTCCCGTAATCTGCGCCCGGGGGGGGGGGGGGGGGGGGGGGGGTCGCACTAGATACACACAAAACCGACAAAACCGACTTGACTAGTGTGCAAGTGTAGCCCGGCATGCTTTTGTAGGAAACAAGAGCGCCTGACGACGTGACACAACTTGTGTGGGAGGGAATCAGATCATGTCTTGTTGTAAAAATCTGTAGTTACGATTATGGTTTTAGCAACCCCGTCAAACTTGTTGGGGGGTTCGAGATCCCCCAAGACAACCCCCTGACTTTAGGTACTGGCGGAGAGCAAGTCGTCTGTTTCTTTTGCACGAGTTGCGGTGACATCAGAACGACGCCGAACTCTGGTTGGCTTTGATTGGAAAGATAGTGGATAGACCTCAATGCTAAATGCCTCGAGGTCTACCCACTATTTATTTCAATCAGCCAATAAGAGCTCGGCGTTCTGACATCATCGCAACACCTGTGCAAGAAGCAGACCAACTTGCACTCCACGTAGCCCCTGAAACTGGTGTACACCGTTTCAAGTGCGAGCAAAATCAGAGCTACAAGTGCGCACTGATCATCTCAACTTGAACGCCGCTTCCACTGCACGACCGCGTGTCAAGTACACAACTCGGCTATGCGGTTCGCTCCTGTAGCTCTGGCTTCGCTCGCACGTAAGGTGAACCAGAGCACTGTCATGGAGTCGCTGCTCATTTTCCTGCCCATTCCCGTGCTCATTGCTCCGCGAAGCAACCCGCGGACGCCCGCAGGAGCGGGTGCATTTGAATGGCGTGCTCGGTTGGCCTTACACTGCTCCCTCTATGAGCACTATGTTGAAGACGTCATGCCGCTGGTCGGTTCCGGTGCAGCATCATTCCTGTCGCCGCCTGATAACTGCATCTCAAATTTTCTCCAGCTGTACACAGAGAGTGAGGCAACTCCACGTCATCAAGGTAGAATTCCTCCTCGTCCACCATATAGTCTCAAGCAGCCGAACGCATCCCAACTTGATCTCTATCCCGTGCTGCGAAGGTTCACAGACGTGGGCCAACCGAGCAGTGGTTCGGTCCAGCACTGCCACTCGCAACGAGATGGAATTCAAAGACGATCGCCGCGGACTCTTGCCGTGGCCCTCCCCATGCGACGGCTCACGGCGAGTGACGCAGCAGGCGCTCGCAGAAGGACCGCACGGACTCGGTGCTGTTGCCGGGGTCGTCGTTGCAGCACATCCGGTACGCCTTGGACAGCTTGGTGAGCTTGGCGCAGCTTTGGCACAGTTCGAGCACGTAGGTTCCCGGGAAGCACTGACCCAGCACGTCGTGCGATGTCCTCCGTGGCGAGGTGGCCGCCACCGGGACTGCGGTGGACTGGTCGTGCAGCACCATCCAGGTGAGGAGTAGAAACACCATGCTGACGGCTCGCTCCAGATGCGCCATGCCGGTCTTCTGCAAAGTTCGAATACGCACAAATGAGGCATTAACGACGTGCACTTGGCAACCCTTGCAACGGCAACCACGCAACACCATGCTCACATCATCGATTGGGACCCCATCATGGCATAAATGCATGTGTGGACTGTTCAAGTTTGGGATCTGTTCGTCATGGAACTTGCTATAAATGTCTCGTTTCCCAGAACGCCCCTTCGAAGGTGTGCTCAAGCTATGAGCGAGTATGCTGTGGGGGTACGAGTGCAAAGTCATTGCTGGGTGAGCCTGTTCAACTTGAGAATGAAGACAAAATACAGCGTCCTGCGCTCTCAGAAGTGCAAAAATACTCCAAAAGCCGGGAAGCACGATGACACCGACTTGACAAGACAATAAAGGAAGTCCCAAGCTGCTCTAAACAGCGATCATTCTTTAGTCAGTTGAACCAATGAGAAGATTTTTGAAACGCGGTCGGTATACCTTGACCTCCCTGCACTCTCACAGGCAGTAGGAGTCGATGCCGTTTTGCGAGTAAAACTTCCTTACCATTAAAGCACGATGCCCAGCGCTCTTCTCATCAGCTGAACTAATTGAAGAAAGACCAATGATTGACATGTCGAGTATGTTGTTGACGGAACGGGGTGGACGTGAGCACGCGCGGCCAGATGTGGGGTTCCTTGAGCCCTCGTTGAACCGTAACCCTTACCGCGTACCAAAGAGCGCTCTTCCTTCTGCGTTCCACCCCTTCCACCTTATGCATGTTTTCTTTCGCGGAGTCCTCTCGCACGCTTACTTTCCGCGTGTTGGGGGAGAGAGCTGCCATGTGCGCGGCGCTCTTTACTTGGCGGCAACGGCAGCTCGGGAATTCCGAACATGTTTGTGACAAGCGGCTGTTTTGGCTCATAGGGGGGCCAGCTTCATCGGGCTGCTTGTTTGCGCGGCGGCTAAAAGAAGCCCGCTCACGTCACCGCGCCTGTCAACGCTTACTGCGAATAGTTCTTCCCTCTTGCCCAAGGCGCTTCCGCACCAACATTCTTGTCCCACGTGGGCAGGGCAGGACTGCGCTACTACTATAGCATACATATAATACAAACGGTACCTCTCATTGGCTAGATAAATTAAAGGAATTGGCCAACGATCGGTGTGTTCTGAGGGCATCGTTGTGCAGTGCTGTGACGCCCTCTTAGGGTTCATATATCTGGGACATCAGGACCGGGATGATCAACACGTCGTGCAAGTTCATTCTTGCGCATCTTGTGCGTTTGTTTACCCCACCAAGCCTGCTCACGTGCTTTTGTTTACCGGGCTACCTCGTCATCGCGCGTCGTCCCCTGCGCCTTGTTGTCCTTTGATTGGCATGCAGTCCGATGCGCTAATTGCAATCCGATGCGTCAAACACGCAGTTTGAAACAATTTGGAACGTTTGACGCCGCGTTGCGAGTTCTCTCGGCCTGGCGATGTGTGCCGCGCTGGGCCGTTTTCTAAGAGTCGAGGGTTCCCGAATTCTTTGGGACGTGCGCGAAAGTCTGCGTGCGGGAAGTTTCGCTGCGTGCCGGCTAGAGGGCGGTTCATGATCGTGCTCATATTATATATATATATATATATATATATATATATATATATATATATATATATATATATATATATATATATATAAACTGCGTAAGTGTACTAAAGTCTAGAAATTGAAAACAGATACGGTCAAATTGAGTCTGTTCACTGTGGTCTTTCAAGCTGAAACGCGTTAAGAGAGCACGAAACAATTCTATGTCGATTAACGCCGCGACGACAATATCATTGATGCTTACAACACAAGAAACGTACTTTAATCATCACAATCATAAAATGGCAACGAATCGGGACGCTTATTGCGATCATGCAAAACTCGTTCCGTCACCACAATCATTTATCGTGTGTCCTAGCCAGAATTTCCGCCGACGCATTGATTGCAGTAGAGAAAATTGCTGGGCTAGTTGGTTTTGGAACTTGGAATACATTTTAGCGCTCAAAAACACGGACAAAAACAAAACGAGAATCAGACACCACAGTGCGCTACTAACAACTGATTTTATTACATGGAACGACACTTATATACCATCCGAGTTTCCTGTATCGCCGCATTGATTGCTTGCGCTACCTCAAGTTGTACAAGTTATAGTTATGACGCGGTACTGGTGGCCAATCTAAGCCTCCGCATTAAGACGTGCACTGTTCGGACGTACCAGTTTAGTGAGCCCAAGAAACCCTCTCATGCGTGTTAGGCACTGGTCGCGTCTTATCGAGTCAGCAAAAGTAACAATATATGCAGTTCTTTAGTGCGAATTCAATAGCACTTAGAACAGTGCCTTTAGAGGGGAATCGGGAACTCGAAGAAAGTTTACCTGTCTAAATACGCCTCGCTGAAGTCACCCGGGGAAACGTTAAAGGACGCTGCAAGCTTATCGCCGCAAGAATTCTTCTGCATGCAACTGCGAAGGCTGACAGTGCACCCTCAAGAGCACGTACAGTTTTTCACGCGTGCCCCTCATTATTTTGAGGCAGCGTTTTTCTACGTTTCGCAGGCACACCCGATTGTTTTACAACTCTTGCACACTAACGCTGCATGTCAGTGTAATTGTGCGCGTCTTTAAATAATTGGGGAATTGGGACCGCGCTCGTTGATGGACCTTTTCCGAGAAGCGTTCTGCGCACGCGCGAGCGCCCGATGCCAAGCGGCGAAAGTCGGCACTAAAAATCGAGGAAATTCGGAAGGAGGCTCTGGATTAGCGAATAGAGCACGTAATTTCCGCATATATATAATTGTGTTACACAAAAAAAGAAAGTGGACGGAAAGGAAAACACGACATTTGGGTCGAGTTTTTCTTTCCCCTCTTTAAAGTCGCTTTAGGCACGCGCCGCAGCTCAGAGAGCAAAGAATCTGGTAGCGTAGCTCCCATTATCGATTGGTAGCGCAGGTAGGTCACTTCTTCGATTTTTAGTTCGTGCAGCCACCGCCTGGTGCCGTCAGTATGTGGAAAAGGTCCATTACACGTGGCTCCAGACGCTCTCTTCTCCTCTTTTTTTTTTTTTTGTCCCTTCTAGTTTTAGGTTTCTAATTCATACCCCAGTCTCGGGTTAAGCTGCAAGATGGTAAACATCCACCAGCTCGCCTGTACTCGAACCGCTTTCTTTTTTTCTACTCTAAGCGGTTCTTGTCGCTTGTGGTTGACGCTTTTGGTGGATTAATATAAGTTCATTAAAGGCCTACAGACGCATATAAGGCTATACGTTTTATTGTATGTTGCGGAGGTTAACTTCGAGATATCACTGCAAGTTATCGTGATAGCTCACAGTCGTATCACGACGCAAGCCCCCCCCCCCCCCCCCCCCTCCCAGAGGTAGCATTTACAGTTCAACTAACCGATAATTTGCAGTAGCATTTATAGGTTAAGTATCAATTAAGTATTTACTTGTTTTTTTCTCGAGTATTTTAGGCATGGTTTTTATTTTTTTTTATATAAAACATGCAAGTTCAGGTTTTAGTACACCAACGTTTCGTGCTACTTTCAGGTTTTTTATAGAATTTTGTTTTTACAACTCCTCGCGTCTTCTGTAATGCCGGTATGGGCCCTTAATGTGTCATACATGACAATCATCATAATAAGGACCATATATTAGCCGTGCTTTCGTAAGGTCATATTTATTTTACTTCTAGTAATAGCAATATTATTCTTATATGTATTTTTTTTTCTTCTTTATATATTTGAGTTTTGATGGCATTAGCAAAGCCTCGAAGTCGTTTGAAGTGGGATACTAATAAGCACCTATTTTGTTATTTTAAATCTTCTTTTTTGTAAACTAATGTAGGACTAGTACAGTAAGACTCACACATGTATGAGAGATATTGAATCAGAAAGGTTTAGATATTCGTATGCGCTGTCGATACGTGACACGGGGGTGGAAAGCAGAGAAATACTTCTTCCAGCAGTCACTCCATTCAGGAGGTGGGGTATGGGAGATGCAGTTTAACCTGCACAAGCTAATCCTCCGCCGAGAGATTTCTACGAGTTGTGTGTCGGTGCTATACGCAAACTGGTAAACATCCTTGCAACTTCGCGTGGTACTGCAGTGCCATGTCATCTATAATTCGATTGCAAAGAAGAAGAAAAAAGTGTTTCGTTTTCCTCTACCTATGAGGGGAACTAAAGTGAACTTCGATTTCGACATTGTATGCGGATAACTCAATCTACCCACCATAAGCATCATAAAAAAAAATATAGAATAGGTTCATTTTTCTTTATCAAATGCGCGATCAAACGTCGCAACGCGCACCCTTTTTCTGAAACATAAGTATCTCATAAAAACGTGGAGTGGTATGTTTGGTCGCGGTTTGAGCAGGAAGAATAAAAAAATAAATAAATAAACTCCCTTTGATATTTTTGTTTGTTTGGTTTTGTGCTTAGGACGCGTAGATTGAGTTATCGCCGTACAAATTCAAACTCAATTAGTTTACTTTTGTACCCCAGGACGCGGCTTTAAAGGAAGTCTGCAACGAGCTTCGGTTTTTGAGCTTGTGTAACCTACGCGCTGACTATGGTGTTTGGCTCTTTAGTAACGCCGTCAGCATATATACCCAAGTACTAAAAACAAAATTCGAGTTATTGGGGACGCAACAGGTAAAATGAATCACATAACCCCGAACGCCCTTTATTTTTTTCTTGGTGGCAAAATGCGAACAGACCATTGTTGGCGACGAGATGTTTCGGTGGCTCCTTTTGATGTCGCCTATCTGTGACATCACGGCCAGGGTTAACCATTGCCAGAGACATTTTCGATGGTGCGATTAGAAAAGCACGGTGGAAGCTCGTAGTCATCGCGTCTTCGAACGAACACCGTCGGAGGTGGCAGTACGACATTCCTCGTATTTGTATTAACGAAAGCAGTAATTCATTGTACTCAAGGCGTCGTAGCGAGCGTTTGGACAAACGTGGAAGGCGGACCACAGCCACGCTTTTGGTCGCGCATGTCGCCAATGCGGGTGGAAACTGAGGGAAAGGAGGAACGCCGAGCTCTGATTGGATAGATTAGTGGGTAGACCTAAAGCTATAGCTGACTTTCTCTCCACTGCACTCTTCGAATGCGTTCAAAAGCGAACGCCAAGCACCCGACGCCGGCCGGAGCTCCGCGCTCTAACGCGGTCCACGAGTGCAGTCCAACCAGAGCTCGGCGTTCGCACGTACCCTCTATCTTGTCTCCTCCTCTCCCTCAGTGTCTGCCCGCATAGTTACCGACGAGATGAGAACGACAGGGAGGAGCGATCAGTCGTACCTCGAGAGCGCGGGCGAGCTCAAAGCCCGGCGGAAAGCGAAACGTCAAGGACCTGCAGCCATTACGAAAACTTTTTTTTTTTTTGTGTGTGTGATACGGGCAGGGCGGAGGAGGATGTAAGAAATTAAGCATTGATGGAAGGAAAGATTATCATCGTGCACGGTGGCAAACTAAGATATTCGAACAACAAATTGCATAGGGTTGGTGGAGGGGGGTTTCTGAAACCACGTTGAACCAAGGAAAGGCCCAGAACAACGTGTGGTGTAAATTGTAATAAACGCGAATGAAAAATTAAAAAAAAGTGTTCAGATGATTATAGATTTAGGCTTGTAAGCCAACTATCCCATCCCCACTCTCCTTCCCCGAAAGGCAAAGAAACGCTTTCTGATTCTGAATCTGACACGAAGTGTCACACTGCAGGTGGTCCCAAGTGCCGAATGGCGTATCGAAGCAACTCCAAGAGCGCGTCCCCTTCGAACCGCGGTCAGACGAAATCAGACAATGCACAGACAGGATGACAGCATTACCTGCGGATACGTCTCAAGCATTTTTCAAGCATGTTTTCATCAAGCATTTGTATGCGTCTATACTTCGTCTCATCCTACGATGGACTAAAGGCCAAAGCCACGGGCCGCCAGGTCCAATCACGTTCCACGCTAAACTATGACACGCTTAGCATTGGTTAGGTTTGGACGAATAATGCTCCGCATCCAAAAACGCTGCGTCATTTTTATAGCTTCGACACTGCAATGAGCCAGTAAGCCGTGGCTTTCTTTGCTATGTGAAATTGTTGAGTCACTCATTGCTCGATCCGAACCACTGTCGGCCCATTTCCACCAGTGATCCTAGACGTGGGCACCGATACGTGCTTCGAAGCGAAATACCACACAATGTCTAAGTGGCTCGTGATTGGATCTGACGGTTCGTAGCTTCTGCCTTTAGTCCATCGTAGGGTGAGACGAAGTATAACGTATCTGCAGAAAGGTCTTTCGTATAATTTACCCACGTGACCTCCACACAAGGAAGAGCCTCAGACGACGCACTCACTAGCAGGGTGAAAGCGACTTTTAAACTGCCACTCGCCGCAACCGGCTTCGGAACCGTTCCGACGATGATTCGGAACTCCGCGTCGACCGGCGCTCACCTGTGCGACGCTGTGTGGACAAGGGTGGACGAGTTTGCGGACTGCGCTGACGGTGTCGGGACCAGGAAGAGCGTCGCGGTCGAAGTACGGCGTTGCCGGCCCTGTGACGACCTCGGCGGCCGGGCCGGGATCCTATAGGCGCCTTCCTCCTCGCCGTTGACGTCACGCACTCCGCGCGGCCGCCGTTGCGATAGCCCTGAATGGGCCGCCGCGGCCCTTTGTTTCTCGCCCGTGCCGACCACATTCCACGCGTAGCTTTGCAGACCAAAAATCTGCCCGGTTCTTTCCAAAATCGCCACTTCATTTTCTTTTTTTCTTTCCGCGTTTAGAAACGGACTTTTGCTATACTTATATCACTCGAAGTTGTGTGGAGGGGGCGAATTCCGATCGGTCCGTATCTCCGCGTCGCGTGCGAAAGCTTCCAACAGCTTCCGTGGTCGTCTGCTTTCTTTCGAAACGCGGTTCTTTTGTTCTCGCTCATCTACGCGGAGAAATCTTCTACGACCGCGGTCTGTTGGTCAAGCGACGAGCGCTCGGCACAAACACTTGAAATGTAGCTTCTTAACTATTACCTTTTCTTATCATTTTTATTATCTAGGATCCGGAGTTTCTATAATCTCTTTTGACAACCGACAAAAAAAAAAAAAAAAAAGGATCTTGATGGGAGGGCGAGCGTAGGCAAAAAGCCAGACCCAGGGTCTCCAGTATATTTTAAGTATGTTCTAATCCGCGGTCACACTACCAATTCATCATACAAAAGACAGGTTGCAAACACTATTTGAGTCTTGTTTCTTCCTTGTATGACAGTCACTTTGGTCACAAAAAGACTACCTGCACACATGTCCGAATCAAACATGTGTACCTCCTCTCTACCTTAAAAAAAAAAAAAAAAAAATGGTTGCGCGTTTATTTATTATTTTATTTATTGATTTTTTGCAGAGCGCCTTGGGGAACCAATCGACACGATCTACGAAGGAAGGTCGGCGAATGGCGATTCCGAAAATATCTTCGACCATAAAAAAGTGGCAGCGACCTTAAGCTTCAAAGTCGCATGATGCATGAAATGCATTATAGGGGATCGCTGAGGGAATTGGTGGGGGATATTAGTATGTCACGAGACGTATATTTTCCCGCTAAATTTAGCGGGTAAACTGGATTGGTGTCTAAGTCACGTGACTTCGATTTCCCCCCTTCCCCCCCCCCCCCCCCCCCACGCTAAGTTTAGCGGGGAAACTGGATTGCTGTCTAAGTCACGAGACGTGAATTTTTCCGCTGAATTTATCGGGTAATGGAATTGGTGTATTGGTCACGTGGCATCAATTTCTGGCTAAATTTAGCGGGAGAAAGTGAATTGGTGTTTTAAATTACAAGACGTGAATCTTCCCGCTAAATTTAGTGGAAAAACCGAGTCTACGTATAGGTCACGTGCCGTCAATTTTCCCAAGGTGTACAGATCACGTGACGTCAGGTGGACGTCACGTGACGCCTCTTTCCCGCCAAATTTAGCTGGGAAACTGAATTGGTTTGTATGTCCCGCGACTTCAGGTCACGTGACCTCACTTTTCCCGCTAAATTTAGCTGAGGAACATGATTAGTGTATAGGTCTCGCGATATCGACCTCCCCGCTAAATTTAGCAGGAAATGCTCGGACGGACGGACGGACAACATTTTTAGATTGTAGATTGAGGGGGGGGGGGGGGGGGGGGGTAGCGTTAGAAAAGCATTTGATACTTTCAAAATGAATTCTGCGACACTTAGCACGACGTTTCATTTTGCTCAGTGTCCCATCGCACGCGTCATTTTCAGACCCATTTTCGGCTTTGCCATTCGCTCCATAGATTGCGGCGATTGGCTCGTTTAGGATGCTCCGTGGGAACGAATCAAGGAGCATATCACACCATGCCGTTCGTCGTTCCTTAAGAGGGGCTATAGTGTACAATATCACTTGTGCACAAACGATAATCAGCGCGAAAGATCATTTCATGCCCATTGAGTGAAGCCGGCGTTGTCTGTGACCGCGAAAAACGGCACGTAAATTCCGGCTGTAGCAGCGAAAAACGGCAGCCAAATTCCGTCTGTAGCAGCGAAAAAGCGGCGGCTAAATCCCCATTGGCTGCGACGCGTCATAGTTCCAAAGAACACCACTCCACAGAGAAGCCCTCTTCCTGGCGCTGCGGCCCGCGCGCCGCTAAAGGGGCGAGGGTGGCGCGCGCGCGGCCGCCGCACTCTCCCCCTCTCTGGTCACGTGTCAGCCGTGGCAGGAAAAAAGGGGGGGCGGGGGGAAGGGGGGATTCCCCCTCCCTCTCACTGTGCTGTGCACTACTGTATCACGTGTTCTACGCTCTCCTCTCAACCGTGTCGCGTCGCCCGGCCGACCTCTGTGGAGGACAGCGGGGCGCGCTGGTTGTGGGAATGCACTGCGGGTAGGAATGCTCCCGCATTCCTTCACTTAAGCAGCCTTAAGTGTCCTCCTGTAATTTTTTCGGCCGTAAACACAGCAAAGCACCGTGTTATCATGGCATACGCCTGAGCGATCACCCCGGAAATTCCAGACACATTCTGAAAGTTCTGCTTCTTATAGTTGAACGAAATTATCGATTCCGGTGTCATTCCCAATGATCTAAAAGTTGCTAATATTAAACCTTTATTCAAAGGAGGAAAAAGGAGCAAGGCAGAAAACTTACGGTCAATATCTATTCATCCATGTCTCAATCAAATATTGTAAAACTTTATATACATAATTATTGGCTTCATCTGTTGACAGATGCAGTGTTATATCTTCCACTCAATGTGGTTTCATACCCGGCCGTGGGACACAACCCCTCCTCGAGTCACTCTCGGACTACTTAAATTTAAGTTTCGAGCACAATCTGGTTACGTGTGCCTGCTTTCTTGATGTATCAAAAGCTTTTGATACTGTAGGCTTCGGTACTGTAATTTTAATGCGAAAGCTTTCTTCCGTTGGGTTTCGGGCGCCTTTTTTTATCACTACTAATATTTTTTTACAGGATCACTCCACACTGGTTTCAATTGACGGAATACACACCGACAGAGTTTCTTTAAAATCCGGTGTTCCGCAGGGTTCAGTTCTGTGGCCCTTAGGCTATAATATTTACGTCAACGACATGTGTGCTTCTCTATCAAACTGTACTCTATCAATATGCTCACGATACTCTTTTGCTAACAAGCCATCTTTCCTATTTAAAGGCGATGGCTATGATACAGGACTGTTCTCTTCGACTAAAGGATTGGTTTGCAAACAACCTCATTGATATTAATATCGCCGAAACAAAATTGGTGTGTTTCCACAACCCGCTAATGGTGATAGTGCGACATATTCGTCTTTTACTGCACACTACACACTGCGTCTCATGCAAAACTACACCAATTCCATACTCAGACACCATGAAGCATCTGGGGGTGGTATTTGATTCTCACCTTTCAAGGAACACCCACCTTTCTCATATATGTTCCCAGTTAAGAAGTGTTTCCTGCTTACTCTATAATATCAGGACATTTTTGCCATACTCCGAAAGGTCATAGCTTGCTCACTAGCATATGACATGCTCCGATACGGGATTACCGTTTTTGGCAAATGATCTGCAACATGGAGGGAAAAGATTAATAATATTTTAAAAAGTATCTTCCGGAATGTATACTAGAGCATGGGCGAAATGGATTGAACGCACTTAGAACTGACCGCATAAATCGGTTTCTTAACTTGTCGCACTGGGATTTACTTAAGAGGTGCTCGAAATCGTTGTGGACTATTCTGGCGCCTACTACGATTGAAAAATGTGTAAAATGGAAAGAAAATAGAATTGGTTTACCTACTCTTCACTTCATTTGGCCCAAGGAAGTGCCACGGTGAGACATAATATTTTAGTGTACATGCAAAGTATAGGGAAAACAGTTTTTTTTTCCCCTCTTGATTTACTCAGGTCAGCCAATTTTTTCACAATTTTAGCCAAATCTTCCACCAACTTCAGGCACCTCGGTAGCAAATCCCAGCGCGATAAGTTAAGAAACCGATTTGTGCGGTCACTTTAAAGTTGCTTTCAATCCATTTCGCCCCCGCTGTACAAGCCATCATCTTCGTCTCGTGATTATTTTCAAGCTTTGTCTATGCCTAACTTTCAAACTTCGTTTTTCGAATCGATTAAAAAAAAAATTTCGATCGGATATTAGGCAACTGCGCAAAGTTTCTCATTTTGATGTTCCCGCTTGTTTCACACGGTATGGCAAGAATTTGCGTCCATTTTATATCTTAGAAATTTCTAACTCCCTCCCTGCCGATTTCTATGAATTTACTTCCAAAAAGAAGCTTCGGAAAGCGCTTCGCATTCTAATTACCCCCTACACTATATCTTGTGAAAGCTCATGTCATATTTAGATTTTTGTCTTCTTTAATTTTTTTTTCTCGCAGGTTTACTGTTTTATTTGATGTTTTGGGACTGCATTGTTTTTTCGCTGTCACTTTAGGCGACGGTACCAAGCTTGGCATGTCTTAAACATGTCTGCTTTTTATATAACGTTCATTGGTCACAAAAAACACAAGCCGGTTTGAATTTTTTTTTTTTATGACCTTGTGAGTTTATGGGCGTTTTTTTCTGTGGAACAGTTGGCCTCGCCTGCAACGTACCTAGAGTGTTTGTACAAAAGACCAACAGAATAGATGTAAACAGTTTTTTCTTGTTTTTTGCTTGCTAATTTTTATTTTGACAACGTTGCAACTTTGGTTACGTCCTACAAGCCCTTGAAGGCTTTGACGAACCTGTGTTGTTCCCTGGATACCCAGAACGGTCAAGAAATAATAAATTATTATTATTATTATTATTATTATTATTATTATTATTATTATTATTATTATTATTATTATTATTATTATTATTATTATTATTATTTCCCTGGGAGTAATCGGGAATGCACCAGTTATCTTCAAAAATAGCGGCGAATATTGGATAAAGTCAAGTGGCCACAGTGTAACTATTTTCGGCAATGGCGCCAAGTTCAGAAGTCCCTCTTACTTCTGAATTTGGCGCCGCTTGCACTGGCTTGCACCCAAGGAGGTGAAATATACTATAGAGAGAGCATGGCGGTCAACCCCGTAGCCTCCGAGAGCAATCCTCTGGTGGAAGAGTGTTCTGAAGTTTAACTTCCGCGCCTGCGCTGACCGAACGAGATGTGTATAGCGAGAGTTCGAAATGCTACGGGAAAGCCGTCCCCAGTACAAACGGAGCGACGCGTCGTCTGCTCGTGTTACTAATAAAAACATTTCATTAAAAAAAAAATCGGCTGCAGAAATCACGGCTGTTAGTTGTCTACCGATTGGGATAGCATTCGTCATGAGAGTGATGAGATCACGACGCAGCTCACTGTAAATACGACGACGCAAATTTTTAGTAAATACTTCATTTTACGAATGGTTTACGACGCCACCATGGACTTCAGTGCGACTGCGGTAGCGCCGCTTCGAAATTGAGCGATTGCTTCGCGTCTGTGTAATCGGTTTATCTTCTTTCTCTGTGTGATCTCAAGCTGTTTCCCCACCATCATTGCAGCTTCGTGTGTGTGTATTGTCCTGTCTCTTTGTAATTAATGTGCAAGCTGTTTCACCACCATCCTTGACCACATAGCAACTAGCTCAACTCAAACTGAGAATTGCTTCGTAGCTTGGCCGCAAATCTGATTGTGTGCGTACTGTCGCTCCGTGTATGCGCGGCGCGGGCTTATCCGCTCGCTAGGACGACGTCGAGGACGACGTCCTAAAGGACGACGTCAAAGACGACGTTTAGTACGGCCTCTAGGACGACCTCTAGGATTACCTCAGGATTACCTCTAGGACGACGTCAAAGACGAAGTCTAGGACGACGTCAAAGACGGCGTCTAGGACGACCTCTAGCGCGATCGCAATGACGACCTCTAGAACAACCTCAAGAATAACGTCGAGGACGACGCCCGAGAGGACGACGTCAAAAACGACGTCTAGATAACCTCTAGGACGACCTCTGGGACGACATCAGAGGGTGCGAATGTAAATGAGTCAGTATTGCCGCTCCGCATACGCACGGCGCATTCCAGGCCAGATCCCGTATCGCGAAAACCGGGTGAAGTAGTTACGAGCAATTTTCTGAAAAATGCAATAAAAAAATGGTGGCCGACGGAGCTTTCGAATACATGGCGGTCTATGGCGCCAAAAAAAAACGAAAATGGGCAAAAATGGGCCCCATTTTCACATAGAAAATTTCAGAAAATCACTTTTAGCTTTTGAATAAGCTAACGGTTGGTGCAGGAACTTGGCATCTTGCTCGTACGGCTGGGGCCACGTTCTGGCGGAGTTTCAGCTCTCCGCGAAGTCGAGTTTATTTTTGCGGTGCGAAAAACGGGGTTCGGATTTCTCGCAAACACCCGCGATACTTCAAGTAAAGTACAAGTTTTCTAAACCTACTTAAAGTATAACACCGTATGAAGCAAACATCCATCGAACAACGCAGCGGTGTTCGCAGATACTCCTGTCATCATATCTGAAGGGAACACCAGGGTCTTTTGTATCCTGTATGAAGAGTGTGATTAAAACTTAAAGGTCCCATAGCATCATGCCCAAATTGTGTTACCAGAACAAACGAATTCTTTTTTCTTTCTTTTTTCTGGGAGGAGGGGAAGAGAAGTGGTGGGCGAGGCCAAGAGAGGGGGCTTACTCATTCGCTAGATGCGCTCCGTAGCGATTGGCTCATCGGATGCTTTGCGGGAAAAGTAGGCGCACAAGTGTGTTTATCTTGGAGAATTGCAGTATAGCCTTGTTTGTCCGCTCACATTCCGGGCGTACTTGGGCCGGAATTGAAATCGCGCTTTCGCACAAAGATGCGTCGGCACCACACGGTCCACGTCGCCGGGCTGCCGGATTTAACCTCGCTGATATATTCGGCGAGCCTTCGAACCGCATCTCAGGGTCGGTATCTCGGACTCGCTTATCTCGTCTGATGAAGTGTTGTTCGCGTCGATTTCCAGGAATGCCGTGATCTCTTTCACGCGGAAGGATCAAGGGCCACCGCGTCGGCGGACATGAAATCGGAACCCGTTGCAAAGTTTGACTTCAAGGCCGCGGTCGCGTTGCTGACACATCGCACAAAAAAAAAAAAAAAGGACAGTCTGTAGACACTGTCTGAAGCGTGTTTCTTACTTGTATGACAGTTATGCCAGAAACATAAAAAAAAAAAAACTGCTTGCAGAGATGTCCGAAGCGTATACAGATGCCTGAGGTAAACATGGTTGGAACGCGCTTGAGGCCGTCCACATTTACTTATTCTGTCATCGTGCCTTTTGCGTGTCTTTTAATCCTCTAACCGGTACGACGAATGCAATCATTAATTCAGCAGTTTCACGTGGCCACCGTGACTAGAACGACCTTCCCTATTCTATCGCAGACGTTGCTTACGCCATCTCGTTTCGTGAATATTTAACCTAATTTTTTTTATAAGGGTCTAGTTCTGTTCGTATTATAACCTCTAGTAAATTTATTAATGCTCATTGCAATTGCAATTATGTTCAATATTTTATATATGTTTCTACTCTCGCATCTGAATCGGGCGTTATTTTGTTCTTTCATTTTGTATATGAGTTTTGGTAGTTGTGGATATTGAGTGTTCCTAATCACTTTTTATGCCCCCCTTTATGTGACGCCCTACTGGGCCTTTAAAGCCGAGGGTCACACTGCTTATACATCATACAAAAGATAGTCTGCATACAGATTCGAACGCGAGTCACTGCGAGATCCGTGCTTCGAATATCGCATGGCAATGAGTTGCAAGGAGAACACTTGGCACGCGGCATTCGAACCAGGGATATATTCCGGTGACTCGAGTTTGCAGACTGTCTTTTGTATGATGCATGAGCAGTGTGACCCCGGCTTTAGGGTACACTAATTAAAATAAACTGCATGAGAAACTCCCACCACATGTATTTAATTCCTTTTTCTCGGTTTCGCACTTCGGCTGCCAGGCGCACTTTCTACCTCGCGTCCTCTCCGCTGTGGGTAGACTGGCCTCCCTCGGAGTCGATTGCTCTTCGAGGGCACTACAGACACTGCCCTACAGACCACATTTCGACCCGACCGTAACCACGAGCGTGTGCCGGGTGTGTGAGGCCCACGGCGAAACAATAGTACGCATCGTACTAGACTGTCTAAGGCTCCAAACAACCAGGACACAAAACAACGGCCCGGACCCTCAAAGACCACTGGCTCTTCCGAGGTGTTGAGCTTCACTGACGCAAAACAGGGACCCCAACCAAACGAGACAGGGGTGGGTGGGCTGAGTGCGCAAGCCACCAGCCATGCATCGCAAATGCAGACGACCTACAGAGGGCCACACATGCCTCCTGTAGAGCTCACAAAAAGAAGGTTAGATGAAGACTGGTGATCAACCTCAGGGGACATTAAAGACGCAGCCGTCCCCAGGCTTGGACATTAACGCTGTTCAAGCCCGCCCGACCGAAAGGATATAGCCGCATCATCATCATCATCAATAGTTTAAAGGAGTACCGGTCAAGATGGGTCGAAGGATAAGCAAAATTGAGGGAAACGCGACCGCGAGGCGGCAACAAGGGCAACAATGCGGGTCCAGGCAATTGGGGCTCTCCGGGAACGAATTTCCGGTAAGATGATCGATCGACTTTCTCTCTCTTGGGCACAAACAGAAGGCGCTGGGTGACAGCGGTGGGCCAGGCCGACTAGGGAGCCTCGATTTAATGGAACAACTCGAACCATGGAGAGCGTTTGCAATTTATTTATTTATTTATTTCAGTACCCTCAAGGCCCTGGGGCATTACAGAGGGGAGTGGTACAAGACAAATTTGGAATACAAACAATATACAAACACTAAAAGCCAAGCACTAAAAATGTTAAAAAAAATGTGTAAACAAGTTAAGAAATTAATAGAACAAGGCAAACAAACAAAGAAAAATATTAACATAAGTAAGCAGTCACCGCACTTTTATACAAGTCAAAGGACGGTATGTTTACTAATTGCGCGGGAAGGCGATTCCACTCTGAAGATGTTCTTGGAATAAAAGAGTTATAATAGGCTGAGGTAATGCAATGAGGAATTCCGACTTTAAATTGATGATCGACGCGCGGCGAGATGAAAACAGAATTTAACATTAGTTTGTTCGTTAGCGAAGTATTAGAATGATAAATTTTATAAAAAAGACACAAACGAGATATTTTTCGGCGTAATGAAAGAGCAGGAAGTGATAAATTAGTTTTCATAGTTGATAGTAGTAATAGTTGATAGTTTGTGATAGTTAGTAAATATGATAGTAAATATAAATATAAATAAGGTGCAACCCCACCGTGCATGACGTTTTGGACCTTTTTTGACGGTTTATAACTTTTTTTAATATTTCCTACAGTCATAAAGTTAATGTAAATTAAAGAACTGTTTTTTTTTTTAACTATATGTTGACGTCTCGATAATACAATTATTTTAGTAGTTAGTTTAATATCCAGCTTTTAATAAACCTCACTCTCTAATATTGAAAAAAAAAAAACAGTTTTTTGAGTTATAACGTCCCATCTTCCACGATAATTTACGTAAACGTTCGGTTGGATATAATGATTTAAAAAAGTAAGCAAAGAACTGTACAGATGATGTATATTTAAAAATGAAAAATAAAGTTTAAAATGATATTATTGCTTTGTGTTATAAAAACGGAATCACGTCAATTAATATAAATTACGAGGCATTAAATTACGAAGCATCCTTCGATATTAGATTTTCCAAAGCTTCCATATCGATATATTGCACGTGAAGAATGTTATTATACCGCAAACTTTTTTCTATTCAGTTATGGCGAGTTGGAGTTTCTTAATATAAAATACAGATGGTGACACCTGTTCAAGAATAGCTTGATGTGCATTTGCCGTCGTCTTCGGCATAGGACGCCACGTGAAAGACAGAAAAAGCGCCAAATGTAAGGGGGTCAGATGCCTGGATGCCCGCAGTGAGCGAGCCAGAGAACAACAAGGCCGAGGCTGCGGGTGCACCACAGCTGCTTTTGCTCGTTCGACTGTGCGTCCGTACACATGAATGGCGCGATCCAAATGAAAAGGGCGCCATGAAAGCAATTCTGATAATTGGCATTCCACCGCGTATGCAAAAACAATTGAATGTTTTCAGCAATTGCAGAAATCATTTTCGAATTAGAACTATGCTTGTCGGAACGGTTCGATTATATTTTGTTTCACAACCACCTCGATGGCTTTTAAAAATGGTATTAAAACGAGACACAAAACATTAAAGCGTCTCAGTGGCATTGAGCCAACGCACAGGCCTATGAATCCCTATTTGTCGGGTTTGAATACCGACCGAAGTGCCCACATTCGGACGGAGGCCAATCTGAGTTTTCAGTTGCACGTCAAAAGGTCTCCAATTAATCATAATAAACGCGCGATTTTTTTTTTTTTTTTCTGAGGCGTGTCAGGTGATTTTGGTTGGTTTTGCTCGTAAAAACTCAAGAGCCGAATATTTGCTTCGTTTTACCTTAATTCAGAGCGCAGCAAACGCCATGGGCTGATGAAGCCACTGAAGCAGCGCAAAGAGCGCGAGGTCATGCACTTCGTTCTCTTCTTGTGCCTGTGCGGTCGGGATAAAGTATAGAGCCACTAAATAAGCTCCGCTTCAGAGTAATGACACTTACCCATCTTGGTGCTTAAAATCATTGTAGCCAGTTATCTGAAGCTGTATCTGAAGTCACAGGGAACCTTTTTTTCGTCCTCTACAAATGTTTAAATAGTTCGCAACAAAGCGAAGCAATATATTACATGAGCTTCCCAGCACCGAAACTAATGCTGAGGAACACACACTGCAGCGCACTACTGCAAAAGTACACTCGCACCGTACACTCACTCCTTACACACGAAAAAGAAAGGAACGTTCAAACAAACAGCGCGGTTTGTTTGAATTTTCCTTTCTTTTTCTCCACTCACGTCACATTACCTGGTGTAAGCGAGTAGGGAGGAAGGAGGTAAACATATGCCTCGGTGAGTCACGTGCTCGCCTTCCGTCGGCTCCATTCCCACGCGAGTCCTTGCCGGCACCCAGATTTGTTTGCCCTTCTCGGATAAGCAAATCTGGGAGCCGCGACTAATGGCGCGAGAATCACATAAAGGCTGAACTCCACGGGACGAATATGCTGCGAATAACTGACGAATTTTGCCCGGCGGCTTTTGCTCTGCGCGTGGAATCAACACAGTGGCTGCTAGGTCGCGCGCAAAGCGAGAGTGCCGTCGGGCGGCGTTCGCCAGTTATTCGTCACATAATTCGTTCCATGGAGTTCAGCCTTAATCCTAGGTGTCCCGATCCCCTTCCGCACCTCATGGGAGAGGAGGCTGGCCGACTTCAGCAGCACAGACAGCCAACGAAGCCTGGCTGCAGTGTGCGGAACTGGCCTTGGAGTCCATCCTGGGAGCTCCGCACTAGGGGCGCCTAAGTCGCGTTTACCTAAAACACTATCTAAAAAGAGACTCAATATTCGTTGCCCTTTGTCGTTATATATATTTTTTAAGACGCGAAGTTGGAAGGGCTTGAAGAGAGTCCTGCTGGGAGCGACCGGGACGGCCACAGCTGATGTTTTGCCAAGAGTCCCATAGTCACTGATAGAATGAAGACGGCAATGGCGTCCCTTTGGGAGGCAATCAGAACGCGCGCGTTGCCCTCCGTCGTGCTGCGCGTGCACGCTCAAAGCTATTTCGAAGCGTTATCGAAAGACCTCCCTCCCGTTCTCACTCTGGCAGGGACCATAGCTGCAGAATATTAAGTGATTCTTGTTATTTTGGCTATAGCCTATAGCCAAGATAACAACAAGCACTTCAAAACTTGGCCGAAAGTTTTTTTTTTGCTAGTTTTTTTTATGTTGCTGCAACGCGGGCCTTTCCCCGTTTGATTCGCAGTAAAAAGATTAATTGCCGGTCTACTCCCGCTCCATTTGGGCAACATGGGTCTGCATGTATGAAAATAATCAATCCGGCACTACCACTTCCATTGCAATTTGTAGATGACGACGGACTTCCGCTTTCAGATAAACACGGCGCTCTTGCTATTAACAATTTCTTCTGCTCCATCTTTACTAACGAGGACTTGCTAAATATTCCCGACTCCTGCAAATCCATTCACTTTCTTACGAATCCCATCTTAATGGACCGCACTGGAGTACTTAAGGCGATAGACCAACTGAAGGTGTCCTCCAGCTCCGGAGACGACCAAATTAACTATAAGGTATTAATAACCACTAAACACATTTCTTCCACTTTCCTCTGCGACATATTCTATCAATCTCTTAAACTCTCTGAAGTTCCATCCGATTGAAAAATTTCTAACGTCATACCCGCTCATAAAACAGGCGATCGCCAACTAATCAGCAACTATCGTCCCATCTCGCTCACCAGCGTTTCATGTAAACTCTTGGAGTATTCTCTATTCTAACATAATAAATTTTCTAGACTCTCATAACCTCCTTTTCAAGCACCAGCACGGATTTTGCAAGTCATACTCATGCGAAACTCAGCTTACAGCATTTCTAACTGAGGTTTACTCAAATTTCGATTCCAATGTTCAAACTGAGGCCATCTTCATTGACTTCTCCAAAGCATTCGACAAGGTCCCTCATCAACATCTTTAAATGAAACTAAGAGATTTATTTATTTGAAATACTATCGGTCCTACACAGGACCAAGATAGGATTGGATTTGCATGAAACAAAAAAAAAAAAAACAGAAAAAAATACACGCGCTCAAAATGCACAGATTAATAACACATATTCAACACAACGAGGGGTGAAGATATTAATCTTCACCCCTCTCTAGTCAATTGGATTTCTGAATTCCTCACTAATCGCTCTCAGTACACTTCTATTAACAATGTAAAATTTACCACAAGCACAGTAACGTCTGGCGTCCCTCAGGGAACCATTCTTGGCCCCTTTCTTTTTTTAATCTACATTAATGATCTCCACCATGGCATCACTTCTGAAGTACGTTTGTTCGCCGAGGGCTGTGTCATCTATAGACCGATTCATTCTCGCCACGATCAACTAAACTTGCAGAACGATCTCCAACTTATAATTCAGTGGTGTCATAAATGGCAAATGGCTTTAAACTATAATAAATGAAAACCGCTATCTTTTTCCCGCAGTTCACATGTTCTATCCTCCTCTTACCACCTTTCTATCGTCTCAGTAACTGCTTGTTCATCGTATAAATACCTAGGAATTCATCTGACATCTGACCTGTTATGGACCACTCGCATAACATCTGGCATCGCCGATGCTAACCGCACTGTTGAATTTCTTCGCCGTAACCTCAGACAAGCTACATCCCCCGTAAAACAACTAGTTTATACTACCTTGGTCAGAACTAAACTAGAATTCGCTTCTTCTATATGGTCACCATGACAGGCATACCTAACTAACAACCTGGAGTCTGTCCATGGCAGAGCCCTCCGTTTTATATTGCGTTTTATACGCAAGCATATCAGTATTTCCCCAATCAGCTTACCTTTACACACCTTCTCACCGCCGCAGGGTGTCTCGTCTTTCTCTTGTTCATCGGATATTTTATTACAACAGTCATCTCAGACAAAGTTTGCTATCGCCTCCTTTCCGCATTTTCCCCCGTCTCGACCATTTTTGTAAACTGCGTTCGATTTCATCGTCAACCGTCACTCACCAAATGTCTACTTTACCATTGGCCATTGACGACTGGAACTCACTGCCTGACGTAACTGTTTCCTTATCTGACATTAAGAAATTTTCTGCAGTCATTAGCTTATTTTTTCTAACCTATAACTAGATTTGCAGCGTGTTTTTGTTGATAAATAGTTGTGTTGTGTTGTTGTTTTTTTTTTTAAGTGTTCACTCCCTTGTATAATGCCCCCTGGGCATTCAAGGAATAATAAAGGATGATGATGATGATCAGTCCAAGACGCGGCAGTTGTGCATGGGCGCTGCCATAACCGCCCATCACCTTTTGCTTTTCCTTGTTCCATTAACTTTACTTTATCACAACCACAACAGGGCAGGCCACTGGCTTTCCAGATGCTGCAGTGTTCTACGCAGGCCCTTGTATACATATATATCTCGTCAACGCCCGCTTCAGTGGCTCGGAATCTCGGTAAGATGGGAGGAGGTCACTAACGGCGCGTCTAATCACTCGGAACACCAATGAGAGATGTTCGTTTATGATCGCTATCGATCATGCTCTATAATGGCAGTCAACAGTGTCAAAAAAGGTGAATACTAGAGGCCGGTTTACACGTATACATCAGTTTTAGTATAGCGTTGCTGGATCTTACGTACGCAATGCGCGTTAGTATAGCGTAAAAACTGCGTGCTCGCACGCATTTTAGTTGTGCGTTTCGTAAACGTTGCCGAATGAACATCTCGCATGACCTCCTTCATTCAATTTGCCAGAGCCGTACAATTCCGCGTGCTTACAGCGTCACCATGCTCCTCAAAAGAAATGATGAAAATCAAAACGTTTCCAATAATTTTATTTTAAATTAAGCCAAGCCGAAGCTGCCTGGTCAAGCGCGCGTTTTTGCGGGGTACGAAGGCTAGATCGACTTCCATACGAAATTCGATCACGAAGCCTCCGTCAATAGTCCCGTGGAAACGGCCACTGCTTACCTTCTATCAATGCTTTCGCGAAAAGAAATAACCTACTGATGTCCAGTGCACAGCGACAACTTGGGCGATCTTTTTTTTTTTTTTTTTTTAGGGTCAATCTTCCGTCGGCAATGAACTGCACGAAGATGCTTAGCGTTGAGCAGATTGCAGCGTTCACACACATTGCGAGTAGTAAACATTCTTCACACTGGTTCAACTGCGCGGCTATCTGACTCGACTGCGCCAAGTTCTGGAAGGAATTGCCGAGCTAAAAACCACGTAATTTCACGTAACACTGAACTTCGCGAACACCACGTCGCCCATGCCAACCTCATGCTGCGCCAGCCGAGATAACCGCCATCTTGAAACTGGTGCTCTCGCTGGAACCGAGACCTCTCGGGAGCTTCCCGCAAAGCCGGCTATCCATGCAACGCGAAATCCCCAGCGTTGCGTGCGTACGCAATGCGCTCAGCCCTTCTATTGCATTCTGTGCATGCGCACTCCTGACCCGCAATTTATTTGCACACGCAAAGCTTTTGCGTGCGTCCCACTAAAACTGTCCGAGGACCGATCTGCATTCTCGCTGGCTGAACTTGTATATCAAGTTCAATGATGGTGTTCCGAATGCTTGGC